>FR989885.1:8070631-8695631 GCA_905404145.2 Biston betularia
AAACTAACATAACTTTACAAGATTAAAATACTTCGCTTTGCCACCTTGTGACTCCTGCCTGCCAAAAGGTTGCCGATCGCTGACTTACTGTATTAAAGCTGAAGTGCTTACCTGGAAAATACCCTGAGGCAAGCGAGCTCTTGCACGTCCCACAGCGAGACGAGGGCGTCAGCGGAGCCCGTGGCGAAGTACCGGCCCGTCGGATCGTGCTCGATGCAGATACATGTGCTCGGGTGCGCCTTCAGCACCGTCTGCAGCTCCAGGGATGGGTAGCTGGCACAGATATAATACTAGTTCATATACATTACCAACATCTCCCGTCTGCTCTTAATCTGCAGTGTTTTCCATTCTTGGTTGCCTGGAAGACGTCGCTCTTAGCGATAAAGACGCCACTTGTGGCACTAGCTCATGAGATTCTTTTGTTTTCTGTATTTTTAGTTTCTTTTTATGTAAAAATAATGAGACTAACGATGCACTCTCCTGATGGTAAGAGATAACGTATGTCCATGACCATTGTGGCAACACAACAAATACTTGACAAATGTAAAAACACATCATCATCATCAATCATTATTTAAGTATTCTAGCAGTTATCTGGGTTCCATAGTACAAGCTTTGCTTAGTTTGGCGCTGTGTGTAATGTCCTATGATATTTATTACTTACGTCATAATATGTACGCATCCCAGCCCGTTAGTCAAATAAAATAGGTCAGATGACAGGTTCCATGAGATTTCATTCACTTCGAAGTTGAACTGTTCTTCATTCACCTGAAACAAATAAACACCATGAAACATCACATGGGAGTTTTGGCGGAAACGCGAAAAGAGTCATGTCGCCCGGTTTATTTTTTTCCAAAACTAGTGTTATTTCAAGTGTGTTGTTTTATTCATAAAGTGCCGAATTACAAGCGTGAGTGTGGGAAAATGATATAATGTGGTGAAACATGACTTTTCGTGTTGCTTCCAAAACTCCATCGAAGCTTTATAGTAAAGTCACCACTACTTTACTAAAGCATGACAGGACTTGACCAAGACTGGACTTTGACTATAACTATGAGGCAACTTATTTAACTTTTGAAACTTGAAAATACAAAACACTTGACACTGGCAAATGCTCAAAATGCGACGCCAAAACCAAAGAAAAAAAAAAGTAACTATGTCATGTTGAGTAACAAGTAAGCAAAAGAGAAATATAACTAACTAGCTGCGCCCCGCGATGTTACCCGCTACATGTTTTCGGGACAAAAAGTAGCCTATGTGTTAATCCCGGGTTTCGGCTACCTCCATACCAATTTTCATCCAAATTCGTTCAGTAGTTTTTGTGTGAAAGAGTAACAAACATCCATCCATCCATCCATCCATCCAAACTTTCACATTTATAATATTAGTGGGATGGTACGGAACCCTTCATGCGAGAGTTTGAAGGGAAGTTCAACTGTAAGAGGGTGTCTTTTGCTCGAGCGTCAGGTTGTGCTGTTGTCATCTAAAATACTCACCGATTTGTAAGTCTTTGTATCAATAAAAGTGACCAAGTCTTCCTTATTCCCAACTGCAATTGTATTACCATCCGGTGACCATGCTATATTAATGTTTTCACCTTTTGTTGGTATTGTTGTAACAGATTTGTGTGTGCTGAAAATAAACAGACATTTAATGAATGTGAATGAGGAAATGGATGCAACTTAAAATGTAGCTAACATCTCACCACCCCTGATAAGAATAGTTAAAACTTAGACAGGGCTCCAGTGTTGATACCCTTGTTGATACAAGTGGACATTAGACTTTCCGATGCGCCGCCGGAAGAGGATCCACGCCCACCTCCAATCTCTATAACAGGGGACTTGGGAGTCTGCCACCCAACAAGATTAACGCCAGAGATGATGAGTGAGTGAGCGAGAGAGATGAGATCAAACGAATGAAGGAGGCTATCCAACTATTCATTCCTGACCAGGGGCCAGCGTCGTCGGGGCCGCAAACGTGCGAAATATGGAGCATATGGATATGAAAAACTTTAGCAAATATCGAAGAGATACGACACATTATTTGTCCAAACTTATGCTCATATAATCTAATCAGGATTTTTATACTTACCGAGTATCCCAAACTCTTACTGATTTGTCACCGCTGGCTGTACTTAATAAATCGGGATGTGAAGCATGCCAACACAGCTGATCAACTGAGCCTGTGTGACCTCTGTATACAAAATCCTGGACCTAAAAATTACAGACTGTTGATAATAACATAACCTAACTTTTTTTTATTTTTATAAATTTTTAATAACACGTCAACTGCTGATAAAAGAAAGATTTTTACTAACCAATCTACTTCTTTCCAAGTTAAAGGTAGCAACGCTTTTGTCAAAAGACCCCGACGCGAGTTTTCTTCCATCACAAGACCAGCCTACCGAATGTACTTTCGAACTGTGGGATATATACTCGCGTACTGAATTGTGTGATTCAAAATAGCTCTTCAATTCACTTAATTCTTCTATAGGAGTCTGACCTGACTTTGAATCTTTCATTTCAATAACTATATCAACGGAAAATTAGGAAAAACAATCAGCTTCCCAACAACTCCAACAAGCGCCATGCGCATAGACAACAATTGTTTACGTTTATTTTTTTCTCAAACTTTCCAAGTTTTTTTTTCTTTGGTTTTGGCGTTACGTTTTGAGCATTTACCAGTGTCAAGTATTTTATATTTTCAAAAGTGAAATCAGTGGCCTCGTAGCTAAAGTTATAGTCAGAGTTCAGTCTTGGTCAAGTATAGTCCATGTCAGTCAAGTCCAGTCATACTTTAGTAAAATAGTGGTGACTTTACTATAAAGCTTCGATGGAGTTTTGGAAGCAACACGAAAAGTGATGTTTCACCACAGTATATCATTTTCCCACACTCGCACTTGTGATTCCACACTTTATGAATAAAACACCACCATTTTAATATATAAAACTCTACAAACCACTAATTTTGGAAAAAATATAACGGAGCGACACGACTCTTTCCACGTTCCCGCCAAAACTCCACTTTCCGTTTTTTTTTTAATTTAATTTTGACTTCGTCGCTGAGCGACCACTTTCCAAGTTAAGGTCTACTTGTCATTTTTTAGTATTGTACTCCACGCATTTTGCCATAAAATATTCCGAAATGTTTAATCAGGTAGGTATTTGATGAAAAATGATATGAAACATGTCTGTCACACGAAGTAAACCAGGGGCAAATAAGGTCATACAGCCTAGTGAAAACTTTTTTTTTAAATTACCCAGGGTATCACGACATGCTAGCTATTGTAAGCTTTTCACTTCGCTGCTCTGTGTATAAATCAACATTTTTTGTTTTAATTGTAAATTTACATATCAATTTAATTAGCACGGCTTTCAAAAAGTCTAAAATCACAGACTAAAAGTTATTACGTAAATTTATTATTATCTTCCGTCCTGGACCCCACGGAACATAATAATAAATTTATCTCACGGTCTAGGTTGACAATAAAAAAAACAAGTTTATTTTTTTCAGTATTTTATACACATATCACAAAAACACATTCAAATTAGTAAAAAACCCGCAGGACGCTTTTTATATTTAAAGTACGTCACGTGACCTGTGATGTCACAAGGTAGCGCAACAAAAATGCTTCCGTGTAGTTTTTATTTTTAATGTATAAAAACGAATTGACGCCTACACATGAAATTAAAATCTTTTGATATGTTTGGGTATGTTGATCCGATCTACTTTCCATAATAGTATGCTCATCTTAACAAGCATTAGTTAAAAATAAATCTCCAAGAACCTAATATAGCTACAAATTGCTACCACTGCCGAAGGCCTCGCCTTCAAACAATGTACATAACAATAACTTAATCTTACATACTATAGGCGGGTATCCAATTTTACTTTCTAACAATAATATAATAGATCCAACAGTTTATTTTCTATTTGACAGTTATAGTGTTGTGACCAAGTGATTATAGTGGACACGATATCGATTCATTTTTCTATCGAGTCTGTGCGGAAAGAGAACAGTCGTAGGAATGGCGCTAGTAAGTAGTAGAACGTCATTCTATTATAGTGGCGATAGATAATATGAATCAACAATTACTAATAAATGTCGTCGATAGCTCGAGTGACAGCGACAATGAATCTGATTTTGATTAATAAATAAATAAAAATAAAAGTCACAATAATTGTTTCATATCATATCATACCAATCTATATTTATACTACATTAGAATGCTACATTATACCCGTGCAAAAATAGTTAATAAACAATATCGATATCTCAATCGTAACATCACTATGTTGATAGCCATAGAACGTAACTTTTTAAAAACGTTTGTTATTTTATGTAATTTATAAAAAAACTCACTCACGCACTTATGGACTCAATTTGTCAAAGATGATTATTATACGGGATCAAGGAGCAAACTTAGGCAGTTAAAAGTGAACTTTTGCGTAACATGACGCAGTTACGCTCTATTGGTGCTGTCAAAAAGAAAATAAACGGGTGGATCTATTATAGTTAACAACAAACTTAATCCACGAGTTTCAGTCAAGCTGGATTTGATCGTAATGATGAATTTATATTTTTAACATTTTGTACGTGAACATCAAATACAGACCTACAACGTATCATCGCATTTCCTAAATTTTTTTTTCTGCTTTTCAAAATATGTAGGAACAAACCTTTTCTTTTGTGCATACTTATGTTTTATACAACTTTCGACCCTGTGTAAACTTGAATAAACAAAGCGAGAGGTGTGACCGACCACATCAGCACATTCATCTAGCACCAATTTAAAAGTGGAGGGAAAAACATCGTCAACCTCAGTTGCAAAACGTCGGTTTGATAACAAGCGAGTGCCATAAGAATTATAATGTCTAACCCAGTAACCAAATTGAGGTATAGGAGCCTTTATCAACGGTTTCAACTTTTTCTTTTTTGTATATTGCACTTGTTTTGTCAATTGTTCACGCAATAGTTTTAATTCTTGAAGCATGCTAAGAGACATGTCTTCTTCAGAGTCTCTGTCTTCGCTTTCTGAAGAAGATTTACCTTCTTTCTCATCTTCGATTACCTTATCAATGATTTTGTACAAATTGGGATCGAGTCTTATATTGGGAGTGCTTGTGCTTGGTGCATCGCTTGCTTTAATATAAAGTTGAGATATATGGTGGGTTGCTTCATCAAACTCTGGATTTTTTTTAGGTAATAATTCTGCAGCATAGGTTTCACCGTCACTGTCTTCGTCAAATAAGTTATACTCTTCGTCTATGGTATTATCCAAGATTGGATCTTGAGTAGTATCATTCAAAGTTTGTACATTGTTCAGCTCGTTATCAATTTGCTCATGTGGATCTATATAGTTATTGATTGGGGGTTCTTCCATTTCCATTGGTGTTTCAACATCTTTGGTTTTATTAAAATCCATTATAGCAGATTGGACCTTATTTGACATTTGAACAAACACATCCTGCTCGATGTATTTGTTGTAGTCTGCAACCATATTGTTTATCTTTTGTGTTGTTGATCCTATTACTTTAGGTCTTATTATAGGTCCAGTTCTAATTTTTTTGACGTACTTTTTTCTTTTAGGGCGGCAGATGTATTTTCCGGGAATTGAAACACGATATTTATTGCAAGCATGAATTATCAATTCATTTATAGCTTTGGTTCTGTCCAATGTTTCAGGGGACAGGTGTATTGAATCTTCGCTTGATTCATCGCTGTCTCTACAGGTACGGTATTCTTGATTTTCTGGGTCGAATACGATTACGTTAGGCATTTGAAGGGCTTCATTTTCTGTTGGCATTTCAGGCATCGTTTCATCGTATTCCGGATCTTTGTGTTCCTCTTCTTTAACATCTAAACCTTCGAATTTGTCGTCAAAAATGTTTTCGTTACCGTCTTCTTCTGGGATTATTAAAAAATTCTCACTTCTTCTCTTATCAATTTTCATTTCAATTATGCTACTGAGATCGTTAAAGACTTTGCAATCTTCTGCAACAACAATAGTTTCTTTTGAATCAGATTCATAGGCTTTTTCGCTATCACCATTTTTGTCAGTTATACTGTCATTAATAACTTCGTTTGTTATTTCACTATTTTCTTCAGAAGCAAGTTGATTAGTTTCGTTTTCGTCTATTTCTCCGTTAGTCGTGTTGTTAACAGTTTTAGCTATGTGTTCCAAATTGGGTCTTTTAGTTTTCATCCAGTTGTGGTTATCACAATCTTTGACATAAACCATTTTCTTACCAAATTTAGTAGAACTGAAATTTTTAAATTTGTCAAAATCTTTGGACGATTCTTTCAAATCATGTCGATTTACTCCCGTTATAATATTTTTCGAACTGGCCAAGTCAGGATCGACTAAAAACATATCTTCAGTCATATATTTTAATGAGTACTGAGTGAAATCTTCACTGAGTATCTGTTTTATAGTCGGATCTTGTTGGTGATCGATAATAACACGAGTATAAGTTTTATGCGGCGTAGTCGTTACGGGAAATTCGCTCTTAGGAATAACAGGGATGTCTACATCTGGTAACTTATGCAGGATATCTCTAGCGATTTCGTCTTTTAAACTTTTTTTAAAGTCAGGCTTTTCACTTAAATGTTCGAAAGCAACATAATCGTTCATATCACTGTAGTTTGGACTTCCTAAATACAGACTGTGACTCCAAAGCATGCTTTTCCTGAATTGTATATACTTACACCATTCTCGGAACGAAAAAAGTCGTTGCGTCGGTTCAGAATTATAGGACTTGGGGTAATTTTCTATTTCATTAATTTTTTCTACGGCATCCGACAACTTATTCTCATAATTACCGTCAATGCCGAAGCAAATTTTCATAGCACATAATATGTGTGACATCACATAGAGCTCGTACGATGGAACTCGACCAACCTCGTAAAACTTCACATTCATATCGAGATAGTCATACGATCTATAGTGCATTACAGATAGCACAAGTGGTTTTAAATCATTCGGAAGACAGAGCTCTTTCAAATATTCATCTACCAGCATTC
The DNA here is from genome assembly GCA_905404145.2 of Biston betularia. Taxonomy (NCBI): domain Eukaryota; kingdom Metazoa; phylum Arthropoda; class Insecta; order Lepidoptera; family Geometridae; genus Biston; species Biston betularia. Next base: position 8,077,656 of record FR989885.1, read on the forward strand.
TCAAGTCAGGCACAATGGGGTTACCAAGATTCAACTCCTTGAACATCTTCATTGCGAGACTAAGAATGTGATGGTAAGAATATAAGAACCACTGCCTATTGAAAATTAAACAGTAGTATAATTTTTTAGGGTACAATTCTTTGGGTACATATTTTTGCCAGTGCAGGAGAGGCAATCTTCCTTCTTTGATGAATCTAATAAGATGTGTGAGTTGTATATTACTCTTATCTAAATTCAAAGAGACATAAAGAAAGGTTACTACTAGAGTCATATTAATTCTTTTTAAATCAGCTTTATATGGCACTTTTAATTTTCTTGTGGTAGTTTCTTCTTCTTCTTCTTCTTCTTCATCGTAACTAAAGTAATTATCGTTCATGGGCAGGTCCTCGTCACCTTCTGTATTGTCTTCATGTTCAATTTTTTCTTTTTCATCTTCTTCATTTGGAGTCAATCTGAAATTCGTTTTACACAAAATAGAATACGAAACAGATGTATAGTATAGACACATCACTGTTATAAAGTTACTTACAAAATGCAGGGTGCATTTTGTAAATCTAGAAACCATTCCTCTACACACTGTAAGGTGTAAAATGTCGGAATAATTAAAATACTAATAGGTTTTATATCAACTATTGTTGTATAAAATGTGGATATCTTAGAACCTATGATCTCATTTCTGTGGACAAAAGCTTGTAAGCATTTGAATGTTGCCTAAGAGCTTAATTGAAATTGAAAATGTTACCCAATTCGGCATGTAAAGAAAGAAAAAAAACTACATACTAATTTCAAAACCATTTCGAAATAATACATTCCTGTACATTATTGTTACGTTTAAAATTCTTTAAACAATGAGATGGGGTGTATTTTAATGAAATACATAAAATAAACTTTAGTTTCAATTGTCCTCTAATGACGTCATCTAATAGGGGCTACTTTTATGGACTAAAAAAAGCAATGGCAAACTAAAACAAAATGTCAATGTCAAGTCAACAGCAGCCATAACAATAAGCGAAAAACAACTCGACTTAGGTGTATGGACGAGCCATATACATTGAGTTGTTTTTCGCTTTATAGATACAAATATCTGGATTCTTTTACTTTAAACGTTATTTGGACTCTGATATCGCTTTTATGAGGCTATGACATAAGAATTGTTTGTGATGTCATGAATTGTAAAAATCAAAGACATGGCAGTATGGCTTTACAGCTTTAGCCTGCCTGATGGGGCAAATTAAATACAAAAAAACTTGGTGTCAATTGTCAAAATTATCAAATTTGTCAAAATAGCTTTATATACTTTTTTGCTTTACATGGCAAAGGCATTTTATACATATTCAGCCTACATCTTGACATCATCACTATAAAAAGTTTGAAAACGTATTATAAATAAACTACCGCATATAAAGCCAAAATATTCAAATTAGTTTCATAAAATAAAGTTTACTAACAGTAAAAAATATAAAGTACATACAAAAAAAAAATTACATACTAAAATTGCCAAAGGAGGAAAATTCTACAAGCAAACTATTTTGGGGAAGAGATCCCTTTTCCAAAATGAACTGATATCAGAATCAGGCCCCCATAGCCAAATTACTCTAGTCCTATCTCTAGTTTTTTTCCTATTGATACAAAATACTTATCAAATTAAAAACTTTGTGGTTGGTTAAGTGTGTAAACTTGTCATCAAAATTTAACAAAATAGACATAAAATTCAGTAAATTCCAAGGGTTTGGGAGGACGTCGTCTAGGTAGGTACCACCGCAATACCAGTTATTCTGCCGCTAAGCAGTAGTGTGTAAGCATTACTGTGTTCCGGTTTGAAGGGTACTGCAGCTAGCGAAATTACTGGGCTGTTGAGGCTAACTCTATCAAAAGTCTCAAAGTAATGAGCTCCAAAGCAGTGATGCCCTGGACTTTGTTTTGCTACTCAAAGTTCTGTGCATCGCTGCGATGGTTATTGATTGTCAGGCGTTATCTCTTACCATCAGGAGAGTGTCTCGTTCGTCTCATTACTTTTTTCATTAAAAAAAAAAAAAAAAACTTTGGGAATCCCCGAGTTCAACAATGAGGTGTCATTATAGATTTATCTCAGCAGTACAAGTGACATATAATTGGTATATTTTTTAAATATGGTGTAGGTCTGCAAAAAATAGTAATAGAAAAATAATAAAAAAATATAACAATAAATAAATAAATACCGTAGGACATTACACACAGCGCCATCTGACCCCAAACTAAGCAAAGCTTGTACTATGGGAGTCAGATAACTGATAGAATACTTAAATACTTTTTTTTTTGTAAATACATACTTATAATACATACAGTACACCCAACAATAAAAGGTTGTTGCTGTTGAGTTAGTGTTTTAAGATGCAGTTGGATAATGTTTCATTTAATCCTACTAGTACTCAATCAAACAAAAACAACTGAACTGAAAGATTTGGATAAAATTTGGCATGCTTATAGTTTAATACAGACCTAAAAAATCTTAGATAGCACCACAAAAACTTTAATTATTTTTTATGGGATATGTATTGAGTTTTGGCAAAAGTTGTAGGACAAAATTGATTTGTTTTAATACACAAAATATGCTCTTAAAAGGATGCTGACTGATTACCAATAACCCTGTATACAATACTTTTTTTTTACTTTTCCTTTTTTTTTCTTTCTTGGTTGCCTGGAAGAGATCGCTGTTAGCGATAAGGCCGCCAATTGTGGCACTAGTTAATAAGGTTTTTTGTTCTCTGTACTCTTTTCTATTTATGATGTGCACAATAAAGAGTTATATCTATCTATCTATCGATCTATCTATCTATATTAGAAAAATGTCTACTCTACTGATAGTAAGATATAGCAGCCAATGAATTAATAAATAAATATAAATATTGTAGAACTGACTGACTGACACAGCGCCATCTGGCCCCAAACTAAGCAGAGCTTATGTGATGGAAGTCAGATAATAATTGATAGAATACATAAATACTTTTTTTTTTGTAAATACATACAGAACACCCAGACACAGAACAAACATTCGTTTATTCACAAAATGTTTGCTCTGAGTGGGAATCGAACCCACACCCTACAGCTCTCAATGCAGATATACTACCAATGAGCCAACAGGGCTGTCTTGTTTGGTGTTATTTGCTTAGTTTGGTCAATTGTTGTGGTACTAACATTATGGACATACCCAAAATCAGCTTTGTTCTGAAATTTCTTCATATACCGTGTCCACACCCACAGTAGCTTAGTTTTAAAGGAGGGTGCTGCTCCAAGTTCCACCAGCTCATTTGCTACACCTTTCAGCAGGAAGTTAAGGATGTGCCACTTGTACCAGTCATCTGTCACTAAAATTATGATATGGTTATTAAATTAATCATATTGCAACTTACTCCATATTGCTATAGTATAAGATCTTGATCAGATCCAAACTGAGTATTGGGCTAAGAGAGAGAAGCATGTATATATATAGCTCACCCATAATTTTTTTTAGTAAGGTCTAGGCAAAGATATCTTAAATTCCTTTCCAACTATTGCAAACACCTCTGCATTCTACCAGTTTTTCTGGAATGATTTGATGCCATAATTTTTTGGTCTGTTAAATAGTCATTTTTTTTTAGGTAACCTGTATATTTGGTAGGCAAATGTGATCCCCAATTTTCTAAAGTAAAATTGAATCATAAACAAACTATTTTCTTACAGTATCTCATACAGATGAAAATATCTCTTGCTCTTGGACAATTTAGTGATTCTTTCAAAAATTTTTAGAAATTGAATTTATGAACATGATTGTATCATTTAGTGATTTGTTTGTGAACTTGAGTGTATTGTAGCATTTAGTAATTTGTAAGTCCCTATGCGACAAAATGACTTAAGATAATAAAATTCACAATTCTATGGGGCACTGAACCTTTTCTGAATACCAAATGTAATTAACAAGGTTACCTTCAGGCAATAGACTTGCTTTTTACATCACTCACAAACATTAAACATTTTTGGACACCTGTATATGGGTAGTTTCCATAACCTATTATTGCTGAAGATTATAACATTCTTTCACAACCATAATTACTTACTTTCTTCTTTTTTAGCTTGCGGAATGTGTTTTATTCGCTTCCGAGATCCCAATGCCAAAACTCCATCTGATAATGTAACTGCCTCAATAAGAGTTTCGCGGATATTCGTGTCTTGAGTACCGCATTCAGCACAGTAGTAATACCCATCGATGAGATTCGTCTCGGTGCATCCGCAAACATCACAAGGGGATTCCATTGTTAACAAAACTATCAATAATACATGCAATAAGTTGTTAGTTTGTTTTTCAAATAACACACACCCAGATTCGCGATTTCATAGCCATGCATATATCTTTAACATAACCATCCACAATTCCACAAATAACCATTAATTTAAAACAATTTAAAAAAAAACACCAGTGTTGGCACATCGATTGAAATTTTTCCACTTATTACATATTTTTCCCTCACAAAATAGAAGAAATTATACATTAATTTTATAAATGATGGCGAATATCATTATTAAGATCTTTACCTGTAAGTTTATCCTTTGTTTTACGTTTATTGTTTACTTTTTTGTATGTATGTATTGTTAATTATGTTGAAAGTAAACGCATATAATAAACACAAAAGAATTAACCTAAAATAAAATAACTTAAAATAATAACTACTCTAAAAGACCGCTATCAATGGGAATAGTTCCCAAAACGCTGGCCCCATTGCCGCGTTGTATGGCAATACTCAAACGCTGAGCAAAATAAAGGCCAGCGTTTTGTTGAAATATGTTTTATGTCTCAAATAAAGTGATGTCTATTGTCTAGATAAGGTGAACTAACAGACACATCTTGGTATGTGTAAGTGACTTGATCTGACTGTATAGTATCCCCAAATAAATTAAAACTATTTATTTTTAAACAGTTTTTTCACTTCTTGCTAAGACCAAATTTTTTACCCTAAAATCAAGTGAAAGTTTCTAATTTGGCAGCCCAAAAAAATAATCGACCATAGACATACAGATAATAAATAATATTTCTACGTTTTTTTTTTTTTCTTTGGTTTTGGTGTCGCGTTTTAGCATTTGCCAGTGTCAAGTAATTATATATTTTCAAGTTTCAAAAGTTAAATAAGTGCCATCGTAGCTTCTTCTTTCTTTGGTTATGGCGTCGCGTTCTAGCATTTGCCAGTGTCAAGTAATTATATATTTTCAAGTTTCAAAAGTTAAATAAGTGCCATCGTAGCTAGTTTTAGTCAAAGTCGTCTTTGTCAAGTCCAGTTCGTGTCAGTTAATTTCAGTCATGCTTTAGTAAAGTAGTGGCAACTTTACTACAAAGCTTCGATGGAGTTTTGGAAGCAACACGAAAACTCATGTTTCACCACATTATATCATTTTCCCACACTCGCGCTTGTAATTCGGCACTTTATGAATAAAACACCACCATTTTTATGCATAAACACTCGACAAAACACTAGTTTTGGAAAAAAATACAACGGAGCGACACGACTCTTCCCGCGTTCCCGCCAAAACCGTCTATTTCTACGTTACTTTTTCGGTTTTCTTCTTTCGTACAATGAAGTTTTTATGGTCATGAATAATGTATAATGTTGTCAATGATATTTACAAACAAGTCACAATCAAGATATAAAACCGAACCAATATTTTAACACAATACTTTTTTTTGTCGCTGTACGTACGTCACATTTTGTTATAGAATAACACATCCAATTTTAATACTGGCAATAAAAATGTTAACCGTAGTGACATTTAATAAATTGCCAGCAATGCCACAAAATTACTATTGCAGTCAATATTATATGTGGTGAAGTGCCTCAGTAAAAATTAATTTAAGCATACATGATTCAAATAAATTCTTGTGGTTTGATGAACATAAAACAAAACACTGAAAGGAATCAGCTAGCTATATGCAGCCCCATGCCTTAAAAGTTTCTACATCAAAGACTTCTTATAACAAGCTAATTTTATTGCCATCTTTCTTTCATCGTGTGCAGTGGTTGTATAAAGTTTTTGACCATACATAAAGCAAATAAAGTCAATTAAGTTTAAAGAGAAATCATAATTGCCGTATTGTAGAATGATTTGATTTCATAAAAATGTTAAGCTCACAAACTAAATTATAGAATATAATTCTATTATAGAACTATGTACAGGTTTCTAGGTTATAATGAATTAATTATAAGGCCGGGCTAATTTACAAATAAGCACATGCACAAAAATTCGTGGCAGACAACAAATGGTTGCACAATAATAATTGTGATTACATTATTTAATTGACAGCCCTGTTGGTTCATTCATAGTATGTATGCTTGGAGAGCTGAAAGGCGTGGGTTCCATTCCCACTCAGGACTAACATTTGTGTCATTTGTGTGACTAACATCGATGTTTGTTCTGTGTATGGGTGTACTATATGTATTTACTACAAAAAAAGTATTTAAGTATTCTGTCAGCTGTTCCCATTGCACAAGCTTTGCGTAATTTGGGGCTAGATGGCGCTGTATTAAATATCCTCCAAAATTGATTTATTTATTATGACATTTTTGTCAAAGTAACGTAATATCTCGCGTTGAGAAATTTGTAACATTGTCACATTAACGATAGTATAGTAGTTTCTTAGAACACTTATGGCAACTGGAAAATAATTTACCTACTTTAGGTAAAAAGTGGTAATATTTGTAGCGTTTTGCTAGCCGTCATCAATAACTCGCGTAATTCGGGCGTGTTCTCCATTTACGATATTACTGAAAGAAACCAACTGTGTTTTCTTGCTATCAACGCCGAGGTGGAGGTGCGCAGTTATCCGACCACCAAAGAGTCGTGTTGATAACGTTTCACCACAGTCCACACCCTTGGAGCTCGCGAGTGGTTTCATGCGTGTGTGTAATAACGCCGAGGGCGATCAAACGTAGGTATTTGTCGAGTCCTTGTCTCGAGGATATCGAAATATCGTTATTCGACGCGCGTTGCTGTGTTATGTGTAAAAGTTAGCGGGCGAAGTGGTGTATTGTGTGCGTAATAGACGTAGATTGATGGGCAGTGCCGTGTCTGCGAGGGAAGCGGCAGAGCGGCCGCACCGGCGGGTGTTTGCTTCGAGGAGGGTCTTCGATATAATCAGTCACACTGGAACTGATGGAATTGGAGAATATCGTCGCCAACACTGTCTACTTGAAGGCCAGAGAAGGTAAATTCTCCATGTTTTAACTACTTCAGTTAATAAGATGAGGTTCAGTTTCATGTCAACATTTCTATTATTTATAGTCTCTGTGTAAGTACCTTACTATTGTTTGAACTTCCTAAAGTTTACTAGTCAACTTCATAATGAAATACCATACCTATCTAGATTATGGGTTTAGTGTTCTAGGTTGTTGTATATTACCTCTTCTAGTATAGATTGTATTGTCTTAGGGATTATTCTAAAGAACTCTAATCTACTACAAGATATTTGTATTGCTCTGTGATTGGCTTACATGGAAAAAATATCATTTGACTATTTCTTGCCTTTGGTCAGTATTGTTCACAATTTTTATTTAAGTGTTTGTTGGTAATAACGCAGCAGAAAGAGTTTATAGCATCTGCTGATTGTTGTGTAATCTGTAGAGATTGTAGAATCAAAGTATTTTTTTAAATTGTGATTGCTCCAAGGCACAGTACTATTAACATATTAAGTAATATATTATTCTGACATTAATAATATTAACATGACATATTATGTACATATTGGAATATGACTTAAAGCTCTGTAAGTAGTGAAAATGTTTACACAAAAAAAAAAATGCATTTTAAAATAGTTAAGTACTTACTTAGTATAAATTTTAAAGACGGTAGTAGACAAGTATTTAGGGCCCTTTTTTTTCAAAATATGGTTAACATTTTTACAACAGAAATAATGTTAAAAAAATTATTGTAATACTAAAGTATGTTTTTTGTGATTACTTTTTTACTTTTTATTAGGTATGTTGTTTAATGGTTCTGTTTGAATTTTTTTAAATGATGACAGTGACAGTTTTAATTTTACTTTTCCATAAAATAGTACATAACTTAACATTGACTCATAACTGGCATATTTTTGGTCAGCTAAATGCATCCAACCAACCAACCAACTGAACTACCAAATCATGGTTACATTAGCTTCTTGGAGCACCTTTAACATTATATAAACTATCAGCTTGTTTGTCACTCCTTTATAAAAATTAACAAAGAGATGCACATGTAAATCTTGGACGAAATCAACTACAAAAACCTGAAGTTATATTTGTCTTTATTATAAAATTCACACATTTTTTTCCGCACTATTGTGTAGTAATACAGCTGCTATGCCATATTAATACTGACTTCTGAGCATATTTGTAACAGATGTTCAGTCTGAATTTATCATAGGCTGGGGTAAAATTCCAATTAAATGAATACGTACATATCATCATCATCATCAGCCTATTGAAGTTCACTGTTGGACAATATTTTGTACCGTAAAAATGATAAACTAAGGTGATACAAGTAATGGTTGAAGCGCAAACTGTCGGTTAGGGCTGATCATTATGATATAGAAATGTTAATAACACACACCATACTGTCCCTCTTTTATGAATCCTATCCATTCTAAGGTTACCTCTCCACCATCACTCAACATCAGGTGAGCTAGGGTCAAACACCTAGCCTGTCAAGCTTAAAAAAAAAGAAACCTGGAGGAGATCACTCTTATTGTTGATTTGTTTACTTGTATCCTTTTTTTAATTTTATGTAGACAGGTACCTAATTTTACTATTGAAATTGCAATTTTGACATGCCTTGTGTATAATATATATAATGTTAACTGCGTCCCGCGGTGTTACCCGCTACATGTTTTCGGGATAAAAAGTAGCCTATGTGTTAATCCAGGCTACCTCAATAGCGAATTTCATCAAAATCCGTTTTGTAGTTTTTGCATGAAAAATTAATGAACATCCATCCATCCAAACTTTCACATTTATAATATAAGTAGGATTCTATTCTAAGGCAGTCTGTTGATGCACTAGTGTTAAAGTGTTTCTCAAAATGTATAATTTTAAGAACATAAACAGATCTCTTACTTTTTTAACTTAAAAAAATTTACAACCTAACCTAGGCAGTATAGAGTATTTTTTTTTTACTTTGTCAAATAATTACGAGGGAATCGATTTCTTCTGGGTGAGTGTGCTACACCATAGACTGCATCTTAACTTTACATCAGGCAAAATAGCAGTCAAATGCAAGTAGTGTTGCCAGGTCACCAAACCTAATAGTCGGACAGACCAGCCAGTTTGACCGGACATTTGGGTAAAAAGACCGGACACCCTACAATATTGAGGATTGTGTGTCTCAGTATTAATAGGTACAACAAAAACACTGCCACACTCAACGCTTACTCGTTTGGGAAATGTAAAATGTCTAACTAACAAAATCCAGCCGGACATGGTTTGTTTTGGCTGGACACTCAAATTAAAAAGCCTGTCTGGCTTTATCAGGACACCTGGCAACACTAAATGCAAGCCTATATGTAATAAAAAAAAAACTATGCTACATTAACATGTAATATCAGCCTATTTATTTATGTACATATTATGCTAATCATGCAAAAAAAAATTACATCAAAATGGCACAACCTCGACTAATCAAACACTAACATCACCTGGTAAGAAAAATAAGTGTATAAATTATTATCAGTCATACATATACATATAAATATTTAATGTAATTATTATCCTTAAATAAGTGGTTAATAATATTTTGAATTCAATGTCACAGAATTAATAATGAAACCGTTCTATACTTTAATATCTAATAAACAGGTGTGCAATTAATTTACGTAAATAAAACATATCTTTGATGTAAAGGCTGAGAAAGGAAGAAGATATGTTTTGAACTCTTTCATTTGAGAAAGCGATAATAAGAAGAATAAGAAACATTTTTTCTAACAAACTAACGGAGGCCTTGAGGTATCACTAGCGTAGTTCCCGTTTCCGTGGGAATACAGGGATAAAAAGTAGCTTATGTCACTCGGAGATAGTGTAGCTTCCCAACGGTGAAAGAATTTTTGAAATCGGTCCAGTAGTTTTTAAGTTTATTCGTTACAAACAAAAATACAAATCTTTCCCCTTTATAATATTAGTTTTTATTGATAAATACATTTTCTAGTTTAGGTCAGATCTCATCAAATTTGGTAAGGCAATGGGTTATATTTCAGGCTTTATGACTCTGGCATAGAGAATACCATGGTAGGCATGCAGAATGCAGATATAATCTAGTTATATTACTTGTTTTTCTCCAGTAATTCATAATGTATGAATTGTTACTGAACAATAATCGCGTTTATCAAATTACCCACAGTATCCTGTTATTTCGTGATATGGTCCAACCAGAGCTGTTTTCAGATTGTTCTGTGGTGTAGGTATATAGATACATTTATAATGAGTTTAGGTTAATAAAATCATTGTCATTTTATCATTAAAACACTTATCCAGAAATTCCACAAATAAATTTCAATGACGGCAACGAAATCATTGACAACCCTGCTCATTAGTAGTATATCTTCCTTAAGAGCTGTTGGGTGTGGGTTCGATTCCCACCCAGGACAAACATTTTATGGTATAAATGAATATTGTGCTTAAAACGTGATTGTATATATTTAGCTGAAGTGGCAATGGGCTGGACATATCTGTCGCAGAGCGATAACCGCTGGGGTAGACGTGTTCTAGAGTGGAGATCGCGAATTGGCAAACGTAGCGTAGGACGCCCTGAGAATTGATGGAGTGATATACGTAGGACAGCTGGCGGTGGATGGAAGCGAAAAGCCTAAGATCGGGCTGAGTGGCGTGTCTTGGGAGAGGCCTATGTCCAGCAGTGGACTTCGATAGGCTGATAGTGATGATATATTTTACATAAAACAATGTGCATTAGGAAATACAATTGTTTAGCAGTGAAAGTAAAGGTTATGTCTCGGTTTCTTCTTGCAGTTATCTGAGCTTTCTGGTTGAGTGCGTATACATCATTATAATATATGGGGTTTGGAGTTGTCAAAGATATCGAGCCACATCTTTTTTTTTTATTGTTAAATAAATAATAAAATAAATAAATATCGCAGGACATTACACACAGCGCCATCTGACCCCAAACTAAGCAGAGCTTGTGCTATGGAAGACAGATAACTGATAGAATACTTAAATACTTTTTTTTTTTGTAAATACATACTTATAATACATACAGTACACCCAGACACAGAACAAACATCGATGTTAGTCACACAAATGTTAGTCCTGAGTGGGAATCGAACCCACGTGTTATTTATTTATATCTTTTGATTATGTTAGTACGAAATAAATAATAATAATAAATATCGTAGGACATTACACACAGCGCCATCTGGCCCCAAACTAAGCAGAGCGTGTGTAATGGAAGTCAGATAACTGATAGAATACATAAATACTTTTTTTTTTGGTAAATATACATACTTATAATGTTAATAATAAAATGTTTGCCCTGAGTGGGAATAGAACCCACACCCTACAGCTCTCAAGGCAGACATACTACCAATGAGCCAACGGGGCTGTCCTTTGCCTTGTTTCACGTCAATTCTTTTCTTCGAACTAACGAACGCTAGTTCTATTCGGCATCTGTATTCTGAGAGTATATCATGGAAATAAACGAGAATTATGTATTAACAACGATAGGAAAATGCGTGGAAAAGAGCAATTACCATTCACGACTGACATTGAGATGCTGATGTACCAATTTTCATACATTATTATTCGATGGTTCACGCACGTACTACGTATTTTTCGATAATTTCTATGCTAAATCAATCTGATAGATTTTATTTACGGAAACAGAAAACTTTTATCAAATACATATGACGTGATAGAAAATTCCCCCGTTCCCATGCCATCGATTCAATATCCTCATAATGTTTACGTCAAACTAAATGTTTTTTTTTTTTTTTTAATGATTGACAGGCTAGTTGTTTGACCACAGTTCACCTGATGTTAAGTGAAGGTGTGGCCGAAGATGGTAAAGCACACCTAGCCTGGAATGGAACTGGCTCTCAAGTGAGGCTGCCGGAACACACCGTTAGATGCTAGGCGGCAGATTTTCAACTTGAGGGTGGTAGCTAGCCAGCCGAGTACTAGAAAGTACTCTACCACCATGCTATGGTTTCCTCACGATGTTTTCCTTCACCGGCAGCTCAAGCTCATTGTTGGGGTTTGAACCCACGCCCTTCGGCATGCGAACCTACCGCGCTAACCACTGAGCTATCATCGCTACAAATGAATTTATATTGTACATTCAATAACTATTTATTGAATGTACAATAATTGTTATTGTTATGGTTAAATATTGTAAAGTTATTAGCGCGCTACTAATTATAACTGTTTTGTCTGCGTCGAAGTGGGTTACATTGTTTTATAAACATTGGTTTCAAAATACCCGTTTTGTCCAGCGGCTGGCAAAGGTGTCCCCTAATTTCTTCTTACCTCTCTGTCACAGTTGTAAGAAATAAATCTGCCAGTCTCAAATTGGAGTGGGCGAGACACGTCAGATGTGATGCATTCATTGGACAGGTGGACAAATGCAATAATATTTATAAATATTATATCCATAGTATACAATTATGCTTAGCGTCAAAAAAAAAATTTAAACATAAAATCTGAACACACACAAATCACGCACGTACAGAAAACACACACGCGCACACACACTTTGGTTTTCAACTACAGAGGCCCACCGGAAGACAACGCTGGTCATACTTGGTATGACCAGTATTATGCTGAGGTGAGCCCTTATTTTGTAACTGTTTGTCTCTGTTTGTTCGTTTTTGTCTTTGTGTTTTTATGTTGCAAAATATTTGCTTGTACATTTATTTTTTGCTGCTTTCTCTTTCTTGCTTTCTTTTAAACTCCCAAGACCGAGATCGCAATACCGATATCCGATATGTTACGCGATCATTCCGCCAGTTATGGATCGATTTTGATGATTATTTTTTTGCTTGATAGATCATACTTCAGAGGTGGTCCCATAATTTTTTTATCGAAATCGATCGAGCGGTTTTAAAAAAATCAACAAAAATCAAAAAGTTGTATACATCGATGATATTTTCGCATCGATGATTTTTACACCGAAATCTCGCTGTTTCGTTGGAGCAGTGCGTTTAGTTGGCCTAAGGGCCGGCCGGAAAAAAACCGGCCAAGTGCGAGTCGGACTCGCGCACAAAGGGTTCCGTACCATTATCTATAAAAATCAAGTTTGTTGTATGGGAGCCCCCCTTAAATATTTATTTTTAGTATAAGAAGCGGCAATAGAAATGCATCATCTGTGAAAATTTCAACTGTCTAGCTATCACCGTTCTTGAGATACAGCCTGGTGTCAGACAGACGGACGGACGGACAGCGAAGTCTCAGTAATAGGGTCCCGTGGGGGTGTACCCTTTGGGTACGGAACCCTAAAAACAAAGAAAGAAAACGTCATCAGAATTCAATAGTCATTTATCAAAACTGGCCGCTAACTGTGGAACTGTGATAATCTACTGAACGCGCGTTATCTACACAATACCCAGTAGGTAAATATGTATTTATGTACTTATACTGATAAATGAGCTCTTACTACATTTCTATTTGCGGAGGCTGTATTCGCTAGGATTAATCTGAGGCGTGCCTTCATGAGATATCAGCACTTAAATTTACATATAAATAAAAAAAACAACTGACAAAAGCAACATATATATATTTTTTTTTTATATGGCTGATAGGTTAGGTGTTGGATCACAGCTCAAGTGACGGTTTAGTCGAAGATGGTAAACACACGTAGCCTCGAATGAAACTGGCTCTCAATTAAGGCTGCTGAAGTACATCGTTAGATGCTTGGCGGCAGATTTTCAACTTGAGGGTTGTAGCTAGCCGTCCGAATACTAGAAAGTAAACGACTAAACGGTTCGAGTTTGCCTTCATTGTACGAACTGCTAAACAATGGAATTTGCTGCCCGAGTGGGTGTTCCCTGATAGATACAATCTGGGTGCCTTCAAGTCTTGAGTGAATCGGTTTCTTCTAGGCGAGCGTGCTCCACCGTAGACCGCATCTTCGCTTTACATCAGGCGAGTTGGTGGCCAAACGCAAGCCTATATATGTAATAAAAAAAAAGTACCCAACCATCATGCAATGGTTTTCTCACGTTTTCTTTAAAAAAATATATCATAAGACATTACACACAGCGCCATCTGACCCCAAACTAAGCAAAGCTTGTGCTATGGAAGACAGATAACTGATAGAATACTTAAATAGTTTTTCTGTTGTAAATGCGTACTTATTATACATACAGTACACCCAGACACAGAACTAACATTTGTTTATATCACAAAATGCTTGTCATGGGTGGGAATCGAACCCACGCCCTTCAGCTCTTGGAGCAGACATACTACCAGTGAACCAACAGGGCTGAACCTTCACGGCAGCTCTTTGTTGGGATTTGAACTCATAGCGTGTGAACCGACCACGGTAACCACTGAGCTATAATCGCTCATTGAATATCGGTTCAAAGTCAATGCGCTACTGTCTTAATCTTGCTACTGTGAGATTAAAAACTACATTCACGTTTAAGTTGGTTCGTATTCAAATTGGTTAGTTCGTAATTAAATTTTAGAATGTAAAATCAAGATTATGTACATTTTATTGATACAAATCATTTAGATTTTTTTTCAGACAACCCTGATCCAATTTAAAACAGAAGCTAGAAACTAGAATTGTGGACGGATTGTGAAAGGCTTGATTAAAATTCTGGGTACGAACGAGCTGTTCACTTTCGTTGGCATTGAAGTGACAGTAAACAATGTAGGGACGCGAACTCGAGACGGACAGTGTGCCAGCTAAGTGTATGTGCTAATTAAATGATAAGCTAAAAACATTAAGTAACACCAGTTGATTCACAATTAAATAAATATCGTAGGATATTAAACACAGCACCATCTAACGCCAAACTAAGCATAGCTTGTACTATGGAAGTCAGATAAGTGATAGAATACTTAAATAATATGTGTTTTCTAATAATACAAAATTTACAAATAAAAAAAAACCGACTCCATGACCCTTAGGCCAACTAAACGCACTGCTCCAATGAAACAGCGAGGTTTCGGAGTAAACGATAATAACATCGATGTATAGAATTTTTTAGATATTTGTTGATTTATTAAAAACCGCTGCATCGATTTCGATAAAAATTATATGGGACCACCTCTGAAGTATGATCTACCAAGCAAAAAAAGTATCATCAAAATCGATTCATAAACGGCGGAATTATCGCGTAACAAACATTAAAAAAAAATTCAGACGAATTGGGAATCTTTTTTGAGTTGGTTAAAAACAAATCTAAGTACACGAAGCTAACTTTTTTTAGGGTTCCGTACCTTAAAAGGAAAAAAACAGAACCCTAATAGAAAAAAAGTTAGAGCCGTATAACGTTTAAGAGATAACGCATGTCCATGACCATTGCAGCGATACACAGAACTTTGAGTAGCAATACAAAGTCCGGGGCATCGCTGCTTTGGCACTCATTACTTTGAGACTTTCGATGGTTAGTCTCAACAGCCCAGTAATTTCGCTAGCGGCAGTACCCTTCAAACCGGAACACAGTATTGTTTACACACTACTGCTTGGCCGCAGAATATCTGGTACTGCGGATACTTTTTTTTTTTTTTTTTTTATGTAAAAAATAATGAGACGAACGAGACGCTCTCCTGATGTTGATAACGCCTGTCCATGACCATTGCAGCGATTCACAGAACCCTAAGTAACAATACAAAGTCCAGGCATCGCTGCTTTGGCGCTCATTACTTTGAGACTTTTGATGGTTAGTCTCAACAGACCAGCTGCAGCTTACTGCTGGTACTAAGGATATCTATCACCAAGTAAATATTCTATTCTAACGCTCTTATGAAGTTCTTGGCTGAAAAGCTAGTGACGTCAATATTTAATAATCCAATGTCGATGCTCCAATTCAGTAGTGATGTAACATACTGTATTGCAGTGGCATTGTATACAGTGCTATTACCGCATCACTGGTTCGAGCATCTCAATTAAAAACGTCCGTGAGCGATGCGGTCGTATGCTAAATGATCCCAACTACGTGGCACTTTATTCTTTATCCATAATTAATTAACTTCTGGCGCCAGTTTGATATCGAGCCGTCTGTTATTTTAATCAGCTGGTTAGCTACCAAGTTAAAAATCTGCCTTTGAGGTGGTTCGATTTCCATACAAATAATTTTCTGCCATTTATGGACGAATGAAGCACAATTTTACAGTGAAATCACAGCTACTGGCATTTATTTTGGTCTTTATTTGCGGTAAATTACAATTGCTTGAATAAAACAGTAGATTATTTAGCATAACCTACTTTACTGATGCATGACTGCACTGTTGGTTCATTGGTAGTATTTTTGCTCCAAGAGCTGAAGGGCGTGGGTTCGTTTCCCACCCAGGACAAGCATTTTGTGATATAAACAAATGTTTGTTCTGTGTGTATTACTGTATGTATTATAAGTATGTATTTAAGTATTCTATCAGTTATCTGACTTCCATAGTACAAACTTTGGTTAGTTTGGGGTCAGATGGCGCTGTGTATGACTGGACTTGACTTACACGGACTGTACTCGACCAAGACGGCTTTGACCATAATTATTGCTTAACTTTTGAAACTTGAAAATATTTAAAACATTTGACACTGGTAAATGCTTAAAAAGCGACACCAAAAAAAAACAAAAAAAAAACACTGACGTCACGTGGCAACTGATGAAAAAACAAATGGCCCAATCAGCGGGCCGGGCGGCCCTCCGACTGGGACTATTCGAAAACCTCCCGCCATTAAAGGAAACTCTCTCATAATCTCTAAAAGTCCATAACAAACAGAGATTGAAACGAAAGTACGGTTTATCAAAGCTAAGCTAACATACGGCTTTGTTTAATCAAAGGCTACAGTCTCGTTAACAATGTGCTAATAATAGACGAATTGATCATAGGCCGGTAACTACTCGATAGCGGAGAAGCGGGCTCGTTTGGTTTAGGAATGTGAATTTGTAAACAAACTTTGTTTAATTATGGCTAATAAGGGAATCATCGGTTTGTCAGGCCGCTGACCCTGTGGAATAATAATAATAATAAGGTCGAAAAGGACAAGCTCAGCAAGTACCTTGACTTGGTTCACGAGATAACCGCCATGTGGGATGTTGATTCGACGATCATTGTCCCGATGGTCGTCACGGTAAACGGTCTTATAGCGAAGAGTCTCGACCAACATCTTAAGAGACTCTCGCTAGACAGTTGGGTCGAGAGTCAGCTTCAAAAGGCTTCCTTGACACGGCGCGCATTGTGAGGAGGTTCCTCACTCTGCAGCCCTAACCACCGGTAGCTTGAGCCCTGCCCCGCTGCCGGCGGCACTCTAGTTTTTAAGTTTTTTATATTATTTATGTTTCATATGTAATGTAAAAAATAAGTGTTCAAATAAATACCAATGAATAATAATAAACACGACGCGAATGTTTTTTAGGGTCCCGTGCCCAAAGGGTAAAACGGGATCCTATTACTAAGACTCCGGTGTCCATCCGTTTGTCAACAGGCTGCAGTGGCGGCCTTAGGGGGTGGCAATTCGTCGCCGGCCGACGGCCGCGTCCTCAACTACCCTAGTAGAAAAAAAGTCTTTACCATGTTTTATGTATACATACGTACGTGTATCTCGCGCCTTGCACTTCACATAACCCCACCGGCCAAACGGCAAGTGTAACGGCCACTCTAGCACTCGAACTATTTTTTATTAAAACGGACACAAAGAGAGAGGGCCTCACAATGATCTGTCGCCCCGGGCCTCGCAACAGCTAAGGCCGCCGCTGCCAGGCTGTATCTCATGAACCGTGATAGTTAGACAGTTGAAATGTTCACAGACGATGTATTTCTGTTGCCGCTATAACAAAGAATACAACAAACGTGATTTTTTTGCTGTTTTTGTAGATAATGGTACGGAACCCTTCGTGCGCGATTCCGACTCGCACTTGGCCGGTTTTATTTTATACGAAATAGGTTTGCGTTTGCCTTATCGTAAACAGAATGCAGTATAGGATGAAGCACGCTTGCCTAGAACAGTACATGTTTACTCTGGATTTGAAGACCCACAAATTGTACATCGGATTTTTAAAATAAATAAACAAACTAAGCATCACGGCTACTTGTCTTCCTTATAAACTGTATCCCAAAATACTGGACCATTTATATTTATTTCGCGGAGAAAACGATATAAGCCACTTAAGGATTTACAATGTTGCTGCGAATGATTGGTAAACAAACATCTCGGCTCGTTACACCGTCGAACCGTCAAAGGAAATATTTATTTATATAAAAGGGAATAAACAAGCAAAGCTAGCTTCCGACTCTTTTGATCCACTTGTAGATCTTTTTAATCGATCTAAAAGGAGGTTTACAAGTAGTTGGTTACCTCTGAACTCCTTCATTCCAGGCTAGGTGTCTCCCATTTTCAACCACACCGTCACTTAACATCGGGTGAGTCGCTGGTCTGTGAGATTAATAAATAAATATCATAGGACATTACACACAGCGCCATCTGACCCCAAACTAAGCAAAGCTTGTGCTATGGAAGTCAGATAACTGATAAATAAATGATAGAATACTTAAATCGTTTTTTTTTTGTAAATACATACATACTTATAATACATACATACTTATTATAATACATACAGTACCTACACCCAGACACAGAACAAACATTTGTTTATAAATATCACAAAATGCTTGTCCTGGGTGGGAATCAAACCCACGCCTTTCAGCTCTTGGAGCAGATATACTGTCCCTGTGATACCCTGGACTTTGTTTTGTTACTCAAAGTTCTGTGTATTGCTGCAATGGTCGTGGGCATGCGTTATCTCTTACCATCAGGAGAGCGTATCGTTCGTCTCATTACTATTACAATAAAAAAAAATGCGGGTAAAGGAGGTTCGCTCCTTTTTATGTTTTTTTTTGAACGCGCTTATATTTTTTTTTTTTACATCGGACTAGGAATGCATTGCATGTGTTGGCAATGTCATGCCTAATTCCCGGTCAATAGCTATTACCAAAATTGGAGATCCCGCATCACTTGCCGCTCGAGTCGATTATCAGGATCAGTAGTCGAGTCGAGTGGCTGTCTCTCATCTGGGGAAGACGAATCTATACGGGTGATTGTTTACGTTTACTCGATGCTGGATAACTGTGGGAGTTTCGGTGATAGGCATCGAGAACTTTCGTTAGTATATATGTAGATACTGAAAGCTCTATAGATGTACGTATAACGTCTCAAAGTAATGAACAGCCCTGATGGCTCATTGGTAGCACATTTGCTTTAAAAGCTGTAGGGCGTGGATTCGATTTCCACCCAGGACAAATATTTTGTGGTATAAACAAAATATTAGTTCTGTGTCGCGAGTGTTTTTTTTTCAAATACTTTATTGCACACTTAAAAATAATGTACAAAAGGAGGACTTAATGCTAAAGCATTTTCTACTAGCCATCCCTACAGTACCTGTGGTTGTAGGCGCGCTTCAAAATAAAGATAATATACATATTTATAAATGAAAACATGATATTACCGGACAAGTCTTTTACAAATAGGTTTTGACGGCGCTTAGCGAATTTTAATTGAAAGCTCATTCCTAAAGCGCACAGCATAAAATAGGCATGTTGTGTTTTGTATGTATCATAAGTCATCATCATCATCATCAGCCTATCGAAGTCCACTGCTGGACATAGGCCTCTTCCAAGTCACGTCACTAAGCCCGATCTTCGATTTTTCGCTACCATCCACCGCCACCTGTCCTACGTTTATCGTCACTCCATCATAAGTATGTATCTACAAAAAAAGTATTGCTTCAACGTACTCCTATTGGTAAGTGTAGCGTTCGACATCCAGCCGTAAGATGGGTCGACGTCGATCCGTCATTGTCACCTGTTGGATAACCATCCAAGACAAACATTCTATATGACAAACGTAAATGTTTGTTCTGTATTTCTGTTAAATAAGTAATTCATAATATTTCTTCGCGTATATGGGTATACAAAGTAGTTGGAAGGAGTACAGTCGTAGAACGCCATATTCTGCCTTCCGGCATGCTAATCTTTGTCTTATTATTAATTAACATTTTACGACACTTACAGTGATAGAAACTAGTATGCGACCAACATTTAGACAGATAAAAATAAAAACCGGCCAAGTGCGAGTGGGACTCGCGCACGAAGGGTTCCGTCCGTTCCGCACGAACGGGACCGTTGTATGTATACCCCTTAGATATTTATTTAATTTTATTTTTAGTATTTGTTGTTATAGCGGCAATAGAAATACATCATCTTTGAAAATTTCAACTGTCTAGCTATCATCGTTCTTGAGATACAACCTGGTGACAGACGGACGGACAGCGAAGTCTCAGTAATAGGGTCCCGTTTTTACCCTTTGGGTAGGTACGGAACCCTAAAAAAACAAAATAATTATTAATTTCACAAAAGAAAAGCTCAAAACAAAGAAATGACATTGACAGCATTTGATAAAAGAAGTTGTTTTTGAAATCGGTCCAGTAGTTTCGGAGCCTGTTCAATAAATACAAACAAACAATCAAATCCATTATCTTTATTATCCTTGTATACCCGCGGGAACGGGAACTGTGCGGGTGAAACCGCGAGGCGTCCGCTAGTGGTAGAATAAAGAAACTCACATACAAACATACATGAACCCTTAAAACATTACCTACGCTCTTCTTTTTGGGTAGACGTAAGATTTTTTTATACTTACTATTTTCGAATGCACAAGAAAATGATTAAAAGCCGCGACACAGCTGTACCTAGTTGTAAAAACACGGAATCCCAAATACCCTGCCCAAATCAATAAAGACATACATATGCCGCAGTTTCCCAAACTTTCCTCGGCACGGCGACCGAAACTTTGATGCGGAAGGAGAAAGACCAACAATTTTAGCGATTGCTTTCCGAATCTTCCCATATTGATAGGGCCGGAAACTTTGTATCGATGTTTTTTTTTTGTCTACGGATTCTCCGGGGAGGATCGGCATACATATTTTTATTTTTAATTAAAATTGTTTCCCAAGTCTAAGAGTAAGTTTGAAACGGGAAAGATTGTACGAAGATTTATATTTATTATAAAACTTTTGTTCTATGAAAACTTCACGTAGATTCGTATCGGAATTTGTAATAATTTGTTTGCTGTATTTTTTTTTTACTTTTGCAATTTGAACACATGCAGAAAAATAATTGCGCGAAAATAAAGTCCTGGTGGTAAAAATAATTATTGAATTTGTTTATTGTTCAGTGGTATTTCAGTCTTCAGATGGGTGACCGTTTTATTTATGGATGGCAAGTTATATTTTCGGCCCCGGTTATTTTGATCAGATAGGATCGGCTTTCTTAGTAAAAGGACTATTTTTCAAATCAGTATAATGTCAACTATTTGTCAACACTTGGTAGTAGATTTCCTTAGCAGGAGGTCGTCTAGGTAGGTACCACCGCAGTACCAGATGTTCTGCCGCCAAGCAGTATTGTGCAAACATTACTGTGTTCCGGTTTGAAGGGTACTGCAGCTAGCGAAATTACTGAGGTGTTGAGACTAACCATCTAGTCTCAAAGTAATGAGTGCCAAAGCAGCGATGCCCTGGACGTTGTTTTGTTACTCAAAGTTCTGTGTATCGCTGCAATGGTCATGGACAGGCGTTATCTCTTAACATCAGGAGCGCGCCTCGAACGTCTCATTACTTTTACATTTAAAAAAAAAATGAAAATAATTTCAGCCGGCGGCGTACTAATACCTAATATAATATAATATAAATAACTTTTTAATTTATTTTACAACTTGCACAACCTCCAACTCCCAAACCCGCTACTTGGGCAGCTGACGTTCGGTTTACTTTTTAGCCATATAAGATCTATCTACTATTGGTATCAATCGATAAAGTATATTATTCTGTAAGTGAATTTTTTAAATGACAAATTAGTGACAAAATGAAATACAGTTAATGAACAATTTTTTTAAATGATATTTTTACAATTCAATTGACATAATTGATTAAGTAATTAAACTTAAGTTATCATAAATGTTTGCATGCTATGGTGCTAGAGCATGGTGATTCTATACAAAATAAAGAATTTGAATTCAACATCAACCGGCTTACTATGACTTTTGTATTTGCAACGCTACCACCCTGACTACTAGAAACAACACCAGTTTAGGATAATGATACAATGCGGTAACATGAACAAAATGATGGATGTCGGATTCTGTAACTCTATATTGGCTAACCCAGAATCCGAGGAGGCCAAGAACCTATATAGGTTAACAGAAATCGGCCTAAATAAATAAATAAGTACCTAGCATTGTGTTCATTTATGTATATGTATATTAAGATTTTTGTATGTATAGTGTATTTACAGGGCGATGTGGTCGCTAAGCGACAAAGCCCTTAAAATAAATAAAAAGAAAAAAATGCGGTAACATGATTTTAGCCATATCTATTTCGTTTAGTGAAGTAATCGCTTGTAACGAGTATATCTATATTCTCAGACAAAATACATTACTTCAGTCAATTGTCACTCTCATTGAGAATTGAGATCGACGTGGCGAGGTCAGAAACAATATCGATTACTATAGGATCAGCGCGGCGACCACGAAATTTCCTTTATCATTTATTGATCACATTTTCTCTTGTTACAGGAGGTTCCGATAGCAACAAAGGGAAGAGCAAAAAGTGGCGGAAGATCCTTCAATTCCCACACATATCGCAATGCTTAAATATAAAAACAAAAATAGGTAAGTCTGCCCCCTTTTTTTTTAACTGTATTCTCATTTTTGATAATTTGCGTATGAAATCGTGTCGGAAATATTTTTAATTTGTAATTTTCACTTATAATACCACAAGAGCTTCAAAATTATCGGGTATTTCCCGATAGGTTCGTTGCAAATAAATGAAGGAGTCAAGTTTTTCAGGTTAAAAAATCACGAGCGCGAAGAAGCGCGAGTGATTTTTTAACCTGAAAAACTTGACGACTTTATTTGTTTGCAGGGAACCTTGAGGGAAATGCCAGATAATTTTGAAGCTCGTGTGGTATTCGGGGGATTATTTTTCCGTCCCAAATGTCGGCCAATAGAATTGCACCATTCGACGTCACGTGGTACAACGAGAAAATTTTCAAAAAATTATCAGTATAATACCATGTAGGTTGTACCACGTGACGTCGAATGGTGCAATTCTATTGGTCGATATTTGGGTCGGAAAAATAATCCATATAATTATTTAAGTCTACGTTCTTTAATATAACCTAACACACAATATGATCAAATTACGGTGAACGAGTAAAAATCCATAAAATCTTCGGACTAGTTTATTTGCTTTTTATTTGGTGGTAGGTCGTCTAGGTAGGTACCACCGCGGTACCAGTTATTCTGCCGCTAAGCAGTAGTGTGTAAACATTACTGTGTTCCGGTTTGAAGGGTACTGCAGCTAGTGAAATTACTGGGCTGTTGGGACTAACCATCGAAAGTCTCAAAGTAATGAGCGCCAAAGCAGTGATACCCTGGACTATGTTTTGTTGCTCAAAGTTCTGTGTATCGCTGCAATGGTCATGAACAGGCGTTATCTCTTACCATCATTCATACTTTTTAAATAAAAAAAAATTATCTCTCATACATACGAAATTATTAACAATATCGACACCCCGACCCCTGACCCCTTTAGTGGAGGGGTGGGGGTTTAAACACTTAGAATTAACATTCAGATTTTTTCTAATAACACGCGGACGCAGTTGCCGCTAACATAAAAAAAAACTTGTTAGACAAGATTCTAGTTTCGCGTGAATCCTTTGGTTTTGTAGAATCCCTTTATAGGCCGACTACCTGATTTCAATGCAGTAGGTATGTGCATCACGTATGATGTCGAGGACGCGGCGACTCTTATCTCAGCGGGGTAGTGGCTCTTTACGAGATCATCTGATTGGATGGACCTTGTGAGTGATTGATTTGTGGATTTATCTTAGAAATAGTTGTATTCTATCTCTTTACAAATGTTACATTATATGTGATGCTAATTGATTCTTTATTTGTGTCGTAATTAAACTGTTGTGTATTACCGTACTTTCAGCAGGCTAGTTGGGAGAGCGTCTGGCTTCCTATTTGGAGGTCCTGGGTTCGAATCCCACGGCACGCGCCATTGTCTTTTTAACCGACTCAAAAAAGGAGGAGGTTCTCAATTGGACAGTTTTTTTATGTTTGTTACGCGATTTTGATGATTCTTTTTTTGCTTGGTAGATCATACAATGAAAAGAGACCCGCGCCCAGCAGTGGGCCAGTACCGTAAACGGAGCGTTGGTCGACCACCAGCTTGTTAGGTAGATGAAATAACAAAAATCGCGAGTCGATCGTGGACTAAATGGTCACAGGCCCGGAACGAGAGGCGTACAAGAAGAGAGTTCTATGCTCAGCAGTGGGCAATTACGGGCTGATGATGATGATGATGTTACGGTATAGATTTTATTAATTTAAACTGTCCCGTAGCGAAATATTTAGTAAGACAGCAAAGTCGTGCAAAAATCATTGTATGCGGCTGGCTGGGAACACAGCCGGTCTCCCGGGGTTGATTTTTGAGGGAAGCAAAGTTAACAAAGTGAAAGATAATATTAGCAGGTGATTTTTTTTTCGGTAGCTCAACAGTCGTTCAAACTTTTACAATGTTCGATTTGCTTTGCTTTTAGTGTCTTTTCAATTTCTTGTAAGAAATGTACCTAATTCGTAATAGCAAAACAGTTTTCAATTGTTAAATACCTACAGACGTGTAATGTGTAATGTTTCGCTGATAAAATATGGCCTAACTTGTTCTACAAGGATTTCCTATGTAGGGAATTTATAGATAGAAACTATTTATTGTGCACACCAGAAATAGAAAAAAATACAGAGAACAAAAGAACATTATGAACTAGTGGCCTCAAGTGGCGGTCTCATCGCTAACAACGATGAAAAAGCAACAAAGAAAAGAAAAACACGATAGATAACATAAAAAACAGACGGGAGATGTACTCGTAACACTAATAAGAAAACTAAATTAAACATAGTAGGTAATTGTATAAAAATAATCATAATAATGTATTTAAATGTACCTACCTTCAGCCTCAGATTATAATAAGTTAAATTTAAGTAATGAAGAGCTGAAGAGGACCCGACACCGAGACAAACCTCGACGAGGTTTAATGGTGTGTGTAATTATAACAATGATTGTCATAAAATTTAATAAAAAAGGAACGAAATATTTACATATATATATATATATATATATAGGCTATAGTATGTAGATATATACATTAAGATAAAAACAAAAGTAAAATTAAAAACCAACATCTGCAGCGACGTACATAAACATAACTAATCCGACTAACAGCAATAACGACTCGGCATCGTGACAAGTAATGCAGTTTTACTCTGCAGACGTAGGTGTGCACTAAGAAAGGATTTTTTTAATATATATATATATATAATACTGTAGCTGGTTTAAAACTATGCCATATTAAATAATCAAGTAAGCAGACACATTCTTAAAATAAAAAGTACCAACGATAAATGTGATTCTGCGAGCACATCAGGCCATAAATCAAAGAGAACATACGGCTATGTTATCTCAGCCCAGTGAATTAATTAGGTCACACGGAGTGACTTTGTCCCGCGCCGAATCTTTGCTTTTTTTTATGTAAAAATAATGAGACGAACGGGACGCTCTCATGATGTTAAGAGATAACGCCTGTCCATGACCATTGCAGCGATATACGGAACTTTTGAGTAGCAAAACAAAGTCCAGGGCATCGCCGCTCTGGCGCTCATTACTTTGAGACATTAGATGGTTAGTCGCAACAGCTCTGTAATTTCGCTAGCTGCAGTACTCTTCAAACCGGAACACAGTAATGTTTATAAATTACTGTTTGGCAGCAGAATTTCAGGCATTGCTGTGGTATCTACCTAGACGACCTCTTATTCTTAGTCAAAGTGGGGGATAAGTCCTGCACCGACGTCCCGCTTGGGGTGTGTTATGCATTTCCCCCTACCAGCGTCTACCCGAGCCAACCCAGCTCCTTGAAGTACCGGAGCGAGGCTCTGGGCCGCTAGCATAGTAGCTCCATTGAGTTGTGTGGAATGTTTAATGACGATGACATGAATGATAGCGAAGCAGTTTCATGCAGCCTAATAGCAGTTCTTAGTACCTTCTGTGGCTTTGCAATGCAAAAGCACATGCTCTACAGTTCATTCTCTTGCAAGCAGCCATGGCATAGCGAACTATCCGTGGCTCCTAGTTTAAAGAGGTGACTATTCAAGTTGCAATGACCGGTTATGAGGCTGACTATGAGACGAAGGTCCTAGTAGGCCTTCTTAGACGACCTCCTGCCAACTACCACCAAGTAAGCCGTCTTACTAGTCGGATCTCGTTAATTTTAAATGCAATTAACATTGATATCTGTATTTAATATCACACCAGTAAAACACGCTCGAATACTAAACGAATTACCGATAGGTAAGGTTTATATTTTATTATCTCAAAGGTCAAACTCGGCTCAAATTGATCAATTACATTTCGTTTCACAAGAAGAGTCGCCTTTCGAAAAGTCTCTGCCATTTCGGCGGGGTAATTGAATTTGACTCCCGCGCGACAACTTGGGTCAAATGATTGAACTTGGGTAGGTACGTCCTGTTCTACTTGGAGATCAACATTTTTGGCATATTTTTTTTTTTATGTAAAACGAGAACAGAGAACTAAAGTTAGAGTTTAAAATATAAATCTCACTTGTTTATTAACCTGACATAATCTCTAAAAGAAAGAAAGAAAATGATTTTTTATTTTGTAACACAATACACAACAAAAATAACAACAAACAGTTACAAAATAAAGGGCTCACCTCAGCATAATACTGGTCATACTACTGATCTAGGCACTATATTTATCGTGCAGTCAATATGACAGACCGCTCCATGGAATCAAACAAGTTCACAGATAAATTATTTATACATCAAAGTTATTACGCGGCAAATTCAAACTGTACTAACTAAATGAAGTGTCACGCACTTTGTTTACATATATATATATATTATCGATACTATTATAAAGAGGAAAGATTTGATTCTTTGTTTGTATTGAATAGGCTCCGAAACTGCTGGACCGATTTTAAAAATTCTTTCACCGTTGGGAAGCTACACTATCTCCGGGTAACATACTAGGCTACTTTTTATCCCTGTATTCGCACGGGAACGGAAACTACGCGGGTAAAACCGAGAGGCGTCCGCTAGTTTTGTATAAATTAAAACTCTATGAACAATAATATTGTATTGGCATTATAAAGTCGTTCACCTCAGTAAAACTGCGTTATGTTTTTTTCTGAAACTAACAGTGCTGGCAATATTATAAATGCACCGTGCCAGCAATGTTAATTAGTATTTAATTTACGCTGAAGTATGCAGAACGGTTGGATAACGTTAGCCGACACACCTACACGACTGGCGCGACTCAGCATCGCGACACTACTATTTCTACTTGGACGATCTCCTTAGAAGGAGGTCGTCCAGGTAAGTACCACCGAAGTACCATATATTCTGTCGCCAAGCAGTAGTGTGGAAACATAACTGTGTTCCAGTTTGTTAGTGTACTGCAGCTAGATGTGAAGCCTTTTTTTATAATAGATAGGACCGCGATCCCGCCTGATGTTAAGCGAAGACACGGTCTACGGTGGAGCACGCTTGCCTGGAAGAAACTGATTCACTCGCGACTTGAAGGTACCAAGACTAAGTCTCAGAGTAATGAGCGTCAAAGCAGCGATGCCCTGGACTTTGTTACTCAAAGTTCTGTGTATCGCTGCAACGGTAATTTCAAATTATGTAGTTAAATTTAAGTCCTCATCACTGTTGTAACTGAAACGACTGTTAAGCGGAAATAAACTAAATATATACCTTGAATAACCAAATGAACTTCCGCAAAGTAACGCCTGAATCAATCAATTATTTATTATCTAAGGTCACAGTTCACCATCCCTCGTTGATTTAGCTCGACTTACTGTGTGTATATCGTATATTTTACGATGGAAACTGGCGTGGATTTGAGACATTTGTTTTCCTTATGCAGACGTTTAATTATGTCAGATACTCCGACTGTTGTCTCGGCCGTACCCGGTGACCTTTTTTAAGGAGTCAAAGCAGATTACAACGCGCGCGCGATTCGTCTTACTCCGCACGAATCATGAGTAATCCCGTATTAAGTCGGCAGCCTAGTTGGGAGACTGTCTGGCTTCCAATCTGAGGTCCCGAGTTCGAATCCCACGGTCCACGCAAAACGGAACGCGCCCTCAAGACATTGCGCGGACACAGCGCGGGGATATCCCTTTTGTCTGACATTTGAATGCCAAGTGTTGAATTCTCTGAACAAAAATGAATCTTAATTTATTCTGTTTATTTAACAAATTTAGTTTTAAGTTCAATAAATATACATGTGTATTTTTAATACACATCTGTAAGGACTCCGAACCATTCCTATTTTATTTTATTACTCTTTTAATATATGACCTTAATGACCTTGATTTAAATCAAAATCATTTATTAATGACAACCCTGCGCATAAGTAAACATAAGTAACAAAGATATTATAGTAAAGTCGCCATTACTTTACTAAATCATGACAGGACTTGACTAACACGGACTAGACTGGACTTTGACTATAACTATAGCTACTAGGCAACTAATTTAACTTTTAAAACTTGAAAATATGAAACACTTGACACTGGCAAATGCTCAAAATGTGACGCCAAAACTAAAGAAAAAAAAACATGCAAGTTCCTGTTCCTGTCAAGGCAAGGCGTATGTCAAGTGGATCGCCAGTTGCGCTGGTATGACCTGAGCAGTAACATCCATCCAGCAGTGTCGACGAGGTATTACTCTCGAAGATTAGATGACGCCAATTTTAGGAGAAACTTAACTCTGAGTTTTGGCTCCAGTATTTTAATCAAATCTAAAGTATATATAGTATACTATATTGTAGCGATGATAGCTCAGTGGTTAGCGCGGTAGGTTCGCATGCCGAAGAGCGTGGGTTCAAACCCCAACAATGAGCTTGAGCTGCCGGTGAAGGAAAACATCGTGAGGAAACCATAGCATGGTGGTAGGGTACTTTAGTACTCGGCTGGCTAGCTACCACCCTCAAGTTGAAAATCTGCCGCCAAGCATCTAACAGTGTGTTCCGGCAGCCTCACTTGAGAGCCAGTTGCATTCCAGGCTAGGTGTGCTTTACCATCTTCGGCCACACCTTCACTTGACATCAGGTGAGCTGTGGTCAAACACCTAGCCTGTCAACCATTAAAAAAAAAAAAAGTATGAGAAACGTTTCAGTATTCCTTTTTTTTTTCTTTGGTTTTGGCGTCGCGTTTTAGCATTTGCCAGTGTCAAGTAATTTAGTATTCCTTTCTTGACAAATGAAACGCATTATTTTCTTTTTCTTTGAGGTTTAATTCAATACTGCACGTTTGTGTCATAATCCTTAGAATGATCTGCTCTGTTGATACGGCATCTTTATATATTATAGTTCAAGCTGGGGCGACATGGTCTGCATGACGCTTGGTATGGCCTTGGGCTGCTGGCTTAACTGTTCCACTCCTATGTAGCCAGATGTATGCTTAATTTAAAGTACAGTAATACCCCGGACTTACGCGATAGGTGGGTCCGAGCGGTTGCCGTGTAAGTCGAATTCGCGTAAGTCGGGGTTCAACGTTGCATATAAATACATATAAAGTTTGTTTAATCGGGACCAGAGTTTAAAGAAAACAATAATTTAGAAGAAAAATGTTTAATAAAGTGTAGGATAATAAAAAAAAATTACATTGTTATGAATAAAGTAAGCTAAACCGAAGTTATTTTGATGTCGAAGGCTTCATATATTCTAACAATGTTGCCTGACGAGTTAAATTTTTCTTCTTTTCACGTAAAATTTCCTCGTAGCATACCAGTAATTTTTTTATCCCTCGTTTTGTAGTAGAAACGCGTTCTTCATTAGAATCAATTTTTTCTAAAATTTGTAACCCCTTTTCAATTGAATTGAGTCCTTCTGTTAAGTTTGCAATTGTCATTTGATTTACCGATTCAACTGGGTCTAGCGAATCAGTTTGTTCAATGTCTTGCTCATACTTACGCATTTCTATAACCTCGTCAATTGTTAGTTCTTGATTGTGTGAATCTAGCAATTCTTGAACGTCATCATTATCGACCTCTAAATTTAATTGCTTGGCGATATCGACCACTTCTTCTATTATGCTATCGATTTGTTCAGGATCTGAAATGGTTTCTCCTTGGGTTTCAGAGGTGAAAAAAAATGGACACAGTTTTTTCCAGACACCATTGAGAGTTTTTTGTGAAACCTCATTCCAAGATTGTCCAATAATTCTTACAGCATCTAAAACATTGAATTGCTTCCAAAAGTCTTTAACAGAAAGCTCATTATTTTGTCTCATAGCTTCATGTAGATGTGCAAATGACTGCCTTGTGTAGTAAGCTTTGAATGTTTTAATGACTCCCTGGTCCATTGGTTGAAGCAAGCTGGTAGTGTTTGGTGGCAAAAATACAACTTCCACACGTGGATCGAAATTAATTAGAGTTGCGGGAGGATGACCTGGTGCATTGTCAATTAGTAGCATCACTTTAAATGGGATTTCTTTTAATCGGCAGTAACGTTCGACTTCAGGAATAAAATGATGGCCAAACCAGTCTTCAAAAAGAGAAGCTGTCACCCAAGCTTTCGTATTAGACTTCCAAATGACAGGCAAACCAGCTTTGGATTTATTTTTTAATGCTCTAGGATTTTCTGAGCGATAAACTAAGAGAGGTTTTAATTTACAATCTCCAGCTGCATTCGCACCAACCATCACTGTTAATCGATCCTTGGCGGCTTTAAAACCTGGAAAAGTTTTCTCTTCACGCGCAATAAAAGTTCTTTTAGGCATTTTCTTCCAAAAAAGACCTGTTTCATCTACGTTGAAAATAGTTTGGCTAGTGTAGCCACCTTCATCTATCATTGTTTTGAGTTTTTCTGGATAGAGAGATGCAGCTTCTTTATCAGCGCTTGCCGCTTCTCCACTCTCTGCGATGCTATGCCAATTACAACGACTCTTAAATCGGCTGAACCAGCCGTTACTAGCTTTAAACACTTCATTTTCAGCCGCCTCCCCAGCTTCTTCTTTTAGTTTTTCAAAAATCTGCTTTGCTTGAAAGCACACTGTATTTTGATCAACAGGACAATTTTTCACTCTTACTTGATTATCACACCATGACTGTAGCAATGTTTCCATCTGTGCGATAATACCGTGACGCTTACGGATGATACTTGAATTCAAAGATTGAGAGTCTTTCACAGCGTTCATAATTTTTTCTTTACCTTTTACAACCGTTCGGACTGTTGATTCCGGTAGGTCAAATTTCTTTGCCAATTCACAAATTTTCATTTTTGCTTCAAAGTCTTTAATTATATTCAGTTTACACTCCAAAGACAGTGTTTTTCTTTTCTTGTTAGGCTCAAATGACTCATTTTTCGTTCTTTTAGACGACATAATTAGAGATTATAAGTAAAACGCACTGCGCACGTAAAACAATTGCACGCGGAACACGTTTAAACCTGTCGCAAATTGAACACTGAGTGGGCGGAGCGAGAGAGCCGATGCGCGCGGCAATCAAAATGAAAAACCGCGTATCTCCGAATTCGCGTAAAACGGGGTAGCGTAAGTCGGGGTATTACTGTATCCTATATATAGTATCCTGTAGTATATTTCGTTTTAATTAAATGATTATTTTTTTTTTATACTTACTATATTATGTTTAATTTTTATTTCTTATTAGTGTTACATTTCCCGTCTATTTCTTAAGCTTTCTATCGTATTTTTCTTTTCTTGGTTGCCTGGAAGAGATCGCTGTTAGCGATAAGGCCGCCACTTGTGTCACTAGTTAATAAGGTTTTTTGTTCTCTGTACTTTTTACTATATATGATGTGCCCAATAAAGAGTTATATCTATCTATCTATCTATCTATCCTGGAGGAGTCCTTTTTTTAGCGACTATAGCTCAGTGGTTAGCGCAGTCGGTTCGCACTCCGTAGGGTGTGGGTTTAAACTCCAATGAGCTTGAGCTGCCGATTAAGGAAAATATCGTGCGGAAACCATGGTGGTAGAGTTAAAAATCTACCGCCAAGCACCTAACAGTGTGTTGCGACAGCCTCTCTTGAAAGCCAGTTCTATTCCAGGTGAAATGTGCTTTAACATCTTCGGCCATACCGTCATTTATATGACGGGAGATGTCACTTGAGAGCCAGTTCTATTCCAGGATAGGTGTGCTTCTTAACATCTTCACCATCACTTTAACATCAGAGTGAACTGTGTTCAAACATATAGATTGTCAACCTTAAAAATAACATGGCTCCATCTTAAAACGTCTTTTGTAAAGAAAGGGCGCACTGTCCGAAAATATCCATCCATAGAATTTAATGGACAAACGGTCGGAATGCGATTACGATTTTATGGGCACAATAACTGAGGACGGGAGGATGTCCCTACTTATTACACAGCGTTGGGGACGCAGGGAGGAGCTGGGACGTCGATACCCATTAGTTTTAGACGTTTTAATAAATCGGTCTCGATAATGCAATACGTGACTATGTTTAACTTTGAAGAGTTGATTTGGTAAAAACATTAAATAAATAATAAATATCGTAGGACTATACACACAGCGCCATCTGGTCCCAAACTAAGCAGAGCTTGTGTGATGGAAGTCAGATAACTGATAGAATACTTAAATACTTTTTTTTTGTATATACATAGGTACTTATAATACATACAGAACACGCAGACACAGAACAAACATTTGTTTATTCACAAAATGTTTGCCCTGAGTGGGAATCGAACCCACGCCTTTCAGCTCTTAAGGCAGATGTGCTACCAATGAATAGTAGTCTGAGGCAATTAATAGTAATGGAAGGTCTTCAATACATACTTATAATACACTAGCGGACACCTCGCGGTTTCACCCGCGTAGTTTCCGTTCCCGTGGGAATACAGGGATAAAAAGTACTATGTCACCCGGGGATAGTGTAGCTACCAAACGGTGAAAGAATTTTTGAAATCGGTCCAGTAGTTTCGGAGCCTATTCAATACAAACAAACAAATAATCAAATCATTCCTCTTTATAATAGTATATATAGATAGATACAGAACACCCAGACACAGAACAAACATTTGTTTAAATCACAAAATATTTGTCCTGGGTTGGAATGGAATCTACGCTCTACATCTCTTAAAGCAGATATACTACCAGTGAGCCAACAGGGCTGTCATATACTTTTTTTTATTTAAATGCAATGAGACGCACGAGACACGTTGAGATAACGCATGTCCTTGACTATAACCATTGCAGTGATACACAGAACTTTGAGTAACAAAACAAAGTCCGGGGCATCACTGCTTTGGCGCTCATTACTTTGAGACTTTCGATGGTTTGTCTCAACAGCCCAGTAATTATAGAAATAAACGCTAGCTGCAGTATCATTCAAACTGGAACACCGTAATGTTTCCACAGTATTGCTTGGCGGCAGAATATCTGGTACTGCGGTGGTATCTACTTAGACGACCTCCTGCTAAGTAGATCTACTTAGACGACCTCCTGCTAAGTAGATCTACCACCAAGTAAATATAAATATATATTAGAAACAAACGTATATGTATGTTACAAATACAAATGTATACTTGGTGGTAGATCTCCTTAGCAGGAGGTCGTCTAGGTAGGTACCACCGCAGTACCAGTTATTCTGCCTCTAAGCAGTAGTGTGTAAACATTACTGTGTTCCGGTTTGAAGGGTACTGCAGCTAGCGAAATTACTGGGCTGTTGATACTAACCATCGAAAGTCTCAAAGTAATGAGCGCCAAAGCAGCGATGCCCTGGACTTTGTTTTGCTACTCAAAGTTCTGTGTATCGCTGCAATGGTCATGGACAGGCGTTATCTCTTATCATCAGGAGAGTGCCTCGATCGTCTCATTACATTTTACAAAAAAAAAAAAAATACAAAATGAATTCTAGATCAACACATCGCAATAGAAGGAAAGCTAGAACCCCAGTTAGTTCGAAAATATAACTTTATGAAATTTTTCCTAAAATAACCGATACTTACAATGACTCCGTTTCTGTATCTCATTCTTTTGTCTCGAGGACTAAACAAATTACCAAACAAACTTGCCTCTTTAGTTATGCAAGGAGATAAACAACTTTTTACAAGACACAAGACTACTGGCTACAAAGGAACAACAGAGAGGATAATATTTCTTTTCCTAATGAATGACTAATCTAGGTGCTTTCTCGTTTGTTTGTCGAGTTATGACGTAGTGGATCTTATTCTTATTCTTATTCGAAGTGGGGGCGATAAGTCCTGCACTGACGTCCCGCTTGGGGTGTATTGTGCATTTCCCCCTACCAGCGTTTACCCGAGCCAACCCAGCTCCTTGAAGTATCGGAGCGAGGCTCTGGGCCGCTGGCATAGTAGCTCCAGTGATTTAGGTGACAAGTTCAATGATGATGACATGAATGATAGCGAAGCAGTTTCATGCAGCTTAGTATCAACTCTAGTACCTTCTGTGGCTTTGCAATGCAAAAGCACATGCTCTACAGTTTCATTTTCTTGCAAGCAGCCACGACATAGCGGACTATCCGTGGCTCCTAGTTTAAAGAGGTGACTATTCAAGTTGCAATGACCGGTTATGAGGCCTACTAAGAGACGAAGGTCCTGTCGTTGCAGCTTCAATAGATTGTTAGTGATCTTCCTGTTAAGAATTGGAAAGGCGGTCTTACCATGTTTACAGTCGGTTTTCTTATCCCACAGGTTTTGTTGTTCTTTCTCGGTGTGACGGCGCAGTAGCTCTCGCACTTCCATCGCTGATGGTTTGCATAGAGCCACCACGTCGTCACTTACCTGCTTTTTTGCACCCTCTTTTGCAAGAGAGTCTGCCACATTGTTACCCGAACATGATCCGTGGCTTTTCGTCCACTTGATTATGGTTCTGTACCTGCTGGAGAGTGTTTGTAGTATGGTATGACACTCTGCAATAACTCTGGACCTTGTTACAGGTCTCCTAAGTGCGTAAATGGTGGCCGCACTGTCTGTGATGAACATGAGAATATCTTTGTCCTTCCGATCCCCGGGGACAAGAAAATCATTAAGTGGCACGACTGCCCTTGCAGCCAGTAGTAAGCCCATGGCTTCCGCTTGCAGTGTTGTCGTGGTCTTGTTAAGAGCCATAGCTTCTCTAAGTCCAAGTTCCGGGGAGTAATAGCCGCAACCAGCTCCCGCCTTGTTTTTTGCACCGTCTATGTAGATGCTCCATTCTGGTTGGACACCTTCTAAGACGTTGTCTTCCGTGATCAGCTCATACTTTTTGCTATCTAGGTGTGTGCTGGCTATTTTGTCAGTGCCTTCATTTGCTTCGGGGATTATTCTCGTCGCCCGGTCAATTATTCTACAGTGGTTAGTAATCGGACCCGTACTTTTCCACTGGTTTGTAGACTTTATCCTTAGTGCTGAAGCCATCGCTTCCTGTTGAATGTGCAGGTGCAGTGGAGTCAGACCTAGTATGATTTCAAGAGCGGCTGATGGTGTTTTTTTTTTCATACAACTGCTGATTAAAGAACATGCAAGTCTCTGTGTCTTCTGCAATTTTAGGATTACAGTCGCTAAATTAGTGCGAGTCCACCACACTACGCAACCGTAGGTGAGAACAGGCCGCACTATCACAGTGTATAGCCAGTGGCAGAGCTTCGGTTTAAGGCCCCAGTCCTTTCCTACTGCTTTCGTACATTGCCATAAAATATTTGTCGCCTTTGTGGTGATGTAATCCAGTTGCTTTCCCCACAATAGTTTACTGTCTAGCCAAATGCCTAGATATTTTACTTCCTTGCTGAGTCTTAGTTTTGTATCAAACAATGAAGGAGTATTTATATTCATTATTTTAGTTTTTCGCGTGAACAGAATCAATTCAGTTTTTTGCGGATTTACAGATAGGTTGTGGCGTTCACACCATTTCTCAAGGACCTTAAGCGCTTTTTGCATTTTTTCAAACAAGATTGTTTCAAAAAGTCCAGAGATCATAATTGTCAGATCATCGGCATATCCTACGGTGACGATGCCTTCTTTATTTAGGAGTTCAATGAGTTCGTTTACGACGACCACCCAGAGTAGTGGAGACATGACACCTCCTTGTGGGCAGCCTCTCGTAACTCGGCATCGCGTCGTTCCAGCTGTCTCTATGCTGGCCGCTCTGTTTGAGAGCATTGTTGTGACCCAAGCACACATTCTGTTGTCTACTCCCTTAGTTTTTAGACCTTTTTCTATACTAGGGAATGTAGTTTTGTCAAACGCTCCTTCTATATCAATGAAGGTGGCCAGACACGACTGCTTGCTTTCTAGTGCCGATTCAATCTTGTACACCACCTGATGGAGCGCAGTCTCTGTTGATTTACCGGATTGGTATGCATGTTGATTTTTGTGGATTGGGTTAGCTGCTAACGGTCCACCTTTTATATATTTGTCGCAGAGTCTTTCCAGCGTTTTTAGTAAGAAAGAGCTGAGACTTATCGGTCTGAAGGACTTTGGGTTTGTGTAGTCAGCCTTTCCTGGTTTAGGTAGGAAGACCACTCTTACTTCTCTCCAAGTTCTCGGAATATATTTCCACGCCAGGCTGGATTTAAATACCACCATAAGATGTGTTTTTATTTTGTTTAGGCCCCATTGGAGAAGAGCTGGAAATATTTCATCAATTCCAGGTGCCTTATGCGGTTGAAAGGTGCTAATGGCCCACAGAAGGGCTTCTTCCGTGACAATGTTATCTGCAAACTTCCAGTCTTCATTGTTTGGTTCATGGGGGGTGTGCGGTTCCCACCCTCCATTGTCATCTAGTTGGCAGTCTGGAAAATGTGTTTGAAGAAGCAGTTCAAACTGTTCCTGCTCCGAGGTTGTATAAGTACCATCGGCCTTCTTGAGAGTCCCAAGCTTTACTTGTTTGTCGCCAGTTATAACTTTTCTGAGCCGAGCAGTCTCGCTCTCAGATTGGATGGAGCTACTGTATTTTTTCCACGAGTTGTTTTGGCTCTTTTTGACTTCTACCTTAAATTTGTGTCGTATTTGTTTATATTCCTGCCAGTCCACCATCGAGTTAGTGTTCATAGCTCTGTTGAAATGATGTCTGACTTTTTTCCTAAGCTTAGTTAGTTCTTTGTTCCACCACCTATCTTTCTTAGGGATAGAGTTATAGTTTTCCGTTTTTATTGGGCAAGCTTTTTCATAACTTTCTTTTAAAGCGCGTACTATGTTATTGGTCATAGTTTCTATTTCTTGTGGTGACAATTTCACTGTTGGTTCCATTAGTGGTATCTCTAACATAGCCATCTCGAGCGCTTCGCTGAAGAGTGACTTGTCAGTTTTCTTTGGGTTCCTGTAGGTACGTGGTTGGCATCCAAACACAGTTAGGCTATACCTGACCCATCTATGATCTGAGCCGGAGTACTCCTTTGTTGCTACACGCCAATCGTTGATCGTGTTTGAGATTTCGTCAGTGGCCATTGTGATATCAATGATAGTCCTAGCCCAAGACGTAACAAATGTTGGTTCCGAGCCTCTATTTAGCAAGTTGAGGTTGTGCCTTAAGATGAAGTCTAGCATGTCACTCCCTCTCTCGTTGGTGTCTGGGCTACCCCAGACGGTGCAGTGAGCATTGGAGTCACAGCCCACTACACATTCTAGTTTCTTGGTAGAGCAGAATTGCATTAACTCTTCAAGTGCTGGGTGCGGCGCTTCTTCCGTGATGTCCAAATACGCCGATGCCAGGATTACCGTGCTAAGATTGCCTTGGAGGCCCGTCTCTAATTGTACTACAGTGAGATCATCAGTGCATAAGTGTGTTACCAAAGACGCTTTGTACGGTTGCGGGATGTATATAAAAGTACGAGTTTTATTTAACACGGGTGGAGTGAAAATATTGCCTCTAAGACCATTAAAACCACTCACCTTGCAGCGTGTTAAGTGTGGTTCCTGGACCAGTGCTATTGTGTTATGTCGTTTTTCCAAAGCTTCTCGCAGGGCGGCGGAGCCTGAGACGCTATGGTGTATATTGGCCTGTATGATGTCAAGTGTGGTGTTGACGTCTAGTGTAGTGCCAGCTGCCGAGGCAGTTGGAGTGTATGTGTTTTTGTGACTGTTATTTTTTTGTTGACAATCCATTTTTTATTTGGGTTTTTTATTGCCCCTCACTTAGATGCTGGGATTGACACGGGAGTGATCGGTTCGGTCCGTGTCCATGGACGACGCCGGCGAGAAGATATTGAGCCCCATAATGTCAAGATCTCCAGCGCATTCGTCGCCCGCGTCCAACAACCGTTCTTCCTCCTCCCTTGTCCATCCCATTTTCTCGGTAGGAGACGTGTCGCCGTCAACACTAGACGCCGCGGGTACGGTTTGGCTGCCTGAAGCAGTGTTCCCCGCACCCCCGACCCCCAAAGCCGCCAGCGACCCGGCCCCTCCGGTCGTATTGTACCCCCTTACTTTCACATAAACTCTCGCACATATGTAGTGCAAGCGAAACTCTACTCGCCTAAGGAGGTCTACATCTTCCGGCGATATTCCTACGACGAGGAGATGATTTCGGGCCTCACCCATGGGACGCACCTCATGGGTGAACACTTGCCACCTCTCCACGCCTACCCCTGGGTTTAACGCCACCAGAAAGTTTATTAAAAGATCTGGCCGGCTCGTAAGCTCAGTCAAACCCCGCCCGAAATCCGGAACGTAAATAACCGCCGTGTAATGCCGCGGAACTTTGCTCTCCGGGACGACCATGCATCCACCCGACCCCTGCCACAAAGTAGGCAACTGTTCTATTGTGGCGGTGAGCCACGCGAGTGCATAATCGTCTCGGGGTGTATACCTAACACCGCCGCGGAATAGCTTCGGCAGTGTCATGAATTGCGGCAGACGAGTGTCGGCTCGTCCGCCGCCCTCCAGGAAAGTGGCATATGATGCCCGGTCCACGGCCATTCTTACGCACATGGCGCGAAATTCGTCCATCGGCACGCGGAGGCGGTCCAAAACTACAACCCGGTGGTAGCTACCGACGGCCCCCGCGTACGACAGTGGTTGCTCACCATCTTGCGGTTCTGCAGCTGCGGGTCCGCCACTGCCGGTCAGCAGCAAGCCCGCAGATGCATCTTGTGAGGGTGATGGTGCGGCAGCGGACTGGTTACGGTGACAGATTTTTTTGTCGACCGTCGCGTACGTGGGCGACACCAAGTCCGAACTCCGCTGCCGCTTCGCGCCTCTGTTTGTTGCGTCCTGCTCGTCAGAGTGTGATGTGTCCGTGTTGGGCACGATGGTGCCGGCAACTGCTCTCTCGGTGCCTACGCTCCCCTTCTTCCCCTTTCCCTTCCCCTTGCCTTTTGACGGGCGCGGAGTCGAGTCCGTTACAGTTGGGGGGGTACCTGAGTCGAGAGCCGCCGGACCGCATGCCACGTGTGTGGTAAGGTTCAGCGGTAGGGCCTGCGGGACCGGTTTTGGTGTCAGCTCCCGCCCCTGCGGTTCGCTCCATTGTCCGGCCGATGCTTTCGCAGTCGAACTCGGACCGGGCGTCGCCACAGTGGCAGGAAGTGGCATCGGCGGGACGACACGCGTCATGCAAGCCACGACAGGCGGCGCGAGTGCCACCATGCCGGGCAGATGAAGCGTGCCCTCCCGCCGAAGCCGGTGGTACTGGTCCACCAATTCGGTCTCGCGAGCCCTACGCAACCTCCATTGTGCTCGTCGGCTAAAGCCGCGATATAAGCTTTGGGCGGGATTCAGTTCCCGCCCGATACCTGCAACTGCGGCGTCTTGCTCCGCCACCTCCCGAGCAATCGCCGCTGAGCGCCGCCGCCCTTGCCTCCGGACCGCTTCATGGCTGGGTTTCTGCACTGGTCCAGGTTCAGGCTCAGGTGCGACCGTTGTCTCCATTCTTGGTCCAGTCGCATCCGCGGTCGGCAGGGCCTGGGACGCCGCCCCGCCGTCGCCTTCGGTAGCCCATTTCTCACCCTCCGGCCCGGGAACCGGAGAGCGCCGGGTGCTAGCCGGGTCGCAGGGCATACACATAACTGCTTTATTCTTGTCACTCATTGTTAAATTTAAAGTAGAGTACTGTGGAGCAAGCAAACAGTTAGTCGGGCGCTAAGCAATGGGTGAAAGTAGTTGCCCAAGCTACTTCCCCCCGGTGTTTCGCATGTAGGGGATGAGCTGGTCGACCTAAGAAACACAAAGGTGGCTTCACTCATCACAGACATGCCGGCCACGGGCTGCCGCGGGAGGGGATGGGATGCTCAGCATACCAAGGGATAATTTGAAATGCCGTTCATCCCATCCCCCCTAGTGCCTTCACTCTTTATCCGGGCTTAGGACCGGCACCATACTGAAGCGATTGTGCTGAAAGCGAAAGCAAAAAGCTATGCAGCGGGTGAAAGCAATAACTACAGTGTGATGGCGAGTTTCACAGACGTAGTGGATCTATTGTACGGCTCGTGAAATAGCTATAGTGATTACAGTGATCGTCCCGTCATTATCATGTACTGTGGTAGATCTTCTTAGCAGAAGGTCGTCTAGGTAGGTACCACCGCAGTACGAAATACAAATACAAATGTTTTATTGATAACACCAATGTTACAAGTCAATTCAAAATTTCAAATATGTATGTTATTATATGAGTTTTAAGACACTGATTACATGTCAATTAATAAAAATAATAAATATCGTAGAACATTACAGCGCCATCTGACCCCAAACTAAGCAAAGCTTGTGTGATGGCAGTCAGATAACTGATATAATACTTTAATTGTAAATACATACTTATAATACATAAAGGACACCCAGAAACAGAACAAACATTTGTTTGTAACACAAACTGTTTGTTCTGGGTGGGAATCGAACCCACGCCCCACGTCTCTTGAAGCAAACATACTACCAATGAACCAACAGCGCTGTCAAATAAAACAAAAACGTCAAAATAAGTTATGTCAATACAAAAAAAAAGTTGCCAATACATTTTATATAACTTGCAAGATTTGACCCATACATACATACATACATACATACATACTTGCATTTCAAGTTAAATAAACTTGTAAACGCTAAACCAATATTGCACACATGGTCCGAATTGCAATCCCGTCCAGATCCAGCAATCCTCTAGATTAGTTTTTGTTGATTGTAATAGGTTTTGTGTTGAATAAATTAAAAACAAAGCTTGTACAAAACGGCTGATCTAGGAGCTACTGGACGATAGTAAGACACGTTACTGGGTCATGAGAGATCATACGTTTATTTCGTTTCCCATCAATGACGTAACGCAATCTCTGGCGTCCGAAAAACATCCTATTGTAGTCACAGAATCAAAGCAAAGAGATTAATCTATCTACCTAATCAACCGCCCTGGAGATTGATGATGGAGGACGCTCACGACGTTTGAGTGTAATTGATCGGGAGACAGTGCCGGCGCAAGACCTTAATTTGATGTGGGCTAGGTGAATTTCAAATTTCAAGGTAACACCGCGGGGCGCAGCTAGTACAATAAAATTTTGTTTGTTATTTTTATTTTTTTTATTTTGTGGTAGGTACTTACCTAGGCGACCAAAGATATCTAACACTCAAAACACAAAAGAAAAATGTGTCAAAACAACGTCGATATAAATGTAGCGATGATAGCTCAGCGGTTAGCGCGGTCGGTTCGCATGCCGAAGGGCGTGGGTTCAAACCCCAACAATGAGCTTGAGCTGCCGGTGAAGGAAAACATCGTGAGGAAACCATATCACGGTGGTAGGGTACTTTCTAGTAGGTACTCGGCTGGCTAGCTACCACCCCTAAAGTTGAAAATCTGTCGCCAAGCATCTAACGGTGTGTTCCGGCAGCCTCGCATGGGAGCCAGTTCCATTCCAGGCTAGGTGTGCTTTACCATCTTCGACCACACCTTTACTTAACATCAGGTGATCTGTGGTCAAACACCTAGCCTGTCAACCATAAAAAAAGACAATAGGATTGCATGACACCAAAAAGCAATTTGCGTACAATTCGCATTAGCCGGACTTTGTTTTGCTACTCAAAGTTCTGTGTATCGCTGCAATGGACATGGACATGCGTTATCTCTTACCATCAGGAGAGCGCGTCGTCCGTCTCATTACTTTAACATTTAAAAAAAACCGTGCGAAGCCGAGATTGCTAGTGTATTTATAATTAATTGTATATAATACTAGCGATCCGCCCCGGACGCCTGCTGGACATAGGCTTCCCCCATTCACTTCCATAAAGACCGGTTGGAAGCGGCTCGCATCCAGCGCGTTCCTGCGCTCTTTATTAGGTCGTCTGTAGAACTTTGTAGCCCCATCGGCCACCGTGCGTGATAAAATGTACTTTTTAAGTTATAGTTGTGTATGTTATCCCTATGCCATACGTTTCCTTCCATATTTCTTCTGTTCTACTTGGGAAATGTTTAATTTGGCCTTCCATTCTTATTTATTGTTAGCTAGCTGTAAGCTACTTGGTGGAAGATCTCCTTAGCAGGAGGTCGTCTGGGTAGATACCACCGCTGTACCAGTTATTCTGCCGCTAAGCAGTAGTGTGTAAACATTACTGTGTTCCGGTTCGAAGGGTACTGCAGCTAGCGAAATTACTGGGCCGTTGAGACTAACCATCGAAAGTCTCAAAGTAATGAGCGCCAAAGCAGTGATGCCCTATACTTTGTTTCGTTACTCAAAGTTCTGTGTATCGCTGCAATGGTCGTGGACAGGCGCTATCTCTTAACATCAGGAGAGCGTTTCGTTCGTCTCATTACTTTTTACATTAAAAAAAAAAGTATGTAAGAAATACTTCAAATTTCAAAAATAAATTTTATTCTCACGTTTACTGAAGATCAGTGTGCTGTAGTCAAACACCTAGCCTGTCGACCATTGAAAAACCTTTACGCGACACTGATTTTCGTGTGCAGTTAGGGACTTTAATCATTCCAATCTCAGGCGAACCATGAAGCTCATCCGTGACATAATATAAACTTGATTTAAATATAAACACGGATGACGTAGGCGGGCCGCTCTTTTTGTATTCCACTCGTGCATTTGTTTTTTTACACCGCGTTCGTACTCATAAGAACATATAACCAAGCTTAGTAAAAAAAAGTAGTAATTTTTTTCCCCCCTAAATAATTGGATGCTCATGTTGTTGTTGTTGTTAGGATTGTAAGGATACCCCATATAGACAATCCTGTTCAGGCACTGAAAAGTTATGGTGGAATAAAGAAACTCACATTCATACATGCAAACATACAAAAACCCTGATAACAAGACACTCTTTTTTTGGGTAGTCATGTAAGAAAAGTAATATTAAGGTGGTTCGATTTCCATACAAATAAATATTTGCCATTTATGGACAAATGGAGCATAATTTTACAGTGAAATCACAGCTACTGGCATTTATTTTGGTCTTTACTTGCGGTAAATCACAATTGCTTGAATAAAACAGTAGATTATTAGCATAATGTACTGTTTTATTCAAAAATAATAAATTCATAAATTTGATTTTGTGCTAATAAATCTACTGTTTTATTCAAGCACTTGTGATTTACCGCAAATAAAGACCAAAATAAATGCCAGTAGCCGTGATTTCACTGTAAAATTATGCTTCATTTGTCCATAAATGGCAAAAATTTATTTGTATTGTAACACCTGTGTATATATATATATACCAGGTTTTCACAGGTTTTCCTAGTGTGAAGTCTAGGGTACTTGCTCAATACTTACTAATACCTAATTGTTATACTTTATATACCAAGATAAGATTTTTTAATGTACTATAGGTATTAAGGACCATGTAATAATAAATAAATAAATATACTACGGCTTGCAGAATGTCTGCAGTGGTGCTTACCTAGACGACCTCCTGCTAAGGAGATCTAACACTACTAAGTATATGGTGTAAAAAATCAATGAACGCAGGGCAAAACAAATAAAGTAACATTGTTGTCCTAGAAGGTTCATTGAAAAGCAACATTGTAGTTATATTTTTTAAACAATGAAGACGTTAACGCATAATGCAAGTAGTTTTCCGTATTGCATTGTTGCAAAGGAAATAGGAAAATGTTGTTGGTGTTTCTAGTAATTCTGCAACTGATTGAAATGTATCTAGGTACTTGTTTTATAATTTATTTGCCGTAGCAATATAGTTGCATTTGTTTTGTTGCGGTTCTTAAAATAGGTTTGTTGTGATGTTACCGTGGCTGGTTCACGCACTGATATCAGAGATTCAAATCCCAGCAATGAGTTCTCTGCAATTCTCTCACAGTTGTGCGCAGTATAGAGTTTCTCTATAAATAAATATCGCGGGAAATTAAAGACTGCGCCATCTGAGCCCAAACTAAACAAAGCTTGTACTATGGAAGTCAGATAACTAAGAGAATACTTAAGTATTTTTTTTTTTGTAAATAGATACAGTACACCCAGATACAGAACAAGCAT
The DNA here is from genome assembly GCA_905404145.2 of Biston betularia. Lineage (NCBI taxonomy): Eukaryota > Metazoa > Arthropoda > Insecta > Lepidoptera > Geometridae > Biston > Biston betularia. Next base: position 8,122,320 of record FR989885.1, read on the forward strand.
TTATTTATATCACAATACGCTTGTCCTGGGTGGAAATCGAACCCACGCCCTTCAGCTCTTGGAGCAGACATACTACCAATGAACCAACATAGCTGTCAATATATCTATTGTTGTTGTTTCTAGTTATACATTTTTGTTTATACCTCATTTTTGAGGTTTAAACCCACGCCCTTCATCATGTGAACCGGCCGCGCTAACCACTGAGATATCTTCACTATACTATAGAATACTTGAAGCATTTCCAACAGGAAAAATATCATATTTGTCTCAAAATCGACATTAGAACACAACGGATAGGAAACACGAGCAAAACAGAAACCTGAAACTCTAATCGAGGTGAAGTTGGGCATTGTTCCATATTGCACACTTATCGCATCCTTGACAATGCAACGTTATCAGTTAATTACACGGCAAATGAACTGGACCATTCAGCCGTCTAAGTGGTTCGTGATATTGTAATCTACTTAATGGCGTTAGAAATCAATTTTTAGCGGGCTCTACAATCTCATGGAATTCTTATTCTTATTTAAAGTGGGGGCGATAGGTCCTGCACTGACGTCCAGCTTGGGGTGTATTGTGCATTTCTCCCTACCAGCGTCTACCCGAGCCAACCCAGCTCCTTGAAGTATCGGAGCGAGGCTCTGGGCCGCTGGCATAGTAGCTCCAGTGAGTTGGGTGGAATGTTCAATGACGATGACATGAATGATGGCGAAGCACCTTCATGCAGCCTAGTAGCAAGTCTAGTGCCTTCTGTGGATTTGCAATGCAAAAGCACATGCTCTACACTTACATTCTTGCAAGCAGTCACGGCATAGCGGACTATCCGTGGCTTCTAGTTTTAAGAGGTAAGTTGCAATGACCGGTTATGAGGCCTACTATGAGACGAAGGTCCTGTCGTTGCAGCTTCAATAGTTAGTGATCTTCCTGTTAAAAATTGGAAAGGCGGTCTTACCATGTTTACAGTCGGTTTTCTTATCAACTGTGTCTGTCTTAACACTGGGAATGAATCAGTTGTTAATTTGCAGGAGTTTTTTTCTTGGTAAGCGAGACTCATTGGTGCCAAATGCTGAAATCTGATGTTGTTGGATTTATTTACTGAAAGATTGCAATGGTCACTTTTCATCCCACTATTTCCACTAATATTATAAACTAGCGGACGCCTCGCGGTTTCACCCGCGTAGTTCCCGTTTCCGTGGGAATACAGGGATAAAAAGTAGCCTATGTCACCCGGAGATAGAGTAGCTTCCCAACGGTGACAGAAGTTTTGAAATCGGTCCCGTAGTTTCGGAGCCTATTCAATAGAAACAAACAATCAAATCTTTCCTCTTTATAATATTATATAGATAGATGACGATGGATGGATGGATGGATGTTTGTTACTCTTTCACGCAAAAAGTACTCTGATTTGGGTGAAATTTGGTATGGAGGTAGCTGCGACCCTGGATTAAGACAGACTACTTTTTATCCTGAAAACATTTAGCGGATAACACCGCGGGGCGCAGCTAGAATTAGATAATTTACTTGCCATGTATAATAATTGTGTATAATAATTTAAAAACACGACTGCCATGCCGAAAAACGAACAAAAAAAAAGTTAGGCCTGCCCAGTCCCACTACAGACTGTATCTATAGTATAAAATAAATATAATCTATGCCTTCAAGTCGCGAGTGAATCTGTTTCTTCTGGGCACGCGTGCTCCATCGTAGACCGCATCTTCGCTTAACATCAGGCGGGATTGCGGTCAAACGCAAGCCTATTTATAATTTAAAAAAAAACTTGTCACAAAGACATTCAATCGTCGCAACACAGACGTCGTCACGTTGTTTTGTTATGCGACGTCAGGGCAAAGTCCTTGTGATATGCTTAGCATATGTTGTGAACATCTTTGATGTCTTTTGAATCTGCTTACTAAGTTATGTCGGATATTAAATCTTCGTTCCCCTCTGTCGTTTCATGTTTTTTATTTTATAATAATAGAGAGAGCGCGTGATTTTCTTATTCCACGTTGATCTTTGAAGAACGTTCAAAGGCTTTTATCAGCATTTGAATCTTTTGACAGCCCCGTTAGCTCATTGGTAGTATATCTGCCTTGAGAGCGTAGGGCGTGGGTTCGATTCCCACTCAGGGCAAACATTTTGTGAACAAACAAATGTTTGTTCTGTGTCTGGGTGTTCTGTATGTGTTATAAGTATGTATTTACAACAACAAAAAAAAAGTATTTATGTATTCTATCAGTTATCTAACTTCCATCACACAAGCTCTGCTTAGTTTGGGGTCGGGTGGCGCTGTGTGTATAGTCCTTCGATACTTATTTATTTTATAAAAATATATTAATATCGTAGTTAAACTCAATTGACAGAACACAAAAACTCAAATCGATATGAGTCATACTCGCTTGAGCCATAACTCGCACATTACCGCTTTAACTGATTGCAGCAATTGATCTCTGAGACCTCTCCTTGTCGTTGTTTTTTATAACCTATTAGCCCACTGACCTCGGTCGTGAGTTCGAATCTTTGATTTAAAATCTAGTGCTGGTTTTATTAATTAATCTATCAGTTATCTGACTTCCATAGTACAAGCTTTGCTTAGTTTGGGGTCAGATGGCGCTGTGTGTAATGCCCTATGATATTTATTATTATTATTTTATGATAAGGGCGTGCGGTGCGACTGAGTGCGTTATCTACTGATAATCTAATCTGTTACGCTACTCGACGTTCCTCGCTCACTAAAACCCCAATTCTCTTCAGAGAATTCATTCGTCACACCAATTGACCCTAAAACAGTTTTATTATCTTTGTCCGGGGGTCCGGACAAAAATCCGATTGGTCGGGCGTCGTTAAGCTGTTCTTTCATTAACCCCCACTGAACGGATGGCATCGGAATGAGCTTTGGGGTTCTTTTTGTTGGCGTTGTAAAATGACATTTTTATATTCTTTTATGGCTGACAGGCTAGGTGTTTGATCACAGCTCACCTGATGTTAAGTGACGGTGTGGTCGAAGATGGTGATGTATAAAAACAGAATTAGCAATAAGAGGCAACGCAGGAAATGTCAAAAAAAAAAACAAAATGTATTTATTTGCTAAGTACAGGTTTTAAAATGTTGGTAAATAAATAAGAACGTCGCTTAATCCATACTTAACACAGAATTGGGTGTGCAAAAATTAGATAAAATAGTTACTATTAGAATGTCGAATTGGATAAAATAATAATGTCAAGTTTTTATTAATTAAATATGTCATGAGGTCTATTACAAAATGTCAATCAGTGCAATTTATTTAAATTTTAATACTTACTATATATTTTTTGCCTTATCATCAATAAATTCTTTTATAGAGTAATGTCTTTTCGATTAAGAATAATTTAAGTTAATGTCGGCTGAATATGTATACCTCGTGTAGTTTTGTAGCGATGATAACTCAGTGGTTAGCGCGATTGGTTCACACGCAGAGGGGCGTAGATTCAAACCCTAACAATGCTTGAGCTAGCTAGCTACCACTCTCAAGTAGAAAATCTGGCGCCAAGCATCTAACAGTTCCATCAGCCCCACTGATAGCCAGTTCCATTCCAGGTGTGTTTACCAACTTCGACCACCGGCACTTAACATCAGGTGCGCTGTGGTTAAACACCTAGCTTTGTCAAGCATTAAAAAGACGTTACTTATGAAGATTTTTTTTAAAGAAAGAAAGAAAAACATTTATTTTTCCCTACAAACACTAGACACAAGAACAGACAAGTACAAACAACACACAAATAAAAAGATACAGATTAACAAAAAGATAACAAATTTGAAAAGACAGTAAGCGGGTTATCGCTGCAGTGACTGGTGCATTACTAAGGGGGGAAAAGGCCAGTGCTCAGCTATTGTGCTGGGGATTACTCCACAGCGCTGATTTTCAGCACTTTCAGCACAAAGAAACAGAAAGGCTCTCTTATTAATACAATCCAATCACGATTTTGTATACAAAATACTACTGGCATATGCTCCAGACAATAGTGTTTCTGCCATATACATACTGTTTATATATAGACTTAACTTCTCTATTCATATTCAGCCGGCATTTCCTGCGTCGCCTCTTATTGCTTATTCTGTTTTTATAGCAAACAATTTATTCTTCAAGGTCTGTTCAGACTATGCTATACATCGCATCAAAATTATGTTTTTTTTTTTTTATGGTTGACAGTCTAGGTTTTTGACTACAGCTCATACACAGCACACCTAGCCTGGAATGGAACTGGCTCTCAAGTGAGACTGCCGGAACACACCGTTAGATGCTTGGCGGCAGATTTTCAACTTGAGGGTGGTAGCTAGCCAGCCGAGTACTAAAGTACCCTACCACCATGCTTTGGTTTCCTCACGATGTTTTTCTTCACCGGCAGCTCAAGCTCATTGTTGGGGTTTGAACCCACGCCCTTCGGCATGTGAACCTACCGCGCTAACCACTGAGCTATCATCGCTACAAAATGCAGTAATTGCGGTATTTAAAAGGTAGGTAAATGAGGTAATATAATTTTGTACGTGTGGCGTACTCTGTAGCGTCCATTTTATTTCGTTAGCTCGTCCTTGTTACGTCACTGGGTATCAAATGTTTGCTCTTGTTCGCGGTTATTTTTTGCTTTTTCCCGGAAAATCAAATGTCAAGATGGCTGGACATTATTTTCGGCCCGTATGTTGATTTAATAAGTACTCTTATACAAACTGCTAAGTAATCTATGGCAGAGGGCATAACATAACAGGGCTTAACATAGGCGCTGAGGGTAACAGGTTCGGGGGAACCTGTTGCCCATGAATGAGCTTCCCGAGGATGAACGATGTATGTGGTGTTCCCATACATCGTCACCAGGCCGGGCGGAGCAGTAGTTTCCCGAGAAGGAGTCCAGTTGGGACTAGCGCTGTCGAGGTAGCGGACGAATGCGCAAGCGTGCCCGAAACCTCGACTAAAAGTGTTGAGATGGAACACCCCAGGGTTTTTAGTGGGTAGGCCGTCATATTGACGGAGAGTCCCACATAACCACCCTGCCACCCCCGTGGCATCATCCATTAAGGATTTCCCTGGGTAAAAAAAAAAAAAAAAAAAAAAAAGGCGCTGACACGCGTGTAATTAAAATAGTCGTTAATATTTTTCAAATTTTCCAATATTGTGTTCAATTTTCCTAATATAGGTTACGGTTGAATATTGGTTGATGATGATGATTATGACTGATTTATTAGAAACTTTTTCCGAAACTTTATAGAAAATCGATTGTGTTTCGCTCTCCTCCCTATCGAAGTATAAACACATCAAATGAACATCTAGCTATCATCTTCTAGGTGTCTGTGTGTAGCTGTATTCTATAGTATAGATTGCTAAGAAAGGTGTAGGAGAACCAAATTGTGCAATCTGGTCGCATCTATACTACTATAAAGGGGCCGTTCAAGTATTACGTGAGCAGATTTCTTACCATTTTTTACCCCCCCGCCCCCCTTGTCATCAAAAGTAAGCAAAGCACTTACCCCCTCCCCCTATGCTTACGTAAACATTTTTAGTAATAAATGTTTTTTTATATTGTTATTTTTAAAATAGGAAAATTCATGAAAATATTAGGTTTAACTGATACACATAGAGTAAATGACAAAAAAATATAATCAGAAATAAAGAACATAACTAACATAAAGAATATTTTCGGAACACATTAACAGTCTTCAGTCCATGAAACCTGAATCCATGATTCTAAGTTATCGATGACATTGGATTGCTGCTCAGTGTTGTGAGTCTGCTCACTTTCATCCGATTTTGGAATGTCTACGTCACTCTCATCGAGCCATTCAACATCTTGGTGCTCTAAATTTTGAATAATGCACATCAGTTCATTAGCACGACGAGCAGCGACTCTTACAGGTCTAACTTTTCCCTCTGTGGGCGTGTTTACTTTTTTATGGATCTTCTCGATGTGACTTGCTATCTAAGTGGCTCTTGTGGTGATCAGTTTGAGCACGAATGAGCCTAACAGGGACTGTCGATACATGTCTTCGTCCCTCTGTAGAATTCGATTTTCTGGGAATCAAACGAAGATATGTCGCACTGCGACTAATGTCAAATCCTAGTTTACGCAGTTCTTGTGTGAGTTCGTCAAGAGTTTTTACGCTGTGAATAGATTCCGTTCGTCTCCTGTCATCACATGCACTCCCAAATAAAGCTATATCCGCAATTGTTTTCAATAGTAATGGTTGATCGCTTTCAAGTTTAGGATGTCCTACTGAATCCCTCAGAGATAGTCTTCTTTTTATTTCAGGATTTTCCTGACAAATATCTTCTAACTTTCTTTTCATACCATCCCTGTGTTTCTTCTGGGCAACTGCGTTTTGAATCTTCCTGTTTAAAGTATTTTTTGCTGTTTTTAGTTCCTCGCGCAACTTAATGATCTGTTTATCAACTTCAGCGCAATTTGGCATAGTATCTCTGGCAGAATACAAAGCGTTCAGATTTTTTTCGAGTAGAGTAATCTTATTTTTCAAAGCTTCTTGAGAAGGTTTTGCTCTTTGTTTATCTGCATTATTATTATTTTCGCGTTGCTCTTGTGATTCATTGCCGGTTTTAATTTTATCTTCTTTCTGTTTTTCAATGTTAGAAAATGGCTGTATAATTTGTGTTTTTTCTGCAGGTTTACTGGTAGAAGACGTTGCCTAAAAATGAAAAATTTCTAAGAGTTCTGTTGGACATTCTCTTATTAAGCTACATAAATTCACCGTATTTAATAAAACCAGCGTTTAAATATTATTGAAAGCTTTTCCCCACAGAAACCCTTCACATACAGATATTGAAAACACCGTGTATTTTGTGACCAATTGCCGGAGTCGATCTTAAGAAATAAAATATCAATCATTTACCTTTTTACTTTGAGATAGGCCATCATATTTTTTACTCATAAATCGTTTTAATTGTTACAGAACGTAAAGAGAAACTTTGTACTTATATTTACTCACCTTGGAAAAAAAATGAAGCAGATTGGATTTATTTTTAGTCGCCGCTTGCAATTCTTCTTCAATTCTCTTAGATACAATAATATCTAGTTCCTTATCTGACTTTGCTTGTAATTTATAATTTCGCCAAACTTCGTTAACTAACTTTTGTACATTTTGCACTTTCGTCCCAGTATGAGATTTTTTAAAACTTTCGAACAGTTTTTGGTATAACTTGGATTTGTCTATATGATATGACATTCTAATAAGATATTTAAATTTAAATAATTAAAACGTTAAACTTTGGCTAATTGCATCAGCATAAACACAAATGATAACTTTCAATGCTTACAATACGTTTAGAATCCAAACAAAACAATACTGATAGATGCGCACTTGCAGCCGGCCGGCACGAGAGTGAATTATTAGACAAGTGAATAGCGCACGGTAATTTCCCTAATGCGCGGTAATTCCCCTAATCAGTTCTCAAAGCGAGTGCCTACGCATATGTATTATTTGCGGGAATCCCCGAAAAAACTTAAATAACTAACGATGACGTAATCATCATCTAGACCCCCCCACCCCCCATGTCATCCAAAATAAGCAAAACAGAGACCCCCCCACCCCCCCTTGGTGCTTACGTAATACTTGAACGGCCCCAAAGAGGAAAGATTTGATTGTTTGTTTGTATTGAATAGGCTCCGAAACTACTGGACCGATTTCAAAATTTCTTTTACCGTTGGGAAGCTACACTATCCCCAGGTGACGTAGGCTACTTTTCATCCCTCTATTCCCATGGGAACGGGAACTACGCGGGTGAAACCGCGAGGTGTCCGCTAGTATTATTATAGACATATAGTTGTACTCAAAGATGTGTGCTGTGTTTGGGTTAGTAAATTTATAATGTATTCATTGTTATTTATTATGTTTCAATTATGAATCTAGGTTCACTAATTGTTATTGCACTAAATTTAAATAACATAGCTTTGAGTAACAAAACAAAGTCTAGGGCATCGCTGCTTTGATACTCATTACTTTTAGACAGTCGTTTGTAGGACCCTATAGCTGTTTTTTTTAATGTAAAAAGTAATGTGACGAAGGAGACGCTCTCCTGATGGTAAGAGATAACGCCTGTCCATGACCATTGCAACGATACACAGAACTTTGAGTAACAAAACAAAGTCCAGTGTATCACTGCTCTGGCGCTCTTTACAATCAGACTCTGCCAACACAATTGAAATATGACAATCGGCCAAGAGGCTACGATCTTCAAATTAAGTCACGAGCTGGAGTTTTGGCGGGAACGCGGAAAGAGTCGTGTCGGCCCGTTGTAGTTTTTCCCAAAACTAGTGTTTTGTCGAGTATTTATACATAAAATGGTGGTGTTTTATTCATAATATTGTAGCGATGATAGCTCAGTGGTTAGCGCGGTAGGTTCGCATGCCGAAGGGCGTGGGTTCAAACCCCAACAATGAGCTTAAGCTGCCGGTGAAGGAAAACATCGTGAGGAAATCATAGCATGGTGGTAGGGTACTTTCTAGTACTGGGCTACCACCCTCAAGTTGAAAATCTGCCGCCAAGCATCTAACGGTGTGTTCCGGCAGCCTCACTTGAGAGCCAGTTCCATTCCAGGCTAGATGTGCTTTACCATCTTCGACCACACCTTCACTTAACATCAGGTGAGCTGTGGTCAAACAACTAGCCTGTCAACCATAAAAAAAAAAATAGTTTTGTTTAAAATGTTGCAATTTTGCCACTTACATCAGACCATCAAATGGTGGTCAAACGCAAGTCTCACAGTACCTCTTCATAGTATAAAACAGTCTCTTGCCAAACCGGGGCGGTTCGCTAGTTACAACTCTATACAGCTAAATTATTACATTATAAATGCGGAATTTTGTGTTGCGATGTTCGTTATTCCTTCCCGTTCAACAGAATTAAATTTAGAATGCACATAATATTATACCTATACTACATTATATCCTGGTACTGGATTGAAAGGAAAACATCCTTAGGAAGCGTTGTCTGCGAGTCCTTTTAACGTTCTCATGGATTTTGGAATTCCGCCATTTGTCGATAAAGTCGCCAGTATCTAGGGTGTTAGCTACCTCCATACCAAATTTCATCCAAATCCGTTTACTAGTTTTTGCGTGAAAGAGTAACAATCATCCATCCAAACTTTCACATTTATAATAAATAAAATAATATAATATAATAGTCATTATCATAATCATATTTATTGATAACGAGGTGTTACAGGTCAAGAATTTTCAATAATAATCATGAACAAATAATAAATGTCAGTAACAATGTTAAACATATTAATAATCATAACATAAATAACTTATAAACTAGGGCGCCGCCGGCAGCGGGGCAGGGCTCAAGCTGCCGGTGGTTAGGGCTGCAGAGTGAGGAACCTCCTCACAATGCGCACCGTGTCAAGGGTCACTGCCTTTTGAAGCTGACCCTTGACCCAACCGTCTAGCGAGAGTCTCTTAAGATGTTGGTCGAGACTCTTCGCTATAAGACCGTTTACCGTGACAACTATCGGGACAATGATCGTCGAATCAACATCCCACATGGCGGTTATCTCGTGAGCCAAGTCAAGGTACTTTCTGAGCTTTAATTAGTAACGATGATAAATAATAATAATAGACTATTGATAAATTACAACCCTGTTGGTTCATTGGTAGTATGTCTGCTTCGATAGCTCAAGGGCGTGGGTTCGATTCCCACTCAGGACTAACATTTGTGTGACTAAGATCAATGTTTGTTCTGTGTCCGGGTGTCCTGTATAAGTATTATAAGTATGTATTTACAAAAAAAAAGTATTTAAGTATTATGATGTCAGCTGTCTGGTTCCCATAGTACAAGCTTTGCTTAGTTTGGGGCGAGATGGCGCTGTGTTAAATGCCCTCCAATATTTATTTATAATTCAATATTAGTACGATTTGTGACTGTAATCTAAAACTGGCACTGATAGAGACGATCCTCACTTTGGTGCAGTAGTGTAGGCAAAAGTTTTCTAAACTTAAGAACGTTAACCCCAAAGTTTTATTGACTTGTCGCGGATTGAGCATGTTTATATTTACATGTTTTTCGGTATTGTTGCGAGTTTGAGACAAACAAGTTTATGCAACTCTTGTCTGTATAGGATCATTGGTAGCTTAGAACCTTCGAGAACGGTACAAACGCGTTGTGTTTATACCGTTTTCAAAATACGCTTATGAAATTTATTTTGATAGCTCAAATCGAGCTCAAATAACCAAATATTCTATTGAAAATACATGTGAAACTTAATGTAACATTTGCATGAAGAATACTATTCTACGCGAATCTATTTACATAAAGAGGAAAGATTGATTGTTTTGATTGTTGATTTTGATTGTTTGTTTGTATTGAATAGGCTCCGAAACTACTGGATCGATTTCAAAAATTCTTTCACCATTGGGAAGCTTCATTATCTCCGGGTGGCATAGGCTACTTTTTATCCCTGTATTCCCACGGAAACGGGGATTAAAAAAATAAAATCTTTCCTGTTTAAAATAGTAAAGATTAATATTTATTCTAAAGAAATATGTACAGCAGCTGTCCTAAGAAGGTGTCATAAACAGCAATGACATTTCGCACGGCGTGACGTAACCCTCTGTGTTTTTACGGTCACGTGACTGAATACTAATGTTTGCATTTATTAAAAAAAATTACAATTATTAAATATAATTATTTTTTTGTGACACATTACATTTTTTATGATGATTAGGTATACTAACATAAAATAGTCTACGGAGACATGTTGACATGCTTTGCTTGACTGTGACTGACTTGTTTAACGATGTGTACAAGATAACATGATAAAATTTTTGAATTCTTGACACTGGCAAATGCACATTGTGCGACACCGTAATCCTTTAAGGAGGAAAGAAAAAAAATCGTCCGTCATCGAATAAAAGAACGTCGCACACATAGTGCCCAACGAATCTCTTTTATCATTATCAGCATAATCTAGTTTTCTTTTTTTTTATTTGATAAGCATTTGACCGCTTGCTCGTGGAATTTCGACCTACGGTAGAGCACGCTTACCTAGTGTTTTTTTTTAAATGTTAAATGTAATGAGACGAACGAGACGCTCTCCTGATGGTAAGAGATAACGCATGTCCTTGACTATGACCATTGCAGCGATACACAACTTTAAGTAACAAAACAAAGTCCAAGGCATCACTGCTTTGGCGCTCATTACTTTGAGACTTTTGATAGAGTTAGTCTCAACAACCCAGTAATTTTACTAGTTGCAGTACTCTTCAAACCGGAACACAGTAATGCTTACACACTACTGCTTAGCGGCAGAATAACTGGTACTGCGGTGGTACCTACCTAGACGACCTCCTGCTAAGGAGATCTACCACCAAGTAAAAGATAGATAAAGATATATATAGAAGACATAGTCACTCGCGACACCAGAACGCATATTTTTTTAATGGAATGGCAAGGAGATACTCTCCTGATGAAAGAAGATAACGCATGCCCAAATTGTCCAATGCCCATTGGTAATGCATCGATATACAGAACTTGTGTCAATAATCTTGAGTATCGTTGTATTAGCGGTCATTTCTTTGAGAATTTAAATTTTAATCGAGAAATAACCTAGAAAGGCTCCAATGTTAAAACCACGTCAGTTTTAATAGTCTGCTCAAGTGCATTATTATTATTTTAATACTGACAAGTCCACGTTTGATCACCAACTCGCCAATGGTAAGCGATGATGTGGTCAAAGATGAAGCACGCAGTCTTGGAAGATACCTATTCACTCTGACCTTATTATAGTCATATTTATTAAGAAATAATAAAAAAATGATTTTTGTTTTGTAACAAATAAACACAGAAAAATAGTTACAAAATAAGGGCTTATAATGCTGGTCATACTGAGTGGTATGACCAGCAGTATTATTGAGATTTGAACTCACTTTCTTCGGCATGCGAACCGACCGTGCAATCCACTGAGCCATCATCGCTAGATACCATCTCGTGAACATCTTGTGAGTATTATTGGCATGATATAATATTCTTATATTACATTCTGGCGTTCCGTGTCGTTGTCAAAATACAAACTTATCTCGTTTATTTATTTACTTTCCCCGTATCTTACGTTTACTATTGCTTTGAGACGGATGCCAGGAGATCCGTTTTATTACGTTATTTCTTGTTATTATCTTGTATGTTAGGGTTTAGCCACACGAGAAGCTCAGAAAACGCATGCCAATTTTTCCGCTTCAAACATTGTATTTCAATCATTCCTTTTTAATTATGTGTCGACTCATTCGTAATCACAGTTTGTTAATCAGTTAAGGTATGACATATAAACGTTGCTTAAATTTAACCAATGTTTAAAATGATCTATCAACTTGTTGTGCAAAATTTCACGCGTGGATTTGAAGCAATTTACTTAAAGTATTGATGGCGTATAAGCAATATTTATAAGTGAAACCTTATACTGTTGATCATTTAAAATAATTCGATTCGATGCCTGTAAAAACAGCAATAGTTACACAGAAACTTAAAAAAATACGTAATTCGTTCACTCTTATAACTCGCCGCTGAGATAATAGGTTTAAAATATTGCATTGATGATACTGTGGGACACAAACAAAGAGACAAACTACTAACCCACAACGAGTCTTTGTTTAGTTTTATGCCACAGGTGGCGATCAAGCTGACGGGTTGCCTGATGTTAAGCAATCACCGTCGCCTATAGATATCTGCAATACCAGGGGTACTACAAATACGTTGCCGACCTTTAATGATTCTATTGACACGCCTTTTGAAGAACCCAATGCGAACCCAGTCTCTGCTTAAAAAGCCTTGAGCATCGTCATAGAGTTGCTAGCTTGTCGATTTTCTGCCGGATACATTTCGCAGAGTGTGCACTTGAACTGCACAATTTGGTTCCTCCTGCACCTTTATACTAAGGTACGGCCAGACAAACGCGACCAAAGCGTCATCCGTATATGGTGGATGTTCCCCATGTACGCACAAAGCGTTTTGATTCCATTTTATTTTTCGCACAGCGAGGTTGTGGAACTCTGGCGGAGTCTGTGTCCCCTGTTAGGTACAATATGCGTCTTTAAATCTAGAGTGGAATAGGTTAGGTTCTTAGTAAGCGTGCGCCATCTTAGACCACTCTACTGCTTATCATCTGGTAGAGTGTGGTCAAACGCGAACCTATTTTTAAATAAAAAATAAGAGATATTCAAACAGTTGTACCTAAAAATAATCCAGTAATCATTTGTGAATGAATAATGAATAACAAAATATCTACATTTTAATGCATTTCGGTATGAGTGTTACGCCGCGCACGAAATGTCATGCCAAGTTTTCTTGACTTTATAAACTGGCTAATTTATGAAGGCGCGTGTTCACGTGACAACGTTATTAAGCGTGCGGCTATTTAAATTGGTCGGGTAATGCAAGCGCGCTGTCAATTTTTTTTATCTTCGTTTCTTCTGGCCGACAGCCCCGTTGGCTCATTGGTAGTATATCTGCCTTGAGAGCTGTAGGGCGTGGGTTCGATTTCCACTCAGGGCAAACATTTTGTGGATAAACAAATGTTTGTTCTGTGTCTGGGTGTTCTGTATGTATTTACAAAAAAAAAGTATTTAAGTATTCTATCAGTTATCTGGCTTCCATCACACAAGCTCTGCTTAGTTTGGGGCCAGATGGCGCTGTGTGTATAGTCCTACGATATTGTATATTTATATTCTTCTTTTATTTTGGCATCGCATTTTGAGAATTTGCCAGTGTCAAGTGTATTGATTGTTTTAAGTTACAAAAGTTAAAAAGTAGTGTAAGTCCAGTCCGTGTCAGTCAAGTCTAGGCATGCTTTAGTAAAGTAGTAGCGACTTTACTATAAGCTTCGATAGAGTTTTAGAAGCATATAATTCGGCACTTTATGAATAAAACACCACAATTTTTGTATGAAAAAACGATAGTTTTGGAAAAGAATGCAACGGGGCGATACGACTTCCGCATTCCGCGTTCCCGCCAAAACTCCTTATCTTTATCTGAAGTACTTTAACGCAAAGCTTCACGTTTTCATACCGCGCTATTCACGCATATCAACTCCATTTTTTTATCCGCTTTCAGTTTGAAGAAACCTTAATATGTACAGTTCACTGAACTTTTATGGTAAATGAAAAAAAAAAAAAACTATTCATATTCTATAACTACTTTATATTGTACTAAACCTGTTTAAATATCGTCATATTTAAGTATAAACAACACTAGTTTTTCTAGATGTATAACTACATTAAAAATGTAGCGATGATAGCTCAGTGGTTAGCGCGGTAGGTTCGCATGCCGAAGGGCGTGGGTTCAAAACCCCAACAATGAGCTTGAGCTGCCGGTGAAGGAAAACATCGTGAGGAAACCATAGCATGGTGGTAGGGTACTTTCTAGTACTCGGCTGGCTAGCTACCACCTTCAAGTTGAAAATCTGCCGCCAAGCATCTAACGGTGTGTTCCGGCAGCCTCACTTGAGAGCCAGTTCCATTCCAGACAAGGTGTGCTTTACCATCTTCGATCACACCTTTACTTAACATCAGGTGAGCTGTGGTCAAACATCTAGCATGTCAACCATAAAAAAAAAGGAAAGTTAGATACTCATTTTGTAAAACTTGTTTTTTATGTTTACTTCGAGAATTGTTTACATAAGTTCGTGTTCATTTATTCTATTAGGATTAGGTTAAAGTGATGGTATACGTTAAGGCTTTAAGTTGATAAACACTTTCTTTTTTGGCATAACTGAACGTAAACATATTATACGACTAAATACTGTTATTTGACAGCCCCGTTGGCTCAGTGGTAGTATATCTGCCTTGAAAGCTGTAGGGCGTGGGTTCGATTCCCGCTCAGGGCAAACATTTTGTGAATAAACAAATGTTTGTTCTGTGTCCGGGTGTTCTGTATGTATTATAAGTATGTATTTACAAAAAAAAAAGTATTTTTGTATTCTATCAGTTATCTGACTTCCATCACAAGCTCTGCTTAGTTTGGGGCCAGATGGCGCTGTGTGTATAGTCTTACGATATTTATTTATTATTTTATTTATTTATTTGTGACGTCTGTAAAATGATTTACCGAATTAAATTCGCAGGAAGAAAGTAACAGAGTACTGACTTATAGGTTCAGTAAACAATAGGGGCCCGCCTCGGCTTCCCAGGGGTGCAATTTAGACACTAATGTGGTGCATATGCATGTAAACCTTCCTCTTGAATCACTCTGTCTATTGATGGAAACCGCATTAAAATCCGTTGCGTAGTTTAAAAGGTCTAAGCGTACAGACGGCGGGAAGCGACTTTGTTTTATACTATGTAGAGATTAGACTGGACAGTTAATTGTCGAAGCAGTTAAAACCGGTTCACTTAATGTCATCGATATTCAATTGACGTCATAGACTAAAAACATGCGCGCCGTTAAAAATGCTCTCAAATACATATATATGTATTGTTTTCCTTTTCGTTTAATGAGGTTGTTAGTGAATGGACCGTTTCCTTCCTCTGATGGGATAGGCGTGGAATTTTCAACGCTATTTGTCAGAGGAATGTCAGGTTTGGGCACGCTGTTGAGTTTAGGTAAACATGCTTCATGATATCCCTTTAGCCGTTCTCCAGGCAAATTACTTGCAGCGCGTATCTTCTTTACTAGCGTTGATTAACACAGGATTAGCGCGACACGCGTGTATAGGGATGTCGACATCACATCCTAGAACGAATCTTCGATCGATGTTTTCATTTCGTAGCTTCGCTGACATCAAATCTATAAGACACATCATAGCGATAACAGAAACACATCGTAGCGATGACAGCTCAGTGGTTAGCGCGGTAGGTTCGCATGCCGAAGGGCGTAGGTCCAAACCCCAACAATGAGCTTGAGCTGCCGGTGAAGGAAAACATCGTGAGGAAACCATAGCATGGTGGTAGGGTACTTTCTAGTACTCGGCTGGCTAGCTACCACCCTCAAGTTGAAAATCTGCCGCCAAGCATCTAACGGTGTGTTCCGGCAGCCTCACTTGAGAGCCAGTTCCATTCCAGGCTAGGTGTGCTTTACCATCTTCGACCACGCCTTCACTTAACATCAGGTGAGCTGTGGTAAAAACACCTGGCCTGTCAACCATAAAAAAAAAACACGTAAACTTCTGTGACTTTTTAATATCTTTTTACTAAAAAGTCGCTAACCTATTAAATTATAACATGAACATAATCTACACAACATAAAACAATGACATTGACGTGCTAACCCCGACTGCTCCGGCACTCACGTAGTGATCGCCGGCAAGCGTCCTCTGCCCCCACCGCACCGCCTCATCCCACTAGTATCGCCTATTTATCGCGAAGATGTTCTACTTATAAATATATTACTTAGTTTGCTCCAGGTATGTATTTGAGGAGGTGGACAGGCGACCTAATAAAGACCGCAGGAATGCGCTGGATGCGAGCCGCTTCCAACCGGTCTTTATGGAAGTCAATGGGGGGGAGGACGGTGTCCAGCAGTGGAAGTCCTACGACTGAAATAATGATGATGTATTTGTGAGCAAATATAGGCTAGGTGTGATTACCATCTTCAACCAGAACTGAACGCCAGGTGAGCTGTGACCGAGACTGTAGTCGGTCACAAAATAAAAAATTATTTCAGATCCCGTGTAAGGTCTGTAAAAGATCTTAACAGTATAAGATCATAAACTGAATCTCATCGTGAGATGTAGATAGTAGGTAGGTACAACATCGCTTGGACAAAGTTTTGACGAGTTCTGCGTTTTACAATGGATGTTCATTACTAATTATACGGGTGGTGAACACAGATTAGAAAACAGAAGTACAGATATAATTTTGCGCACAAAATGCGTGAAGACTCCTTGGTACAATTTTTTTTGGCTTACGTTATTTCAAACACAAAAACGTCAAGTCACACAAATACATTGATGTGTTACATTTTTTGACTTTTTCCCGGCGGTCGTTTGACATGTGACAAATGTGGCCCGCCCAGTTCCACTTCAGCCGTCCGACTTTGTGGTTGACATCAGCGATTTTGGTGCAATCAGTGCAATTTAATCGAATGTAACTAACTACTACTACTACTGCTACTACTACTACTTTTGAATATAAATAAAGAGCTGGCTTCCTTTATTGATGGTGGCAATTCATTATATAATTCAATACCCATACAGAAAATACTTTTACTTTTACTGTGAAGTTGAGTTCTTGCTTTTTGCTGGGGTTCATGCTTTTTAAAATCCACGCCTTTCGGTTTGTGAACCGACCGCGCTGACCACTGAGCTATGATCGCTACAAATGTGAGTAGTTAGCTATGTATTTGGTTATATCTTATAATCCTGTATACGTTTGAATTTGAATTACATATACAAAGAAGTTAGGCGTGTATGTATAGAACATGTCTTGCTAAATTGTTAGGCAGTTGTAAAATTTATAACTTTGTCGACTTTCTTCTGAGTTCGCTTACAGTTTTAAGATGCCCTCGAGCCGTTTAGCTTGCGTAGAAATGTCGAATTTATGTGCGTATTCGATCGCTTGTACAACAGGGGGTGTTCTAAAGGATTACTCGATTTTATATTGGCGTCACAGTTCCATTACCGTACTAGCCGCCATCACTTGAAAGTTCATTCACATATAATTGATTTATATTTTTTTTTTATGGTTGACAGACCAGGTGTTTGACCACAGCTCACCTGATGTTAAGTGAAGGCGTGGTCGAAGATGGTAAAGCACACCTAGCCTGGAATGAATGAATAAATATGTAAATCGCACTGCGCGATTCATTCGATTATTTTTGCCATGACACCTGCAAATTGTGGAAAGATCTTCCTTCCTCCATGTTCCCGCGGAGTTACTACATTGAGTTCTTCAAAAGGTGTGTTAAGAGCTGGCTCCCTAAAAACACATATTCGCTCCGCCCTATCAATGTAACATATATATATATATATGTTACTATCTACATTATTATAAAGAGGAAAGATTTGATTGTTTTTTGTTTGTATTGAATAGGCTCCGAAACTACTGGACCGATATTAAAAAATATTTTACCGTTGGGAAGCTACACTAGCCCTGGGTGACATAGGTTACTTTTTATCCCTGTATTTCCACGGGAACGGGAACTACGCGAGTGAAACCGAGAGGCGTCCGCTAGTAAAAGAATAAGGATGAAAATAGAATTTGCCGCTTGACCTACCTACTCTTAATAGACTCTTTAAAACTTAAAGAGATTAAATTAAAAATTTTAATGTCGACAACGTATTTATAGTGCTGCTAGTATTGCATTCACCAATAGGTGAAGGTGCTTGCTTAAATTAAAAATAGTTATCAAAATAATTCTGAAACTAGAAACCAACAAAGCTTAAAATAAAACATCTGTAACCATTGTCCGTGAAGTTTGGAAATTCAAATTAAAAATCCTACCTTCATTAAAATAATTCCATTGTTTGAGATTTGGACCCTATTTAAATTTTGACATTGAAAATTAAATCTATTCAAATATCTTGGTAACAATATGCTAAAGACTCCACAGCCTGAATAGTTCTATGCCATTAACATAATTAAAAAAGCAAATGAAAAAAAAAAACATTTAAGGCTTTATACTACAACGTTTCGAGAACGCCTGTTACTGCAGTCAATCGACAATCTAATGTTGTGTGCTGTAAGATATTAATTAGCGAAGCAAAAATATGGCGGTTACGCCAGTTTGTGTTACGTGTACTTCCATTTTTGATGTTCTCACATTACTCAAAAATCTTATGTAATTTACCTACGTACATACGTTGTAAAAACTAAAAAAGATTTATTCATTGCTATAACAATCACATCTTTTCACAATGGAATATCTTATCAGGTATCGTATTGCTTGGTGGTAGATCTCCTTAGCAGGAAGTCGTCTAGGTAGGTACCACCGCAGTACCAGATATTCTGCCGCCAAGCAGTGTGTAAACATTACTGTGTTCCGGTTTGAAGGGTAGGTACAGCAGCTAGCGAAATTACTCGGCTGTTGAGAATAACAATCGAAAATCTCAAATTAATAAGCGCCAAAGCAGCGATGCCCTGGAATTTGTTTTGCTACTCAAAGTTCTGTGTATTGCTGCAATGGTCATGGACATGAGTCATCTCTCACCATCAGGAGAGCGTATCGTTCGTCTATTAAGTCTATAATTGTATTATACATTAAAAAAAAAACCTAATTCAACAGTTAACAGTCAGCCCTGTTTTTATCAAGTGTCCCACTGTTGGGCGCGGCCTTCTCATTGTGAGATGGGTAACGCTATAGTCCACCACGCTGGCAAATTGTACTCAAGCAAGGCAATTAGAAAATAACTACTCGACCATATATTGTGCGTAATAAGGTTTGCATTTGTAGTCGCATAGCTTTTTCGCGAACTCCTATCAGATATCGTAAGAAGGAGCTCAGAGTACAGGGCCGGGACTCACAAGTTCTGGATACCGCTGCAACGACTTTAGGCAGACGTTATCTCTATCTCTCTCTCTCTCTCTCTCTCTCTCTCGCTTCGTTTACTTCCATTACTTTTATATAAAAATTGGGCTGAACACGTCTGCCGAATGCCAGCGGAGCTATGGGCGAAAACCACCACCGACTGGGTCCCGGAGGTTAAACGGCCACCAGGCCGGCCTAGAAGGTGGTGGAAAAATGAGCTCGATGCCCACAACAAGGAGTGGACCTCAATAGCACCAAACAGAGAAGCGTGGAAGGGAGGGAGACAGGTCTTTGCCCAGCAGTGGGACAAAGTTAGCTAAAATAAAATATTTAAAAAAGGCCGATATGGTATTGTCGGCTTTACGATAGGAGTTTGCCCATAGTTACATCAAACCTACAGTAAACACACGAAGTAGGGTTGAAAGCATTTGAATTGTAAATGTTAGCGGAGCAGGCAATTAGCTCGGGAGCTCACCACCCCTGGACAGTTGACTGCAATTACTAATTAATTACACTAATGCTAACCCGCCCTCGTTGTATCTGGATGTACTTAGATAGGGATGGGAATGGCCAACTATCGATAGTTTTATGGTAACTCGATTAACCTGACATGTAATTTACTTGATGGTAGATCTCCATAGCAGTAGGTCGTCTAGGTAGGTACTGCCGCAGTATTAGATAGTCTGCCGCCAAGCAACACTCTCATTGTCCCTAGATTCATGGCTGCGCGACAGGACCTCGAAACGTTCTAGTAGATCCAGTTACTAGACCAAACTTTCTGCCCTTTATAGAGAGGTCCTTCCGCTAACCTTTACCACCTAACTCGCAACCATCTCTCCACTTCAAACCATCCTCCCACTCCAAACCCTCTCCCCCACCTCAACATATACACAGGCCATCGACGCCACGCAGAAGTGACCCCCGGCAGAGAACTTCCCCAAAAAGCGTATCCATTCACCAACTTTTAGAAAACGTAGTGGAATGCCGGGAATTAGAATTCGCGGTGTGGCTCTCTTTATCGACAGCAAAAGAGTTAGATTCGGAATAAGCTTTTGGCTTGTTCAGAATCAGAAATGCGTTCGCCTATCGCATGGACTAGCTTGTCAGTCCGACGGGAATACCGCTACAGTGAACATGAAGCGGAAATCCTAAGACGCCATGCCAGTGTGTGGGGTAGGCGGCCACCGATTCCGAGTAGTGCGATCGAAAAACAAAACAACTGCACTGTTCGAGTGGGCGGCACAGTCACCTTTCACGCAAGCTAGCTCGCTGCCTGAATATGTGAGCAGGGAAGCGGACAACGCGCCCCGGGTGGTAAGTGTAGACGCAATGATGTTACTTGAAAGCGAAAATCGCAGACCGGCTGGGTTACACTAAGGCCTCTGAATACCACGAGGTTGTCGTGTACGAAGACGAGAGAAAACTGAAGTTTCCTCAAGGCATACGACCGTACATGTCACAACTTTTTTTTTTTGTAATCTTCTTTCGGCTTAGGTCTACCGCTCCGCTCGCTTAGGTTTATTTTTTCGGAATACCATCACTATATACAATATACATTATAACATGTATTATGTTATAATGTCACCAACATAACAAAAACTATATGTTACTGTAATTATAGGTGACGACGACATGCATACTTGTATAATGTTAACACTTAAAAGATGATGATGAACTATGTTCATCATCATCACAATAATCTTGTTGTCGTGTGTCTTGTTGTTCGTTGTAGTGTTTAGTGTTATCTAAACACAAAGTGTTCAACGCAAAGTGGTTCAACATTTGACATTCTTTAAAATGTCAAATGTTGAACCACTTTGCTTTGAACTACGTTCATCATCATCACCATTTTCGGCCCTTAATCGCCTGAGCATAGGCCTCTCTTCTTGTATGCTACTCATCCCAGTCCTGTACTAACCTAATCCAGGTTCAACCCGCGACCGTTACGATGTCGTAAAATAATATATAAATAAAACTGTTGTCGATAATTTTGATTCCGTCACATTACCTTACTGACTACGATAGAATAGACGTCGTATCTCATATAAAATATCGTAGCGGGAACACGTCCCAACACTAGTTTATTAAATAATTCTGATATGGTGTGCTCTTAGTAATGAAATTGTCAACTGGCTGGAATATAACATGTAATTACAATTACAATTAGATGTTTGTATATTAATGTGTCTCGTCCTTTCTCGAGGGAATAGCTTGAATTAACAATATTGTAACTATTTATGGTAAACAGTAATGTGGGACGAAGCGCCCCTCTGCCGCATCCAGCACGCGACCTGCCCTGGTAAATAGTTTCTGCCCTGAGCGGGTACGTGACAAACCTATGAATGTCGATACGTTAAATACAAATCTTTTATTAATAACACCAGCTGCAGCTAGCGAAATTATTGGGCTGTTGAGACTAATCATCGAAAGTCTCAAAGTAATGAGCACCAAAGCAGCGATGCCCTGGACTTTGTTTTGTTACTCAAAGTTCTGTGTATCGCTGTAATGGTCATGGACAGGCGTTATCTCTTACCATCAGGAGAGCGTCTCGTTCGTCTCATTATTTGTCACATAAAAAAAAAAAAAAAAAAAAAAACCAAAGTTACAGGTAATTTTATTTAACCATTCATATTTAAAAATATCAAAATCATAACATTTATCAAAACAATGAAAATAAAAATGTCAATGAAGTCACTGTATATAACTAGATGGTCTCTTTAGCATGAGATCGCCGCAGTATCTAGTGTGTAAATAATGTCATTATCGTGTTCCTGTTTGAAGGTCGCTAGCTGCAGTACCCTTCAAACCGGAACACAGTAATGTTTACACACTACTGCTTAGCGGCAGAATAACTGGTACTGCGTTGGTACCTACCCAGACGACCTCCTGCTAAGGAGATCTACCACCAAGTATTCTGTCAGCTGTCTGGTTTCCATATTACAAGCTTTGCTTTGCTTAAATGTTTTTATTAATTGGTCAGTGCTGGAAATCAGCGCTGTGGAGTAATCCCCAGCACAATTGCTGAGCACTGGCCTTTTTTTCCTTGTTAATGCACTAATCACTGCAGCGATAACCCGCTTATTGTCTTTTCAAATTTGTTATCTTTTTGTTAATCTGTATCTTTTTATGTGTGTGTTTTGTTTGTACTTATCTGTTGTTGTGTCTAGTGTTTTGTGGGGAAAAAAATAAATGTTTTTCTTCCTTGGTTTGGGGCTAGATTAAATGGCGCTGTGTTAAATGTTCTCCAATATTTATTTATGTTTATTTATTTATAATATCATAAAATTAATTCGCATTTCGCATAGCTTCACTAAACTACGCAACGGGGTTCGATAAGGATTTCACTATCATTTGGGGAACTTGTCCCGGAAGTTTTACAATTTTATGACGTCCGTGCGAAGCCGGAGCGTGTTGCCGATGCGATGGAAAACCGATGAGAATTGAAAAACGGTGTGTTTTCTTGCAGCCAAGGCGACTTCTTACCTAACGTGTATCGATTGTCCGCATTGACATTGGTGGCACGTTGTCTCAAACGCTCCGCACGGCTGACGTGCCTCGATCCTGACTTGCAAGGCAAAATTAGATTTAAGGTGCAACATGGAATTGATTGTTTCATGCGTTACTAGTTACTACGGAAGTTCATTTTGAGTATTCAAATGATATAGTTTTTAGTGTATTTCTGCTTAAAAATATTTTTAAGATAATTTGATTTAAGGTGGTTTGATTTCCATACAAACAAATTTTTGTCATTTATGGACAAATGGAGCATAATTTGACAGTAAAATCACAGCTACTGGCATTTATTTTGGTCTTTACTTGCGGTAATACACAATTGCTTGAATAAAACAGTAAATTATTAGCATAATGTACTGTTTTCAAAAATCATAAATTCATAAATCATTCGTGAATTTGATGTTATGTTAATAATCTAATGTTTTATTCAAGTAATTGTGATTTACCGCATATAAAGACCAAAATAAATGCCAGTAGCTGTGATTTCACTGTAAAACTTTGCTCCATTTGTCCATAAATGACAAACAACTATTTGTATGGAAATCGAACCACCTTACGCGGTGGTACCTACCTAGACGAGTTCCTGCTAAGGAAATCTACCACCAAGTAATATAGCTGTACATAAATAGAAATAATATCCAATTTCTAACGTCTCCTTGGTTTTACGGAACTTGGATAGAAGGCATCAATCCGAGCTCGCGAGCCGAAAAGCGGTTAGATTAGGATGGATTACGGCTATTGTCTAGGGACGAGCTCGACTTCCGAGTTGGCTGAAATAAGCGCAGAAACTAAGCTTTTTACTGAAGCTTTGCTGGAGTATGAGATAAGACTTTTTATCGCCGACAGCTTTAGTTTGGGACGTGACACTTTAGAGATACACACATAGATAGATAGAAACTCTTTATTGTGGACACCAAAAAAACAAACAAAACAAAATAATCTTATTAGCTAGTGCCACAAGTGGCGGTCCTATCGCTAAGCTCGATCTATTCCAGGCAACTAAGAATAAAAAACACGATTGATAAAATTAGAACAGACGGGAGATGTTGTCACACTAATAAAGTTAAAAAAATAAATAAAGAAATCATACATATAGTAAGTATGTAAATATAATAATTATATATTTATATTCAACGAAATATACATATATTATTTATTACTGCAGTCAATGTGACAAGTAGTTCAGTTTGTAGCGATGATAGCTCAGTGGTTAGCACGGTCGGTTCACACCCCAACTATGAACTTGAGCTGCCGGTGAAAGAAAACACCGTGAGGAAACCTCTAGTTTAGTCTAGTACTAGTAGTACTCTGGCAGCCTCACTTGAGAGTTCCATTCTAGACTAGAAGTGCTTTACCATAATCGACCACACCGCCACTTAACACCGGGTGAGCTGTCGTCCAACGCCCACCTTGTTAACCAATACTTCAACTTAGATTTTTTTATTCCATAGATGACAAACAAGCACACGGGTTGTTTGATGGTAAGCAATCACCACCATTGCCTACAATACCAGGGACTCTACGTTGTGAACCTTTTAAATATATTTTTTTAAGTCGAGTTGGTGTTCTCCGTTGGATATAATCTGGGTATCTTCTAGGCAAGCGTGCTCCATCTTAGACCGCATCATCACTTAATATCAGGTGAGATGGCGGTCATATGTAAGCCCATCTACACTATTATAAAGAGGAAAAATTTAAGCTTTTGTTTGTTTGTTTTTAATAGGCTCAGAAACTACTGGATCGATCTGAATAACTCTTTCATCATTAGAATGCTACATTAAGCTATATTTATCGAGTTTAGTTTTCTCGTGCGAAGCCGGAGCGAGCTGCTAGTTTCTTTAAAAAAAAAGTTAATTCGTGAATTTTGTGCTAACAACTTTTAACAAAGTTGTTAGCACAAAACACACACACGTTTGATCGCTATCCTAAATAATAATAATAAATATCGTAGGGCATTACTTACTTACTTACTTACTATTAACTTATACTTACTACATTAATACATACAGTACACCCAGACACAGAACAAAAATTTGGTTTTATATCACAAAATGCCTGTCCTGGGTAGGAATCGAACCCACGCCCCACAGCTCTTGAAGCACACATGCTACCAATGAGCCAACAGGGCTGTCTAAATAACTTTAAAGCACAGGTAACCTACATTTACGACTTGCGATTTGTTAACTTTCGAGTAATATTAGCTACTGGTATCTACATATGTACGTATGCTTCATGTCTTAGCAAATCAAATAAAAGTTTCCCGTGAATTTGTATTGAGATCCTCCCACGCAGTATGTAGTACTCGATTCTCAGTCAGATCCCAATAACACACTGTCTAACTGAGACGATATCTGTTTGTCGGACCGTCAGCTGTTAACGAGTGATTGCCCCCAAACCTAGATGCGAGTTGCCAGCTATACGAAAATACCCTGACTACGTACGTGAAGTCGCTTGTTTATCTGTCTTCTATAGGATACATTAAATAAATAAATAAATATCGTAGGACATTACACACATCGCCATCTAACCCCAAACTAAGTAGAGCTTGTGTGATGGAAGTCAGATAACTGATAGAATACATATTATATGTACTTTTTTTTTTGTAAATGCGTACTTATAATACATACAAGTAGTCGTCTAGGTACCACCGCAGTGCCAGTTATTCTGAAGCAGTAGTGCGTAAACATTACTGTGTTTCGGTTTGAAGGGTACTGCAGCTAGCGAAATTACTGGGCTGTTGAGACTAACCATCGAAAGTCTCAAAGTGATGAGCACCAAAGCAGTGATGCTTAGGACTTTGTTTTGTTACTCAAAGTTCTGTGTATCGCTGCAATGGTCATGGACAGGCGTTATCTCTTAACATCAGAAGAGCGTCTCGTTCGTCTCATTACTTTTTACATTAAAAAAAATAATACAAATCTCCATCAAATAAAACAGAAAGAAAAAAATGCAGTATTATTTTGACTGGTATTCAGAAAAAGTAATAAAAGCTGTATAGAGAGGCTAAACAAATTTAAGCTGTAAATAGTAGGTATTAGCAGATGAAACCGCGGGGCACTGCCGCCAGTAATTTATTAAATTGGCGTAGTAACAAGAAATCGCGTTAAATGTAGAAAAGTTCGCGCGCCTCACGACCCACGACAGCGGAAGAATACGAGTAAGTGAGTAAACCTTATTTTTCCTCTCGGAAAATAAGTGAATCAGCATAAGTACAATATGAAACTTTTCCTAACTACTCTGTCCCTAAAGTTGGTTAATTTGGCGAATGTTGCTCTGGCAGCCCCGTCGTAGTACACAGCACTTCCTGTATAAGCAGTATGGCTATTATATACCTACAGTCTAATTTGATACTTTAGATTATATTATTGATGGGTCTCCGCGCGCGCTCCGACTAGATTAAGCTTTAAAAAGCGACACCGCTTCATGGTTGATGTTCCAAAAGCTTGAACTAAGCGGTTTGATTCCACCTTCTTCATACGTACCGCTAGACATTGGAATCTGCTGCCCGAGTGTACAAAGGGGCTGCCATGGTACTCCACTTACTTGGTTGCCTGGAAGAGATCGCTGTTAGCGATGAGGCCGCCACTTGTGGTACTAGTTCATAAGGTTATTTTGTTCTTTGTACTTTTTTCTATTTATGGTGTGCACAATAAAGAGTTATATCTATCTATCTATCTAATATTAGTGTTGTAAGGACGACAGCATAAAGATCGCTTACGCCGTCCAATAGTTTCCCGTGATCTAAAAAAAAGGTAGAGATACCTTTCCCTTGTACCCTTACTGACTCGCTCCAGCCACAGTACATGGGGAGCTGGAACACCGACAATACGACGACGGATATAAAATAACACTTCGCATTACGTCCGCCTGTTTATTTCTACTCTCCCGCTGCTGACCGATTTCGATTGAACTCGGAGGCAAACACTCGACTTTTTGTTGCTACCACAAAAAAATACGAGCGGAGTGGGCTAAGTTGTTTTCGTTTTTTTTGTTGCTTTTATTTTCTTTTCGTGTCGGAAGATGAAAAGAAAGTTTATTTTGGGGGTTTTTAATCGACAGATGTGGTATTTCCCAATGAAAGGAGAGAAGAATGCTTCAATTGTTTTGTAGGGTTCCATACCCAAAGGGTAAAAACGGGACCCTATTACTAAGACTTCGCTGTCCGTCCGTCCATCTGTCATCATCATCATCATCATCATCATCATCATCAGCCTATATTAGTCCACTGCTGGACATAGGCCTCTCCCAAGACACGCCACTCAGCCCGATCTTCGGCTTTTCTCTTCCATCCACCGCCAGCTGTCCTACGTATATCGTCACTCCATCGAGTCTCAGGGCGTCCTACGCTACGCTTGCCAATACGCGGCACCAGGCTGTATCTCAAGAATGGTGATAGCTAGACAGTTGAAATTTTCACAGATGATGTATTTCTATTGCCGCTATAACAAATAAAATAAAATAAATATTTAAGGGGGCCTCCCATATGTACAACAAACGTGATTTGTTTGCCGTTTTTATAGATTATGGTACGGAACCCTTCGTGCGCGAGTCCGACTCGCACTTGGCCGGTTTTAGTATTTTTTGTATTGTTAATAGGGATGTTGACTAATTATATTTATTTGTATTTTTTACCCACGACGGAACGGAGACGGTATATGCGTTTGGGGTTAGGGGATGTTTGTATGTTTGTGCAAATACGTGTTGCCATTTTTCTCCAAAACTACTAGTCCGATTTTGATGCAGTTTTCAGTAATGGGTTCGGGTTTGATTGGTGCATATTTTTAGGTGTTACGGTGATAACTCACCAGGGGGCGCTGCAGGGAACATTTTTTGTGCAAATCCATGTTGCTACTTTTCTCCAAAACTACTAGTCCGATTTTGATGCAGTTGTTAGTTATTAGTCCAACCATGTTATCACATAAGTGACAGTAATATCTTTGATGATAATAAGCTTCTTTGCCTTAACCTTAACCTAAACCTTAATTATAATTTCATGTATAATTTCAAGTTATGTTAAATTGATTCATTGCAATAATTAAACACCGAAAATGTAGTGTGCCAATTAGAATAATTCTTTTTTTTACATGGCAAGCGAACGACCAATAAGATAACCAGTGTGAGAATAATATTTTCATTAAATAAATGAACAACAATAATACATAATTATATAAATGAATAGCATATCTATTATTAACTATGTATAAATAGTTCTAGATGCTAAAAAATAAAATAGTACGTAACGACAGTTGAAAATATAATTTTCACAAAAGTTTAATGTTAATTATTTACAATTGTCTTTTTTTTGTTGCATAATGTGGAAAATGCCTATTTTTAAGAAGGTTCCTCGCGAACCATGTAATTTGAAATAGAGAATAAAGTGTACGACTAAGTTTTCTTTTAATATTTGACAGACTAGGGGCTTGACCACAGCTCACCTGATGTTAAGTGATGGTCTGGTTGAAGATGGAAAACAAACCTAGCCTGGAATGAAATTGGCTCTGAAGCGAGGCAGCCGGAACACACCGTTAGGTGCTTGGCGGCAGATTTTTAACTTGAGAGTGGTAGCTAGCCAGCTGAGTACTAGAAAGTACTCTACCATTATGCTATGGTTTCCTCACGATGTTTTCCTTCACCGACAGCTCAAGCTGATTGTTGGGGTATAAACCCACACCCTTCGGTATGCGAACCGACCGCCCTAACCACTCAGCTATCATCGCTAATAGTAATAGTGATTCAAGAGCTAAACTAGGACGAACATTTTGTGGTATAAAAAAATATTGTCAAAATAACCTATCGGTGTGTTCCGTCAGGGGCATTTAAAAGCCAGTTCCATTCCAAGCTAGGTGTGTTAATCATCTTCGACCACATGGTCACTTAAAATCAGTTTATTCAAAAATATCTAGCCTTAAACATTGGACACCAACTTACATGAACGCTTTATCAATTTTTTCTTTGAAAGTCTAACCAAGCGGAATCCTGATATAGCTTTGTTACTTTTGAAGTTTCAGAACGATACTCGAAACGATCTGTAGACAAAAGAAACGAGTGCTTATCTACAAAGCCAGCATAAATCAGAGCCAACAAAAAAAAAAGAGAAGAAAGCGGCAACCAAGCTCCCAGACAGTTGGTCGTCTGACATCAATCATAACGCATTAATTCTGCTTCCAGTAGAAGCGGCCTAAGAAGCGAATGATGATAAAAGCCATTATAGCGAGCCAAGAAGGCTATGGGCCTATTTTATATGGAAACTTCTGAGTGGTACTTGTCAGGTTTGACGAGTTCAGCGGACAAATTATGCGAAGTTTATGGACTAAATTCAGGAGTGCGTAAAAACAGTTTTGGAGGCCTTGAAAGCTTAAGCCAGTAAGAAAACTTGGAACGAATAAACAATGGAAATTAAACGTTCTACTTAAAAAAAAAAAATGTGTATCTGCTTAAAAAAAATGTAACTAAAGTTGACAAAGGTCACGGACCCCAGTGTCTGTGGAGCGTAAAAAAAAAAACTTAACGTTCGTTCTGTGTCTGGGTCTTTGGCCACAGCTAATAAATACATAAATATCGTAGGACATTACACACAGCGCCATCTGACCCCAAACTAAGCAAAGCTTGTACTATGGGAGTCAGATAACTGATACTTAATTATTTTTTTTGTTGTAAATACATATTTATAATACGTACAGTACACCCAGACACAGAACAAACATTTTTTATACCACAAAATGTTTATTATGGGTGGGAATCGAACCTACGCCCTTCAGCTCTTAGAGCAGACATACTACCAATAAACCAACAGGACTGTGGGCTAATTAAATGATGGTGTGGTTGAAGATGGTAAACTTTTGCCTATAATGGAACTTGCTCTCAAGTAAGGGTGTCGAAACGTAGGTGTTTTGCGAAAGATTTTCAACGTGATGTGGGTGGTAGCTGGCCAGCCAAATATTAGAAACTCCTCTTACCATGCTAGAGTTTCCATACTATGTTTTCTTTCATCGGCAGCTCGAGCTCATTGTTGGGATTTTAACCCACGACCTTCGGCGTGTAAACTGACCTCGCTTACAACTGAGCTATCATCGCTGCTTTATCCTTTGCACAATTTTAGAACCGCCTTATGAATCTACACTAATTATAAGGATGAAAGATTTGTATATTTGTTTGTTTGTATAGAATAGGCTCCGAAACTACTGGACCGATCTGAATAATTCTTTCATCATTAGAATGCCACATTATCACCGAGTGACATAGGCTATATTTATGTTGTTAATCGAGTTTTTGTTTTTTTCGTGCTAAGCCAGGACGGGCCGCTAGTCTATACTATTATAAAGAGGAAAGATTTGATTGTTTGTTTTGAATAAGCTCCGAAACCGTTGGGAAGCTACACTATCTCCGTGTGACAGGCTACTGTTGTACTGTTATATCTGTGTATTCCCATGGGAACGGGAGCTACGCGGGTGAAACCGCGAGGCGTCCGCTAGTAGTAGATATTTTGGTTACTTGTTCGATTCCTCACACTTCCACTCTCGCCCACGTTTGACGTCTAGTCGACAGTATGTAGACGTTCCCTACTGCGTTAGTCCACTAATATAAATTCCTCCGACAAGTGATGAGCAAATCCTCATTCCAGTCAGGCGGGGGACGTTTTAATCAAATCGCGACTGGAATCCTCTTTTACAATCGGATTTCAATAACGTGCGGAATTCTCGGGTCACGTTTGTATTGTACGTTAACAGCCGTTTCACAATATTTGGTAAGTAATTATTTTTGGGACGTATCTTTAAAATAATAAAATAAATATTGTAGGACTATACACACAGCGCTATCTGGCCCCAAACTAAGCAGAGCTTGCGTGATGGAAGTCAGATAACTGATAGAATACATAAATACAAAAAAAAAACAAAAAAAAATACTTATAATACTTATACGTATATATTAAATACTTATTTTTTTTGTAAATACATAATACTTATAATACATACATACTTTGTTTTGTTACTCAAAGTTCTGTGTATTGCTGGTCTGGAATGGTCATGGACAGGCGTTATCTCCTACCATCAGGAGAGCGTCTCGCTCGTCTCATTACTTTTTAAATGAAAAACATTATAAAAAACAATACAGAACGCCCAGACACAGAACAAACATTTGTTTATAAAAAAAATAAATATCGTAGGACTATACACAAAGCGCCATCTGGCCCCAAACTAAGCAGTACTTGCGTGATGGAAGTCAGATAACTACATAATTTTTTTTTTTTGTAAATACATACTTATAATACATACAGAACATCCAGACACGGAACAAACATTTGTTTATTGACACAATGTTTGCCCGGAGTGGGAATCGAACCCACGCCCTACAACACGCCCTGCTCTCAAGGCAGATATCATACTATCAATGGCTGTCAACAACTACGGCTATTGGTTTGTCGTAGGGATCGTCTAGTGATTGAAATCCAGCAGTGGGAGACAGCATAATTAACCTCAGACGCAAAAATGACGGGTGTTATAAGTTTGACGTGTCTGTGTTTGTGTGTCAGTCTGTGGCATCGTAACTCCCGAACGGAAGAACCGATTTTGATTTTTTGAAATGTAAATGAAACTTCCTTATTTGTGACAAATTAGTATCTTTTTTTTATGGTGGACAGGCTAGGTGTTTGACCACAGCTCACCTGATGTTAAGTGACGGTGTTGTCGAAGATGGTAAAGCACACCCAGCCTGGAATGGAACTGGCTCTCAAAAGTGAGGCTGCCGGAACACACCGTTAGGTGCTTGGCGGCAGATTTTCAACTTGAGGGTGGTAGCTAGCCAGCCGAGTACTAAAGTACCCTACCACCATGCTATGGTTTCCTCACGATGTTTTCCTTCACCGGCAGCTCAAGCTCATTGTTGGGGTTTGAACCCACGCCCTTCGGCGTGCGAGTCGACCGCGCCAACGACTGAGCTATCATTGCTACAATAGTATCTACATTGCACTCGTGCGTTAATTTACAAAAAACCAATTTGCTTA
The DNA here is from genome assembly GCA_905404145.2 of Biston betularia. Taxonomy (NCBI): domain Eukaryota; kingdom Metazoa; phylum Arthropoda; class Insecta; order Lepidoptera; family Geometridae; genus Biston; species Biston betularia. The sequence goes on from FR989885.1 coordinate 8,154,262, forward strand.
GTTTTCAGGCAAAAACGAAACATTCAAATCAAAAGAACATCCTCCCAAAGACAAGCGTTTGTCATTCGTAAAATCGATACTCAAACTACGAGATTCCCCATTTTAGCAAGTTAAATGAAGCATTGCTAAGGAAAACCGCCTCAAGGTCGATTCAAAGAAGCGCTCGTATTGCTCTGAACACAATTTTGGTTGGAAAATGTTTAGGCATTTGTGTAACTAAAGCAGAATTGTAGATGACCAACTGTTATACTTTATTAACCATGAAAATTAGTGGGAGCACGCCAGATTCAACTTTACGACATGACGGGAGTCTGGGACAGTCATTGAGATAAATAGTCATAGAGTTTTAGTTTTAGAGATCTGTGGGGCAGTTCAAAAAAATATTTCTTAACAAAAATTTTGATCTCTTCTAAGCATTAACAGATACTACTAGATTAGCTCATAATACTTGACTGGCGGTGACTTTCTTCATTTCATTTTCTCAGTATTAATATAATTGATCAAATAAATATCAGTTGACATTCCACACAGCGTCATCTAGCCCCAAACTAAGTGAAACCTGTAGGTACTATGGAGGTCAGATAACTGATAGAATACTTAAATACTTTTTTTTTGTAAATACATACTATCCAGACACAGAACAAACATTTTTGTGTATACCACAAAATGATTGTACTGGGTGGGAATCGAATTCATGCCCTACAGCTCTTGAAGCAGACATGCTACCAATGAGCCAACAGGACTGTCTATATAGATAGGGATATCTAAGTTATGCTCATAATAAAAGTTTTTCGTAATAATTGGTTTATTGAATACGTGCCTTTAACGTGAAACTCAAGTAGGTGTAATTAATATAACTGTCATTCATTAATTGTTGACAGGCTAGGACTTTGACCACAGCTCACCTGATGTTAAGTGACGGTGTGGTCGAAAATGGTAAACACACCTAGCCTGCAATAACTGGCTCTCAAGTGAGACTGCCGGAACACATTGTTAGATGCTTGGCGGCAGATTTTCAACTTGAGGGTGGTAGCTAGCCAGCCGAGTACTAGAAAGTACCCTACCACCATGCTATGGTTTCCTCACGATGTTTTCCTACACCGGCAGCTCAAGCGCATTGTTAGGGTTTGATCCCGTGCCCTTCGGCGTGTGAAGCGACCTCGCTAACCACTGAGCTATCATCGCTACAAAAAGTAACTACATATCCAGTTATTTAGCTACTGATGTACAATTTACATGAATAACAGAAACCGGTGTCGCTTTGACAAGTGGTAAGCGAACAAGTAAGCTTGTTAAATGTTACGATAAGCGCCGATACCTGTTATTGATAACATCTGTGATAAGGATAACGGTGCCCGCGTTTCACTCATTCACAGCTGATTGTTATCTTATCAATTAGTTGAAAAGTATACTTTGATTATCGCGTTCAGATTTTTTTTACTTAACGAGTTAGTGATTTTGATAACTTTTTTTTTTTTAAATAGATATAAGTAAAGTAACTTTACTTATTTATACCTGTAAATAGTATTTATTTAAAAAGAATATCTACTTTAAGAAAATTTAAGTAATAGTAATGAAACGAAACGCTCTCCTGATAGTGAGATGTAACACCTGTCCATGGCCATTACAGAGATGTACAAAACTTAAAGTAATAGGAGGAGGAGGAGGTTAGGAGGTCGTCTAGGTAGGTACCACCGCAGTACCAGATATTCTGCCGCCAAGCAGTAGTGTGCAAACATTACTGTGTTCCGGTCTGAAGGGTACTGCAGCTAGCGAAATTATTGGGCTGTCGAGAATAACCATCTAGTCACAAAGTAATGAGTGCCAAAGCTGCGATGCCCTGGACGTTGTTTTGTTACTCAAAGTTCTGTGTATCGCTGCAATGGTCATGGACAGGCGTTATCTCTTAACATCAGGAGAGCGCCTCGATCGTCTCATTACTTTTGTTTACATAAAAAAAAAATCAAGTTATAAACTCTTTATTGTCAAACAGAACAAAATAATCTTATGAGCTTGTGCCACAAATGGCGGCCTTGTATCGATAGAGCGATCTCTTCCAGGCAATCAAGAATAGAAAAACACGATAGATGACATAAGAAACAGACGGGAGATATTGTAACACTAATAAGAAAAATATATAAAAATAAAACATATAGTAAGTATATAAAAATGTAGCATTCTAATGATTTTTTTACATTATTATATAAAACATGCCGTGTCGCCGGCAGCGGGGCAGGGTTCACGCTGCCGGCAGTTAGGGCTGCAGAGTGAGGAACCTCCTCACAATGCGCGCCGTTTCAAGGATTGCCTTTGGAAGCTGACCCTTGACCCAACTGTCTAGCGAGTCTCTTAAGATGTTGGTCGAGACTCTCGCTACAAGACCGTTCGCCGTGACAACTATCGGGACAATGATCGTCGAATCAACATCCCACATGGCGGTTATCTCGTAAGCTAAGTCGAGGTTATTTTTATGTAAAAAATAAACTCAATTTTGTCTTACGAAGTCCTTAAGAGTAAGACTTATCTATTGCTGTAAGATAAACACGTTTTAAAATAGAATCTCTCGGCGGGCCTCGCTAAAAAGGAATATTTCAATGTCATCTTTGATTTAAATTTCTATCGAGTCAATCATTCTAAATTACTTTTTAACTTTTACAAAGTTCTTGAATCTGGCCAATTTGAATAAATGAGATATTTTAGTATATTAACGCAAACTGAAATGGCCAAAAGTTGAATGGAAATATTGGCTTATGTGTCTACTAAGTTTATCCTTGACTAGCGGACGCCTCGCGGTTTCACCCGCGTAGTTCCCGTTCCCGTGGGAATACAGGGATAAAAAGTATGTCACCCGGAGATAGTGTAGCTTCCCAACGGTGAAAGAAATTTTGAAATCGGTCCAGTAGTTTCGGAGCCTATTCAATACAAACAAACAAATATTTCCTCTTTGTAATAGTGTAGATATTATAAACGCGAAAGTTTGTAAGAATGTATGTTTGTGACTCTTTCACACAAAAACTACTGAACGGATTTGGATGAAATTGGTGCGGAGGTAGCCGATACCCTGGTTTAACACATAGGCTACTTTTTATCCCGGCAACATGCAGCACCGTGGAGCGCAGCTATTGGTAAAATATTGCAGAAAATTTACTGGAATAAGGTGGCTTTGTGATCACGAATAATTCTTATCATGTTACGGGTGACTATCCACGATATTTCTTTACGGTGTAAGCTGAGTTACGATGAACGCGAGAATAAACAGGTAGAATGAGGCGAACGTGGTATAAGTTTATTAGATGAGGTGGCCGGGTAAGGAATACAAATGGAAGGTCGTGCCCTCTACCTTTTCTTACCTACAGCGGCGGCCTTAGCTGTTGCGAGGCCCGGGGCGACAGATCCATTGTGAGGCCCTTTTTCTTTGAGCCCGTTTTACTAAAAAATTAGTTCGAGTGCTCAAGTGGCCGTAACATGCTTGCACTAATAATGAAACCGTGCGTTCAGGGGGGGTTTTGTTAAGTGCGAGGCGCGAGATACACATACATGTATGGTAAAGACTTTTATCTACGAGGACGCGAGGCCCCTGCAAGAGCGAGGCCCCGGACGGTTGCCCTGCTTGCCTCCCCGTAAGGCCGCCACTGCTTACCTAATACCGCTCACTCTTCACTCAAGACTTAGTTTTTTTAATGTAAAAAGTAATTAGACGCACGGGACGGTCTCATGATGGTAAGAGATACCGCCTGTCCATGACCATTGCAATGATACACAGAAGTTTGAGTAGCAAAACAAAGTCCAGGGCATCGCTGCTTTGGCGCTCATTACTTTGAGACTTTCGATGGTTAGTCTCAACAGCCCTGTAATTTCGCTAGCTGCAGATAGTATGTTTGAAACACTACTGCTTGGCGGCAGAATAACTGGTACTGCGGTAGTACCTACCTAGACGATCTCCTGCTAAGGAGATCTACCACCAAGTTAAAGTTAAAAAGTTACGGCCCAGTTTTTTTTTGTATGCCAGACTAGTTATATTAGTTCACAACGTACGCAACTTTTTTTATCATCAGAAATACAAAAAAAAAAAAACAATCGACGCAATAAATATGATTTGCAGCGATGATAACTCAGTTGTTAGCTTAGCTTGTAGACACAGAACAAACATCTGTATGTACCACAAAATGTTTGTCCTGGGTAGGATTCGAACCCACGCCCTACAGCTCTTAAACATATACCTACTACCAATGGGGGTTTTCAACATTTTACATCTTTTAAATTTTGATTTTTTTTTTTGTTATTACATAAAATTAGGGTTGCCACCTTTTTTTTTTGCAGTTAAGTTGGTTATTATAGGTAAGAAAAAAAATACATAGTATCAAAAGAAAGTATAATTTATTTCTCTTTATTATTATGTTTAAAAACATATTTTTTATTGCTTTTTGCAATTTTTATCAAATTAGCATCTTTACTAAACTATTGCACAACATCTTTACATTTTATATTTAAATTAAAATAAATAAGTAATTCATTTTTTATCAAATTCAGAGACGCTTTGTTTCTTTCGTCTCGGCATTTGCTCATCACAGAAAAAACTCTTTCTGGGAATGCTGACGTGGCGGGAATAGACAATAAAAATGAAATGACTTTATACAAGTTTAAAAAATTATCATTACTCTTATTAAATACCTGCTGCCATTTTTGTGCAGTTGATAGTTCTGAAATCAAATCATGCTAAATACATTATTTTTGTGAACTTTATTGTTCTCATAAAGTTATAGAGTACAATTATCTGAAATAACGTAAAATACTTTATAATAAAGTACGGGTGGCAACCCTACATACAATCGTTTATTGATAACAAAATAAGTACCTAGAAGAGGTTTGTTAAATGTATCCTGTTCCTGAATTTGAGTTACGAAACAGCTGTTGTTCATTATTCGGCATTATTTGGTTATTGTTTGGTTTCTAACTCTATATTTCAAAGGAAAACTTGTACCACTTTAGTAGTAAAATTCGCTTATGCTAAGAAATTATATTTTGATTACATAATATTCCAAAACTTTGCTCAGTATGTTTGGGTATGTTTAAAATAAAGCGTTTTGTAATTATTTGAGGACTCAATAAGAGAGCCAATAATGCTTATGTAATACTTGAACGGAAAGCAGAAGCATTCAGGAATGGGTAAACACGACTACTAAACTGAATTTGATGATTGAAACCAATCTAAAAATAAATAAATAAATATCATAGGACTATACACACAGCGCCATCTGACCCCAAACTAAGCAGAGCTTGTGCTATGGAAGTCAGATAACTGATAGAATACTTGAATACTTTTTTTTTTTTGTAAATACATACTTATAATACATACAGTACACCCAGACACAGAACATACATCGATGTTAATCACACAAATGTTAGTCCTGAGTGGGAATCGAACCCACGCCCTTCAGCTCTCGGAAGCAGACACACTACCAATGAACCAACAGGGCTGTCAAATCTAAAATCTAAAAAAGAAATCTGAAAGAATAATTCATTTAATTTAAAAAAAAAAAGAATTTTTCTTTTCGATCTAGCCGTCTTAGAGTGATAAGTACATACATACATACCTACATAAAGAATTTTAACTAATTTAAAACCTGCTTCTAAAGTCGGTTAAAAATCTTTAAAAAAAATGACGATTTGCATGTTTTTGCGATAGAATCTCTTAGGTCTCGAAAAACACATTCCCAGTGTCAAAATTGATTTAAATTTGCGATGTTCTTGAACATTGTTTAAATATTTATATTTTAGCAGATAAAAACGCAATAAAATAAACAATTCTAATGGATCGCTAAAACTCGGAAAATATCGCATTCAGATTAGATAACTATTATTGTTCACTTATGATACAATAAAAAAACAGTTCTCGCGATCAACAATAACCTATTAAAACTGTCGTGAGTGTTTTAAGCGATATTTCTCCTTCAAATACGAATATTTTATTGTTAATACCAAAAGTTACAGGACATTCATATTTAAAAAGATCGTTAAAAATGTCAAAATCACAACATAATTATGCACTTACGTCAATAATATGTCAAATGTACTTCTTTGTTTTTGGCATCGAACTTTGTGCATTTGCCAGTGAGTGTGAAGTGTTTCGACATCTTCCAAGCATTTTATGAAATTTTACTCGAAAATATCGAACAAAAAATTAACTAAAATATGTCTGAAGTCACACGAAGTAAACCAAGGTCGAGTTCAATCATGCCCTTGTAGAGTAGACTTTGGAAAAAGTTTTGGAAAATGATACAGTGCGGCAACACGAATTTTCGTATTCCCGCCAAAACTTTGAGCAATATTTATCGAATCTTATTATAATTTTATAGCAAAGCATAAAAATAAAGTCCTCGTTGCTTTGAAGAAGCAATTTGTGTTGTTATTTCTACAAATTTATGTAAGAAAGGTCATACCCTGTCAGGAAACAAGGGTTTCAAAGGTTTTCGATACGAACAGTACGACTTTACCCGTACAGATGACTGAGGGAGCCACCATAGCAATTTGTATACAATACTGATAACATCTTATAGAACATTTTTGTTACATCTTTTGACCAACTTTAAAGATAAACTTGCTACTCTTCGCTCTTTAGGGATAATGAAGGAATATTTATGTGCTATCCTTTTAGCTTCCCGCTGGTTATGAGAAACTACTTTTTAAGGAAATTGGAAACGTGGATCTGATATCGTGGTTTATAGAGAAATATATATCGAAAACATTAATCCAATTAGATTAGGTACTGTTTTCGATATATACTTTATACTAGTGAACCGCCATTTTCGACATCAAGTGAACAAGTTTATAAGCTTAGGGTGTACTAAACCGAAAGGGGTTCGTTGTGAATAGAATTAGACTAGAATTTTGCAAATTTATTTGAAATTGCCACTCACTCACTGCGTTTTTGGTCTTTTTATGGCCACTTATTTCAATCATATTACTTTATTTTATTAATTCTTAACTACTGCTTGAATTAGTCTTGTTGTTTACACATATGTAAGGGATGTAGTTCGGATCGAAACCAAAATCACCTCTGTTAATTATTGAGACTGTATCCTGTTTTGTGTAATATAATTAAATAAATAAATAACATTTTTTTTATGTACAACAAAATTAACTGCTCCATACTTTTCAAGGGTCAATAAACATTTTCTAAGAAATAGTTGTCTCTTAACATCAGGAGAGCGCCTCGATAGTCTCATTACTTTGACATAAAAAAAAAAAAACTTTTTTGAATAGCTAATTCTAATTTTACTACTCTCGTTATCTATTCCAATTGATTGATTTATGTTTGTTATAAATCCAAACCGAGTGACCCACGAAATACTTTCGCTTCGACAAATCCGTACTGGCTTCCTTTCGCGTCATTAATTTCAATTACGATATTACGGCATCTTGATTTGTGTTCATAACCCACTAAGCGCTGGCGCAACGTCAAAACATGTTCTTTAAGTACGTGGGTAAAGTTATATCCGACCGAATTATCTGTACAATCTGACTGCGGGAGCCACTGTCGTGCTTTCGAAGGAAAACCGATAGTCTCCTTTGGAAAATTTTAGTTTATTCATTGAGCCATCTGTACGGATGTGTTGTCTTTGTATCGGTATTGTTGACATTCGATATTTGCGCGTAACCGCGAGAAGTTAAGGGGAAACGTTTTCCAAATTTTTGTTTTCCACTTTTAATTTCCTTTATAATTAGATATACCATATTTGATAGGGTTTTTTTTTTAATTAACGTAGGTGGTGGTAGGTAACTATTTGGCTCCAAAAATCCACCCCACCATCTTGATTTTTTTATGGACACTTGGGTTATCGAAACGAATTTAACGATGCCTTAACTGTCGTAATCCATTCGGCCGTTTGGAAGATACGACGTAATAAAGAAATTTACATACATACATACAAGATACGCGCAAAAACGATTCGCTTGTTCAGAAAAGGCTCCAAAGCCTTGAACATCGACGGAAAGTTGCTTGTCTGTCGGTTTTCTACCGGATACATTTTGGAGAGTGCGCTTCAGATCTGCATGACCTAATTCCACCTTGCCCATTCTACTATCGGACAGCCAGGAGCTTTAAAAAGCGTCACCGCTTCATGGTTGATGTTCCAAAAGCTCGAACTAAGCGGTTTGATTCCACCTTTTTCATGCGTACCGCTAGACATTGGAATCAGCTGCCCGAGTGGGTGTTCCCCAATGAATATTATTTATTTATTTATTTATTGAGATAAAAACGACAATAATGATCAGTTACATCTATCTCACAAGCCAAAATCAAAAATAAAAAATTATACAAATGTCAATATAAGGTAAATATAAATGTCAATGTAATAAAATTATACAAATGTCAAATAATAAAAAATAGGGAAATATGTTATAATATAGTCTGGGTATCTTCAGGTCGCGAGTGAATCGGTCTCTTCTAGGCGAGCGTGCTCCACCGTAGACCGCATCTTCGCTTAACATCAAAATTTTTTTTTTTTTTTTATCTTCGCTTAAAAAAAAAAAAAAAAAAAACAACAAAACCCATCCTTGACAGTCGGGTGAAAATGGAGTACATCGCACCTTAACTATAAAGTCAATAATAGTGTGTATTTACTTGTACTGCTAATAGGATTGTTTATTTGGATTTACTTGAGATCTGTGATGTAGGATCTATGGATATAGAGAAACATTGGATACTTGTATCGAATCTTTACGTGGCAGTAGTGGTAGGGTACTTTGTTGTACTCTACTGGCTGCCTACCTAGCTACCACCCTCAAGTTTATTTATTTGTTTATTATTTATTTAATTAATTAATTAAAAACGGCTAATAGCCAGTTACATTAAATTAATAGTCAAATTCATTTACATTAAATCAATAGTCAATTATACAAGAAAAATAAGATTATAGTCAATATAGAAATAATACAATTACAAATAAAATTAAAAGCATGTATGCATGTGCATTAAAATTAGCAGCATTAAAGTTGAAAGCATAGTCTCATTTGCAGGTTAGGTGTACCATCTTCGACCACACCGTCATTTAACATCAGGTGAGCTGTGGTTAAACAGCTAGACTGTAAACCATAACAAAAATCAGAAGTCGAGTAAAAAAACTCGGATGTACACTGCCGTGTGTACGTGTACATTTTAGAAAAAAACACAGTCATGAACACTGAGTAGTCCTTCGGTTTTCTGTTTGAAGTCATCACGATAGCGTTGATAGCTCAGCGGTTAGCGCGGTCAGTTCGCATGCCGAAGGGCGTACCTTCAAACCCCAGCAATGAGCTTGAGCTGCCGGTGAAGGAAAACATTGTGAGGAAACCATAGCGTGGTGTTAGGGTACTTTCTAGTACTCGGCTGGCTAGCTACCACCCTCAAGTTGAAAATCTGCCGCCAAGCATGTAACGGTGTTCCGGCAGCCTCACTCGAGAGCCAGTTCCATTCCAGGCTAGGCTAGGTGTGCTTTACCATCTTCGACCACACCGTCACTTAACATCAGGTGAGCTGTGGTCAAACACCTAGCCTGACAACCATTAAAATAAACGAAATCACTTATAATTTCAAGAACTCTTTGATCCTACATCAAACTGTATCCCCCAATTTTATCATCAGTTTTCTGGATCGCCTCCCATTACGGAAGCGAATTTAAAGGTGTATTCACCTCAGAACGGAAAAACGTAGAAATAGAGAGGTTTTATGACTTTGACGATTTTTTCAAAATAAGAGATTATTATTTTATTACTAGTAAGTAATTATAATATTTTTGTTTTTATTGACATAATTATTTTGTATGTAGTTATGTAACCCCCTTTTTTCCCCTGGGAAAATCCTTTGTGGATACCACCCGGCCACGGGGGTGGCAGGTGGTTATGTGGGACTCTCCGTCAAGAATGACGGCATTACCCACTAAAAACCCTGGGGTGTTCCGTCTCCGCGCCTTGAACCGGGGTAGCGGGTACGCTTGCGCATTCGTCCGCTACAGTTATGTAACCCCCTGGCCCTTCAATTCTCGGTTAAATGTCTGACTCAGCATACCGCTGAGTAGGCAGTCCCGGCGACTGGACCACCGGCGAAGCATAGTCTTCGTATAAGCTGTGTACTAGTTTTAATGCATTAATATTAAAGCCTCCAAATCGGCAACATCTAGTTTTATTTTTAGTATTTAAAAACTCAAACAAGTGCTCCCGTAATTTAACTATGTGACATATTATTTCGTTGACATTTTCATTGTATTGACATAATGTTATGATTTTGATATTTTTAAATATGAATGGCAAAAATACCTGTAACTTTGGTGTTATTAATAAAAGATTTGTATTTAAAGTATCGACATTCATAGGTGTGTCACGTATCCGCTCAGGGCAGAAACTGTTTACCAGGGCAGGTCGCGTGATGGATGCGGCAGAGGGGCGCTTCGTCCCACATTACTGTTTACCATAAATAGTTACAATATTGTTAATTTCAAGCTATTCCCTCGAGAAAGGACGAGACACATTAATATACAAACATCTAATTGTAATTGTAATTACATGTTATATTCCAGCCAGTTGACAATTTCATTACTAAGAGCACACCATATCAGAATTATTTAATAAACTAGTGTTGGGACGTGTTCCCGCTACGATATTTTATATGAGATACGACGTCTATTCTATCGTAGGCAGTAAGGTAATGTGACGGAATCAAAATTATCGACAACAGTTTTATTTATTATAGAATTTTGAGGAAATCCGCTAAATAATTTCCTATTACTATAAATTTCCTGAATAGCATCTCAATCAAACTTGGCGTAATGTTTATGGACGCAGCTGTCTCTCATAACTCGTTGGCTGACAGCCGGATAAACCAGCATGATCTGTTGCTTGGTAAATCTGTCAGATGAGCACTGACATAATTATCATGATCTTTCTATATTCATTCACAATTTGTTTTATTGAATCGCTCTCGCGAGCGAATGGACAAACATGAGTGACACTATTGAATCTACATATCTATCTATCTATACTATTAATATAGAAATGTCACGACACGTCACTTGTCAAAGTGTTATGTTAGTTGCCCAAAACATTTTTACTTGTCTACACCAAATATAAAGAGGAAAGATTTGATTTTTGTTTGTTTGTATTGAATAGGCTCCGAAACTACTGGACCGATCTTAATAATTATTTCATTATTAGAATGCTACATTATCCGTGATGGGCATAGGCTATATTTTACCCAAAAAACAATTAGGGATCCGTATAGAAAATTCAATAATGTAACCCAAGCTGTGAAAAATTTGAAAAAATCCTTACATAGCATGCACAGCAAAATCTGTTGACAATACAATAAAGTGATGTTTTATAGAGCAAATTGACAGCTACAAATAAGTCCGCAATATCATATGACTAACTATTACAGTTGTCATCTACATCTCATAAAGAGGAAAGATTTAATATCGTAGGACTATACACACAGCGCCATCTGGCCCCAATCTAAGCAGAGCTTGTGTTTTTGTTTGTTTGTATTGAATAGGCTCCGAAACTACTGGATCGATAAATTTATATTGTTAATTGAGTTTTATTTTCCCGTGCGAAGCCGGGGCGAGCTGCTAGTATATTATAATTTGTCACACAAAGTTTTGTGTATCGCTGCAAACGTCATCTCTTACCATCAGGAGAGCGTACCGTTCGTCTCATTACTTTGTAAGTAAAAAGGGCCGCTTTAAACTTGAATTTCTTGTCCAAAAACGTCTTTTCTAAACTTTGCTAACGGAGTCAGTCATTAAAGCTTAGTCCATTACGTAAGCATCGTTCTTGACGATATCTTCTGGGTGCTTCGTCGCAGGGTCATATCGCGGCACTTAGCCGGGATAACTCGCAGTTAAGATAAAATATAGTCGAGAAGCTCATTCAGTCCGCCGTCCTGGGGGTCTACCATTGGAGAGGCCGGGAAATACCTGTTTGTAGTTTCCGTCGATAGCAGAAGCAATGGTGCTGGTCGGTACGACCCGGTTCCTGTCCAGTATGCGTTATTAGGTTTTTGCAAAATTATGATAGTTCACACAAGACGCACATTGATTTGTGATGTATAAGCACTCGCGTCGCACTCGCGATGAGAATTTTGAGTTGTTAAAGCGCACCGATAACAATTGTGTAAACAGCGTATTGCGTACGATTCAACCGCCAGTTCGCGACTACTTGACACTGGCAGGTATTGTAAGGAAGGTGAGGGTAGGAAGGTGTGTTTTGTGTGCGTGTATGAGGGTGGATAAAATACTTATTATATAATAAATGAATATGCGAAAATATGATATGTGGCGCAGCCAACCATAAAATCTTAACACCTACTAATCTCTACATAGTATAAAACAAAGTCGCTTCCCGCCCTCTGTACGCTTAGACCTTTTAAACTACGCAACGGATTTTAATGCGGTTTCCATCAAGACACGAGTCTTTAAAAAAAGTCAATTGGTTAATAACCGAAAATAACTGTTTTTCTATCTGTTTAAGCAAACACTATCATTCTATCGCATCCCACTAATATAATATTATAAATGAGAAAGTTTGGATGTTTGTTACTCTTTCACGCAAAGACTATTAAACGGATTTGGATGAAATTTGGTATGGAGGTAGCTGAGACCCCGGATAGCGATAGAAAAAATCTAATATTTGTTTTAAATGTACACATTTTTATGAATGAATAGCTGCGCACCACACTGTTACCCCGCTACTTTTTTTTGGATAAAAAGTAGCCTATGTGTTAATCCAAAGTGTCAGCTACCTCTATACCAAATTTCATTCAAAATTGGTTCAGTCGTTTAAGCGTGAAGAAGTAACAAACATCCATCAAACAAACGTCCATTCCAGGCTAGGTGTGCTTTACCATCTTCGACCACACCTTCACTTAACATCAGGTGAGCTGTGGTCAAACAACTAGCCTGTCAACCATAAAAAAAAAACATACAAACATACCCACAGACTTTCGCCTTTATAATATTAGTGTGATAGTTCACGGTAGGCCCCCCGCACGTAAAGGAGCTCGTAGTTACCGGGCGCGTGCTTTTATGTGTAATTTGAGTTAACGTACAGTTAGTGGTGGCTGCTACGATTTGAGGGTATGTTATGATGTTCATATTCCGCTGTTTTGTTGTGAGATAACTAAATAAAAATAAATAATTACTAGCTGCGCCCCGCGGTGTTACCCGCCACATGTTTTCGGGATAAAAAAGTAGCCTATGTGTTAATCCGGGGTCTCAGCTACCTCCACATTAAATTTCATCTAAATCCGTTCAGTAGTTTTTGCGTGAAAGAGTAACAAACATCCATCCATACAAACTTTCGCATTTATTTGTAGTAGGATAGGACATTAGTCGGAAGGATAGGATTTAAATTTTAAAAAGTATAAATAATATTCGTAGTTTCATTCCAGGCTAGATGAGCTTTACCATCTTCGATCACACCGTCACTTAACATCAGGTGAGCTGTGGTCAACACCTAGACTGTCAACCAAAAAAAAAGTTGGATATCGTTATGATTTATCCATTCTAACGATGCGTATTGTGTATCATCCCGAGTGATATTGGCAATATTTGTTTTTTAATGTTCTTGTACTAGTGGGCTTTCGTGTTTGGTAATTTTCTTAAGTAAGCTTGTTTTTGAGTAGCGATGATAGCTCAGTGGTTAGCGCGGTAGATTCGCATGCCGAAGGGCGTGGGTTCAAACCCAACAATGAGCTTGAGCTGCCGGTGAAGGAAAACATCGTGAGGAAACCATAGCATGGTGGTAGGGTACTTTCTAGTACTCGGCTGGCTAGCTACCACCCTCAAGTTGAAAATCTGCCGCCAAGCATCTAACGGTGTGTTCCGGCAGCCTCACTTGAGAGCCAGTTCCACTCCAGGCTAGGTGCGCTTTACCATCTTCGACCACACCTTCGTTTAACATCAGGTGAGCTGTGGTCAAACACCTAGCCTGTCAACCATAAAAAAAAAGAGTACTTCGATTGATTTATTTTATCGTAACCCCAAAATTCGAAATCGAAACTGATAATGTCGCTCATATATCACTTGATACGTTTTCTATTTCTGCTTCAAACAAGATACGAACATTGTTGGCAACGGTTCCAGTGAAAACGTCGATAGTGCAAAACGCTCCACGTCTCCTACAAAGAGATGTAGAGAGCTCTAGAAATTTCTCTAGTATCACGTGTAAGCGTGTTAGGGCATTCGTGCTGACAGAATATTGAGTAGGAAAGACAAAAAAAACCTTTCACAATATGTGTATTAAATCTCAAATGTCACAAATCTCGCCACTTCAAGTCAATATTGGATTGGGAGTGGTAATTTCTTTTTGTAGCTCAGTGTTTAGCACGGTCGGTTCGCATGCTGAAGGGCGTGAGATCAATCCCCAACAATGAGCTTGAGCTGCCGGTGTAGGAAAACATCGTGATGAAACCATAGCATGGTGGTAGGATACTTTCTACTCAGCTGGCTAGTTACAAAATCAGATATTAATAATACTATTTAATTAAACGTTATAGTGTTAAGTAAGTAAATTGTACCTATACTTAGATAGATATACATATATACTTGACTGACTAGCTACCACCCTCAAGACAGCCCCGTTGGCTCACTGGTAGTATATCTGCCTTGAGAGCGGTAGGGCGTGGGTTCGATTCCCACTCAGGGCAAACATTTTGTGATTAAACAAATGTTTGTTCTGTGTCTGGGTGTTAAGTATGTATTATAAGTATGTATTTACAAAAAAAAAAAGTATTTATGTATTCTATCAGTTATCTGACTTCCATCACACAAGCTCTGCTTAGTTTGGGACCAGATGGCGCTGTGTGTATAGTCCTACGATATTTTTTTTTTTTTATTATTATTTAAGTTGAAAATCTGCCGCCAAGCATGTAACGATGTGTTCCGGCAGCCTGACTTGAGAGCCAGTTCCATTCCAGGCTAGGTATGCTTTACCATCTTCGACCACACCGTCAGTTAACACCAGGTGAGCTGTGGTCAAACACCTAGCCTGTCAACGGATTATGGCTTTACACGTCTCCCAATGAGAAAACCCAGCTGTACTGTTTGTAAATAAGCTAAATTGAAAAACCTGATTGTCCACTAGTACTTAATTGTTTTTTTTTTCCTTCAAAATGTTAATATACAGCGTCTCTCGGGATGGATACCCCAAACGATTCTAACGATACCCCAAACATCCAAATTTGTTCAGGCATTTAAAAGTTATGGCAGAATAAAGAAACTCAAATACATGAACCCTAAAAAATGTTACACTCTATTTTTGGCAGTGAACAGGACTGATCCTGTATTGATTAGATCCGTCAAATAAAGTCTCCAAAATTGCGATTATTACCCCCACTATCTCATAATTCTTGTCAGCTTTCTAACAATATAAAATGTTTATTATATTTGTAGGCAAATTCTAGTTTATGTCACCATTTGTCGTCTGCGTCACGCAACGCGACAAACAACGCTACACAACAGGCTCGTAACATTTTATAGCGCTTCCAACATAGTTTTGTATAGAAAAAAACCTAACCCCGTTACGAATCAGGACAAATGTATGGCGTATGCCATCAATCCTCATTTGCCCTTCCCCCCTATATAACGGCAGCTATAGTAATAAAGACTCATCCTATTGCTTGCGTATAGTTTTCCGGCAGTATGGGGTTCGTGGTACAATGCACGGTACGTCAAACTCTACAATATTGATACTGCTACTCTACTCTATTGTTAGATACAATATGGGTGTCTTCAAATCTAGAGTAAATAGGTTTCATCTAAATTCTAAATTCTGGTAAATTTCTTTAATAAATAAATATTGTTATTATGTTTGTATATATATAAAAAATAGTGTATTTGAAGGAGCGGTCTCTCCTAATACAGGTTTATGTAAACTTAAAAGGAGAGGCCAAACCCATGTTTTAAAACAATATGCATAAATAAAGATTATTTGTATTTGTATTTGTATTCTTCTAGGTTAGCGTGCTCCATCTTAGACCACACTACTGTTTAACATCAGGCAGAGTGTGGTCAAACGCGAAACTATTTAGAATAAAAAAAAAAACGAATGAAAAGTTTTCATGATATGCGGATACGACGTTTGCGTACCAACGAATGCAAAAGAGACGGCAAAAGCGTTCATCTCTTTCTTTCGCGGCGATCAGACTGCTGTCTGTAAAAGATGCAGCGATATTTGTTGTTGTTTATGAAATGTAGTTGTTTTTAAGCAATGTTGTTTTTTTGAATGTTTAATCTAGTTTATTTCCGCTTAACAGTCGTTCCAGTTCCAACAGTGATGAGGACTTAAATTAAACTAATTTGACACAGCTTATTAATTAAAAACCTAATCTTACTTAAAATCTAGAAATAATTTGACTTAAACTTAAAATATAATTTGACAAAAATTTAATTAAAGTAACAAAAAATCTAATTAGAATAACCATATGTCTTAAAATCCTCCTCTCTCTGCAGTAACCAGTTGCCGACACGTGTGTCGCCTCTACACGAGGCGTCCTCAGGACGTGTTGACTCTTCGAGTGCTTGGTTGTTTTTTTGACTATTCTTGTTAACAAGGGAAGGGGAAAAATTTGTATCAAGACCGCTAGAGGTAATAGTACGTCATGCTACTCGAAGGCTTAAGAAGTTTGCTATAATATTCAGATTTGGTTAGCACCCTGTGGGTTACATATTACACTGTAGGCGACTTAGGTATTGTAAATAACGTCATATGACAGTTATACTTTAAGTTTTAAAGTTTGTTTAAAATGTTTGTTAAGTTGACAAAGATCATAGACCAACAATCCAATCATCATCATCGGGATGTCTTTTTTTAATAAATTGTTTACAGGCTAGATGTTTGACTACAGCGCACCTGATGTTAAGTGACGTTGTTGTCAAAGATAGTAAAGCACACCTAGCCTGGAATGGAACTGGCTCTCAAGTGAGGCTGCCGCAATACATCGTTAGATGCTTGTCTTGTCTTCAAGTCGAGAGTGAATCGGTATCTTCTAGGGGAAGCGTGCTCTATTTTAGACCGCATCATCACTTAACATCAGGTGAAATCGAACAAACGTAAGCCTATTTCTCATTGTAAAAAAACCTGGTGTCTTTGGGTCTGAAATAAAAAATCCTCGTGTGATAAAAGCTAAATACCGACCTAACTACTACCCGACAAAACTACTCTACAAAATTACTCCAGAAACTTCTTTGGGGAAAAACCGCTTGCCATCCATACTGCTCATCAAAAACTCCCCAGCTCTCTAGCCCGTTTGCTTGACAAATTCGCGTCGTAAAGAAAATAGAGTTACCGCTCTCGTAGATATGAGGATCCAGGGCGGTTATAACCGTCTTATATTAGTTGCCGCAGAGGCGCGAAGTCATATCTATTTGTCAGATGAGCCATCTGTTTCTTTAACTAGATGCTTTCGGATGACTTGCTGTAATGAATTTGTGGCGTTCTCTGCAGCCAATTTACTCTGGCCTTCGTAATCTAGACTTGGTTTCGGAAATACACTGTAGAAAAGTGTTATCTACACTAACCTTATCGAATATTCCTGATCAAGTATTGCTTGATATTTTTTGTAAGGGGGGAAATCTTCTAAAGATACTGGGTTTTATTGGAGTGCAGCCAGCTTATGCAGGGTTGTACCTACTAAATCCCTCTCGGTGTGCTGTCTCCGCGGAACGAGACGCATCGGAGTTTCTATAGTTCATATATACCCACTTTATTGCCTTTGGCTATATTTTATTTTAAAAATTCTTTTATATAACTTGCAATGTTTGTATTTGTTTGGGTCAAATCTTGCAAGCTGAATTAGAACTACTTCTTGTCCTACGGAGATGAAATTTGACATGATGGTTCAGAATCGAAGACAATACAAGGTTCTAGTAAACATGACTTGAATCTACACCCAGGATTGACTCCAGACAAAACAAAACAAAACAAAACTCCTCAACGGTCAATAATATACACACGACATTTTGTATGGGCATTTAAATTTGACTGCCCGTTTACATTACACTATTACCTGACTGCAGCATATGTATATGTAAGCTTGATTTAAAACATAACATTTTTTTAATAATAACTTATTACTTCTACAATAGAACGTGTCACACTGTGCCATTGTCTTTCCCGCGCTTACTTAAATAGGAGTTCTGACCCACAAATCTGACCATCCGTAAGCCTTGAGATCCCCCTTTTAATCGGCTTTTACGAAGCCGTATTCGAATTTAAATCATATTATGTTAATATGACGTTATGGGGTATAATGGCTTTTAAACCGTACAAATTCCTTTCATCATCAGCGAAAGCGTATGATTCAAGCTAAACGCACGTCCAATCGTAACTTGAACTAAGATCCCGCTTCGTAAACTACCATAACAAATTGAAATTAGTTTTCTTGGCAGTTATTTACTCGGAGACAAGAATTGGCTTCCTACAATAAACTACGGTGAACGGTTGAATGGAGACTTACAAATTTGGCCGTAAACTATGGCAATTTGATATCGGAGTAGAACAAACTGCCAATAAAGTTAAGTTAAAGCTGGGTATTTGGTTTGAAAATGCATTAGAGAAAATCATTTTCTAAATCGTGTTGTTTGTCAAATTAAAAGTTTTATTGTGTTTCAACCTTAGTTTATGGCAGGAAATAACCACAAAGTACATCACTTGACGCATCCCGTAACACTATTTAAGTCATTGTGCCATTATTGTTGACGTAAGATGCTCGACTGCGTTGGGGTATAGTGACGTTCTATGAGATTATATCCTGTTATGATGATGATGAAAGATGGTGATTGAAAGTGATGGTGATGACCTGCATTGGTGCTTAGCGCAAGGCTCTGTTATACAGTCTCTCCGTCATCTGAGAGCTTCAACTCCTCACAGGACACACATTCACGTTACTCAAAGTGGTCGCCTTATAGACACCTAGCCTATTGAACGTGTGTTGATAAAGACTTGGATCATAATGAGTGGTTTTCTATTGTTCCAGATGTAGGTTACGATTACGTGGTAGATCAGCAGCCAATCGGCAAGCTGCTGTTCCGGCAGTTCTGCGAGCGGAATCGACCCGAGTACCATAAGTACAACACCTTCCTCGATGCGGTAACTATCACAGCTGACTTTGAGCTCGCGATGGCTGGACGAGACATATAAGCCGTCCAGTTTACGACGGCACATGTTTCCGTGCTTGTATTGTTGTACGTATGCGCCTTCGTGATATGGGCGACTTATAGGGTTTTGGGCTACCTTAGCATGACCATATCATTTCTCTTCTGAAGAAAAGGGCTAGAGCAATCACAGGGATAATGAGATTCAATATCAAAGAGGGTCAATGCCGTGTTGCCCTGGTTTTGGTTTGGATATTCGACGTTCTCGGTATTTCGCACTGACTTTTGCAGCTTTTAAATGGCAAAGTAATGAGAGGAACGAAACGCTCTCTTGATAGTAAAAGATAACGTGTACCTAAGACCATCGTATCGGCACCCAGAACATTGAGTAACAAAACGAAAGTCCAAGGCGTTGTCGTAGAGTTAATAGGCTCGGTTGGAGCCCTTACTTCCTAAATGCACTTAGCCTAGTACCGTTGCACCCTGCGTAGTGGTCAGCAGATCATCCAAAGACTCGAAGCAGTTGGTGTGTTTATTCCAGGCGGAGCGGTACGAGGTGGAGGTGGACGAGACTCGGATACTGCACGCGTCCGAGGTCTTCGGGAAGTATCTCAAGAGCGATGACTTTGAGGCTGTCTCCGACGTCGTCACCAAGGAGATCATCGATGACGCAAGCTCGCATTTAGAAAGTGAGTCCAGTATACAGGTTATAAGGGTCTTATACTAAGTCGAAAGCATTTTGAACAACATTTACTATGGGCACAACTCTGGATCGGTTTAGGCGCACGACGTCAAAAGTTGGTGAATCATTAAAAAAGCAGATTGTTCAAAGAGCGTTAAATTATTCATATGGTTTCAAATCGGAGGACATCTTTAAATTCAAAGCGTAAATTGCTTAAAACTTCTAAAATTCCTTTTGCTGTTTAATTCTTACCCGCAAAACAAAACAAGAGCGAAGGGTGTGGGTTCAAACCTCAACAAAGAGCTTGAGCTACAAGTGAAAGAAAACATAGTGAGGAAACCACAGCATGGTGGTAGGATATTTTCTATTACTCGGCTGGCTAGTTACCACCCTCAAGTTAAAAATCTGTCGCTAAGCACCTAACGGTCTCGTATTTACAATAAGCTGCCACGGGAGATAAGGGACTTGAGACCGAATTTGTTTAAGAGTGCCCTCAAGAAAATTCTGGTTGAGGAATGTTGTTATAAAATCAATGATTATCTGTAATTTTTGACATATTTGCTTGACATTGTTTATTATTATTATTACTATTTTTGACATCCATTATTGTATATTGATTTAATTATTTATTATAATTAATATTATTTCTTGACATTATTTTGATTGACTTGTACATTTTATTACCTAATTTGTTTTTTTTTATTTTATATGACATGCCATCGCTCATATTTGTACGCCTAAAGGGCAAAACACGATCACAGGACATAATTAAATAATCTATCCATGTATTTCAATGTATGTTACTCGTGTTTTAACAAATAAATTATCTTTATCTTTACGGTGTGTTCTGGCATCCTCACTTGAGAGCCAATTCCGTTCCAAGCTAGGTGTGTTTTACCGTCATCAACCACACCGTCACTTAACATCCCGCGAGCTGTGGTCATACACCTAGCTTGTCAACCATAAAAAAAAGAACTCTCCGCAGTAAAAAAACAATTTTGTTCTTTCAGTTGGCGCCAGAGATATTTTCTCAGAATGCGTTCGCTGCGTGAAGAGCTTCCTGGCGGGAACTCCGTTCGCGGAGTTCGAGCAGTCCATGTATTTCTACCGGTACCTGCAGTGGAAGTGGCTCGAGGCCCAGCCCATCACCCAACACACGTTCAGGATGTACCGGGTACTGGGCAAGGGCGGATTTGGAGAAGTCTGCGCATGTCAGGTATGTTGATAACACCAAGGTTAAATATTTGTTTATACGTACTTATTTATATCTGCCGCCAAGCATCTAACGGCGTGTTCCGGCAGCGTCACTTGAGAGCCAGTTCCCTTCCAGGCTAGATGTGCTTTACCATCTTCGATCACACCTTTTTCACCTGATGGTTAGTCTCAACAGCCCAGTAATTCATATATTATTCATTGTATTTTTATTCCTATGGCTTCAAATCGAAGGAAATATTTAAATTCCAGGTCCGGGCAACGGGTAAAATGTACGCCTGCAAGAAACTAGAGAAGAAGAGGATCAAAAAGCGAAAAGGGGAGGCGATGGTGCTCATAGAGAAGCAGATCCTGCAGAGAATCAACTCGCGGTTCGTCGTCAACCTAGCGTACGCTTACGAGACGAAGGACGCCCTCTGTCTCGTGCTCACTATCATGAATGGTAAGCGTTGATGCGTATCCAATGGGCAGTGGTTATCCGGTTTTGGCACTACCAGCGCCCTGGGCGAGATTTCTATGGCATACCCATACGAAAAAAGACAAGGGATAAAATGACATAGCCATTCATTAAATAAACTAATAAAATTTCACTTTTCTAGTCTGTCTGTCGGCTAACTTTTTTATTAAAATAAATAAATAAATATCGTTGGACATTACACACAGCGCCATCTGGCCCCAAACTAAGCAGAGCTTGTGCGATGGAAGTCAGATAACTGATAGAATACTTAAATACTTTTTTTTTGTAAATACATACTTATAATACATATAGATCACCCAGACACAGAACAAACATTTCTTTATTCACAAAATGTTTGCCCTGAGTGGGAATCGAACCCACGCCCTACAGCTCTCAAGGCAGATATACTACCAATGAGCCAACGGGGCTGTCGATTAAGATTAGATAGATTAAGAGATCAAAGTCCATGTTTTCCGCAATGTCATTTTCGATTGACAAAGTGGCTGAGTTTGTCAATCTAGATTGAGATATTGTCGATCTTAGATAGGTTTAACTCGGAAAACGGTGAAGGAAAACATCGTGAGGAAACCATAGCATGGTGGTAGGGTACTTTCTAGTACTCGGATGGCTAGCTACCACCCTCAAGTTGAAAATCTGCCGCCAAGCATCTAACGGTGTGTTCCGGCAGCCTCACTTGAGAGTGAGTTCCATTCCAGGCTAAGTGTGCTTTATCATCTTCGACCACACCTTCACTTAACATCAGGAGAGCTGTGGTCAAACAACTAGCCTGTCAACCATTAAAAAAAACTTCGTTCCCCAGTTGTCACAGTTACAGGTGTAGTGATCAATATTCTAAATACTATCCATACATTTAGATAAAGCTCTTGTAAGTTGTGATCTTTGATAAAATGAAAATGAAAATAGGAGTAACCACATTCTGATGTGTTCTCAGTTTTCAGGTTTTCAGTTCTCAGCGCCCTGGGCGGTCGCCCAACCGCGCCCTTTTTTTTCCAGGTAAAATACTTTGTGTATACCACCGGCCATGGGGCGGGCACGGTAGTTATGTGGGACTCTCCGTCCTAATGACGGCCTACCCACTAAAAACCCTGGAGTGTTCCACCTCCGCGCTTTGTGTCGAGGCTGCGGGCACGCTTTCGCACTCTACCGCGGCCTCGACAGCGCTTGTCCTCGCGGACCTCGGGGAGCTCAAGCTCACCCCGCAACGATGACGATATGTCCGAACACCAGACATCGTGATCCACCTCGGAGACCAAACCAGCAAATGGGTGTCGGACAGCCCCATGCCCATTGCCCAACCGCGCCCTACCCTAACGCCAATCTACCTTAACCGAATCACTGTATATGTTCAATGTTCATGTCCCTGAGATGCGAAAGACCCCATTTAATGATAAGTTTCGTCGCGTCTAAAGTCACAAGCCATATTCCAATGGTGTTACTTTGTATTTTCCAGGAGGTGACTTGAAGTTTCACATATACAACATGGGCGCTCAAGACAACGGGTTGGGGCTCGACCGCGCGAGGTTCTATGCGGCGCAGGTGGCCTGCGGACTTGAACATCTGCACAAGATGGGCATCGTCTACAGGTCTATATTTCTCATTGTTCCGTCAGTCTATCCGGCCAATGCTTCTTGTAAACTTTATGCTTTCAGTGTTCCAACTTAAGGTGGTTCGATTTCCATACAAATAAATCTTTTGCCATTTATAGACAAATGAAGAATAAATTGACAGTGAAATCTCAGCTAGATTATTAGCAGAAAACCAAATGTATCAATGTTTTATGAAATTATGATTTTTGAATAACAGTTTTATTCAAGCAATTGTGATTTGCCGCAAATAAAGATCAAAATAAATGCCAGTAGCTGTGATTTCACTGTCAAATTATGCTTCATAAGGGTGTACAATATATACAGCTACCATTTATTGTGCCACCTCTGTGAATTTTGCCAGAGTACATTTTCTCTTCTATTTTGTTTAGCAACGTTATACCGCGTGACAAGATGTGACGTGACTTATCTGTAGATATAATTTTGTATGGTTTGCAGGGATTGCAAGCCGGAGAACATTCTGCTTGATGACGCGGGCCACGTGCGAATATCGGACCTCGGGCTCGCGGTGGACGTGCCTGAGGGCGGCTCCGTGCGCGGCCGCGTCGGCACCGTCGGTTACATGGCGCCCGAGGTACCCCACCATACCTCAACAGCCTTAATACTTATGATACATTTTACTTGGTGGTTTTTTTTATGCAAAAAAGTAATGAGACGAACTTTACGCTCTCCTGATGGTATGAGATAATGCCTGTCCATGACCATTGCAGCGATACACAGAACGTTGAGTAGCAAAACAAAGTCCAGGGCATCGCTGCTTTGGCGCTCATTATTTTGAGACTTTCGATGGTTAGTCTCAACAGCCCAGTAATTTCTAGACGACCTCCTGCTAAGGAGATCTACCACATTTACTTGGTGGTAGATCTCCTTAGCAGACTCCTACCGCCTACTTAGGCGGTCTCTCAGGAGTCGCTATGTCCAGTATGGATAACAAGAGATAGAAAAAGTCTACATTTAGTAACAAATAAAACATAAAATTCTCATTTTTACTAACTAAATTAACTAACTTTGTTGATGACTGATTAACGTTATTAATGACTTAACCTAAAAAAGGACCTCGACCATTGTCAGGAGGTTAAATGTGGAGGAGGACGGCTAAAAAAAAAACTTGACGCAGTTTCAGGGTAAAATAGCATTTTTTTTTTAATTTCTCATTTAAACTTTTTGTTGAATTGTAGGTGATAGACAACGAAAGGTACACGTTCAGCCCTGATTGGTTTTCGTTTGGCTGTTTGGTGTACGAAATGATCGAAGGACGAGCGCCCTTCCGGGCGCGCAAGGAGAAGGTCAAACGGGAGGAGGTCGACAGGAGGGTCAAGGTCAGTACTCACACACCTGACTGACCTGGCGGTCATGGTAGCAAACAATGAAGCCGCACACAGACTCGGCCTGCAGTCATTAGTGGTCAAATTTATTTTTCTAGATTTGATTTTCTTATAATTCAACGGAAACTTAATTTGATAACTGAGGGGAAATTTCTGAAAATTTGAGATTGTATTTTTTATGGTTGCCTGGATTATTTTTTAGATTATTAAGGATGGATTTTTGTTACTCTTTCACGCAAAAACTACTGAACGGATTTGGATGAAATTTGGTATGGAGGTAGCTGACACCCTGGATTAGCACATAATATGCTACTTTTTATCCCGAAAGCATGTAGCGGGTAATACCGCGGGGCGCAGCTAGTTAATTTATAGATAGAAGTAACTGCTACAATAACTTATCAAAAATTTATTTGTAAGCAGAAAGCAGTCTAGATTTTTAAACAAAAAAATTGCTATTATAAACTTGCATTTGTTATTTAGCACGAGACGGAGAAGTATTCAAGCAAGTTTACGGAATGCGGTCGGTCGCTCTGCGCGGCACTGCTCGCCAAGACCGCGGGCGCGCGGCTCGGCTGCGGCACGAGCGGTCGCCGCGGCGCGCGGCACGTTAAAGCGCATCGCTTCTTCGCGCAGCTCAACTGGGCACGCCTGGAGGCCGGCATGGTGCCCGCGCCTTTCGTGCCTGACGTGAGTACACTTGCATCGAAACTAGATGGCGCTAGTTGCTCACGCCTTTGAGCACGACGTGAGTACACTTACATTGAAACGAGATGGCGCTAGCTGCTAACGCCTTTGATCCCGACGTGAGTACACTTGCATCAAAACTAGATGGCGTTAGGTGCCCACGCCTTCAAACCCGACGTGAGTACACTTTTATCGAAACTAGATGGCGCTAGTTGCCAACGCCTTCGAGCTCGACGTGAGTACACTTGCATCAAAACTAGATGGCGCTAGTTGCTAATGCCTTCGTGCCCGACGTAAGTATGTGAGTGAGTAGCCATGTAGCATTGCAACTAGATGGCGCTTATTGATGTAAAATGGGCAAGCGACATAATTATGCTAATTAGGTCGTATTCCCTATGTCCACAAGACTTATGACAATGGCACAAGTTTACATGACTGTAGATACTAAATAAAAACATATCTAATGAAACCGGCCTGTGTTGTATACTACTAAACACAGCTAGTTACCGGCCCGACAGGGCTTTACAAAAATTAAAAACAAACTTAAAAAACAAACCTTGTACACTTTAAATTAAAGGCCATATCCATCTATTTAGAAAATATATGTATATTTTCAGCCGCACGCAGTGTACGCAAAAGACGTCCTTGACATAGAACAATTCAGCACCGTTAAGGGTGTTAACCTTGACGCGGGAGACGACACATTCTACGGCAAGTTCAACACGGGAAGCGTCAGCATACCGTGGCAGACTGAGATGATCGACACGGGCTGTTTTACTGAACTCAACGTGTTCGCTAGAGGTACTATATCGCTAACACTCTGTGGTATTCTTATAGGATTCCACAGCAAGTTTAATGTGGGAAGCGTCAGCATACCGAGGCAAACCGAGATGATCGACACGGGCTGTTTCATTGAACTCAACGTGCTCGCTAGAAGTACTATATCGCTAAAACTTTGTGGTATTCTTATAGAATTCCACGGTAAGTTTAATGTAGGAAGCGTCAGCATACCGAGATGATCGCTGGAGAGACGATATCGTTAACACTTTGTGGCATTCTTATAGCATTCTTCAGTAAATTTAACATGTGACTGTTTTCGTTCTTACGCCTATTTATAGATCTATCTAACATGTATTCTTTGTAGGGGAGGACGGGCGCGAGGCGTCGACGCCGGACCTGGTGTTGTGTCCGGCCGTGGCGCAGGAGGAGGAACCGGGGTGCTTCATGTTCGCACGAAGGGTATGTACTAAGTCATACGACGCTAATTCTTATCATTTTAAAAAGACTTCTTTCTTCTAATGAGACGAAAAAGTCCCTCCCTTGATGGTAAAAGAAACGCCAGTCCATGACACAGAATTTTAAGTAGCAAAATAAAGTCCAAGACATGGATGCTTTGGCTTTGCTTTGTAAATTTATGTATTATTCTATCACAAAACTAGTGTGAGGTAAAACTATCATCGTGGCGATGATAGCTCAGTGGTTAGCGCGGTCGGTTCGCATGCCGAAGGGCGTGGGTTCAAACCCCAACAATGAGCTTGAGCTACCGGTGAAGGAAAACATCGTGAGGAAACCATAGCATGGTGGTAGGGTACTTTCTAGTACTCGGCTGGCTAGCTGCCACCCTCAAGTTGAAAATCAGCCGCCAAGCATCTAACAGTGTGTTCCGGCAGCCTCACTTGAGAGCCAGTTCCATTGCAGGCTAGGTGTGCTTTACCATCTTCGACCACACCGTCACTTAACATCAGGTGAGCTGTGGTCAAAACATAAAAAAAAACTATTAATATTGAATACGATTTTGTTTTTCTTCAGGTATTATGCCCACAAAAGAAAGTCCCCCCGCGGTTGCGTCCTGTGGCGGTACCGGAGCACCTGCTCCCGCCGTCACCCTCGCCCCCCGCGCCCGAGGCCGACGCCAGCTGACCGCTACCCGCGTCGGAGTGAACCGTTACCTGTAATGTAACCTGTAAACACGCTAGGTTTGCGCTGCGTAACCCATACAGATATTTTTTTTCAAACCACCCTCTATTGGGCGCGGCTCTCTTCTACATGGATGAAGGGTAAGAATAACGAGCGCCATCTATTGCTTTGTCACTATACTACTTTGAAGTTGTTAACGTAAAGCCAATATATTCCCAATGACACTGGAAAAAGCTCGATTTACCATAGTTCCTTTTTTTATCTGTGTAAATACATCAATGAATTGAATTGAGCCAAAACTACTTTTAAGCGGATATAAATACATATAATTATGTAAATATCGTGATCACTTATTATGACATTATACAGTAATACGCGGAACGGTAGTAACAAGCCGGAAGGTCATTGTCATTGACATTTGAAATCGCGATATATAAAGCAGTTTTAACAAAGTATCGGCAAATTTTTCTTGTTTTCAAAATTGGTCCCATTGAAAAAGTCGTCGTAAAATGAATAACTCAGCTCATTCCGCTTGATATATACGTGACAACAAATCACAATTTTGTATAAAATCAAAGCAGTGCCAAATCATGACGCTAGATGGCATTGTTCTTATTTTATACACATTGCAGTCTACTTTAACATGCAGTTATAAAATGCCAAGTTTTGACACTAGATGGCGCTTGTCTTATTCCGTGAACCAGTTAACAGTAACTGAAAATAGTGTCAAAGTTTGAAACTAGATGTAGCTGTTGTTATTTCACGCAAATTGTATGTATACATGACCTACTGGATAATCCTACGAATCGGACAAGACATTTCAAGGAACGTGAGTTTTTCGGTCATATTTCTTGATAAGAACTGAAAATAACATTTCTATCAGTCTCTAAAACGTAAGTAGATAAAAATGCTCTCTCAATATAAATATAGATTACATATCTTTTGTCTCACATTACGCAGCGCAGACCACTGTCGTGCGACAGAGGTAGAAATAGCGAAGCTTCGTTTTTGACATGTCATTTAAGCGTAAGTGTTACTCGTGATGCGATATCGACTTGTATACGTAGTGTTATGTCACTTGGGTCCGTAGCCAAAGACGTTAGAAAGAGACAAATAGTGTTTTTCATTATTTTTTTACTTAATTAGAGCGAGACAAGTATACTTTACTGATTAATTTTCACTTTAGGGCTGACCGCTTAGCCTATATGAATTTGCTGAAGATAATAAATAACTGAAAGCTTTGTCCTATGTGGCTGACAAATGCTATGCACGTAATGCGAACTTGCGGGGTTACGCGGAAAGATAAATACTGGGCTGAAAGGAGGTAATTGTTCTCATAATTATGAATAACTTCTATTACTCTTAATATACATTTAAAAAATCAGATCAGACGAAATATGTACCTACTATATGGAATAACTATAGAAATCATCTCTCTCTCTCGTATCCGGAACGAAGTTATTCGCCACAGAACTAAAGTCACCGACATAGCTCAGCGTATTAGCAAGCTGAAGTGGCAATGTGCTGGATATATCTGTCGCAGAACCGATAACCGCTGTGGTATATGTGTTCCAGAGCGGAAACAAACGTAGCGTAGGACGCCCTGAGACTAGATGGAGTGACGATATATGTCACATATGTATGTATGTATGGACAGCTGGCGGTGGATGGAAGCGAAAAGCCGAAGATTGGGCTGAGTGGCCTGTCTGAGGCCTGTTGCTGAAGATGATGATATGAAATAACTATTTTCGCAATTTCAGAGTCGTTTCTATAGTAAAGCTTAATCACACTAATGCGTACAAGAAATTTCTACAGGCTGAGTACTGCCGTTCCGTGTAACCCTTTATTAATATGTGCACGTTACCAATATGCACTGTTTAGTTTTGGTGCGCAAGTCGCAATGCATGACGTCATTAATAGCTCACAGAGATTCCACATTTGAAAATTAGCCATATACAACATGAGATACGGTTTAAATTTCAATAATTCGTTATTCTAAGATCAGCTTTATTACATACTTGAATGAAAAGAAAAAAATCAGAATCCATTGTTTGCCTCAGAAGAATTAAGGGAACGCGAAATGCGACTTTATGTTGTACGGATTAGTGACGATAGGAAGGTTGCGGGCCCGGTCACGATGCATTTTTCTGTGTACCTGCTTTAGCATTATTTAAGCGTGCAAAGGTTGACGCTCGCTTGTAAACTATGTCAAATGCTTTAAAGAGAGAAAAATCTTAATAAAGTGTAAATTTACTTTACGAAAATTATCTTGATTATGTTGTGAAAAGTATACACGTGATTAAAAAAAGGAAAGAAAAAAAATTGTATTCGACAATACAGACAGACAATTATTAAAAAACTAAATACAAACTCGATTGAAACCGAAAAAAACGTAAGGTTCGTTATTCACCAGCTAAAAATAGCAGTAGCAAAAAATAACGTAAGCTGCCTATGTTTATAGCTTTCTGTTATTAGCGCCTCAGAATTGTAATATCTATGATTAGCGCCATCTATGGTAAATGGTAGCAAATTCTCTTGTATATTTGAGTGAGGCATCTCACACGGGTTTACTATGTTCTTTATAATTATTGTCAAGAGATTATGTCAATGTTTCGAGGTGACACCTATAACTTTTTTCAATGAAATCGAAAATATGCATGTATACTTGCATAATTATTATCTAAATACGAGCGTATTATACATTCTAACAGAATTAACGCACGAAAGTGGCAGATAGGATTGTATAAAATAGAACGGATTTGCGATTGCAATAAGATTAGGCTGTGTCCGCAGTAATGTTATACCAATAAAAATATTCTGCGATTTAGATGTAGCGTAATGTTATAACGCGTTTGTTATTTATAGCTTGCTTGTTTGTTTTTATGTATGACTATGCATGATACTGCGCTGAAATATTCATAACATAATCATGATAAATAATCCGTAAAATAACAAAATAAATTATAGTGAACAACCGTCATTGTTATATAAAACATTGTTGATTTTTTTTCCATTCTTTGCCGAAGCGCGTTAAATAAACACACAGTAAACATTCTTTAATAAAGAGTTTGAAAGTATTTTTTTTATCTTTTAAAATTGTTTTTTCTTTGAAGTATGACATATAGTTGACAAGTAAGTGCTAAATATAAAATAACGAACACGAATACGTAAGAGAATCAATTGGATACGTTATGCGAAACGTTGTAAATCATGAATAATTTAGTTTTAGATTTCGATAACAGTTTTATACATGAAACGGTTTGGCTGAGGGCTACGTCACCGTCAACGTTGTTATTGAGTGTTATGACTGACTGAGTTATAAATAAAGGTCTATTCATATAAACGTGATGTTCGCTGCTGAGATGGCGAATTCTATATCGGTTTGCGACAATCCCAGCAGTGGAAGTGTTAATAACATCTTTGCCATCGAATATGACGTTAATTTGAATATGCCTTTGTCATATTGTATTTGTTATATTATACGTATATTCAGCTCAAATCATCGTATTTCAACTCTAGGTATGGAAAAGAACAAATTGTTTAGTATTTATTATTTTATAATAGTTTTATGATCAGCTCTAGATGCATCTTTTGCACAACATTTGTTTTTTTTTCTTTCTCATAATTGTAGATGATAATTAATCACATTTTTAAGGAAAGTATTTTTGAACAATAATTTAATTTATGTTTTAACTTGTAAAAATATTATAATTTCACTTCATTAATGTTAAAATCGATATTTTACGAAAAATCAAGCAATAATGTATGGAACAAGTAATTAAATAATTTGTCTATGGTATTCTGTCCTTTATCTATGGTGTTAGAGAATTATAATTTTGGTGGAATTGTTAAAAAAACTTTAGTGTTCACAGGTCTGGTGTTATTGTTTAAGAATTGAAATTAAATTTACGAGAAGATTTTGACATCAACATAAAACTCAAGGTTTCGCCACACTGAAAACTTGTAAATAGATGCACAATATATAAAATTAGAATGAATCACGACGTTACGCAAGCCATGTGGCGAAATGAACACGCCAAACACAACTTCAGACATGTTGCCAATGTGGCGCAACCTTTATCATTTATTAAATGGGTAATATTTGTACTGTGAAACTAGTTATCGCACAAATCGATAAATATTAATGTCGACATTTACAAAGCCCCATTCGCTTTTAATAAAGAGAGATTTAAAAAAAAAACGAGAGAAAAATAAAGTAGTTTATGAACGTTTCTCGTTTATACTTTTAATTGAATGGGTGTTCGTACAATGCCAGTACATGTTTCATTTCTAGGCGTAAGTATTAACCATTTTGATGTATACCTTTTACGATATCGTGACTTTGATATTTTCGAATGCCTAAAGTATAATTTTCTAGCGTTGCGGTGTATTGGATAGACGTATAACGTAAATATGGACTTGTGCTTCGTCGACTCTTATCAAGTATTGGAAAGTGAAATCTCGTGTCATTTATAGCTCAAATTCAAAATGACAAATAGTTTTGAGTGACATCAATGAGGTGTCGTAGTTTTGGCGGGAACGCGAGAAGAGTCGTGTCGCTCCGTTGTATTTTTTTTCCAAAACTAGTGTTTTGTCGAGTGTTTATGCATAAAAATGGTGGTGTTTTATTCATAAAGTGCCGAATTACAAGCGCGAGTGTGGGAAAATGATATAATGTGGTGAAACATGAGTTTTCGTGTTGCTTCCAAAACTCCATCGAAGCTTTGTAGTAAAGTTCCCACTACTTTACTAAAGCATGACTGGAATTAACTGACACGAACTGGACTTGACAAAGACGACTTTGACTAAAACTAGCTACGATGGCACTTATTTAACTTTTGAAACTTGAAAATATATAATTACTTGACACTGGCAAATGCTAAAACGCGACGCCAAAACCAAAGAAAAAAAAAAAAAAAAAAAAAATGAGGTGTCAGACATTTAATGTTTTTTTTTTTTTTTCATTTGAGATTATGCTATAAATAGCACGATATAAAACTAATATTTCAAAGACTCGCTTATAGTTTGCACAGTACGGTGTGGCTTGAATCAATCGTTATAATTAATTGAGTGAAAAATATAAATAGTCAACAGTCAATTTATTTTATACAAATTTATTTTTACAAGTTTCTTTTTGTTCACAGATAATAATGTAAGAAATGAAAGTTATAGATTGTTTGTACATGTATTTTCGCACAAGTATTTTCTAGTGAACGATGCGTTTCGTTCGTTCACTCGTTCGTTCTGAGCTAACGTCGTCCATTCCAAATTCAAATTGCCATAGACTATTGTATATTTTTAGAACAATTTGAAGAAGTTGAGGATGTTTGAGTGAGTGAACGGAACGGTTTCAGCTTTTGTGATGCTTCATTTTTGCGAATGCGTTTGGATGGTAATTTCATGTTTGACAGAGAGAGCACTATAACTAGATGGGACGTCACTTTCACGTGCGCTAGATAAATAAATAAATATCGTAGGACATTTCACACTGCGCCATCTATCCTCAAACTAAGCAAAGCTTGTGCTATGGGTACCAGATAACTGATAGGATGCTTATATATATATTTTGTAAATACATACAGAAGACACATAACAAACATTTATCGTCGCATAAATGTTTGTTCTAATGGGAATCAAATTCACGTCCAACAGCTCTTGAAGCAGATATTCTACCAACTGAGTTAAAAGGGCAGTCAAATAATAACAATAACATATATAACAGTCTCTGCGAAATAAACCATCATTTCAAAACTTTACAAAAAAAAAAAACCTGGATTTTGTTATTTACAGTTCTCTGTATCACTGTATCTTACTATCAGGGTACTGATCTCTCGATAACCTAAAACATTTTCAATTTATTTTTGTATTTGCTCAGCGTTTGGGATTTAGAATCCACTGCTGGTGTGCTGATATGCCTTTGTTTGGGTCTGTCCTGCTCCATTGCTAGCCGAGACCCGTCAAAATTAATAATACAGTTACAATTTATTTTCACCCTATTGTGGGCAGTATTAAACAGAAAATAAGCATAGAGAAATATGAAGTT
This sequence comes from Biston betularia, assembly GCA_905404145.2. Taxonomy (NCBI): domain Eukaryota; kingdom Metazoa; phylum Arthropoda; class Insecta; order Lepidoptera; family Geometridae; genus Biston; species Biston betularia. The sequence goes on from FR989885.1 coordinate 8,187,331, forward strand.
ATTATCCAAAGGCGCCGTCGTGCCAGCTTAGCTACTGTTTAATGACGTATAGTATATAAATAGTACGCTATAATGAAGATACGATATACAGGATGTTCATAGGATACATACAGGATGTTCATAGGATACATACATCGTTATAGTCGGAGAAAAATTGCAATATCACAAAAAAAAGAAAAAGTGGATCCAGCATCATTTGAGGGGGGGGGAGCGCAGTAGTGGATTCATGGATCAGGTTATAGTTTAGGCGAAGCCGCTGTAACGCGCCTTACGAAAGTCTGAGTGGCGAGATATACTTGATGTGAATGGGAACAAGTTTCATTCCAGGCTAGGTGTGCTTCATCATCTGCGACCGCAACGTCACTTAACATCAGTGAGCTGTGGTCAAACACCTAGCCTGCCAACCATAAAAATGTGATGTCTCTGCGTGTTATCAGAGCAGCACTGCTTTCGACTGTCCGACTGAACCGACTTGGCTAGTCCCCTGGCATATTATTACAAGGAGCAGACAGAAAAGATATGAATATAGGTCCTTAATAAAAACAAACTATATTTCTACAGCTTTAAATCATTGTAAACTGATATCGTAAGATCTGTCCAGCTGTATCGATGTCATGTGAATTCATGGTCTTTCCTTCCCTCCCCCGCCCCGTCGCGTCGTATAATTTAGCGCTGTTTGGTGTTATATGGCCACCCTGTATATGTACGGTTTTAGCTGGCCAATGTTATAGAGCGAGGTATACCGGTGGACCGCTGTCGCGGAGCTCAAATGTACAGTTAGTGTGTTGATGAGTGAGTGATGTCTTTTGTATGCCGTCCTTTTCTTGCAAACGTTTTCATGTGAAACGTTCTCAGGCTGTGTCTGCAGTTGTCTCGCTCGCTCCCTTTTTGCGCTACTGAAGATTTTTTAAGGTGGTTCGTTTTCCATACAAATAAATTTTTGCCATTTATGGACAAGTGGAGCATAATTTTGCAGCGAAATCACAGCTCCTGGCATTTATTTTGGTCTTTATTTGCGGTAAATCACAATTGCTTGAAAAAAAAATCATAAATTCGTAAACCATTCATAAATTTGATTTTATGGTAATACCTAATCTACTGTTTTATACAATCAATTGTGATTTACCGCAAATAAAGACCAAAATAAATGCCAGTATCTGTGATTTCACTGTAAAATTATGCTCCATTTGTCCATAAATGGCAAAAATTTATTTGTATGGAAATCGAACTAAGTTCGTAACAAAACTGCTACGACAGTTTACTGGTTTTTTTTTGCTTTTTTTTATATGACAATGTTTGCAAGAACGCCGGCCGATATAAGCATTTATGATGAGATGTATGTCACCGAATTTTTGTATGAATTTATAATAATTGTGTATTTACCTGTATCATACTCATTTAATGCATTTTCTACTAAAGATGCGAATAGACGGGTCCTAGTTGATATAACATGACAACAATATTATATTATTTACTGTGAAAACTATGAAATTTTATTCGTATTATAATATTATAATTAAATGTGTAAATTTTTCATAGTTCCTTGGTAATGTAGGTAGGTACTTTCATTATAGAATTAAGATAAGTTTGATTAATGAAGTGCTTCCGTTTTTTTTCTCCTAATCAGTTACGGTGTAAACGGCTATGTTTTGCTGTTGTAATAAACGGTTTTTCAAAGTCGAACGTTATTCGTCGGTAGAGCTGGTTTGTACCACCGCAGTACCAGATACTCTGCCGCCAAGCAGTGTATAAACATTACTGTGTTCCGGTTTGAAGGGTAGGTACAGCAGCTAGCGAAATTACTCGGCTGTTGGGGCTAATCGAATGTCTCGAGCAGCGATGCCCGTAACTTTGTTTTGCTACTCAAAGTTCTGTATCGCTGCAATGCACTTACCATCAGATGAGCGTTAATATATTTATATTGTAGACTTTCAGTATGAACTAGCGTTTACGTTATCATTTTATCAAAGTAAGGTTTTCTATATCGGTTTAAGAAAACTGACGGAAGCACCTTGGTAAATTGAACTTTAATATTTTGAGCGATATTGCATTTATATAAAACGATAGCGCTTCAGACATTTACTGTAGAAAGAGAGATGATACGTATTCTAGAGTCCCTTGGATTCCAAACGGAATATTGACCAGCCCATAGGGGGCGGCGAGGGGAGGGGTTACAGTGATTTCAGACTCCTCTATTCGCATCGTGGTTTTTTTGATGATATTAATTTTTGAAATTGTTGTAGTTAATAGCTAAACTATATCTCGAAATCGTCAAGAAATAAAATAAAAAGTATATTTATTTTATTTATCGTAATCTTCGAAGCTTGTATGATTTGAGGTTATAGTGTAGCCTGTTGTTACTGAAGGGAACATACTTGAAAAATTCTATTAAAAACGTACGTAGAACGGTTAATGTTTGTTTAAATTCGATGCAATTTAGAGGGTGGAATGGAGTGCAAGTATTAAATTAAACGTATATATTGTAATTAATTGCTTTAGTGACGTAGCAGTCTCGTCAGTATTTTATGTCACTAGCATTAAAGTAGGCATGGGTGCGACGGGCAGAAATTATAGAGATTGTTCTTAAACTGACTCAAAATACCGTCAATAGAAAGTTTTTCAATGTATATCGTTTTTAGTCGAATTTTTCAATTATGTTCCACGCCTAAAACATTGCTTCAAGTTTCGTATGTTAGATACATTAGTAGCGCAAAAAATATATACTCAACGAACGTGAAATTAATTTGAAATCATTGTTTTCTTTTAATTTTGTAAAAAATGTTTTTTTTAGAGGTACTCCTAATGGAAAGTTAAATTTGATATGTCATGTCTATCTTGGAAGATATTGCTTTTAGCGATATATGTGATTGCTAGTTTGTAATATTTTTGAATGGTTGTCCTGATTCAGTCGCATTTCTCAGGCTGTAACACAATATAATCTGGGTACCTTCAAGTCGCGAGTGAATCGGTTTCTTCTAGGCGAGCGTGCTCCATTATAGACCGCGTCTTCGCTTAACATCAGGCGGGATGGCGGTCAAACACAAGCCTATATGTAATAAAAAAAATATCATCGTAAGTTACGTGGAACTTGTTTGCGCTCTTTTCTATCGATCGATCACGATATTACCTATAATAACTGTCAATATAACAATGCCTTACACTTCCTCACTCTTATGTTCTAGCCATCGAAAGTCTCAAAGTAATGAGCGCCAAAGGGCCCCGTACTCTGAGCTTCTTATTTCGATACTTGTTATCGCGCTCACAAACCTTACTGCTAGACTTTGATTTGTTACTCAAAGTTCTGTGTATCGCTGCAATGGTCATGGACATCCGTTATCTCTTACGTTTCATTAGGTACCTACTTATCATAAAAATTGAAACCAGGACGACAAAGTTAAATGAAACTGCATTATATTTTTGTGATTATGTTTTCTGTATGTCTGTGTATCTTATGTTACTTGAAGCAATGTTTGAGTGCAATGGTTGCGAATATGCTGTAAGTAGCTTTATAGTACGTAACTTAGCTTCCCCGATACTGTTAGTCGTTTACGCAGTATTTTGATGAAAATATTATTATTTAATAAGCGTATTCATAAATAAATTGACTCCGATATAGAATTCAGTGTTTTATTTAAAATCTTTATTTTCTTTCTAAACTATCAACTACGAGATTATTTACAAACATGGCGAAATAAAAACATTAGAATTGGCACAATGCACGAACGTGCCATGGCCGATGAAAAAAAAGAAAAAAATAACAAACATTTTGACTGACGCGTCAGATTCGACGCCAATCATAAATTTATGTAGGTATATAAAATAATTTTTAAATGCTTCAACACTAAGTCTAACCCGAAATTCAGTCAAGATCAATTTTATATTACAGTCGTCATTACATTATAACAGGTAAATATAATATATTACATATTATACAAAACAAAAACAATTATAAAAACTAAAAGCAGTTACTTGGTGGTAGATCTCCTTAGCAGGAGGTCGTCTAGGTAGGTACCACCGCAGTACCAGTTATTCTGCCGCCAAGCAGTAGTGTGTAAACATTACTGTGTTCCGGTTTGAAGGGTACTGCAGCTAGCGAAATTACAGGGCTGTTGAGACTAACCATCGAAAGTCTCAAAGTAATGAGCGCCAAAGCAGTGATGCCCTGGACTTTGGTTTGCTACTCAAAGTTCTGGGTATCGCTGTAATGGTCATGGGCAGGCGTTATCTCTTACCATCAGGAGAGCGTCCCGTTCGTCTCATAACTTTTTACATTAAAAAAAAAAAGTTACATAGTGGTAGCTCTTCTTAGCAGGTCGTCTAGGTACCACCGCAGTTTCACGCAAGCAGTAGTGTAATTATAGGACTATTGAGACTACCAATCGAATGCGCAATGAGCGCCAATAGAGCGATGGCCTGGACTTTGTTTTTATACTCAAAAGTTCTGTGTACCGCTGCAATAGTCAAAGGCAAGTCTTAAAAAACATTTTATATAGCTGACAATTTAACGTCTGAGGTAGCGTTCAGTTGCAAATGCTACTCGCGGTCATCTATTCTAAATCTGTCCGGAATATCAATAAGTAGTAGTAACGGACAATAAATCGTAAATATCGTAGGACATTACACACAGCGCCATCTGACCCCAAACTAAGCAAAGCTTGTACTATGGAAGTCAGATAACTGATAGAATACTTAATTTTTTTTTTTTTTGTAAATACATACTTATAATACATACAGTACACCCAGACACAGATCAAACATTTGGTTTTATGTCACAAAATGCTTGTCCTGGGTGGGAATCGAACCCACGCCCCGCAGCTCTTGAAGCAGACATGCCACCAATGAGCCAACAGGGCTGTCGATAATAGCGCTATACATTAAGCGATTTATTGTGCTATATATGTAAAACTAGTTGCGCCCCGCGGTGTTACCCGCTACATGTTTACGGGATAAAAAGCAGCCTATGTGCTAATCCAGGGTCTCGGCTACCTCCATACCAAATTTCATTCAAATACGTTCACTAGTTTTTGCGTGAAAGAGTAACAGACACCCATCCATACTTTCACATCCCACTAATCCTCCTAATATTATAAATGTAAACGTTTGGATGGATGGATGTTTGTTACTCTTTCACGCAAAAACTACTTTTTTTTTTATGGTTGACAGGCCAGGTGTTTGACCACAGCTCACCTGATGTTAAGTGAAGGCGTGGTCGCAGATGGTAAAGCACACCTAGTCTGGAATGGAACTGGCTCTCAAGTGAGGCTACCGGAACACACCGTTAGACGCTTGGCGGCAGATTTTCAACTTGAGAGTGGTACCGCGCTAACCACTGAGCTGTCATCGCTACACTACTGAACGAATTTGGATGAAATTTGGTATGGAGGCAGCTGAGACCCAGGATTAAAGATAGGATAAATTTATTTCATAAAAAGGGTTAAGCACATATACAAAGAAATTGAAGCATACGTATGGAGGTGTTGGACACATAGGCCACTTTTTACTTTCCCCGAAAACATGTAGCGGGTAACACCGCGGGACGCAGCTAGTATTATAATATCAGTAGGATTGATGTCAAACGCTAGCTTTCTTTTTCTGTTTATCTTTTTTCTCTTTCTTTTCTTGCACGGGAATTATAACATCCTCCTTTTTCTTATACACTCGATCAAAGAGTACGAACTTGCCGCTCTGTATGTGTTTCATTTCAGAGATGGCGTTGGGGTCGTTCCAAGACGGGTTCAAGTGTTGCCAAGTTCTACGTTTTTTATCAATTTGCAGTTTATTTAGTAATCTTTCGCTAAGGTCTGGTATTATTGGCTGTAGAATAATGCCACAGATGCGTAAAGTTTCGATAGTGACGTGCAATACAGTGTCCAGTTCTGGTTGGCGGTCGGGATGTTTCTTCAATTCCCAAGGTTTGTGAGTTTCAAAGAATAAGTTGGCGAGATGTAAGACGTGTATAACAGCATCGACCACCTTGTAGAATTGATAGCTAGAGTAGTGGCGATGACATATTTCTGAAAGCAATATTTCATTGGCATTACGAAAGTTGCAAGACATAAAAATAAATTTCAAAATTAAATAATAATAAATATCTTAGGACTATATACACAGCGCCATCTGACCCCAAACTAAGCAGAGCTTGAGTGATGGAAGTCAGATAACTGATAGAATACATAAATACTTTTTTTTTGTAAATACATACAGAACACCCAGACACAGAACAAACATTCGTTTATTCACAAAATGTTTGCCCTGAGTGGGAATCGAACCCACGCCCTACAGCTCTCAAGGCAGATATACTACCAATGAGCCAACGGGGCTGTCAAAATTATTATTATACTAGCTGCGCTGGTGTTACCCGCTACATGTTTTCTGGATAAAAGCAGCCTATGTGTTAATCCAGGGTCTCAGCTACCTCCGTACCAGATTTCATTCAAATCCGTTCAGTAGTTTTTGCGTCAAAGATTAACAAACATCCATCCAAACTTTTACATTTATAATATTAGTGGGATTCCAATTGCATATATTCTGCTGCCAAGCAGTAGTGTGTAAACATTACTGTGTTCTGGTATGAAGGGTACTGCAGCGAAACTACTGGGCTGTTGAGACTAACCATCTAATATCTCAAAAGTAATGAGCGCCAAAGCAGCGATGCCCCGGACTTTGTTTTGTTACTCAAAGTTCTGCGTATCGCTGCAATGGTCGTGGACAGGCGTTATCTCTTACCATCAGGAGAGCGTCTCGATCGTCGCATTACTTTACCATTAAAAAAACGTCAAAACGAATTTCCTAGCGAGAAAAATGTGTCGAAAACATTTTCCAAAACATGAGTTTTTTTCATTGTACTAAAGTCATTATCATTTCAGCCGTAGGATGTCCACAGCTGGACACAGGCCTCCCCCATTGACTTCCACAGTCCGGTTAAAGTCCGGTTGGAAGCGGCTCGCATCCAGCGCGTTCCTGCGGTCTTTATTAGGTCGTCTACCTTTTTTTGTAATGGTTGACAGGCTAGGTGTTTGAACACAGCGCACCTGATGTTAAGTGAAGGTGTGGTCGAAGATGGTAAAGCACGCCTATTCTGGAATGGAACTGGCTCTCAAGTGAGGCTGCCGGAACACACTGTTAGATGCTTGGCGGCAGATTTTCAACTTGAGGGTGGTAGCTAGCCAGCCGAGTACTAGAAAGTACCCTACCACCATGCTATGGTTTCCTCACGATGTTTTCCTTCACCGGCAGCTCAAGCTCATTAAACCCACGCCCTTCGGCATGCGAACCTACCGCGCTAACCACTGAGTTATCATCGCTACAAAACGGAAACCTTGTGGATGGACGTCCTACGCTGCGCTCGCCGGTCCGTAATTGAGTGATACTGACCCGGTAACCTGGTGCAGTGTTCAATGAGGTTGTGAGAGCAGTCTCGCATCATGAGGAGGCGCAGTGGCTCGGCGAGGAGGGGCGGGCACTCCGCGCGCGGGTTCAGCGCCGGCCCCCCGCACCGCGACACCAGGTTGCCCAGCGTGTCCGCCAGCTCCGAGTTGCAGATGTTTAGTAATTTGTGTTCACTGTAGTCTGAAAATGTATTGATTAAAACAATCTCAACGCCTTCACGTGCATCGTGAAAAATACAAGAATATTCATCTTTCATATTAGTTTGCAGCTAACTGGCGATGTGCGAGATGGCTTACGATATTTATTATATTGTAAATTCAACTCAATTCTTTATTTGTCTTTTATTGGGTTACAAAGGTCTTCGAGTAAAGTTAATTACAAAAATAATAATATCATCAGGAGTGCAAAATGTAAAAATCTTATTACATAAAATGTCAAAATCTTATTACATGAAATGTCAAAATCTTATTACATGAAATGTCAAAATCTTATTACATGAAATGTCAAAATCTTATTACATGAAATGTCAAAATCTTATTACATGAAATGTCAAAATCTTATTACATAAAATGTCAAAATCTTATTACATAAAATGTCAAAATCTTATTACATGAAATGTCAAAATCTTATTACATGAAATGTCAAAATCTTATTACATGAAATGTCAAAATCTTATTACATGAAATGTCAAAATCTTATTACATGAAATGTCAAAATCTTATTACATAAAATGTCAAAATCTTATTACATAAAATGTCAAAATCTTATTACATGAAATGTCAAAATCTTATTACATGAAATGTCAAAATCTTATTACATAAAATGTCAAAATCTTATTACATGAAATGTCAAAATCTTATTACATAAAATGTCAAAATCTTATTACATGAAATGTCAAAATCTTATTACATGAAATGTCAAAATCTTATTACATAAAATGTCAAAATCTTATTACATGAAATGTCAAAATCTTATTACATAAAATGTCAAAATCTTATTACATAAAAATTCATACAATGTCAAAATCTTTAGATAAAATGTCAAATTTAGTTAAACATAAAATTGAGAACTCTATATTTTTCGTGATAAAAAATGCAACACAACGTTTCATCTAAAAATACTTATACTATTGAGTGGAAACTCGCTCACTAGCGATTTTTTTTTAATTCCGCGCAGAAAAAAATTTTTTGAGTAAGTGTAGGTAGGTACTTAACTACTAACGAATTGAAGATTAGAGTAAATAAAAACATGAACACTCACTGGCATCCGAGTGCATGGTAGCTTCTCTGAGCAACATGTACCGCAGGGCGTCGTTGGGCACGCCAACACTGGAGGGCGCGACGACGTTGCCGAGCGACTTGGACATCTTGGCGCCCTCGACCGTCCAGTGGGAATGGCAGACCAGCCGCCGCGGCGGGTTCCATTTTATGGCCATTAGGAACGCTGGCCAGTATATGCCGTGGAATCTAGAACAAGAAAAATTACAAAATTATTATACAGTAAAAGTTCATGGTTTTCATTATTCGCGGATGCAATCGGTAAACAGAAAAGAATTGGGTGTCATTTATTAACGTATCGGCATCTTTTGAGTATGTATGTACTGTTAGTACGTACCGAGGCGGCTTTTATAAAAGACGTAACCGAGTGGACTAATTTCAAACTAAAACAAACCTTACTGCCACTGTATAAAGGCCATTGTCGAAAGCCTTATTTTGAAACGACAAATTATTTATTAATGCCAATATCAATCTGAATTTAAAGACTTTTCAAAAGCGACAAAAGAAAAAAAAAAACAATAATTTTTAAAGCTAGTTTTATTCTTATACATATTGGTTCTATTTTGGAACCTTAGAACGTATCCCCTATGATTCCATTCCATACTAATAACCATTCCATATCCACGGTTTCTGTATTCGCGGCATATTTATAAAGAGCTAATAAAGAGCTTTTACTGTAATTACTTACTAGTAATTCAATAAGATCTTATTAAAAATAATCGTCAAAGTCATAAAACAAGGTCTCTTGAAGCCAAGATCTTAGTTTGCTTCTGCGCGCACGCGATGGCTTCAGGTGCGGAACGTTAACTCCACTCACTTAAGGATATCCTTTCCCACGACGTGAACATCAGCGGGCCAGGGCCGACCGCGCTGTTTCATGACGTCATCGTCCGGGTACCCAACTACCGTCAAGTAGTTTATTAACGCGTCCAACCACACGTAGATACTTTGTTCCTCGTCCCCAGGGACCTGGAAACAATGGTGGGCGTCCAAACTTACTTTTTCTGCTGTCGTACCTATTTTAAAAAGTATTAATAAAAAAATAAATATCGCAGGACATTACACAAAGCGCCATCTGACCCCAAACTAAGCAAAAGCTTGGAAGTCAGATAACTGATAGAATACTTAAATACTTTTATTTTTTTGTTGTAAATACATACAGTACACCCAGGCACAGAACAAACATTTTTATACCAAAAAATGTTTATCCTGGATGGGAATCGAACCCACGCCCTTCAGCTCTTGGAGCAGACATACCACCAATGAACCAACAGGGCTGTGATGAACCAACAGGGCTGTGTTGAACCAACAGGGTTGTCATGAACCAACAGGGCTGTCATGAACCAACAGGGCTGTGATGAACCAACAGGGTTGTCATGAACCAACAGGGCTGTCATGAACCAACAGGGCTGTGATGAACCAACAGGGTTGTCATGAACCAACAGGGCTGTCATGAACCAACAGGGCTGTGATGAACCAACAGGGCTGTCATGAACCAACAGGGCTGTGATGAACCAACAGGGCTGTCTTTCATTATTTATTTTTAATGTCATTTTTATACAGAGCGAGCCCGACTCTCCGGATGCTAAAAGATTGTTCGACGTATACCATGCAGCTATTAAACAAAGAGCTCAACTTAGTTTATAATTGTACATAATTTTGTTTTGTTAAAAGGATGTCATTTTAATAAAACCCTGTATAAATAAAATACTTTAAAAAAAAGCCATTTTCTTTCTTTAAATATGATCGCCAAATATCACGCCCTCGAGTATCGTAGGTGTCTCGCCAGTCATGCTGTATATTTAAAACTAAGAACTTATATTTTTTATTTACCCTGATAGCCCAGTGAACCCTGGAAGACGGTCGGCTGACCGATATGTCCGGAAAATATGTCTCACCCTCTAACATGTCTTGCAGCTGTTTCTGGAACTTTCCAGGAGTAATGACACCATCTGTAATTTTGTTTTACTTACTATAGCTTTAGAAATAAGTTTGATAATTGTTTTCAAATTTGATAATTAATAATAATAATACATAACAGAAAGAACATGAATCAAACATTCGTTGTAAATTGTTTGACAATCAATAACCATGAATAAACAGACATTACTACAAATAACACGATAAAATAAAAAAATTACGATAAAAATAATTACTTAGGTGCGTTGTTTTTCAATATTACCTACGCTCTTTTTTTTTTCTTTGGTTTTGGCGTCGCGTTTTAGCATTTGCCAGTGTCAAGTATTTATATATTTTCAACTTTCAAAAGTTAAATAAGTGTCCTCGTAGCTAGTTATAGTCAAAGTCCAGTCTTAGTCAAGTCAAGTCCAGTCTGTGTCAGTCAAGTCCAGTCATGCTTTAGTAAACTAGTGGCGACTTTACTATAAAGCTTCGATGGAGTTTTGGAAGCACCACGAAAAGTCATGTTTCACCACATTATATCATTTTCCCACACTCACGCATGTAATTCGGCACTTTATGAATAAAAAACCACCATTTTTATGCATAAACACTCGACAAAACACAAGTTTTGGAAAAAAATACAACGGAGCGACACGACTCTTCCCGCGTTCCCGCCAAAACTCTATTACGCTTGTTCTTTCAAACGACGTGCGTGCGCGACGCCGCGTTCCCGGTGATTCAGCGGGGGGAGGTGACGGACTTTTGTGCCTCACTGGTTGCCTCAAGGCTATTGCGTCGGACGATAATTAATTAAAAATGTTCTTCTGTTTGTCATTTTTTTATTTTATATCCTTTTTGACAGTTTAATAATTAATCATGACACATTAAATATTGTAACTAATAAATAATTTGATTGACATTTTCTCTAATTCTAATTTAATATGCAAATGTATTTAGTCCTTGCTTATTGTTAGCAGTAGGTAGTTTTAGTTCTTTTGCATGCCGTAGGGTAAAATATGGAGGTCTTTTTTACTTTCCATCTATTTATTTGTATACGTACCCATATTTATGCAATAAATGAATCATGAATTATTACGTTTTTTTATGGTTGCCAGGCTAGGTGTTCGACCACAGCTCACCTGATGTTAAGTGAAGGTGTGGTCGAAGATGGTAAAGCACACCTAGCCTGGATTGGAAAAAAATGAACGTTCAGAAAGAAATGAAACATGCGTAAGTAACAAATATTTTAATAAATATTTCTACCGCCAAGCATCTTACGGTGTGTTCCGGCAGCCTCACTTGAGAGCCAGTTCCATTTCAGGTTATATGTGCTTTACCATCTTCAACCACACCTTAACTTAACATCAGGTGAGCTGTCGTCAAACATCTAGCCTGTAAATCATTTAAAAAAAAAGCAATTGTCATAAAACTTGCGGTGTTTTTAACTCCCGATGCAAAAACGACGGTGTGTTAGTTTGACGTGTCTGTATGTGTGTGTATCTGTGGTATCGTAGCTCCCGAACGGATGAACCGATTTTGATTTTGTTTTTTTTTTTGTTTGAAAGGTGTGTACTCGGGAGTGTTCTTAGCAATGTTTAATCAAAAATCGATTCAAGATGGCCGGAATCGGATACCTAGGTACTCGGTTGTAGACCGCGGGCTTATGTACAGTGTGGCGCTCACCATTTTTCAGCCATTTCTGCAGATGAGACTTCATGGCACTGAGTCTGAACATGTAATTTGTTTCTTCCGTCCATTCCACTCTGTGACCAGATTCTATTGACACTTTTACCTGGGAAAATAGTGAAAAGTTAAGATAGATGGATACACTTTATTTTGTATCCCAAAAATAGAAAAAAAAAATATACAGAAAACAAACTAATCTTATGAGCTAGTCCTAAGAACACTTGGGTTATTGAGACGGATCTAACGATACCTACCTTAATTGCCGTAATCCATTCAGCCGTTTGGAAGATACGAGGTTATAAATAAATTTACATACATACATACAAGATACGCGCGAAAAACATAACCCTTCCTTGGCAGTCGGGTAAAAATAAAAATGGCAAATTTATTACAAACTAGCTGCGCATGGCGGTGTTACTCACTACATGTTTTTGGGATAAAAAGTAGCCTATATGTTTTAGTCCATGGTCTCAGCTAACTCCATACCAAATTTCATCCAATTCCGTTGAGTAGTTTTCGCGTGAAAGAGTAACAGTCATCCATCCATCCAAACTTTCACATTTATAATATTAGTGGTGCATTTATAAGATAACAAATATATATAATATATATAAATTTATGTAGCGATGATAGCTCAGTGGTTAGCGCGGTCAGTTCACATGCCGAAGGGCGTGGGTTCAAACCCGAACAATGAGCTTGAGCTGCCGGTGAAGGAAAACATCGTGAGGAAACCATAGCAATGTGGTAGGGTACTTTCTAGTACTCGGCTGGCTAGCTACCACCCTCTAGTTGAAAATCTGTCGCCAAGCATCTAATGTGTGTTCCGGCAGCGTCACTTGAGAGCCAGTTTCATTCCAGGCTAGGTGTGCTATACCATCTTCGACCACACCTTCACTTAACATCAGGTGAGCTGTGGTCAAACACCTAGCCTGTCAACCATGAAAAAAAATAAAAAAAATAATTAAAATTAAGTCACACCAAAATCACAGAGTACTACCGAGTGAACTGCCTTGCGTGTACCCATCTTACTTCTGAGCAGTTTTTACAAGGAATAGTAAAAAATATCAAAAGACAAAATTACCGTTTCGCCATTGATAAGCTCATCTTTTACATGGGTTTCTGTTACGAAAGCCTCATCGTTAACGCTGTACCAGCCAGAATACTTCGCTTTATAAATATAGTCGTTTTCTAAAAGCTTGTTCTGTAACATACAGAGAAACAAAGAAGGTTAAAGACACAAATCAATAAATGTTAATTTAAAACTAAAAATTATAACATAAATAATAAATTTAGATAGTCTGTTGTTTCTAATACAAATACAAACTATATATGAGTTTTTGGCGGGATCGCGGGAAGAGTCGTGTCGCTCCGTTGTTTTTTTTTCCAAAACTAGTGTTTTGTCGACTGTTTATGCATAAAAATGGTGGCGTTTTATTCATAAAGTGACGAATTACAAGCGCGAGTGTGGGAAAATGATATGATGTGGTGAAACATGACTTTTCGTGTTGCTTCCAAAACTCCATCGAAGCTTAAAGTAAAGTCGCCACTACTTTACTAAAGCATGACTGGACTTGACTGACACGGACTGGACTTGACCAATACCAGACTTTGACTGTAACTATAGATGTAAGACATGAATTCGTTCTTCGCAAATAATTACATGGTTCAAAGGCCTTTGTAGCCAAACCATAAAATCCCAAAAAATAAATAAATTATAAACTATATACAGTATTTATTGATGACACCACAATTACAAATTGTTTTCCAATCTAGAGTAAATAGGTTCCTTCTAGTTAAAGAGTGCTACATCTTAGATCAACATCAACATAACATCAGGCAGTGTGGTCAAACGCGAACATATTTTGAATAAAAACATTACAAGTAATATTTTGCAATTATTATTATATCATTAAAAAAAATACCATTAAAATGTAAAAATATATATTGCATGTCGATATAAAAATATTTATGTTACTATAATAAAATGTCAATAAAATTGTATAACTACTTTGGATCTGAGCCTAGTGTGGGTTAAACAAAATTAAAATCGATAAAAAGACACTTTTAAATGGGCTCAAAATTTGATTTAAATTAACTTGAGGCAAGCTTATAGTATTTATAGCTTTTACTACGAAATAATAAAACTAGTATTACTACACGTGCCTTTTATGTATTTTTTTGGATTTATCCGTAGAAGGTAATTTAATCAGGCCTAGCCTCAAGTCAAAAATGTATACACCAATTTGAAATCAATGCAATATATGCTGTATGACTGGTGAGACACCTACGATACTCGAGGACATGATATTTGGCGATCATATATGCAGAAAACAAATACATTAAAAATAAAAATTAACTGACTTCTAGGTAAACATAACCGAAAGTTATGTAATCAGTTACGCAGCACATGGACACCGCGCGGACACGAGCTGGACGTTGTGACGACGCTCACGCCGAAAACGGGCGGGACTAGCACGTACTTGTCTCGTGATCAAAACATCGTTATCAGCGTCGGGAGTGTATCCACGCTTAATTTATTTACGGGGAAATTTGGCCAAAAATTAAGTTTGTTTTTTTTTTACATCGGACTAGGCATGCTTTTGGCCACGATCTCACCTGGTGGAAAGCGACGACGTGGCCGGAGATGGAGCACGCTTGCCTAGAAAATACCTATTCACCTTCTTCTTGAACAACCCCGGATTGTATTTTGTTGGAAACACAGCGCTGCCAACGAGTTGCACACATCAGCAGTTCTTACAAGGAACGTGTTTTGGAAACGCTTTGTGCGTTTGACGGGAAGTTCCACTGTGAGAGGGTGTCTTTTGCTCGAGCGTCTGGTCGTGCTGTTGTAAAACGGTGATGGCAAGATTAGGTCGTGTAATTGTTGAGCACACTCACCGTAGTGTACACGATAAAAAACCGATAGGCTAGCCACTTCACGCCGGTGTGCTAGACTCCGAAGCTTCAAATTCACCATCGAATCGTCATCTATAAGCCTCTTAGCCCTCCTTTCAATGGAATCCAAAGCCTTAAGCTGGTACTTGGCAGAACCATGCCAGAGATGGCAGCAGTACTCCATACATGATCGAACTTGAGCTTGATATAGAGTTAAGAGCTGTTCAGGTGTGAAGTACCGCCTCACCCTCGACAAGATTCCCAGCTTCTTAGCTGCGACTTTGGCTTTGGACTCGATGTAGGAACCGAAGTTCAGATTGGACGTAAGTTGGACACCCAAAAGTTCAAGGTGATCAACCGTCGGTAACGACACACCACGGAAAGTAAGAGTGAGCAAGAAAGGGTTTTTTTTTAGTGGAAAATGGACACGCCTGAGTTTTGGAAGCATTGAAACTCACCAAGTTTAAGTACCTAATTTTGGTACATACTTATAACGAGAATTGAGTACCGTAAGTATTCCTTGAGTATCGTAGGTGTCTCACCAGTCATACTGTATACCAACTAAGAACCAAATGACGAACTGACCCAAAAATGTGTTACAGCTTTCTTATGTCTGTCCTCGGTGGTGCGTATGAAGTCTGTATGTTCAATATTGAATTGTTTAAACAGTTCCCTGTATTCATTGGATATGTGGTCGCAGTATGCTGCTGGTGACAAGTTAGCTTTAGCCGCCGCTTGCTGAATCTTTGTGCCATGCTCATCTGTGCCTGTAGAGAAGAAAAATCTCATTTGCCTTGAAGTACTAATTTTCAAGAGGATCAAAGCAAATAATTTATTTTTTAACTCTCAGTGACATGTGTTATTGTATATGTATAGAAAGTTCTAGCTGCACCCTGCGGTGTTACCCGCTACATGTTTTCGGGATAAAAGTAGCCTATGTGTTAATCCAGGGTCTCAGCTACTTCCATACCAAATTTCAGCCAAATCCGTTCAGTAGTTTTTGCGTGAAAGAGTAACAAACATACATCCACACATTCATACAAAGGTTTGTAAAAATAGATCTCTTAATAATAATCAGAAACAATTAAAATGTACAAAAAACTAAAGAAGCTTATGAGCTGGTGGTGGCCTTATTACTAAAAGCGATTTCTTCTAAGCAACCAGGAATAGGAAACAGATTACTGATGAGAGATTTAAAAATAAATTAACTTAGTTATATTTTAAGAACATTGATAGATTAATTGATTAACTTGTACACACTAAAAATAATACAATACAGAAGGAATAAACTTAATCAATAGGTGTAACAACTGGTGAGACCTTATCGCTAAATGCATTCTTTTACAACAGGCAACATTTTGTATGAAAAGAGAGATTTCTTTCATTAACAGTTTAATTTGGTTTATGAAAAACTAAATTGAGCATTAAAACTACTTCAGTATGACTATGATACTATAAGTATATGAATGGAAACTATTTTTGCTTTTGTCTATAAAGTATTCTCTAGTTTCACATAAAATATTCTAACAAGTACAATGTACATACACTAACAATAGCAAATAAGGTGTAAAAGTGAAAAGCACAGTTGTGTGCAATATTAAGCATGATTAATGTATAATGATGTACCCTTACCTGTACTGAATATGACATTGCAGTCCGGGCTAGTCAGCTTCTCAAACCTCTGTATAGCATCGGCAACAACCGCTGTATATAAATGACCTAAGTGAGGCGCTGGAATTATTCAAGGCATAATCATTATTTTCATTCAAAAAATGTTACATTTACAAGCAAATTTGTATAATTTGAAGATTAAATTTGAAAAAAAAAAACTCCATGAGGTAATTTTTTTTTTTTTTAATGATTGACAGGCTGGGTGTTTGACCACAGCTCACCTGATGTTAAGTGAGGTGTGGTCGAAGATGGTAAATCACACCTAGTCTGGAATGGAACTGGCTCTCAAGTGAGGCTGCCGGAACACACCACCACCAATTTGTAATCTGATCACCAGAAAACAAATTCAATACATGTGACTCTCACAGGCTGCATTAGTCTAGAATCCTACAAATATTATAAATGTGAAAGTTTGTATGTTTAGATGTTTGTTATTCAAACAAACGGCTGAACGGATTTGGATGAAATTTGGCACATACACTATATTATAGTTCATTACCTACATTAGTAGTATATACTAGTCTCGGGCGTAAGCTAGTAATGAAATGACCCAAGCACTTCATTTACTTACTTTATTTATAATTTATAACAGCATGTAATTTTCACATCAGCTTTATGTAAATAACATTTTTGTTATTTACATAAAGCTGATGTGAAAAAGGATTTGATCCAAATTATATTCCTTTTTACTAATGTCTATACAACATTAACAAGACATAACTTAATATTACTAGTGATTTAAAATTACACTAGTAAGAGTTTGTTATTGTAGATTCATGCTGCTTCTTACCGGCGTTGACGTAGAATATCGGCGTAGTTACGTAAAAAGGTCTCCTTTGCGCTATCGAAGATAACAAACGTAAAGTCACTCTCATTATGTGAAGAATGAAGAACCTTTATTTTTAGTATGTAAACAGCTGTTCATTGAGTAAGGTTAAGTAATAATTGATAAAATAATTAAACATCTAGCAATTAAGATTATTCTGTCACAGAACTTTAGTTATTTGTATGAATCTCAGGTGTTTTATCACATTTTACTGAGCTAAATTAAAACTTACAGATAAAAACACAAAAACAAATAACCCGCAGATAGGAATCAGCTAAGAAATACTTTTTTTAATAATTTGCCCCTTCGGGCAGGCTAAAGCTATAAAGCCATACTGCCTTGTCTTAAGTGTTATTTCTGCTGTATCTTAGCTATGGTAATCGTCAAAGTCGTCTTAGTCAAGTCCAGTTCGTGTCAGTTCGTGCCAGTCATGCTTTAGTAAAGTAGTGGCGACTTTACTATAAAGCTTCGATGGAGTTTTGGAAGCAACACGAAAAGTCATGTTTCACCACATTATATCATTTTCCCACACTCGCGCTTGTAATTCGGCACTTTATGAATAAAACACCACCATTTTTATGCATAAACACTCGACAAAACACTAGTTTTGGAAAAAAATACAACGGAGCGACACGACTCTTCCCGCGTTCCCGCCAAAACTCCGCTAAGAAATTTTTTTTTTTTTTTTCGTTAATTTGCCCTTTCGGGCAGGCTAAAGCTATAAAGCCATACTGCCTCGTCTTCAGTGATATTTCTGCTGTATCTTAACTATGGTTATCGTCAAAGTCGTCTTAGTCAAGTCCAGTTCGTGTCAGTTCGTGCCAGTCATGCTTTAGTAAAGTAGCGGCAACTTTACTATAAAGCTTCGATGGAGTTTTGGAAGCAACACGAAAACTCGTGTTTCACCACATTATATCATTTTCCCACACTCGCGCTTGTAATTCGGCACTTTATGAATAAAACACCACCATTTTTATGCATAAACACTCGACAAAACACTAGTTTTGGAAAAAAATACAACGAAGCGACACGACTCTTCCCGCGTTCCCGCCAAAAGTCTCCGCTAAGAAAAGTAAGAAATAATATGAAAGTCGCGAAACGTTCAGTGCGGTTCGAAATAGGGCAATAGTGCCATTAGCGTCAAAAGAGCAAATTCAAGTAAACACTTTTTTAAAATATCATTGAGCGACAAACAAATATTAAGCATAGTACTTGATGGTAGGTGGTCACTACTACGCACCAGCATCTACACCATCCACCAGAGTCGTTGGTGTGTTACTTACTCTTCAGAATCAAGAGTTTGTTCACATTCAAAATATATAGTTTTCAAATTACATACAAAGCTAAAAAAGTCTATCATGCATATAAGCTTAGAAAAGTCTATCATGATTCATGTCGGTTTTTGTGCTGATATTATTTTTGGACAGATTGACATTTGCCACTCTCATTGAACAGGTTTTGGCGGGAACGCGGGAAGAGTCGTGTCGCTTCGTTGTATTTTTTTCCAAAACCAGTGTTTTGTCGAGTGTTTATGCATAAAAATGGTGGTGTGTTATTCATAAAGTGCCGAATTACAAGCGCGAGTGTGGGAAAATGATATAATGTGGTGAAACATGAGTTTTCGTGTTGCTTCCAAAACTCCATCGAAGCTTTATAGTAAAGTTGCCACTACTTTACTAAAGCATGACTGGCACGAACTGACACGAACTGGACTTGACTAAGACGACTTTGACGATAACCATAGTTAAGATACAGCAGAAATATCACTGAAGACGAGGCAGTATGGCTTTATAGCTTTAGCCTGCCCGAAAGGGCAAATTAACGAAAAAAAAAAAAATCTCATTGAACATGACATTGACAATTGCTAACTCTGTTTCATAACTTCCTTGATTATTTTAAGCTTGAATAAATATCTTTGTCTAGCAAGCGGTTTATGGTATAGTATATCTTTGTTTTATGCACCAAAGTCTTGTTGAAACGAAAAAAATAATCATACATTACTTGGCTAAATGGAAAAGTTTTACGGATCTTTTGAACTGACGTATGGATTATTTGAAGACTTAATTTAGACGGTTAGTAAAAATCAATCAGTTTCGCAGTGGGGTTTGTTGTGATGTGAATGCAGTAAAATTGTTAAATTACTTAAGATAAATCGTAACAAACTCCAACAATATTCACAGGAACAATGTCGCAGGGTAAGATAGTGTTGATGGCCTGCGGCAGTTTCAGCCCTCCGACTTATATGCACCTTCGAATGTTCGGTATGTTTCTTTGATTTATAGTAGACTTCGGAATTATTATTTTGATATTTGCCCTTGTACTTACTGTTATAATACACAGGTCATATTGTAAAGAAATCAATCTATGTTGATAGACAATATGTCGCTCTGCAAGATATTGTTGATGGCTTGCGGTAGTTTCAGTCCCCCGTCTTATATGCACCTTCGTTTGTTTGGTATGTTTTTTCGACTTATAGTAGGCTGCTGAATTAATAGTTTGATATTTACCTATGTACTAGCATCGATTTATATATCTTTACTGATTTACTTTGTCCTTCGCCTTTAAGTTATGAAAATAATCAAACAATAACATGCAACATGTTATCTTGCGTAAAATTGAGCAAGTCTTGAAGTTTATTAATTTTCCAGAAATTGCAAAAGACTACATAAGCTCTCTTGGCTTGGGGACAGTAGTCGGTGGAATCATGTCTCCAGTACATGACGCTTATGGTAAAAAAGATCTTGTGGCTGCTCCACATAGGTAAGGAATAAAACTAAGTATTTTTTTTTATCAAGAGCAAACCAAGACAACTCATTGCCATTAGCATGAAACAATATTTTTTGGATAGACCTACGGTAAGCAAGAAGTTGTTAGCAAGGTACCACCTCAGTATCAAAAAATTATTCTATCAAAAAGTAATGTGTAATCATTAATGTGTGTAGGTTTGAAAGGACTGTAGTTAGCAACATTACAGGACTAATAATATACAACATTAAATGTCTTAGACATTGCTTTGTTACTCAAAATTCTGGGTGACATTGCGAGGATTGTGGACAGACATTATCACTTCTCTTTAAGAGGGTTCCTTATCTCAATTCCTCAAAATAAAAATAGTTCAAAACCAACTAGTAACTAAGAAAATTTGCTAAATCACTAGTTATTTTTCATGTAATACTTGTATTATTTCGTCACTCAGAATTATGAGCAACTTTTCCTTGTCATCGTATGTTAGTCATCACATTTGATAATAGGAGTAATGAATAAGCAAATACATATTTGATACAGTAATTAAGAATATATTCATAGTGATTTGCAGCTTAGATTACAAAAAGGCTTGAAAATTCAATTCTTTTCTATCAATATCAACCCACCCTGTCACCTGCCCCAGAAGCGCAGACAGGACTGCTCACCGTTCTTAACAATATTATCTGCCAGGCTCTTACCACCTCTAATAAGCCATCCTCAAGCTGAACAGCCTCATACATGATGAGATAGGAAAGCGGACAGAATTACTAATGCTGTGGATAGGATGCTGCTTGCATTGATACAAATACAAATACTTTATTGATAACACCAATGTTACAAGTCACTTCAAAATCTTAAAGATGTCATTAAATGGGTTTTAAAACCATTTATATTAACATTAATGCTGGTGTGAGTGTCGTATTTGCAGAAGATTGCAATAGGAGTAAATACTCTGTGCCAAAGTACCCTGGACAGTGGTTTCATCTTTGAGTCTATTGGGGTAGAAACTTTGGGTTTCAGGACAAAAAAATATTTAAAGAGACGTCATCTTGTGTGGCGTTGTCCAAATTAACAAACCAAAACTGTAAAGCAAGAACACTAGTTATGTATACATTAATTTTGTTGCAATGGGGCATTTTGAGAACTATTCCACATTATAGCAGTCTTTTTGGTATCATATGACAGCCAGGTTATCACATAACTCGTACAGTGCCTAGGTGTCATAATAGTAATCCAGCCATTAGACAAGTTTTGAGGTCTTCCAAATAGATTTTATTGTTCTATTGAATAGATTGATCAATGTTTTTATGCTAGAGACCAATGTATAAGTATAGTGACACTGCAATAAGACTAAATTTTTTGGCAATTTAATATTACTAATTTATTAGGAAGTTGATCTTTTGGCAATATAATATTACTAATTTATTAGGAAGTTGATCTTTTGGCAATATAATATTACTAATTTATTAGGAAGTTGATCTTTTGGCAATATAATATTACTAATTTATTAGGAAGTTGATCTTTTGGCAATATAATATTACTAATTTATTAGGAAGTTGATCTTTTGGCAATATAATATTACTAATTTATTAGGAAGTTGATCTTTTGGCAATATAATATTACTAATTTATTAGGAAGTTGATCTTTTGGCAATATAATATTACTAATTTATTAGGAAGTTGATCTTTTGGCAATATAATATTACTAATTTATTAGGAAGTTTGGGATTAAATTTCTCATTATGTAATGAGCATTTACTTAATTAATGTACGACAAAGCATCAATGCCCTGGTTGTATGACTTTAAGTTCTATCTCTTTATTTTAACATTATAAAAAAATAAAATGTCACACAATATGAAATGCTAAAATGTATTTAAATTTAATACCTGTAAACCGTAATAGACTGTAACTGACTGACTGTAAACCATAAAAGCAAGGGAAGCGGAGCGTCGGTCGTCCAGCCGCAAGATGGGTCGACGATATTGTCACCGTCGCGGGTCGAACCTGGACTAGATTGGCACAGGACCGAGGCAGATGGCATGTAAAGAGAGAGGCCTATACCCAGCAGTGGGATAAAGAAGGCTGTGGATGATGATGATGATGAAACCATAATGTTGAATAGTAAACATTGACTTAATGATATCATAGAAATTATTTAAATACTTGTGATAAATGTAAGCTCTTTATTAAGTGTTGTTTGACCCAGTACAGGGGCTGATAAGATAGTGTCATAGTTATGAATTGATTTCAACTCATTCCAGATAAAATTGGTATTTTTTACTCATTGACAAAGAAGTCGTAAGAGTTAATATAGTTATGTAAGTAAATTCGTATTGGCTGTATGGCCCTAACGTTAAAGTTAATATGCTGCCTTATATGTTACGATGAAATGATTGTTAAAATGTTATCACAACATCAGGAGAGTGTCTCGTTTGTCTCGCATTATTTTTCACATACAAAAAAAATGTATGTATGCCAGCCAATGTTTTTTTCACCTTCACTTAACATCAAGTGAGCTGTGGTCAAACACCTAGCCTGTCAACCATTAAAAAAACCCTTCAAACCGGAACACGGAATTCACACATTTCTGTTTGGCGGTAGAATATCATGGCCTACGGGTTTATGTCCCTGCAACGCAGTGGACTCGCCACACGCACGGTGGTACCATCGAATGCTAAGAAATCTCGTCTCTATATTATAGACTAGCGGACGCCTCGCGGGATAGTGTAGCTTCCCAACGGTGAAAGAAATTTTTAAAATCGGTCCAGTAGTTTTTAAGTTTATTCGTTACATACAAAAATACAAATCTTTCCTCTTTATAGTATTAGTATAGATAGAAATACTAATCTACTATAGATTAAGTACATGTTAACTGGTTCCAGGATAGCAATGTTGAAACTGGCGCTGCGCTCGTCCGGCTGGATCAAGGTGTCGGAGTGGGAGACGCAGCAGTCAGGCTGGACCCGGACCAGGATCTCTATGCAGTACCATCAGGTAACCTGAAATAATTAAATAATAAATAAATAAACAAAATAATTTGTGTATTTTCTATCAGTTATCTGACTTCCATCACACAAACTTTGTTTAGTTTGGGGCCAGATGGCGCTGTGTGTATAGTCCTACGATATTTATTTATTATTATTATTATTTATTTTGGCGTCAGTTCAGTCTGTGACCTTGATCACGTATAGACTGATGGCTGAATGATGGATTGACGGGCGGTATTTACGGTAACCAAAAACTTCTACGCGATAACGCGCATACGCATTAGATATGGATTTTAAGAAGAAAAAAACTTGTGTTGCTGTAATATTTCTACGAGGAATCATAGAAAAAGAAAGTGGTGGTGTATTGGAAAAGAGAATGCAACACACATTTAAATTTACTGAATGAGAAAGAGACACAGGAGAAGTTGAGTAATGGTTGAAAAGGGGGCGTCGGGAGTAGCAGGCGAGGCGGCGACACGGCGTGTGACTCCATCGCTGTCCAAGCGATGACTGACATCAGACTATTAAAACACACGTTCAGTCTTGCGTCAGTCTGACCAAACTGGCAAAAATTATTAAAATCTTTAAATAACCATTCTGGACCATCAATCCATCAGTCTGCGCGTAAACAGTCAGCTTCCAACGTCATAATTCATTCTGACATCAATCACGGATTGAACTGACGCCAAAATAAGCGTGTGACCTCCGTCTTATATACTACAATTACTTTATGTTTTGTGTCATTAGCTGATAAATTTTACGTTTTTTTTTGCGTAGGATACGGTAAACGATCACTTGTCGTTGAACTACGAGTCCAACCAAGAGTCTCCACCTTGGATCCCAGACGACATTCTCAATGTCAATAATCTCGATGAGCCAGACAACATCATGGAAAGGCTCAATGGAAATCAGGACGATAAGGTAAAATGAACTTTATCATGACTGCATAAGGTCGTATTTTTGAGAGTTAGCGAGTCGTGAAACATTCTTAAAGTTAACTTTTCTCGACGAGCCAGACGACATAATGGCATGACTCGATGGGAACCAGGTCGATAAGGTAAAATGAACTTTATTATGACTGCGTATGATCTTATATCGGAAAAATTGTTCTACTTTAATCGCATCATAAATTCCGGACGACATTCTTAAAGCCAGACAACATCATGGAAAGGCTCAATGGGAACCAGGACGATAGGGTGAAATGAACTTTATTATTTATTTATAAAGTCCGCCAACACAGTGTACACCAATACATTAAAAATTAAATTACTAAATTAAAAATGTCAAGATAAGTGTTACAGCAATTATAGGCGAAGACGGCGCGCGTTACAATTAAATATTCAGTCAAAATTCAATAATACGTTTAATATATTATATGTATATATATAATAAACACTGACGTTTTTTTTTATTTTTGTGTTTTTTTATTTAGGGTTATTTTCTTAAGGATTTATTTATTTATTTATTTATTTATTTATTTATTTATTTATTGAGAAAAAATACGGTTAACCAATTACATTCAATCTCACAAAATTTTGACATTCCACAAAAACAAAAATCTAAAATACAATTACAAAAATTAAAAAAAAAAAAATGAAGATGTCAAAGTACAAAAACAAATTAATAATAATATTTAAAAAAAAACGAATTACAAAATGTCATAAGATTTAAAAATTAAATGTCGAGATCGGAGCCTGGATTACTATTATTGCATCGATCCCACTGGTCTGTTAAATTTTCACAATATATTCGGAAAGATGCAATAATAACCCCAACAATGAGCTTGAGCTGCCGGTGAAGGAAAACATCGTGAGGAAACCATAGCATGGTGGTAGGGTACTTTCTAGTACTCGGCTGGCTAGCTACCACCCTCAAGTTGAAAATCTGCCGCCAAGCATCTAACGGTGTGTTCCGGCAGCCTCACTTGAGAGCCAGTTCCATTCCAGACTAGGTGTGCTTTACCATCTTCGACCACACCATCACTTAACATCAGGTGAGCTGTGGTCAAACACCTAGCCTGTCAACCATTAAAAAAAAAAAAAAAAAAAAAAATTGACCTCCAGTTGTCAAATACAATGTCGAGTTCAGTGTTGGCGGCGAGGAGTGCGTTGAGGTGGCGGCGGGCGCGAACTAAAGGCGACATAGAGCGCGCCACCGTGCGACCGCTGTCAACGTGAAACAAGTAATGCGGCCGACCGCGCCTGTTCGCCGGGACCCCGGGTTTGTCAGGCACAAACAACGTGCAGAGGAGATTGTGAAGGTCCATAGAATCGACCGCTCCTCTGAGCACCTTGCAGCAAATGCCTTAATTGTATCTAATAATAATGAAGAGTTTTAATTTCATGAATAGATTTAAAAAGTATTTTGAATGGATGTGGCTATATTTTTCAGATCACGGTGAAGTTGTTATGTGGGGGCGACTTGTTGGAATCGTTCGCGACGCCTGGACTGTGGTCAGATGAAGATGTAAGCACTCATTGTTTAGCTAGTCGATTCTCCGCGGTGTCACCCACTTTTGTAAAGTTCAGAAACTTAGTTTAACAGTTTCAAAGTTCAGAAACTTTGAAACTGTTAAACTAAGATCATTTCCAGCAATATTATGTTTGTCAAGCTGTGTATGCCTATAACTGGCGCATGTATCGGAGTATAACTTTTTGCAATGTTATCCTACCTTCATAAATAAAAAAAATAATATCTATCTATACTATTATAAAGAGGAAAGATTTGATTGTTTGTATTGAATAGGCTCCGAAACTACTGGACCGATTTCAAAAATTCTTTCACCGTTTGGAAGCTACACTATCCCCGGGTGACATATTATTTAATATGTATTATAATTATGTGTATATAATATATATAAAATTAATGTTACTTTTTATCCCTGTATTCCCACGGGAACGGGAACTACATGGGTGAAACTGCGAGGCGTCCGCTACTATTTTTTTAAATTATTTTTTTTATAGTAGATTGGCTTGCGTTTGACCGCCATCCCGCCTGATGTTAAGCGAAGATGCGGTCTACGGTGGAGCACGCTCGCCTAGAAGAAACCGGTTCACTCGCGACTTGAAGGTACCTACCCAGACTATATTCATTGGGGAACACCCACTCGGGCAACAGAATAATGTATTTAAAGAAGTAATTATTGTAAACTAATGTGTGCAGTTGGAGACAATAGTGGGGAAGCACGGTCTGGTGGTGGTGACGCGGGCCGGCAGCGACCCCGGCCGGTTCATATACGAGTCAGATATGCTCTACAAACATAGGGTAAGCTATATCCAACAGTTAAAAAAAATGCAGACAGGCAAAGCATCCCATAACCAGATGGCATTAACAGTAAAGGCATCATTATAAAAATAAATAAAAAACGAGGCTGAGAAGATTCATGAAAGAGTAGATAGGAAATATATATTTATTATGTATATATTTCTTTTTTTATATTTTCGCTTTTTTATTTTTTTAGTTGTCGGCTAACTCAGCGTGCTAAAAGGTTATCATTACTCTAACTAAATCGTAGCTCAATGTTAGCTTTAAAGCTTTTTTTTGTGTGCTCAATTTTACTATCAATAGATAAGTTACAGTCAGTTACATAGATAGTTTTAAATCTAATAGATTATTTATTATTTATCAATCAACAAGTCGAATCTACCATAAAAATATGTAGTCCAATTAGAACACTTAATTTTATAACACTGTCTAAAATACATATTATGACAATACAAGTCAAAAAAAAATTATTTCGTTTTATTTAAATACATTATTAGTATTTTTACATAATTACTATATATTATGTATCTATTTTTATTAGTTTCTTTTTTAACTTAAATAAATAAATATCGTAGGACTATACACGCAGCGCCATCTGGTCCCAAACAAAGCAGAGCTTGTGTGATGGAAGTCAGATAACTGATAGAATACATAAATACTTTTTTTTTTGTAAATACATACTTATAATACATACAAAACACCCAGACACAGAACAAACATTTGTTTATTCACAAAATGTTTGCCCTGAGTGGGAATCGAACCCACGCCCTACAGCTCTCAAGGCAGATATACTACCAATGAGCCAACAGGGCTGTCTATAGTATACAGCATACACTTAATAGTATTACAGCATCTGTTCTTAATCTGTATCGTGTTTTCCATACTTGGTTGTCTGGAAGAGATCGCTCTTAGCGATAAGGCCACCACTTGTGGCACAAGCTCATAAGATTCTTAAACTTACGTCGTCAACGTAAGGCTCTAAGCCAGTTTTACTTGGTGGTAGATTTCCTTAGCAGGAGATCGTCTAGGTAGGTACCACCGCAGTACCAGTTATTCTGCCGCCAAGCAGTAGTGTGTAGACATTACTGTGTTTCGGTTTGAAGGGGGGCAGCTAGCGGAATTACAGGGCTGTTGAGACTAACCATCGAAAGTCTCAAAGTAATGAGCGCCAAAGCAGTGATGCCCTGGACTTTGTTTTGTTACTCAAAGTTCTGTGTATCACAGCAATGGTCATGGACAGGCGTTATCTCTTACCATCAGGAAAGCGTCTCGTTCGCCTCATTACATTTTACATTAAAAAAAAAGTTTTATTTAAATAATTAGTTTTTTCTTGTTTTATTTTTGACTCTGTATTAATTAAAATTATTAACTAATAGTAATTTATAAATAAATTTAAAGTTAATTATTAATTTATATTATTAAAAATTTAAATCAATGTCTATTTATAACTATTCAAGTTTTTATTATTATATATACACGACTAATTAACTCTTAACTCTTAATTGACTCTTTAATAATTTAGATTTAAAAAAAAAACAATAATTTCAGAAAAACGTCATCTTGGTGTCGAACTACATTGTTAATGAGGTTAGTTCGACTGTCATTCGGAGGCTCGTGAGGCGCGCGGAGAGCGCCAAGTACCTCACGGACGACGCCGTCTTACAGTACATCAAACAGTACAAACTATACAACGCTCGAGGTGACACGTAAGTTCATATATATTAAGAGCGCGCTTAATGCCAGAAAAAAATCAGTATCCGCCCGCTCTAGTACGAAGAAACAATTCATAATTCATTTATTGCATAAATATGGGTACATATATAAATAGATGGAAAATAAAAAAAGATCTCCATATTTTAAGAACTAAAACTACCCACTACAAACAATAAGCAAATGACTAAATACATTTGCATATCAAATTAGAATTATAGAAAACTAGCGACCCGCTCCGGCTTCGCACGGGTGCCATGTAGATACTAATGTACATGCAGTACATACAAACCTTCCTCTTGAATCGCTTTATCTATTTAAAAAAACCGAATCAAAATCCGTTGCGTAGTTTGAAAGATTTAAGCATACATAGGGACAGATAGACAGCGGCAAGCGACTTTGTTTTATACTATGTAGTGATGTCAAACAGATTAATTAGTTACAATATTTAATGTGTCATGGTTAATTATTAAATTGTCAAAAAGGATATAAAATAAAAAATGTCAAACAGAAGAAGAAAATAATATGAATATGTCAAAATTTTAACTCTATAATCCATAATAACAAGACAAGAGGTAAATAGGTAAAGGGAAATTAGGAAGTAAATAGGTTTCTTCTAGGTAAACGTGCTTCATCTTAGGCCACACTACTGCTTAACAACAGGCAGAGTATGGTCAAACGCGAACCTAATTTGAATTAAAAAAAAAAACAAGATCGAGAATTGCATGATTTGAAATCAGAGGTACATATTTTTGACTGAGTTTTTATAAATTCATTACTCAAAGCTTTTACATCAAATTAAAAAAGTAATTGGTGACTTTACTAAATCATAAATGTAGCTATTTTATTCATAAAAAATAATGTGGTGTCATCGCTAATATTTCGAGTAATTAATTAAAATTGTTTTTTTCTGCGGCAAATTGTAGGGTTTTTTTGTGAAAAAAACTGACCTATTTTCAAAATTCTATCCGGCTCTTGTACTTCTTCAAGATTATACCCATATTCCAATATTTTTTTGTTGTAAATATTTATGTTTTATTAATATCAAAGAATCGAAAATACCCCTTTTACGTTTTTCTGGCATTAAGCGCACTCTTAACTTCTTGCTGTTCACCGCAATTCCTTCCCGTTGAAATTCGCAAAAAAATAAATAGAATAGCATACAAAAAATACATTAAAAAAAATATAAAAAATATGTTTGATCAGGTCGCAGAATTTATAAAAAGTTAGTAATTCTGTATTGCTCGTAAAGAAATACTTGACCTAACAATTTTTAATGCCTATAAACTACTAGCTGTGTCCCAAAGTGTTACCTGTTGTTCCCACGTGAATACAACATTTTTCCGAGATAAAAAGTAGCCTATTTGTTAAACCAGGGTGTCTGCTACCTCTATACCAAATTCCATCGAAATTGGTCCGGCCGTTTGAGCGTGAAAAAGTAAAAAACATACAAATACACTCACAAACTTTCGCCTTTATTAGTATGATTCTCATATGAATATGCAATCAAAAATCTAACAATTGTCTTTTTTCGTGCTTACAATGGAAACAGTGAGTATCTAACTAACCTTTACTACGGGAAAAGATCACCGCAAGACGTCATTATGACGTCACCAGAAGAAACTACCTTCAAGAACATTCTCATCTCTATCAGAGACAAACCATCCATAGTCGATGAAACTGTAACAGTAAAACGTCAAAAGAAAGCAAACTTCCTAATGCCAAGCCAAACAAACTCCGTCAGCCCTATTACTGACACACTAAAGCCTAAAATGGCTTACGTAGACAAAGTCCCGGCTACTTACGTCCCGGGAAAAGCCGTCAAAATAATCAGCAATGCGACCCAACACGCGATTCAAGACGAAAAGGTAAGTCTTGAAAAAGTTAACGTAAAGGATGACAAACTCAGTATAGCAGAGTCCACATATTGTTCTTTGGATAGTTACTTGAGAAAGGATGATATAGAATATGAGCTTTATAGGCGGAGAGTCAGCGAAGGTAACGTTGAACAGAATTTACAAACTGAGCCGATTAAAAAGAGATGCTCCTCGACTATAAGGAAATTGAGACCGGAGGACTTGAAGAAGAGCAAGTCTGAAGTGAGCAAACTCTGCGATAAGATGAAGAGTATAAAGTTGAAAGAAAGAGAGAGTAAGAACTATAAAACGAGGAGTTGCAACGATATAGTCAGGTTGATTTTAACAAAGCATGGCATACACGTGATTAGTGACACTGAAGCTATTGTGTGAAAGGTTTTAAATTGCTTGGCAATTTAATGATTTTGAAAGATTGTATGTGTATCGGCGAAAAAGAGATACTGACGATACTGGGGACTTTAAAAATACCAAGTCAAATATGCAAAAGAATTAATTTTGCTATGCCGGTGCATATATTTTTGTTCAAGACATCTTTGAAGGTATTTCTCCAAGCTTGGACGAATACCGTGTGCCTGCTTGCTCTGAGGAAGTCATTTGAAGCCGTTAAAGAGATTTTGATAACATAAAATATTGCGAACGAGGTCCTCTTGTGTTAGATTTAACGCCTGTTTATTACCAGCGATACTCAGAACTTAGAGCAACAAAACAAAAGCCAGGACTCATTGACACTCATTGCTTTGAAGCTTTCGATAGCAATCTCTTTAGTTCTAAAAGATGATGGTATAGGCATTTAATGTTTTTACATGTCTGCCCTTTGTACCCTAAACGGTTGGCGAATGGCTAATGAGATGTAAAATTTACAGAAATCATGATTGCCTGATATAGTGATTTGCATAAATATTTATGAGACAATCTTTTAAAAGTACTCAGTATGAATGAAAGGGGATGACAGCACGTTCAGGAGAATGAAAGAATTTATTTATATACCATAGTTGTTCGGTGTAGTCATAGTGGTTTCGTGTTGAATTTAGATGTCAATTTTTGTCTAAATGTTAACTTTAAACAAACTAAACCTTTTTAAATTTAAAAAAATATAAATCCAAAATTGGTAAAAAAAATGTCCCAAAATATAAAGGGTATCTCCCCAAGATAAATATAAAATAATAAAACTACTTATATGCAAGGTGGAAATTATAACTCAAAATTCACAAACTTTGTATTGAGTATTATTTAGTAAAAAATATTTACTATCTTCGTCGAAAAGTAACAAAATACCAAAGTAATTTTAGTTCTTAATTTCTAATTTTAATTGTTGTTACAATAGAAATATAAAATAACAAATGTTATAATGAACCTAGAGGATCAGTGTCACTGTCTTTGGATCTGACCCGTGGCCCAAACGCCCCGCGAAAGTCTAAAGTAATTACTAATTTTATGGTTTTGTACTTTTGAACATGATGGGTGATTTGTTAATTGGAAAACAAAAGTATCGACATTTAACAAAACACTAGATAAAAGTAATAAAATATAATCATTGACATTATGGTTGCGCTATTTCAACGTAAACTCAACTTTTAGAGTCCCGTCCCGCCCGTTGTATTGTGAAAACGAGACAAAGTTGTCATAAAAATATAAATAATTCATATTCTTATTAATAGTCAGCAAAAAGAAAAATATTTGAGGAAACTTGATGAATATTCATAATTACACATTATAATTGACATCACTATTTTGACATAAAATTTCCACCCTGCATATAATATAACCTGATTAATTATATTTAAAAAATATATATCTTAGATCCCAGCTTTATCCAGTATACAAATATCTTCCATTTAAGACTATACAAAAGCACAAAATAAATATACAAAAATTATAGCCAAATTTTGAGCCCTTTAATGTATTGTTTAGACAGTATTATTATAACAATATGTATTTATTATACATGTTACATTGTTCTAATATATGAATTTAATCTAATCAATTTAAATGTATACTTCCCTTAGATGTACTATAATTAAGTATCATCTTATATATAATGTAATTATTTATTATTATTTTAAAAGTAAAATTTCGTATGCCCTTTAGCTAATTAATAGCTGAACCAAAGCTGGCAAACGATAAAAAACTTCAATTATTTTAATTATGGAAATTAAAATTTTAAAGTAAATATGAAAAATATAACGATTTTGAGATACCTCAGAAAATTGCAGTTAATGGTAGAATTCGGTATGTAAAGTTTTTTTGCATTAATTTTATATTTTTACTGATCCTTTGCCGTCGTTGATTTTTAATACGTTTTCAATTTTTTTTTATAGCGATGGCGTCACATAGTAGGCTGAATATGTATGCCCTTAAAACAAAAAAGTATAGATAGACTAGACTTTTTTGTTTTTGACACATTCGACTGACTTTGACAGTTGACATGAAGTAAACAAATCTTATATGATAGCCTAATTAAAGCGATATCGAGTAACGTTTAAAGTAAAATAATCCAGATATTAGTATTAATAAAGCGAAAAACAATTCAACGTACGTGCATAGAAGAGGTTATTATGGTGCTGTCGTTGACTTGACACTGACAGATTTTGTTTTGGTTTGCCATTGCCTTTTTTAGGCACTGAAAGTGGCCCTATACAGCTTACTATGTGACGTCATTAGAGGTGAATTGAAAGTCAAGTTTTTTTATGTATTTTATTATAATAAATTCCATCGTATAGTTTAAAGACTAAAAATAATGTACATGAATGTAATATTTCGAAATAGTTTTAGAATCAGTAAAGTGTACTTTTCTTTACATACCGAATTATGTTCAGCCGAATTGTAGTTATCTTAGAATCGCGATGTATATCCGTAAGATATCTGTATAGAGAGAAAATTTTACATGAATTTATAAATATTTATGAAATCTTGTTGTATTCCATGTATATATATATATATATATATATATATATATATATATATATAGATATATCTTTGTACTTAATCCCCTGTGATAGACTTCACTTTAGATAGTTAATTAGTGCCAATTATATATCTGAATTATTAATATACAGTGAAACCTGGTTAAGTGAGACCTCAAGGGACCTACAAATTTGTCTCACTTATGTATTAGGGTCTCAGATATCCAGGTATAAATAAATATCTGTCTCATTTAGATACATAGGATTCCATTAACAGAGGTCAAAATACAGGTTAGTGCAGTTATAGAGGTGCGATTATTAAATAAAATAACGTATTATGTAAACATTATATTTTGTAAGTTTTAATCTTAATTGGGAATCAAAAAAGATAATAAGAAAATCTAAAAAACGAATCCCAGATATAGAGGTTTGCTTCGTCCCACTAACAGAGGTAATTCAGTGCCAAAGTGGCGGGACCTCAGCATCAGTCCCAGTTATGGAAGTTTCTCACTTATCCAGGTCCCACTTAACCAAGTTTCACTGTATTATCATTGATAAATAATTAATTAAACGTTGTGCGATAGATTTTTTAATATACCTATTATAAAGTCGCTTATAAATAAAATTATAAAATTATAAATGATAAAATTATAAAGTAATTTTCTTAGAGAAACTTAGTTCCTTATCGTTGTGAAAATAATTTGAATATTTTATTGTACGCGACAGCCCAAAGAGAAGTTTTTTATTTATTTAAATGTACTTTTATTTAAAAAAAATAAATCTCATTAATAGTAAAATAATTTTCATTAATAGTCTGATTTTAATAGTTATGTTTAGGTTGTGTACAAATGATTACGAGAATTATTATTTTTTGAGCATCCCAAGTTTCATAGAAACCTGATCAGCCGTTTCCAGAAAAATATTGTAATATTTTATTTATTTAAACATATTTTTTTCTTATTTTTGTATGTTTTGTGATGTTATCACAGAAATACCTACTTTACAGCATAATTAATGTGTGTTATAATTATTAATTAAATCAAAAATTGGCTCGATGTTGCGTTATTTCAGTGTTAGATTTTGATATTTTCTTTGATTGTTTTGTGATTTCGATGCAATGAAACATGTAAGTTTTGAGGCTCTACTGGCCTCATTGTAATGGGGTTACACTGAACGGTAGTATGAAGCTGAAAGGAGGTCATGATACGCATGATTATAAATACATAACTCTATGGAACGGACCCTGGAATTGCGAAAAAAGCTGTTTTTATGGAAGAGTGTGTAATATACCTCCAAAAAATAAATAGAACAGCATTTTTCCTCACATAGACCTTCTTTTGGCATAGACTTTTGTTTTGCATACCCCTGTGTAGTACTTAGATATTAATGGTAAAATTATATTTTCCCTGTAGATTCTAACTACCCGAATTTTTTTAGTTTTACGTCAAATATTTTCTATTCAAACGCTCTCGAAAATTTTGTTTTACAATAATGTTTGATTGTTTTAATTAGCTATTTTATTTTTAATGTAGTAATATTTCCCTATAATTCTGAAGTCACATGGAGCTTTCCAAACACGATGGATTTATATACAGGCTTAAAAGCTTAGAGTATATTAATCTGAACTGTTCACAACATTATGAAAGACTTTTGCTGGAATTGCCAAAAAAAATAATACTGCAAAAGTAGATCTTTTTAAATGAAAAACCTTTTGCGCCAAATAATGTGATTATTAATAAAATATATGCGAAACATGTTAATGTTATCACACTACTACGTGGCTGTTGAATTACTACAAAAATTTATTTATAATTTAACATACGGATTTTGCAAAAAATGTACCATTACAAAAGGTTGGAAGGCTCCACTTGACTCGATACTATGACTACAAGGACAAAATTTTAAGATTTTTTTTTTTAATACTATATATGAATTATTTAGCAGATTGATGAAATACTTTAAGTTAGATCTTTGTTATACTAAAAACTGTTTATGACAGCGTCATTAGCATAAATGTGGTTTTTGGAAAAAAAGAACTTGTGGTGATCTTGTAGTGATGATAGCTCAGTGGTTAGCGCGGTAGGTTCGCATGCCGAAGGGCGTGGGTTCAAACCCCAACAATGAGCTTGAGCTGCCGGTGAAGGAAAACATCGTGAGGAAACCATAGCATGGTGGTAGGGTACTTTCTAGTACTCGGCTGGCTAGCTACCACCCTCAAGTTGAAAATCTGTCGCCAAGCACCTAACGGTGTGTTCCGGCAGCCTCACTTGAGAGCCAGTTCCATTCCAGGCCAGGTGTGCTTTACCATCTTCGACCACACCTTCACTTAACATCAGGTGAGCTGTGGTCAAACACCAAGCCTGTCAACCATTAAAAAAAAAAACTTCAATTTTACTACGAAAGAGATGCCTGGCAGACCTGACTCCCAATCTGGAGGTGCTGGGTTCGAATCCCACGGCACGCATCTTTGTTTTTACTAAGTTATATGCGTGCTAGCTACTAAATACAATCTGGGTATCTTCAAGTCGCGAGTGAATCGATTTCTTCTAGGCAACCGTGTTCCATCGTAGACCGCATCAGGCGGTCAAACGCAAGCCTTATATGTTATAAAAAAAAAGCTTCAAACAGTGAGGAAATCAGTTTTGTTTCAGAGTTTATAATATTTTCGAAGCTATCTGAATTTTTGACACGTATTGCCAATAAACTAGAATTCGTGAATTGTTCTTTGTTCGAAAGCATTTATAACTGCATATGCTAAAGGCGCTGTTCACAGAGGTTATATTCTATAGAGATGCTCATTTGTGTATGTAGCTGTTAAACCTCAATTTTTCTGCGGTAAACCTGTTAACGGATGAATTTAATTTACGAGTCGATTTTGCTTTATATGAGTTTAAAAACAACATATTCCAATGAATGCTAGTAATACTTTTTAAAAATAAATTTACTTGGCAGCAGATCGCCTTAACAGGAGGTCGTCTAGGTAGGTACCAGCGCAGTATAAATTATTTTGCTGCCAAACGGTAGAGCCAGTTCCATTCCAGGCTAGGTGTGCTTTACCATCTTCGACCACACCTTCACTTAACATCAGGTGAGCTGAGGTCAAACACCTAGCCTGTCATCCATAAAAATAAAAAAAGTGTAAACATTACTATGTTCCGGTTTGAAGAGTACTGCAGCTAGCGAAATTACAGGGCTGTTGAGACGTCTTAACTTTGACGTGTCCAAGTGACAGTTGGAGTTTTCAGTAACTTTTTTTTAATAATGTATTGGCTTGCGTTTGATCGCCATACCGTCTGACGTATAGATGAATACTGGACTGTAGGAATTGTTAGCATAACAATTGTATTTTCATTACTCATACTCGGAAAGTAGGTCTGAAGTTGTCTGAGAATCGGGCTGAAAGTAATACTTTCCGCCCTAGGGAGATTCACTTTCTACTGACAAATGACAACTGTCAAATTAAAAAAAAAAAAAAAAATTGGCAGGAGCAGCTATCCAATCTTCATTTCTTTTAAATTTGTTGATTTATGTAAAATTCACAATTTTTTTCTTTAAATAATTCATGTTTTTATATTTACTTTCCTTGTATTCGTAATGAAAAGCACAGTGTTTACCTCGGATGAAAGACTTAATCAGTCACTCGAACTATTGGCACTCTCAACCAAACCCCGTCTCGTGACTAAATGAGTTACTTTCAGCCCTTGGGTAACAATGCACTGTTGAGCATCTATAGAATATCATCTCTGTGACATTGACCGTTGTCTGCGTAGAGTTTACAAGCATGCCCCCCCTTCCCCTGGTTAACAGTGTTGTGTGTGTGCGTAGGGAGGCTGCGCCTTGTAGCTGACGTGGTGTGCGTGCGCCGAATCGCCCGACTAGCAGACGGACATCACAGATTACGTACCAGTTACTACCGCTTGCTGCTGTCGGGCCACAGAATATGTACTAGTTACATGACGCGCCGTGCGACAAAGATAATGATAGACGATTGTAGTGTTGTCTCGCTTGTGCCTCCTTCGCTTGTTATCTCGATTTTAGTTTTGCGAATATTCGTCCTAACGGCTTAACAAGTCTGTGTAGGCGTGTATTGATTGCTTTGAGCTATTGCATCGTCGTTAGAGCCGATATTCGCATGTGGGCGATATTGCTGCCCATATAGGAATGTAATTTTCTTTATATACTGTTTTAGAGTTTTTTAGAGTAGCGCTAAAATGTAATGCGCTTCTTTTCCGTATTAGGAAGGGAATGCAAAAATTTTATATTTGTTTTAAATTTAATTATGTTTTTATGCAACAGTATCGTTGCGAAATTTGTTTTGAACATGCTATATTAGAATTAATTGAAGCGTATTTACATCTTGGCAAAAATATACGACATATCTATTTTAATTGCCATTTTAATGTCATGTTTCGAAAGATTGTGACATGTTTTTTGCATCTATATCAAAGCAAAAATAGCCAAGATGTGAAACAACTCTATCCTATTGTGTACTTATTTAATTTAAAATGCGACCACTAGTTTTCTGTGCAAATTCTGCTTAGGTAGATACTATTGTATAGTGTACTTAATATTAGTATTGGAAAAGTTTTTAAATGTATAGGTAGTTTATTTAAAGCTGGTATCTATTGAAATTTGAAACGGTGTAGTGTCTTTCAGATATATTTTTGGAATGACGTTTTGAAGCAGTCGTTTGTAGGATAGGATACATGGTGAATATTTTTGTAATGCGTATTTTTCCATTTTGCTTTGTGCTGACGCTTGGAAGAAAGCTAGTGGTCATAATTTTTTTTTATGCCTGCTCTGCTTTATGCGAGCGTATCTTCCACGACTATTGAAAATTATACGACAGAAAGAGGATCATTCAATTTTTTGGAAACATTGTCTTATAATAATAGCCTTTAATTGACTACCTTCATTATGATGTAATTAGCTTTAGGTTTGTAGCGAAGATGTATCAGTGGTTAGCGGGGTCGGTTCGCACTTCGAAAGGCTTGAGTTCAAACCCCAATAATGAGCTTGAGCTACCGGTGCCGGAAACCACAGCATGGTGGTAGGGTACTTTCTAGTATGCGGCTGGCTACCACCCTCAAGTTGAAAATCTGCCGCCAAGCATCTAACGGTGTGTTCGGGCCTCGTTTGAAAGAGAGTTCTTTTCAAGGCTAGTTATGCTTTACCATCTTCGACCACATCGCCAGTTAACATCAGGCGAGCTGTGGTCAAACACCTAGCTTGTAAACCTTAAAAAAAAATTCCCGATCCATTATTCTTGATCTGAATTTAAACTTGATTAAACACATGTTTTAGATTGGTTAATCTGGATTGTATTATCGGTTACATCCGGTGACCTTTTTTAAGGAGTTTCTATACTAAAAAAATATCTAAATTTACATGTTGACCCTACATAATCAACAATAAATTAATGATCCTCATTAACATGTCATTATTTTTCGATTAAGTCTTGGGGAAATGGGATGGATGATTTAATTAGTCTGTAAAATCTAAATTCCTAAATAGATATGATTATTAAAACTAAATGTATGAAATGGCTGGATGTTTTCATACTTTTCGTTTTGAAGCAATATGTAGGTAGGTACCTAATAATAGCGGCGGTACACTCTCGCCGTGAAAAACG
This sequence comes from Biston betularia, assembly GCA_905404145.2. NCBI lineage: Eukaryota > Metazoa > Arthropoda > Insecta > Lepidoptera > Geometridae > Biston > Biston betularia. The sequence goes on from FR989885.1 coordinate 8,226,096, forward strand.
AAAGCTTTCGCTATTTTGATCGCGTTTTGCTTATACCTTGAACACACTGACTCATGTAACCGATTTTGGTTACAACTAACTAAGTACACTTTCATGGATATAATGTTTTTAAAATTTCTGTAACAGTTGACACTGCGGAACTTGAGTGTTCTCAAAGTTGACAAACGTCACGGACCCCGGTGTCCGTGACTAATTAAATAAATGAATAATGAAAAAAAAACCTTGACTATTCAAGAGATTCTAAGAGATATTTAAAATATTTCCGCTTAAAAGTAGTTTTGGTTAAATATTTTTACAAAGGCTAGTGAAAGCTTTACCGCGATCACGATAGACTCGAGAGTGTGTGTAAGACATATTTTTGCATGAAATCTTCCAGTTAGAATTTTGTCCAGTTTTTACTTTGCTTTTAAATACAATAAGCGGCTTTTTCTTATGAAATGTCGGAGAGAAAAGTTGTTTTGTCTTTTAAACTAAAGTTAGTGTTAAGTCTGTCTCAGACAGATGCAGCAGCGGTCTAAAAAAGCTATCTGCAAGCTCAAAGCGCGGTTGAAACTGCCGCGGTTAGTGGTGGCGGGCGCGGCTAAAAGAAGCCTGTTCCACAAGAATATGCCCCTGAATTTGCGTTCGCTACAGCAGGCCGCGCCTGTATGGGGCATTCTTTAACCGGTGTAATCAGATTTAGGAGACACCAATTGAAAATATATACTAGAGTTATCGTAACCACAAAAAAGAAAAGCCCGTAGAAATAATAGCTCAGTACAAAAATTGTTTTAACTTTACAAAATGAGAGAGACAGCAAAATATGCGACAGAGAACGCGCTATAAAACTGAAGTATTCGTATGTTCACCTTTTATTAACTAAAAGCCGCTTAGGTACTGTTATTTTTTTTCCGTTTTGACGTTTGCTCAAAAAATTACGAAATCTCAATTGTAACGATAATTTTTTTTTAATATATAAAAACTGTTATTTTTTTTTTAATATTAAATCATTCAAGCTTTATTTTATAACTATAAACATTGTTTATTTAGCATTTATTTAACATGTGTATAACACATACTCAATGTGTACTTAGTATAATTTTTTTTTTATGTCACTGACTGGGTATAGAAACAAACTTAATAATTATGTTCCTGTTATTTTTAAGTTTTAAACAGTTACCAAATACAATAAGATATTATTGAAAATAATCTCAAAATGTATTTTGTGGAATGTAATGTATTATTCTTATAATTATCTGTTGCAAATGTAAAATTACAAATTATTATATAATTGTTTCAATAAAATAAAAACGAAGCGACTTAAGTTGAGTACTGGAATGTGAATTGTATAACGAATCAAATATGGGAGATTTTTTAATATCTCAAATTAGCAAGAGTGGTATATTGTCTTGTCAGTTTAGCCCGCTTTGTACAAATAATTATAACAAATAAAACTACAAGTTGAATTATCTAATGGCAACACTGAAAACATGGCGAAATTAAAAAAATTGGCGATAATATCTGAAATTTCTATTTTCAGTAATCTTATCCATAAATTAATCCTGTATCTTAATCTTAGTTACAGATTAATTTGTTTTGTTGGAGTTTTTGTGTGTTTTAAGAACATTTCTTGAAGAAATGATCATAAGCTTCTGAACATATAGAGGCTTATAATGATGTAGGTACCTATATAAAGTTACAGTTAAAAGTCGACATTATTGTTGTAAGTTTGTATTTGGAGGTAGGTTGAATTTCGCGTGTAGGTAATATTAAAATTCAAAATTATTTTATTTGGCACAATTTATTAGTCACATTAAAATGAACCCATTGGCCCCGAACTAGTAAAACCTGTGTTTCGGGAACCAATGGCTTCTCCCGATATCTTGATACAAAATGCCAAAGGCTAAAAAACTAAACAATTAAAAATTAAATTAAACAAATAAAAATATGTCTTTTCAGACGTTTCCTGGACCCTGACTGTCATTTCTTAAAATATATTGTCTCGTCCAGTGTAACAATAGAATAGAATATAACTTTATTACACACCAAAACAAAACACAACATACAAATAAAAAAAAGAAGAGATAATTAACATAACAAAACAATATAATAAATATTTGGCCTAGAGCGATTTCTTCCAGACCACCTTTAGATGGAAAGAAAAATAGAAATAAATATTAAGTAGGTTGGTGTATAAAAAAAAAAAACAATTCTTTTGTGTTTTTTTTGCTAATTACGAAAAAATACTTTTTCCACACTTGATGATTAAACTAGAAATCCCCCGAGTAATATTTTGATCGTATGTTGTTACTATTTTTCAGTTTGCGAATGTAAAATGTTTTCTCGAACCTACGATGAATAATTCATCTGTAATTTGTAAAAAACAACAAATTTTATATTTGCCGCCGTGAGCGAATCAAACCACCTGCGTTTACTACAGTGATTAAAAATCTACTTTGTTTGAAACAGTATAGGGTTCACATTTCAGTGCTTAGTTATTACTTTAAGCCCGTCACAGATGGAACTATAATATATGTAGTATAATTGTAAGAGAGACAAAGATATATTTATTTGCATACACATTAATTTATTAGTAGTACCTTGGATTTCAGTCTCATCATGTTCTTGGCTCAATGGGCGTACAAATGTTGTCACAGCTTTTTTGCTATACAATTCAAATTACATAATTTAATCAAAATAATAATAGCAAATTTAATTAATGTCAAAGTAATAATAGTATTAATAAATAGCTTTCCAACGGTGAAAGAATTTTTGAAATCGGTCCAGTAGTTTCGGAGCCTATTCAATACAAACAAATCTTTCCTCTTTATAATAAGTAGTACGAGCGGACGCCTCGCGGTTTAACCCGCGTTGTTCCCGTTCCCGTGGGAACACAGAGATAAAAAGTAACCTATGTCACCCGGGGATAGTGTAGCTTCCCAACGGTGAAAGAATTTTTGAAATCGGTCCAGTAGTTTCGGAGCCTATTCAATACAAACAAATCTTTCCTCTTTATACCTAATAGTACTAGCGGACGCCTCGCGGTTTCACCCGCGTAGGTCCCGTTCCCGTGGGAATACAGGGAAAAAGTAACCTATATCACCCGGGGAGTGTAGATTTCCAACGGTGAAAGAATTTTTGAAATCGGTCCTGTAGTTTGGGAGCCTATTCAATACAAAGAAACAAATCTTTCCCCTTTATAATAGTAGGTATAGATAGATTAAGATAAAGGATACTTTTTATCTCTAAATAATGTTTCAATATATACCAAATTTCAAGTGGATACGTCCAGTAGTTCGTTTTTGATGAACTTATTTTCTGATACAAATAGTATCCTATATTTTAATCCAGGTAATAAACTATATGTTTGGCAAATTTAATCCAAATTCGTTCTGTCGTTTTTGCGTGTTTGAGTAACAAACATACAAAATTTTCACATTTATAATATTAGTAGCTATATTTTATATCCCATCTGTGACGGGCTTTAGCCGCTGTTGTACATAATTTTTTATGTACCTATATTTATTATTGTATGCAATAGAATATAGTTGAAGCTTGTGATACTTGTTAACAAATTAAACTACATATTATTTTAATTTTAAATTGCAGTTTTATTTCTCTCTTACTTAAAAATTTAACTAAAATAATTAACATTTATTTACATTCGTACTTACGTCATTAATTTTATTACCTAAGTACTTATGATTATTTGGTTAAATAATCCCTATCATCTAGGTACTATTTACTACAAAAAAATTTTGGTACATTGACTCAATTGTTCTATTCTAGTTATATTAGGCTAGGGTGATGGGATAGTCAAAGGATAGGCACACCTAGTCTGGAATAGAATTGGCTCTCAAGTCAGGCTGCCGGAACACCGTTAGGTGCTTAGCGGCAGATTTCCAACATGCGCTAGCCAGCCGAAAATACCCAACCACCATGCTGTGGTTTCCTCAGGACGTTTTCCTTCACCGGCAGCTCAAGCTCATTGTTGGGATTTGAGCCCACGCATTACGGCGTGTGTACTGACTACACTAGCCACTGAGCTATCATCGCTACAATTCATATTATAATCAGTACAAATCTAACAAGACTAAGCCAGCCTGTTATGTATCCCGACCTATTTTTGTTATGTTAGATCATACAAAAGGAAATTTTAAAAGAAACATTTAAAGCCTAGCGCGAATGGCACAATCTCAAAATATTTCAGTTATTAACAGTCAACAATTTGTGACACTGTTTTCGTTTGCACCGACACGAAGAACAAACCATAAAGTTAATATTTTAAATTGAGCATGACTTTTCTGATACAAATCACTGTAAGAGTATTTTGATTTCAAATTAAATTCTTATGAGTACTGACGTTTACAATCAAGAGTTTTTATCTAAGTGTTCTAGGTATATATTTAAGGTGGTTCGATTTCCATACAAATATGTTTTTTTTTCATTTATGGACAATAATCTACTGTTTTATTCAAGCAATTGTGATTTACCGCAAATAAAGACCAAAATAAATGTTAGTAGCTGTGATTTCACTGTAAAATTATGCTCCATTTGTCCATAAATCGAAAAAAATTGTTTGTATGGAAATCGAACTATCTTAATGTATTTCCGCTTAAAAATCGTTTTGGTTACAACAGTGATGAGGATTTAAATTAAAAAGCCCTGACAGCCCTGTTAGTTCACTGGTAGTATGTCTGCTCCAAGAGCTGAAGGGCGTGGGTTCGATTCCCACCCAGGACAAACATTTTGTGATATAAACAAATTAATGTTTGTTCTGTATCTGGGCGTACTGTATGTATTTACAAAAAATAAGTACTTATGTAAGTATTCTATCAGTTATCTGACTTCAATCATACAAGCTTTGCTTAGTTTGGGGTCAGAAGGCGCCGTGTAATGTCCTACGATATTTATTTAAAAACGCATTCGATAGATTCTAAAGTCGCGCTCCTATGTGATTGATATGTCTAAGGTGGAAATATTTTAGTCACAATATAGTCGCTTAAATATAATACATAAATTCACTTTTAAAACGTTTGTTTCTTATTAACGTACCATAAACTTAAGTAATAATTTAATCAACATTTAGCATAATTATCTATAAATAACATTTTATACTTTATTTTAAACATTACCACACGCCTTTCTTAACCATATCCGCTGGGACACTGCATCGCTAATTGCCGAATAGGGAACCTCTTTTTGAAGTCGGTTAAGTCTGTATTATTTAGTGTTTAATTTATGGTAAGGTAATATTTAGTGAATTTCCGCTTAAAAGTCGTTTTGGTTACAACAGTAATGAGGTATTAATTTAAATAAGTATTAATATAAATCGAAATTTTTTAAATATTTATCCGAAATATTCCTTAATAGGTAGGTATGTACCTAGTTATCTAAAACAGAACAATATCTGCAGCGAAAAGAGGATATAAATATTTGTTGGTATAAGTTATTTAGATTCGATTTATGTTTTAGATATTAAGGAATATTTCGGATAGATATTTAAAAATTGTCATGTTAAATAATAAATATTTAAAATAAATCTTCATCGTTTGTAATGTATCTATATGTATTATATGTAATGTACTGTAATATAGTAATATAGTACCTACATATAGTATGATATACCACAACTATTATTTTTGTCGGCTAAACGTAAAAAAGATTAGATTATTTGATTTTCATAAAAAAATAAAGCAAGTTACATGATCGATCGTAAAAGTATTTTTATCTTTAGGTGTAATAAAAATATTACCAAAGTATTTATTTATCTTTTGAGTGTTTTTTTCGATAAAACTAAAATTGCTAAAAACCGCCTCAAGCTCGATTCTCACTCACACAGGCGCAACGACAATTTTATATGAACGTTCAAGGTTGCTTCGGTAGAAATTTGTGCATTATTATCGTGTACATAGAGGTCAACATTTTATAGCGTTTTAAAATTGTAGCTTCAATTCTGCTTCAGTGGGGACCGAGCCTAAGGTAGCTATGGCAAGAGAGCTATAGGTAATGAAGTTGTGTTAGGAAACATTCTGACAGCAGCTGGAGTAGGTAATATGATTTAATAAAGCCTGCCCCACATAGACACTTTCTTCGCTATTTTCTACTACGTCTATCATCACAAGTCGCAGCAGTGTGGACAGCCTTTGGTCGATTTCCACTGTCCTATGGGCAACACATATTTCACACTGATAAAAAATTGTCTTTGGATTAATTTAGCAAACATACTCCACTCCAAATTTCACTTCACTGGAGCTGTTTTTTTATAACCCATCAGCAAATGGATACAGAGTCCTTAATTCCTAATCTTCATATATGTAATACGGTTATTTGCAATTTTTGTCTAACATCTTGACAAGTCAAATTCCAGCCTTGGTCAAGTCCAGTCCGGTCCATACAGGTCGAGTCCAGACATGCTTTTGTAAAGCAGTGGAGACGTCACTATAAACTTCAATGGAGTTATGTTTCACCACATTACATCACTTTCCCACACTCACTCTTGTAATTTGGCACTTTATGAATAAAACACCACTATTTTCACCTAAACACTTAAAATAAGTTTTGAAAAATACAATGGGGCGACACAACTCTTTCCGCAGTCCCATCAAAACTATATGGGGCTGTTAATAGATAAAGTAGCTACACAGCAAAAATGCACACAAATGGGATTTATACGAATATTATTTAGTGTGATAATTACAGCTGTCAGAACCGAACCTGGCATGACTCGAGCAAGTTAACTTTTTACTGTTAAGTAATGGGACAATCAAGGCACTCTCTACTATACTGGTATCCATAAATTATGTCACACGAATTTCATGACCTTTTGACGCCTACTTAAAACATTATACTAATTAGGTGTTTTTAAAAAAATGTGATGTCACAAAATTTGGGACCCCTCCCCGCCCCTTGTCACACTTTGTCAACCCCTTTCCGCCTCTTGTCACACTTCGTCGACCCCCTCCTTTCCCATTAACGTGTGACGTAAATTATGCATGGCCCCTGAGAGACAATGCCTGCCCACAGCCATTGCAGCGGTACCGGAAACTTCAAGAGTAATGTTCAGGGTATTTCTACTCATAATACATGTATAGCACCAAATCAATATACAACTTCCTTTAGGGTTTCTTAGTCTTTGCTGGTTCCGGACACTGGCACCAAGGTGTGGCTGTCTTATTGCAAATGAGTTCCACATTGAGAACGGTAAGTGGTAAATCGTCGACAGTGAGCCGGTGACTGCCATGTAGTTTGTATGCCAGATCATGTAGTCCAGTGCGACGGTCACGGCGACGGGTTACCTCGCGCTGATTGTAGCATTTACGCATGTCTCGACGACGGTACGTTTTGTCATGTACATGTCTGAAATTGGTAGATTATATTATGGATACGAAATTATTTAAGGTGGTTCAATTTCAATACAAATATTTTTTTCCCCTTTATGGTCAAATGGAGCATAATTTTTCAGTGAAATCACAGCTACTGGCATTTATTTTGGTCTTTATTTGCGGTAAATAACAATTGCTTGAATAAAACAGTAGATTATTGGCATAAAATCAAATTTATGAATAAAACAGTAGACTTTATTAGCATTAGCAAAATAAATGCCAGTAGCTGTGATTTCACTGTAAAATTATGCTCCATTTGTCCATAAATGGCAAAAATTTATTTGTATGGAAATCGAACACCTTAAGAGGTCAAAAGTTAAACCTTAGTTTCAAATTTATTTACGTTTATTTAAGGTGCCCAGAAGTTTTGGCAGCATAGTTAGAGAGATCATCTTGCTTCCAATATGAAGGTCAAGGGTTTGAACCCAACGGTGTGCACCTCTGTTTTCTAATTATGTGCAAACTGGCAATGGAAAACATCTTGAGGGAGTTCTTAAAAAAATAAATCACATAGGCATGTGTAGGCTATCAATCCACACTTGGCCAACATGATAAGGCAGCTTTACCCTTTTCACATTGAGAAGCCCACACCTAGCAGTGAGACAGTTTGTAAAAACAAGGCTAATTTGAAGCCCATTTATCCTATATGGTAAAAGATACACTATAAAGACAGATAAAATATATACTTTAGATGTAACTAAATCTTTCACAATTGGTTTTATTATGAGGAAAATTGAGGTTCCTTATCACCTGTAGACACCAATGATGCTTAGAGCACCTTTTATTTGACAGGATACAGAATTTAGGTTGTATTAAATTTCAATAAATAACAAATTGTCCACATACCTGAAGGTATCTACAGTTCCCGTGCTGATATTACTCGGCCTAGTGACAGCAAGGCCTGCATCCTTAAGTCTCACATAAAATTCATCATCTTCAAGCCCCCACCCCCAGTAATTATTTGACATTCCATTGACCAATTCATAATGTTCCCTTCTAACTAACAATATACCTCCTATAAATGTTTCATAGTGGTATTTTGGATGTGTCTCAGGCGATGATATATGAATTGGTCCGTTGATAGGATAGTTATATTTTAAGTTGTCATTTAGAGGAAGTAGGTCTACATCGTGCATTGCTAAGTAATCATAATTGTTCTTAGTGTACAAAAATCCAACGTTTATCAACGAAGCTCTGTTGAATCTGAAACTATCTGTCTGTTGTATTACGAATATGTGAAATGGAATGTTTTGTTTATCAAGAAAATTAAACATGTGTGGGACAAATTCTAGTAGTTCTTCAAATCGGTCTCGGAACGGCACGAGGATGGCTAAACGCTTCTTTGTAGCCTCTTTGGACGTTATTTGATAGCGACCGCTGCTAGGTAATGCCTCTTTTTCTGTAAAATTTAAAGAAAATTGTCTGAGAAAATGTTTGGTTAGGTGAAATGATAGCGGATTAAAGACTTATGAGGGAATAGAGATAATAGTCATAAAAGGTTTCTAGTGTTACTCACCGTTTTGTATGGGTAAAGACGCTAAATAACATCCCATTATAAAAGTTAATAATAAACATATCACTATACATTTCGAACTGGTTATTCGGTAACCCATAAAATTGATACCTCGGTACATCAATAAATGTGTCGCGCGATAGTACTAGTAGTGATAAAACACATAATTTACCCGACAACTTAACGATTTAATTAATAAATTCTAAAATTCCTAGAACTTAAGTCGGCGACGGGCGATCAACCCAATGCTTATTTTTATTTTGAGTACAGACCGAAAAGTACCAACAGCGCTTTATCAGCGTGTATGATAATGAAAATAGTTGAAACCAACATCGTACGCACGAAGAACACTCTTGTAACTTGTTGGTTTATACTACCTTTGGCGATGCTAATGACACTATTGGTGTATTTCGGTTTTGGTTCAAGCAAGCTGTCACTGTCAGTATTTTTTTTTTATAATTCTTCGGCAAATGGGTACAAAAATTTAACATCCATTTATTTCATGTTTTTATAATTAAAGCTATTGATAAAAAAATCTTAAGATGCCGAATTACTCGCACAAGTGATATAATGCGGTACAATACATGTAACTTTACTAGGACGTAAACTAGGCTTGACTAATTTGGAACTAGGTTTGACTTTGACTGTGATTAGAACTGAAGCTGTTCGATATAAATGGTGAAAACCAGTGTTTATTACGACGAGTAAGCATTATATTTTATACTAAACAAAGAAGCCAACAATGAGTTCTATTCATGGGTACGTACGTTCGTACGGTTGTAGCATCAAGAAAGTAAAACCTCAAAGAAACCTAAAGGTATTGATACAAAGCTATGTTACATATTTACATAAACATTCGGCCATACAGGTAGGTACATATTTCAAATAATTATTTGTCGACAACTTTCCACACCAGGTATCCCATCACTAACCATAAAATAAACGTGCGCCATTTTTGAACCGCAAATAGGTACTTTAGTTCGCCGTGTGGGGGCGCCCATATCGTCGTGAAGCATTAATTACACTAAGCAATCAGCACTAAGTTTAGCCGTAGTTATTAAGCTAAATATGTTTGAATTGCTAATTAATGGCAAAAGAATGGCCGCCACGCACGCCATTCCGACGACATTAAACGCGTAAGTATGGGACACAATAGTGATGTGGCTTGTTATTGAGGCATTGTCAATTAATTGGTTATGTTTAGGAGATACTCGAATTATCCGCTCAAGTATCGAGGTCAGGTTTGAGCCGGTACTAGCTACTTCTGGCTGGCGAAGATTTCGATTTAATCGTAGTAGGTACCTAGGTACACGTTTTGGGGTATCAAAAATATCCCTACTTTAGTTTGTCAGTCAAGTATTTATACTTATAAGTCTTATGTTTCTATTTTTTTTATTACTATAATTATTTTGTAGGTATATGCTTATGAGTTTAGAGTGTAGCAGAAAGGAAACCACTACAAAACTACTTACTAATCTAGTCAAATTTTTTTTTTGACTATATACACGTCGCCATCTGGCCCCAAACTAAGCAGAGCTTGTGTGTCAGATAACTGACAGAATAGATACATAAATATTTTTTTTTTGTAAATACATACTTGTAATACATACAGAACACCCATACACAGAACAAACATTTGTTTATTCACAAAATGTTTGCCCTGAGTGGGAATCGAACCCACGCCCTACAGCTCTCAAGGCAGATAAACTACCAATGAGCCAAGGGGGCTGTCATTTGTTTACCGCGTCTGACTAATGTTGGTAGGTACTTAACCAGCTTAAAATAACCTCATGTAGAATTTTTCTTATTTGTTTGAATTTGCCACTCACTGCATTCTTGGTCATTTAATGGCTTCTCATAGTAGGTAGGTACCTACTTTGGATTTTATGTAGAAAACATGTTGTTTACACAATATATTCATGCAGACATGTAGTTCAAAACGAAACTTAATATTTTCAACGTTTTCTTCTTTTTTTCTCTTATTATTATTAATGTGACTGTATCCTGTTTTATGTAATATAATTAATTAAACAAATCATTATGAAGAACATTTACAATGATACCAACTCGTGAAACATAGAAAAAAATGTATATGTTCCATACAAATGATATGTTCACCATTAACCAAACATCAAAAGATGACTTTTTGAAAGTTCAGAGTTATGCTAATAGTGAAAGTTGTTCCTAATAATGAGTAGGTACAATATTATTTATACACAATATTATTCTGCAGCTTAATACATAAATACACGAATAAATATTCCTACTATTCATTTGTATGTTTTAGCAGATATCTATTTATATGCTAACGTGTTTAGGTGCAATTTTCTTAACCTCTTTACGCAATTAAAATAGGTTGTATTGAAATTCTCTTTACGCAATTAAAATAGGTTGTAGTCCTACAATATTTATTTATTTATTTTATTTTTATTTATTACAAAAATAGGTTTTATATATATATTTTTTTTAATTTTAAATATACGCTCCACTGTAGCGCTCCACAGATATCGGATATAGGATCCGAGACCTTTTTAAACATTAAATTACAATTTTTTTTTTACAGTAGGTACATGGAGAGGAAAGTCTGTAAAATTAAGCTTACCTACCTAATCTAGGGTTAAAATACTAACTTGTAGTTTTGTATTTTAGTTTTACGCACAGCAAGCAAAGAAATCGAGCATTTCACTTCCTTAATATACCTAAGAGTAAACTAGTTAACCAAAATTACCTCTATAACAAGCAATTAAAAAAAAATCGCCTTAAAAAAATCAACAATTAACTATCGCAGCTCACGGCACGAAATGTCAACAATAAATATTAATTTAACGCACACAACCATCAGTCTGGCCACAAAGAAAACACAATTAATTACATACAGTTTTTATAACAGCCTAATTACATGGTATGGCTGAATGGGCCTGAGACCAGAGCCAAAGCCATTAAAAAAATATAGAGTGCCATGTGTATTTGTAGAATTAGTTCTTAAAATGATGGATTCATTTTAAAAGACTCGTTTTTGTTTAAAACTACTTTCGATATACCTACAAGGGTATAAAAATATAGAGCGTATAATAAGTTAGTAGGTATACCTAATGATCCCCTCATTAGGTATATCTACTAGGTTATTAGGTACCTATTAGGTACACCTATCCTAACTTATTACGAACAGCTTTTTTTTTACAAACTCAGAGTTGCGTCTATAGTAAAATTTGTTTATATTGATAAGTAACACAAACTTCTTATGGCTTAATAAATAAATATTTTCTGTAGGTACTTATATTAGGTAGACATCAAAATAAATGTTTTCTTTCTTTCGTAATACACCCCAAGCCGCGGTAAAAAATGTGACCGCTTTTTTACTGAATTTTTGTGCATCATTTTCCGTGTAGTTCTGTGTTGTTTACGTGGTCACTCTGTTTCGATATTTTAAAGTTTTTTTGATGAATAAAGTGAAATAAATCTATGTCATAGTCATAGTCACAAAAAGTACCCAAGTCAAGGTTGAGCCCCAGTTATGCCTTAGTAAAGTAGTTGTGACTTAACATGCTTGGTGAGTTTTGGAATCAACACGAAAAGTGTATTCATGACATTATTATTAGATATCTATCACTTTCCCGCGCTTATAATTTGACACTTCATAAATAAAACACTACTATTTTTCCACATCACAGTTTTGGAAAATAACATAATTCGGAGACACGAATTTACCGCGTTCCCGTTAAAACTCCAATATTAGTAGGTATATTATTAATAAGGTACCTACTACTTTTAAGAAAATGTCATGATATGTCACATTGATAGTCACCCAGATAGGTATTATTTCCATCAATCGGCCGACTCTACTACAACTTGATTATTTAGTCTATGTTTGAAATAGGGCTGTACCTACCTACTTTTGTTTTACTGTAGTGTGTTTGATATCGATATTTTTTTATAGATTATCGTAATAGACAAGCAAATTATAATGTAGGTATGCTCTTTGATCGCAAATTTTCTTTTAATAGAGGTAGTGCGGTCGCGTACTACTTATGATGATTAGGTACGTATTAAATATCAATTATGACAGCCCTGTTGGCTCATTAGTACTATATCTGCTTAGCACCAAGGCGTGGGTTCGACTCCAAGGACAAACATAATTATTGTGGTAAACAACTATTTGTTCTGTGCCTGGGTATTCTGTATCTATTATAAATATGTATGTATTTACAAAAATATAGTATTTAAGTATTCTATCAGTTATCCGACTTCCATAGTTCAAAACAATTTTTTAAAAAATATCTTTCCAAGTAAGTAGTTCCAATGTCGATACTTAGAAGTATCATTTTTAAAGATGAGCACATCCCTAGCAGTCACATCGCCCATAATACATCAACGTCCTAGCCAACCGCCTAAAATCCGTACTTTCAACGCGTGAGTTACGTCTCAGTTATAAGTAATTAAGAATAAATAGTTACAACTCGAATTGTGGCGTTTTTATACAATATTGGTATAAGCACAGTATGGGCTCTCAAATTTTTTTAATTATTTTGGCACAACGTCTATAAAAGATACACAAAGTGCGTATATTTTACTATGGAAACTGACGTGGTTTTGACACAGTTTTATTTTACTTATGCGGGATTATCTACTCAAGAGAGACGAGGTTTTGACGAAGCCGCACGCATGTTGTACTCAGCTTGGTCTCCATGATGAAGGCCACCGGATGTGACTGAAACTATTGTCAGAGTTTCCGATTAAAAAAAAACAAAAATATTTCAATATTTTAAAGTATTTTATGATGACAGTGACATAAGGCACAGTCAAAGTCAAAGTCGAGTCTGGACATACTGAAGTTCCTGTGGTGTGTTCTTGACTTTACTATAAACTTCGACAGAGATTTGAAGCACCACTAACTGTCACAACATATTTTTATAAATAAACACCAATAACAACACATAAACCTATTTAATAAAGATATTGACATTGGTAATTTATTAATTGTTTAGGTTTTGAAATATTTATGACGTATGAATTATTATTATAAATAATTTAATAAAGCAAAATCTGTTTACATGAAACGACATTTTTAAAAGTACAAAAAATAATGCAAAATTTATTACTATCAATTGTACACAGTTTTTTAGATTTTTGGTGATTTTTTAAAAACTGCTCGATTGATTTCGATTTACTTAATGTATACCGGACCACCTCTGAAGTATGATCTACCAAGCAAAAAAGAATAATTAAAATTGATTCGTAATCACCGACCATTTTTTTGAGTCGGTAAAAAATGGAATTTAGCGACCTGAGCGAATCAAACCATCTTTATAATCGAAGATCAGTTCCAGAATCCTTACTGTTGAAACAAATCACCATTTATTTTTCATGCAATAATTGAACGTTTCTGTTGGAAGGCAATTAAAGGAATTAACAAACAGAAATAAGTAGGGGCTGTTATTTATGCCTAGCCAGGGGGGAAGAGCATTTAATGAACCATTGTTGGTTCACCTATAGACATTGTTTGACTTTTTGTTTTTATTGGGTATGTAGGTACTTTTGTAATAGTGAATCAAATTTATTAGTTTGTGGACAGGTGCTTAACGCCTATCTTATTTTAGGGGCATATTTTAAACGATGAAACTGGGTATTAAACAAACATATGTAAATTACTATAAACGTACTTATAAACAAACACGTTAATGAAATTTGGATGGTTTCGGCAGTTGTTCGTAGTAGGTACAAATTACTACTTTGTAGTTGTACCTATAATTTAAAAAAAAAATAAAAAATTGTAATTCAAGTTGACAAAGGTCACGGATCGCGGTTTCTGCGGAGTGCATACATTTAAATTAAAAAAAATAGTAGAAAATTAATAGATATAGGTTAGGTACAGGGTTAGTAAAAAAAACAAATCAACGAAATTTGATGTCCTTATTAAACAAAACCGTCATTTTCTCATAAAGTACCTACGTCTCAAAGGAAATATGGCAGCAATTACAAAATAAGTATTAAATAGGTAACTTCGGTGTGCAGTAAGTGTCGCGGCAGTCGTAAATGTCATGTTTAACAAAATGGCCGCGCATTTCACGCTTTGACATTTTATCGATATCGATATCTACTTATGTTAGGATGTTACCCGTCACTATTGAGTATCTTTGCCCAGCGGTTTCACTAAAATGTCAAGTTTTTCTAATTTTTCTAAGGCGTGTATCTAACCGAATTTAAGTTAGAAATTATTTTATTTTTGTTTAATGATTGACAGAATAAAGATGTCACCAACAGCTCACCAAACCTCAGTGACGGTGTGGTCGAAGATGCAGAAGCACACCAAACCTGGAATGGAACTGGCTGTTACGTGGGGTTGCCGGAACACACCGTTAGGTGCTTGGCGGTAGATTTTCAACTTGTGAATACAACAAGCAGGGTATTTGAAAGTAACTACGCTACCAACCGTTTAAGTTCTTTGTTGGGATTTGAATCCACGCCGTCCGGCGTGTGATCCGATCCGACCACTGAGCTATCATAGCTATGAAAATATAATTAAGTACAATGCTTTACAGTATTAACGTAGAATAGTTTGACTGCTCTATTACCTAGCTCATTTGGTAAAATATGCTTCAAGACCAGTAGAGCGTGGATTCGATTCCCCTTTCGTTTGACCGCCATCCCGCCTGATGTTAAGCGAAGATGCGGTCTACGATGGAGCACGCTTGCCTAGAAGAAACCAATTCACTCGCGACTTGACCCGACGCAGACTGTATTCATCGCGGTATATACACTCGGGCAGCAGATTCCAATGTCTAGCAGTACCTCCCTACGTATGAAGAAGGTGGAATCAAACCACTTAGTTCGAGCTTTTGGAACATCAACCATAAACCGGTGTCGCTTTTTAGAACTCCTGGCTGTCCCACCAAAACTCTAGTTACATCTCTTAGAGCTAAGACGAATAAGGAGTTTATAATGACTTATCGATAAAATAACAACCAGTAATTAAAACAATAAACCTTGGCCAAATAATATACGACAAACAAAAGGCTAATGTGTCGCAGGACCGCCCGGGGGGCCCGCACACGCTTCTTGCGAAACAAAGGAGGTTTATGATTGATTCCACCATTATGCCAGTGATGGGATCTGGTATCGATAGTTCAATGTCGAGGTCGATGGCGACAAATCAGACATTAAACTTTTTTTTACTCACAGCACCATCTGACCTCAAAAAAAAAGTCAGATAACTTTTTTTACTTATTTTTTTTGCTTTGAAAAGTTTTGTTTTTAACTGAACTAAGACTGTGGGGTTTACACTGGATTTACATATTTTTTTTTAATGTAATGAGTAATTAGACGAACGAGATGCTCTTCTGACGGTAAGAGAGAACGCCTGTCCATGAGCATTGCAGCGATACACAGAACTTTGAGTAACAAAACAAAGTCCAGGGCATCGCTGTTATGGCGCTCATTACTTTAAGACTGGATGGTTAGTCTCAATAGTTACAGCCCAGTAATTTCGCTAGCCTATACACCGGAACACAGTAATATTTGCACACTACTGCTTGGCGGCAAAATATCTGGTACTGCGGTGGTACCTACCTAGACGACCTCCTGCTACCACCAAGTAAACACATATACACACGTAGTACATGTTCTTTTTAAATCTCATGTTTACTATCCTTTGGGCCACGATCTCGCTTGATGTAAAGTGACGGTGCGGCCGACGATGGAGCACGCTGATCGAGAACAAATCCATTCATTCTAGCCTTAAAACGTCCAAATTGTATTTTATAGGAAACAGAGAAGACGGCAATGAGTTCCATTCATGGCTGTAGATACGCATCGCAAGAAAATAGAGCGGAACCGCTGCGTACGAATACCTACTTACCAGCAAAAAAAATGAAAATGACGTGACGCGTGACCTAAATGTTGGTGTTTAATTGGACCTAACAAATAAGCATTGCCATTCAACGCAGTAATGCCGCCAGCTTATTGGGTAGATACACAACCGACTAGTAGCGAACTTAATATACAGTGGTGGTCTTAGGAGGTGGCAAGCAGGGCAACCGCCCAGGGCCTCGCTCTTGCAGGGGCCTCGCGTCCTCGTAGAAAAAAGTTTTTACCATATATGTGCCTACGTGTATCTCGCGCCTCGCACTTAACAAACCCCCCTGAACGCACGGTTTCATTATTAGTGCAAGCATGTTACGGCCACTCGAGCACTGGAACTAATTTTTTAGTAAAACGGATTCAAAGAAAAAGGGCCTCACAATGATCTGTCGCCCCGGACCTCGCAACAGCTAAGGCCGCCGCTGCTAATAATACATTTGTTTTTGTGTAATAGGTTCATTCTTTTCATCGTAAAAAAATCACATTAGTAATTTTAAATCCATCGATATGTATTTTGTGGCTTGGTTAACGCCCCATCACTAAAACCACAATAAAACTCAGCTAATGCTAAAATAGTGTTTCCGAGTTCATTACATTAAGAAACGTGAGCTAACAGAAAATACAAACACCATTAAGAGTAGCTCAGCCTTTTAAAGATTTAATCGATTTCCCATGAGGTTTCAAATTGTTGCCTTTTTTTACATCAACGAGATTTTAACCGACTGCAATAACGTTAAGGTGTACAATATTTTACATGGACAATATTTTTACATTGACTTAGGCACTTTTTTTATTCATTGACATACCTACCTACCTAATAATAATAATAAAGTTTTATTTGCACAATAAATTACATTCACGTGAATTAATTTTTTTTTTACATTGGACTTGGCAATATAGGCGTTTGGCCACGATCTCACCTGGTGGAAAGTGACAAAAACGAAAGGCAGTTAACACTTGGCAATTGAAGACAACATACAAAACAATTTAAAAAGCAAAACAATTTTTTAGTCAATAGTCACTTACCTACTTACTACAATACATATAGTAGGTACCTACTATCCTATTAAGACCCATATTAATTTATAAGTAAGTATATAACTTAAAGCTATTTACACACATGTAATCAGTTTTAAAAAAAAAAATGATGGTTAAATAAGTATACTAATACTTATAAGTATTAAGTAAGTGGGTTTGATACCCACCCAGGGCAAACTTTGTGGAATAAACAAATGTTTGTTCTGCATGTGTCTGGGTGTAGGTACTGTATGTATCATAAGTATCTATGTATTTACAAAAAAAAGAAGTATTAAAGTATTCTATCAGTTATCTGACTTTCATAGTACAAGCTTTGCTTAGTTTGGGGTCAGATGGCGCTGTGTGTAATGTCTTGTGATATTTATTTATTTATATTTGAAATGATTAGCTATTACGGAATTTGACTTGTAACTTTGGTATTAGGTATCAATAAAAGATTTGTAATCTTACTAAGAGTCTTACTAATCCGGCACTAGATAGGTAACATCTATTCAAATCCAGGGGATGTCGGATTATTGGAATGTTCGGATTATTTGAGTCTTAGACTCTATATAGGTACGTATATAAACTAAGTACAAGCTGCGCCCCGCGGTGTCACCCGCTACATGTTTTCGGGGTAAAAAGTAGCCTATGCGTTAATCCAGGGTCTCAGCTACCTCCATACCAAATTTCATCCAAATCCGTTCAATAGTTTTTGCGTGAAAGAGTAACAAACATCCGTCCATCCATCAAAACTTTATGATATTAGTGGGATATCTTCTCGCAAAAACTTTTCTTATTGATCGGGCGATCTTTCAATTCTGCGGTTTAGTTATAACATAGTCCAGTCCGTTGCAATAGTCTTTTCCCGCGTGGAAACGTGACAAAGCTAGAATATGAATACACCTGTCTCGTTTATGCAAGTGGAAAGACTCTTATCACGGCTCGTGTGCTAGAGCCGGCATTGGAAAGTAGTCACGTTTTAGGGCGCGGTCCCGTGAGATATCGAGGCTATAGGTATATCTACTTAGATACAGCTGCCTGTAATGAAGTGTTACGCGCTGGGCGAGGGTTTGTTTTTGATCTGTAATCATAGGTACCTACTTACACAGTCTATATAGGTACTTGCTCATTCTATGGTATAAGTAGTTAACAAGCCGCAACTCACGGTTTCACCAGATATATCTGTATCTATCTGACAGCCATGTTGGTTCATTGGTAGTGTCTGCTCCAAGACTTTGTACTTTTTACTAGTAGGTAGGTACCTACTTTATACTAAGTACCTACTTACTTTTTTGTACTAATACTACTTTTACTAGTAGGTACCTAACTTTGGTGTTACCAATTACCCAAATAGGTATCTAGATATTGTGTTTTAGGTACTTAAATACTTACCTACCTATATTTAAACGTAGGTAGGTATATGTCGCCCACCCGTTTTATGTGTCTTAAGTCAATAAGAAGTAACTACCTACCTAATATTTACTAAACAAAAATCAATCACATTTCGCTAAAGTCTAACCATAACGTTTTTAATTAAAAACAAAATCAAAGTATTTACCAAACACCAGTTTAGTTTATAATGGCGTTAAATTTGCGTGAAATTCAAACTTTATCGTGTTTCATTAAAATTTAATTCAACAATGTTATTCACCTGATTATGTTACTGAAGATTACATTTAACAATTGTTCGCGACGGTCGACTCTGTTGCCGCCGTCAAAAGTCGCCATTTTGTTTTTTAAAATTTTCAAGAGTCGCCGTGAAATTCTCACTTATCCGCCGATTAAGCTTCTAAAGCATCGTAGTTAATTAAAAAGTATTTCACCGACGGCTCGCGACCGTACCTACGCCGGTTAAGTTACTCAACTATCCGAAAACGAGAAATCCCCTCGCCCAATCGACGCCCTAATTGAATCATAACCAGCTAAATTCAAAAGCTCCACCTGTCGCCGGTGCGAGACAAATCTGACGTAACACGCCATCCGGACGGTTAAATCACAAGCTCTTCAGTAAAACCGCCCACTGTAAAAGCGTTCCTAATTCAAACAACACCTTCGCGTTCGCCACCAACCAATAATAGCGAAGGTATTCAAATAAAGAGTGCAGCTCGTTGTGTCGTCTACACCCACCGTGGCATTCCGACCAATAAGCTCGCAGGAGTCCATGTTAGTTATTTTTTTTAATCGGTCGACGGGCGTCGTGCTGTAGCGGAGGACTCATTCGGCCGCGCGCCACCTCGGCGTTCGTATCGCGCGTCGCGTCACGATGGATTGTGTAGTGTGACATGTGGTTTTTGTGATACATTTGTGACGGACTCGCTGTGTGTAAAAGCATGATGCCTCTCGCACCGACCCCTGTGGTGGCGGTGCCATCTAAGCCGAAGATCGGATTTAGTATAGACAGTATAGTCGGCGGGTCTGACAGACCGAAGCACGCGTCGCCGCCGCTGGCTAGTCCCGGCTCTCCTTCCCCGGTCGCTTCTCCCCGGAGCCCGTCTCCGCGGCCGCTGCTCCGACCGAGCGCCTTACCGGCCGTTTTCCCGTCTCCGGAGTTGAAGAGGCACCCGTATCTTGAGGCCCAGAGTCATCACCACCAGTTCTTAGCACATTTCCAAGGGGCTGCGCTAGCGGCAGCGTTAGCGCACCAGCAGCAGAGCTTTGGAGCCCCTCTCCCTCCGCACCCGCCGCCTCATCCCGCTGCCCCCGTGCCAAGAGAGTCCTACCAGCTGTATCCGTGGCTGATCAACAGGCATGGAAGGATATTCCCCCACAGGTTTCCTGGAGGTGAGTGTTTTAAAAACAAACAAATACCTACTTGCTTAATCGGTACCAAATTGCCTGAGGGGCTACTGT
Source organism: Biston betularia (assembly GCA_905404145.2). Lineage (NCBI taxonomy): Eukaryota > Metazoa > Arthropoda > Insecta > Lepidoptera > Geometridae > Biston > Biston betularia. The sequence continues at coordinate 8,246,700 of FR989885.1, forward strand.
TAGGTGCACACCGTTATTTTAAAAAAGTCACATTGGTGAAGGACCATCATCTTGTATCTCAGTACGTATCTGTTCCTTTACAACTTATATGTACCTATGCGAAAAGTGTAAAATACTAAGTATACACAAATATACGATTAATCATTACATTGAAGCGAAACTTGAGAGACATATGGCTTTTTTTTTAAAGTTCTTTATTTATCCGTAATATCAAACTAGAATTACTAATTTAAGATTCGAACGAAATTCGATGTTATATCGATTACAGACTAACGCCACCTAATAACAAGACAAAAAGTCTTTAAAAAACTAGGAAGTTTGATAATTAACATTAATTAGTAAGCCAAATAGATACTTGACACTGGCAAATGCTCAAAACGCGACGCCAAAACCTAAGGAAAAAAAACTTGGGAAAGCCTTTGATTTTACATAAAACCTTAATAGGTATTAATTAGGTAATTACATTGATTGTTTGTATTTTTTATTATTGAAATACCTACGATTTTACAATAGGTAGATGTTTTATTTTTCTCTCTCTCTCTTTTATCGCTCTCTTATTTAGTTAGTTTTTGGTATAAGTATTTCAAGTTTGGTACTTGCTCAATTTCTAAAATAACCGGCACGCTATATCGAAGGCTTTCGCACGGTTTCAAAAACTCTGACACTAGGGTAGTCCACACAGCCTAAGTAGATACGAAAACTTTGTAGTAAGGTAAGTTATTAGTTTACATTAGATATGTTAAAAGTGTATCAATTTTCATTTACAATAATATTCTTTGCCTAATAATTTACAGTGGTTTTGTAAGCTAGGATAGCTTTTAGGTATGACTTTGAGTTAGTAAATTATTATTAGATTAAATAAGGTACTTAAAACATAAACTTGATGGTACTTAATACTTCTTACTTAAAGCGTATGTTAACTCTAAAAACATAATGGTTTATTTCGAAAACAATTTCTTAATTTATGTTTTTATTTTAAATTGCTAACATTGCAGGTTAAAAGTTTTGATTTAATATTAATAAATTGTAACATAAAATAAATAAAAAAATATCATAGAACATTGCACACAGCGTCATCTGACCCCAAACTAAGCAAAGCTTGTGCGACAGATAACTGATAGAATACTTAAATACTTGGTTCTTTTTTTGTAAATACATACTTATAATACATATAGGTACACCCAGACACAAAACAAACATTTGTTTATATCACAAAATGCTTGTCCTGGGTGGGAATCAAACCCACGCCCTTCAGCTCTTAGAGCAGAAGCTACCAATGAACCAACAGGCTGTATATATATAACTTTATTTATAAGGATACGATGACCACAAAATTGAAAATTGAATTACTTCATAAAAACTAACATTTTAACCCCAGACGCAAGTGCGTAGCTACCGCCATATCAATGAAACGGGGCCCCAGGCTACAAAGGCCCCTAACGTGCGTAAGCAAAAATTTGTATTATCCACAATGTCACTTAATCCCGTGCTTCCCGGAAAAAAACATATAAAAAAACTGTCTTACGATTAACTGTCCATATAATCAATAAATATTTATTTTAATTTAATGGAAGCATTTTTGTTTCTTTTATGACAAATCTTTACCCTTCCAACTAACTTTGATACAGGGCCCCTCCAAGGCACGCCACTACCCCTACGCAAACAGTGAGATGTCAAAAGTTTAACGTGTGTAGGTATTCTGTGCAGTCCCATTTGAGCTTTCAAACGGCTGTACAGATATTGATTTAGTTATTCGATGAGAAAACTTTTTTAGCCGCGTCGAGTGATATTTCAAAACTTATGGTTTCGCGTTACCAACGTGCTAATGTGTTTTAAGTTTCCAATTATTTATTTATTTATTTTTTGTTGTGTAAACTACAAGGGCTTACCGGAAGACCAGCGCTGGTCATACCACTTAGTATGACCAGCATTATGCTGAGGTGAGCCCCTATTTTGTAACTTTTGTCTGTCTCTGTTTGTTTGTTTTTGTGCTTGTTACAAAATTAAACGTTTTTTCTTTCTTTCTTTCAATTCTGTCAGTAATTCCCATGACTGCTAATTTGTTTTATTTGATAGGTGCGTTGATCGAAGGTGTTCCGAGGTATGATTTAAAAAATCTGTGCAGCTATTTATAGCTCTTTCCTAGTTGATTAATGGTCATCCTCTACAAGACTGATAGAGTTGAAATTTAGTAGTAGGTAGGTATACCTAATACTTACTTACTGGTGATTTTTAAATTTATACTTGTAACAAAATTTGTTGCGTAAATTATTTCTTTTAGTATTTTAGCTTAGACGACAAAAAGTTCAGAACTCTTTCATTCTGCCGCAGTAGTGTGTAAAAATTACTGTGTTCCGGTTTGAAGAGTACCTACTTACTGCCTATCACCCCTGTAGGTAAGCCCAGCTGTGGGATTTTAAAGACGGGAGATGTAGTATAACATCCAAATGTGTGTTAAAAACAATATGGAGACTCTATCTACACTACAAACTCTTTTTTTTCCACAACGTCGTCCAAAAATAATCGTTTAAATGATTGTCGAGATAGGATCATGTCATCGCGTGTCTGAAGTGCTCTCGTTGACAGAAATAAAGTGTTCCATACCAAAAAAAAATTGGTAGCTTATCTTAAAACAACGGCCATTATGATAAAGCAACTGGCTTATCGGCAAACGCATTCAAACCCATGCCGGGGCTTGTAAAAAAGCTAAAAAGTATAGTATAAAAAAACAAAACTTTAAAATATTGAAGTTTTGACGGGAACGCGGAAAGAGTCGTGTCGCCCCGTTGTATTTTTTTCCAAAACTAGTGTTTTGTCGAGTGTTTATGCATAAAAATGGTGGTGTTTTATTCATACAGTGCCTAATCACAAGCGCGAGTGTGGGAAAATGATATAATGTGGTGAAATATGACTTTTTGTATTGCTTCCAAAACTACATCGAAGCTTTATAATAAAGTCACCTCTACTTTACTAAAGCATGACTGGACTTGACTGACACGGACTGTGCTTGACCTAAACTATAACTTTAGGTACGAGGACAACTTTTGAAACTTGAAAATATATAAATACTTGACAGCGGCAAATGCTCAAAAAGCGACGCCAAAACCAAAGAAAAAAACAACTTTTAAATACTTTAACAGAATAACCGTGATGGTTGAGTTTTTTTGGCGGGAACGCGGGAAGAGTCCTGTCGCTCCGTTGTATTTTTTTCCAAAACTAGTGTTTTGTCGAGTGTTTATGCATAAAAATGGTGGTGTTTTATTCATAAAGTGCCGAATTACAAGCGCGAGTGTGGGAAAATGATATAATGTGGTGAAACATGAGTTTTCGTGTTGCTTCCAAAACTCCATCGAAGCTTTGTAGTAAAGTTGCCACTACTTTACTAAAGCATGACTGGAATTAACTGACACGAACTGGACTTGACAAAGACGACTTTGACTAAAAGTAGCTACGATGGCACTTATTTAACTTGAAAATATATAATTACTTGACACTGGCAAATGCTAAAACGCGACGCCAAAACCAAAGAAAAAAAAAAAACCGTGATGGATAAAATACCCTTTTGTTTCGAATAACGGATTGTCATATTTTCTGAATAACTTTTAAGTTTTTAATTGTTTTTCTACAAATAGAATTAGATTCTAATCCTTTTGTGTGTGTTTTCTGTAAAGTTTTTGCTTTGAATAAACGCTTTGAAGTTTTTCTCAAACGATTAGGCAAACATTTCTTTCAGTAGGTTTTTATATCTTTTAGGCAGGTTTAAGTAGGTACCTACAGCAGTTTCAAAGGATTAACGGTAGATAAAAAGCGTTTTTGCTGTCAAAAAACTGTCTATCAAAAACTAAATTAATGGCATTTTACTATTACAGACTTAGTGTTTAGTAGCGATGATAGCTCAGTGGTTAGCGCGGTCGGTTTACACATCTGAGGGCGTAGGTTCAAACCCTAACATTGTGAGGAAATCGTGACATGGTGATAGGGTATGACTACCTACTTTTTAGTACCTACTTAGCTGGCTGGCTACCACACGAGATTTCCATTCTAAGCTGTATTTATTATCTTCGCCCAAAACGTCACTGAGCTGCGGTCAACCTCTTAGGCTACCGTCAAAAAAACATACCAACTTAAAAATAGTTTACTTTAAGATAGATTAAATTATCATTTATTCTCTATCACATCTCTAAAAAAAGAGATCCCGTACCTACTTACCTAGAATTGTTAGGTATGTTTTTTTTTATAAAGTTAGGGAAAATAGATATATTTTTGTTCTTTTTTTAACACATACCTACCTACCTACAAATACAAATCTTTTATAGAGAACACCAAAGTTACAGGTCATTTTTCAATTCATATTTAAACATTTCAAAATCATATTATGCCAATATAATTATCTAAGTACGTCAATATTATGATTAAATGTTAATAAAAAAAATATGTAATTACTTACAAGTAATTCAATAATCTCTTATAATCGTCAAAGTCATAAAACGAGGTCTCTTAAAGCCAAGATCTTAGTTTGCTTCTGCGCGCACGCGATGGAAGGTGCATCCCGGATGGAAGCGGGTACGCGGTTGTAGACCGCGGGCCCCAGAATGTATACCGACCTCTCCGACTTGACGAGCCGATGCGACGGCGTTACCAGTTGCTCTTTCTTTTTATTACTGCGCAGAATATCTAAGTCCATTTTTTACCACCAACTCGCCTGATAGTAAGCGATGATATGGTTGAAGATGAAACACGCAGACATAGGAGATAACTACCTATTTACTATGACATTAAAAAGAATGGAAAATAATACTTATAGTATTTTATTTAATTAATTCTAGATTAGATCAACGTCCAATGAGCTACTAAAAGCCTCACTACTTCACAGCCGTGTCTACAAAACAGATGTTTTTCTTAAAATAACCTTTTTTTTGTTCCGACCTCTACAAAATGAACCAATTAAGTTTTTAATTAAAAAAAATATCAGTTTACTTTTAAATTGTACTGTCGCAACGCATGTTTCATTAGCGAATGCAGCTTTCTTTACTTACCTTAGGACCAAGACAAAGTAACATTCGATTAGCGATAACGCCAATAGAAACGTAAAACATGTACGGGATGAGTTTTAGTGGGAACGCGGGAAGGAGTTGTGTCGCCCTATTGTATTTTTTTCTAAATCTAGGATAGGTTCGCTATCCAAAGTTTTGCGACTACCAAAAATCGCACAACGCGAATAAAGAAGTTACCATTAAAAAAAATAGTAACGATTAAACATTAATTAAGCGTGTATATTATGAATTATACTTAGTAATATTGTGTCAATGCAATAAATAGTTATTTTGAATCTCTATCAGTTGACCATAGACCCCGTTTCGTAATTATACTGGAGAAGATAACTTGTGACATTTTACAAAGTTGCTATCTCCTTCATTAGTTGTAATTAAAATTTCGATAACATTAATTATATTGATAAATAATTGTAGAGTGGTCATGATTTATTCAAAATAATGTTTTTTGCGTAATTCATTAGAAAAGTTTTAGTAAAAACAATCGAAAAAGAAAAGGCATGCAGAGTTGTTTATGCAGCTACCTATATAGGCATGTGTTAAGTAGTTATATAGCATTAAATAAGAATAAAGGGAATAAAGTATTAAGTAGCTATGTAGTAATAAGTAAGTGTATAGTATTAAGTAGGTATATGTACAGTATTAAGTAGGTATACGTATAGTATTAAGTAGGTATAAAATTTTAAGTAGTAAGCATAGCATTGAGTCTGTAGATGTACCTACATAATAATTATGTACGTCCGCGCCACCCGCCGGCATAAGATCGAATTCTTCAAGACGCTCTCCGTTATATAATTATGCGACAGATCACTTGATGTCAAATTGTAAAGTGATAGTGTGGTCGAAAATGGTAAAGTGTATTTTGTCTGGAATGACACTAGCTCTCAAGTGAGGCTGTCGGAACACACCGTTAGTGCTTGGTGGCATAGTATAGCATTGAGAAGATGTATTGTGCATAATATGTACATTTACTCAATTAAACACTTAACACTTAAATACGTATAGTAGGTACCTACTAATTAAGTACTCGTTTTTTTTTTTTTTTTATAGTAGATAGGCTTGCGTTTGACCGCCATCCCGCCTGATGTTAAGCGAAGATGCGGTCTACGGTGGAGCACGCTTGCCTAAAAGAAACCGATTCACTCGCGACTTGAAGGTACCCAGACTATATTCATTGGGGAACACCCACTCGGGCAGCTGATTCCAATGTCTAGCGGTACGCATGAAAAAGGTGGAATCAAACCGCTTAGTTCGAGCTTTTGGAACATCAACCATGAAGCGGTGACGCTTTTTAAAGCTCCTGGCTGTCCGATAGTAGAATGGGCAAGGTGGAATTAGGTCATGCAGATCTGAAGCGCACTCTCCAAAATGTATCCGGTAGAAAACCGACAGACAAGCAACTTTCCGTCGATGTTCAAGGCTTTGGAGCTTTTTCTGAACGAGCGAATCGTTGCTAAAGCGTATATAATTTTAAGTAAGTATAGCATTAAGTAGATGGACGTATAGTATTAAGTAGGTAGGTATACGTTATAGTATTAAGTAAGTATATTGTATACTTAGATAGATCTACTTATACTTGGCTGGCTAGCTATCTGCTGCCAAGCACCTAACGATGTGTTCCGACAGCCTCACTTGAGAGCTAGTGTCATTCCAGACAAAATACACTTTACCACCTTCGACGACACTATCACTTTACATCAGACGATCTGTCGCATATACAACGGAGAGTGCCTTGAAGAACTATTCGATCTTTTGCCGGCGGGCGGCGCGGTGTCGCGATTTTACCACCACACTAGCCGCCGTTGTGTTAGAGCACATCCAAACATAAGTCAAAGGTGTTATTTGCATAACAACAGTGTAAAAAGATCTTGTAGTTGTCTATACTACACTATATACTATATATACTATACTAACCTACCGACCGAGTCCGTATAAAATCGTGTGATCGTGGTTTTATAGAGAAATAAATATGACAGGAGACAAAGTAGTGGCAAGCTCAGCGGAGGGCAAGGCAGTCTCTACTGCATCAAAGCCTGTAATGAGAGGATTTCTCACCGCTGCCATCAAACGCAACCTGATTGTATCGCTCTCCCTGGCTGCTCTCTCCGGGGTTGCCTTCAAGTATATCATTGCTGAGCCCCGTAAAAAGCAATATGCTGAATTCTACAGAAACTACGACGCCGACAAGGAATTCGAAGAGATGCGCAAGAAGGGTTTGTTCCAGTCCTGCTAGTTCCAGCTGGTGGACGTGCATAGTGTAGTATTATTATTATTTCGCTGTCGGTCATGATTTAAATTATAATTATAATTTACATTATATGTAGTTAGATAGTTATGCCCATGACCATTGCAGCAATACGCAGAACTTTGAGTAGCAAAACAAAGTCTGGGGCATTGCTGCTTTGCTCTTTGGTCATGGGCATGCGTTATCTCTTACCATCAGGAGAGCGCATCGTTCGTCTCATTACTTTTACAGAAAAAAAAGATAGTTACTAGTTATGTTCATCACATACATTCTGTGTAATTCCCGCGTACCTTTTTGCAATATACCTGCAATTTAAATGAATCTTTTTTCCAAGTTATTCCGCGAAATAGGTATTGTAGTATAGTATAGTAGTCCCTTTCTTTCCGTTGCAGCATAGTCTACCTACATAGATAGCGTATTTCTAAAAGCGAAAAATCGAAGGGGTCTCATTTCTACATTCTCTATCGGTGTTTATAAGGTTCTTTAAAACGGTGAAAAGTTTACGTTTACTCAAATTAGCAATACCTATGTAATTTAAAATTAAATTTTTTGTCAATAATAATACCTAAATATTTTTTTGAAATGGTTGATTCTAAAGGTTTACAGTTACAGTTACTAGAAGGTGAAATAATACAATGGTGCGCAAATAAATAAATAAATAAATATCGTAGGACATTACACACAGCGCCATCTGACCCCAAACTAAGCAAAGCTTGTACTATGGGAATCAGATAACTGATAAAATACTTAAATACTTTTTTTTTGTAAATACATACTTATAATACATACAGTAAATAAATTAAGGTTATTTTGGCTAAAGTATTTCTTATCGAGAAGGTAATATATTTTGTTTTTTCGGAGTTTAAAGATAGAATGTTATTTTGCAGCCATGTGTTAACTCTGCTGAAACCAACTTGAGCGGTGTTATAAACAGGTTCCCAAGTGTTAGCAAGTGTTAGGTGATGGTGATTGCTTACCATCAGGCAAAATGTCAGCTTGATTAATAAAAAATGTAGGTGACTATATGATAAGAAGGGCAAGCTGAAATATAACGGCAAGAAATAGGCGCCAAAGCAGTGATGTCCTGTACTTTTATGTGTTAGCTAAGGTTCTGACCGTTGCAATGCAACTGCAACCTCTGCCCGCGACAGACAGGCATTGTCTCTTACCATTAGGAAAGCCGCGATTTTGTTCATGTTATTACTTTAACATTGAAAAAAAATATATAGTTAAATATGATTTTGGAAACAGATATTCTATCATCTTTTTATTCGTTCATAAAAAGGTATGACAGCGGCTGTAACAACCCCAAGTCCAATTTCCCGCCATTATCAATGTCAACAAAAAACCTATCCAATAATTTGTCCCCTTTTCGCACCCGCCCTTGTTCTGCAAATACGCGCCAATACAGTTGCACAACCCTTATCCAATTTCAATTGAGAGCCACCCTTATTTATCAACAATATTATTTTTATGATCTTGCTGCTTTATAAATGAGCCCAATTTTAATTAAACCGGCTTAACGCGCATCACGTCATGCGCCGTCAGAATAAAAAAGTGAAATGATAAAAAAAATATAACTATACAGGAGCTTTGACAAAGAAGTCTTTATGTGACGAAGCGGGGACTGAACGCCCGCGATTATCAACCGACGCCATTGTGTTCGAAATTTGATTGTTTCCTAGTGATGTTCTGTGGTCGATGTATTTGTTTTTAATGTATGAGTTTTTAGTGATTATGTCTTATGGAATTTGATAGTTAGATAAAACGTTGTTATTATTCATAACAAAACATTTACAAAATTCAAATTAAACATTTAACAGTAGGTGTACCTGGTGATATAAACCGAAACCTTATTAAGTAGATATTTATGCAACGTTTTACAGTTCTTAATATTTTTCTTACACTTTAGGAAATAATCTAAAAGGGCAAGAAAAATAAAATAATGTTTCTTTGTTAAATTTTTAGTGCTCGTGTGAATTTTTCAAATAGTAACTTAACTTAATTCAAGTAGCATTAATAATTTTTGTATTCTGAACAAGCTCGCGTTTGACCGAGTAAATGGTATAGACGATCAATTAAGTAGAATCAAGCCAGTAAGAACTGTCGATAAGTGTCGCGTCCCTAGCCACTTCGTTAAGCAGTTGGTAGCACCCAAACGTCATCTTTAGTTACGCGCTCTTTTTTTCTTAATTACCAACGATTGTTGCAGCACATTTTTTTCACAATATTACCACTAAAAGGATTGAATGGCTTATAATTGGGTGTAATTTGAGCACACTTTGTTGTGAGCTGAGCGATGGTGGGTTTTAAAAAGCAACGATTTATTAAGGTTGGTAACATTGGGGCAGCCATTTTGAAACGTTAGTGATGTGATAGGTAGTTAGACGAGTGATTTACAATGTCGAGGTCTCAACTCGAAGAATTATGATTAATTAAATTGAGTTATCGCTGTAACAGAAGTCTGATAGATCAGCATGTCCAATTATTTTGTAGAAATTTACTGAGTTATTTAAATTCTTTAAAAGGTTGTACATTACTTTAGTAGCTGCTTACTTCTCGTAACAGCAAATTTTATGATATTTATTAAGTAACTAGATAATGTTTTTTTCAAATTTTAGGCTTTTGACTGCCGACAAAGTCAAGATTGTGATGCTCTTGACTTATGCCACTCAAAGTTCTTGGTTTTGCAACAATAACCCTGTCAATGTTATTACTTAAATACATACCAATAATACAATCACGAAATAATCTTGTTTGTTTGTACCATAAAAGTCTTTATCGTAAACTTTTTTAAAGTTTAAATGTAATAAAACGAACGAGACGCTCTTCTGATGGTTAGATATAACGCCTGTCCAAGCCCATTGCAGCGATACATATAACAGAACATTGAGTAGCAAAACATAGTCCGGGGCATCGCTGCTTTTGCACCCATCACTTTGAGACTCGATGGTTAGTCTCAACAGCCCAGTAATTTCGCTAGCTGCAGTACCCTTCAAACCGGAACACAGTAATGTTTACACACTACTGCTTGGCGACAGAATATCTGGTACTGCAGTGGTACCTATCAAAACTACCTTCTGCTAAGGAGATCTATCACCAAGTAAAATTAAAACGTTTAAAAGATATAAACAAACATTTCTCTGCTGTTTTATTCAAGCAATTGTGATTTACCGCAAATGAATGCCAGTAGCTGTGATTTCATTGTAAAATTATGCTCCATTTGTCCATAAATAGCAAAAATTTATTTGTATGGAAATCGAACCACCTTAATAGAAACGCGCTAGTTAAAAAATACGAGTAAAAAGTAAATCTTTCTCTAATATTGTTTTATGTGCCTACCTACATTTCGTTTAGAAAAATACATTTGCATGGTGGTAGGGTACTTTCTAGTACTCGGCTGGCTAGCTACCACCCTCAAGTTGAAAATCTGCCGCCAAGCATCTAACGGTGTGTTCCGGTAGCCTCACTTGAGAGCCAGTTCCATTCCAGGCTAGGTGTGCTTTACCATCTTCGACCACACCTTCACTTAACATCAGGTGAGCTGTGGTCAAACAACTAGCCTGTCAACCATAAAAAAAAATAAAAAATAAATAAAACGTAAGTACTTGCTGAAATTAAATCTGTTACGCTCAATAAACGCTTAATTTAATAGTATCGAATAGCAATAAATCTAATGAAGCCAACTTATTTTAATTGATGACGAGCCATTTTAATTCATCACAAGCGATTGGCTTCACTATCGAACCATAGATAAAAAACAATTGTAGAGTTCTGTAACAAACAACGTAAGCATAAATTGAACTTTGGCGCTAACAACCACAATCATAACAAAGAAAATGTTCTGACTTACCTACTCTTACTTTTGAAGCGACGATAGCTCAGTAGTTAACGCGGTTGGTTGACACACCGAAGGGCGTGGGTTCAAATCAAACCCCAACAATGCGCTTGAGCTGCCGGTGAACGAAAACATCGTGAGGAAATCATAACTTGGTGATAGGGTACTCTCTAGTACTCGGCTAGCGAGTTACCACCCTAAAGTTGAAAATCTACCGCCAAGCATCTAACGGCCAGAAGCCAGAAGCCTCAGTTGAAAGCCAGTTACGTCCAAGACTAGGTGGGCTTTGCCATCTTCGACCACACCGTCACTTAACATCAGGTGAGCCGTGGTCAAACACCTAGCCCGTAAGCCATAAAAATACACATCTAGCCTGTAAGCCATAAAATACACACCTAGCCTATAAGCCATAAAAATAAACACCAATCCTGTAAGTCATAAAAATACACACCAATTCTGTAAACCATAAAAATACACACTTAGCCTGTAAGCCATAAAAATACACACCTAGCCTGTAAACCATAAAACAGACCAGAACCCTCTTAACAGCGATATCAACACACTTGACCGCGCTTGTCCCAAGTTCATCGCACAGTGACCTCGTCAGGGCGTCTTTAATTATACCAATTATTTTATGTGTTTTATAATTTATCAGTTTGTTTGTTAACTTCAATATTTTTCCCATTTTATCTGTGAATTATTAGATTTCGGCGAACGCCCATAAAATTATGGTAATAAAACAGTTTTTTTTTATTAGTATCGTGACACGTTACGTCTTGGGTTATCTATTGAGATAATGATGTTTACTTGGGGCTTCTATTGTACTATTTAATTTTATAACGGTTACTACACACAATTGTTACCATTAGGTACTAAGTTTGCTGGCGCAGCGACCCAGAATTAGATGGTTTGAGTGGTATTACGAAATAATAGTTTGTTACTTTACACATGAACAAAGTGTCTTCCCCTTAATAGAGACAGTAAGAAAAGTGTCGATGGACGCATTCTTTGATTAATAATAATAAATATCGTAGGACATTACACACAGCGCCATCTGACCCCGAACTAAGCAAAGCTTGTACTATGGGAGTCAGATAACTGATAGAATACTTAAATTTTTTTTTTGTAAATACTTACTTATAATACATACTTAGTACACCAAGATTAGACTCTACTTAGCAATTTAAGTTATATTAAAATTACTTATTAGTTTCAACTAGGCTAGATTGTAATAACAATGAGGTATCTAACAACAAACAGATACATCATTAAAAGGAAAAAAAGCTTAATATTATTTAACAAATGTTTGTTCTGTGTCTGGGTGTTCTGTATGTATTATAAGTATGTAATTACAAAAAAAAAGTTTTTAAGTATTCTATCAGTTATCTGACCTCCATAGTACAAGCTTTGCTTAGTTAGAAAAAAAAAGAAAGAAAAGAAAGAAGAAAGAAAGTTTTGGATCAGATGGCGATGTGTGTAATATCATATAATGCTTTATTTATTTATGATTTTTTCACATTTTTCTGACATTTGACATCGTAAATAATATATTATTTTTTTATGCTTGATAAGCTGGTTGTTTGACCACAGCTCACATGATGTAAGGCAATTGTGTGGTAAGCACACCTAGCCTGGAATGGAACTGGCTTTCAAAGGAGGCTTCGGAACACACTGCTTGCGGCCGATTTTGAACTTGATCTTCTGCTTTCCGCCACTGTTATCTGTTCCACATAATATATCGTCTCCGGGCGTCTTGCACTACGTTTCTATTTCAGGACATGTAAAGAAAATCGAATTTATAACAATATTTTTACATGTATTCTATACGTATAAATTTAAAACTTATCTGACACAGCGTTTACAAGCATATTTCTTGAAGTTGGCAATTTATTATATAGCTTTGAAATTGACTTGCTATTTTCTAGATGGCAATAATTAAATTCCTTAAGATACTCATTAAGCTAAAGAAACTTTAAGGCCTTTCACAGAGCTGTCACGCGATAATCGCATTTGCAACCACATGCCACCTATTTATTAAATTGTCATTAAATTGCGATTATATTTCTTACTACCTACTTACCTAATAAAAGCAGTAGTTTGTTTTGTGTGTTTAATTTTTTATTAAACTGGATTTTTATTTGCGTCTATTGTAGAAAAGTATAAATCTCTACCTGAAGTGATATTAGCAAATCCAATTTATATCGACTATTATTAGTGATGTAATAAAATACTATTTCATTGTCATTTAAAAATTATGTATTACCATAAAATAGAGATGATGAAATGCATTATGAAACAAAAATAACAATATTTTAGTACTTGTAGGAACCGTATATGTATTATACGTACATAATATGTAAGTCTGTATAATTCTTAAAAAGTTATTGAGATACTAGCATATACTCAAATTGAATTTCCTAATAATTTTGTTGAACTTGTCAACACAAAATTTAATGGTGGAAATAAAACTAAAAGACATTAAAGTAATTTGCCATATAGAAACCGCCCTTGAGAAAATGCTACACAATTATATCGACAGCTCGGTACAAGAAAATGAGCATTCGTTTTGTCTCTTTTCTTTACTGTTAAAACTTATGTTTTAGTAATCTATAATGAAAGAATAAATCAAACAGGCACACACAGCGTTTTGATTCCACGTTTTTCATTAGCACAGCGAGGTTGTGGAACACTCTGCCGGAGTCTGTGTTCCCTGTTATAAGTACAATATTGGCGTCTTCAAATCTAGAGTAAATAGGTTTCTTCTAGGTAAGCGTGCTCCATCTTAGACCACACTACTGTTTCACATCAGGCAGAGTGTGGTCAAACGCGAACCTATTTGAATAAAAAAAACACTAACACAACGTGCATGTTTACAACCAAACGTAAACTAAGTCTGTGACTTCATGTTCCTAAACTTACACTAGCCTAATCTCATTACGTCTCTACGAATACATATAATAACCAGAATAACGATAATATCTCTATTTTAATGTCCCTGTGGCAATGGTAATTGATACACTTCGGTTATAAAAGCCACTTAATCTTGACATATGAAAGATTGCCTAGTTAAAACGTTCAAGAGGCCTGGCTAAAATGGCGCTGCACGATTATAATGTCATTAGCAAATGTCAAGAAATGGACGCTCGTGCAAGGTTAGTGCGATCACCACCCACGGAATTTAAGGGCAAAACATTAATTCGGAGGGAGTTTTGGCGGGAACGCGGAAAGAGTCGTGTCGCCCCGTTGTATTTTTTCCAAAACCAGTGTTTTTCGAGTGTTTATGCATAAAAATGGTGGTGTTTAATTCATAAAGTGCCGAATCACAAGCGCGAGTATGTGAAAATGATATAATATGGTGAAACGTGACTTTTCGTGTTGCTTCCAAAACTGCAACGAAGCTTTATAGTAAAGGCGCCACTACTTTACTAAAGCATGACTGACTAGTCTTGACCAAGACTTGACTTTAACTAAACCTATAGCTACAAAGCAACTTATTTAACTTATGAAACTTAAAAATATAAAACACTTGACACTGGCAAATGCTCAAAATGCGACGCCAAAATCAAAGAAAATAAAACATCATTGCGGAATTCTTTAGTCGACAGTGACATATTAAAAATGATGCTGTCCTTGTCTAATAGACTGCAATAAAAAGGACAGCAACATTTTTAGTAAGTTTAGATGTGTCAACTTAAGCTTTCAGAACTGGTTTCAAAAGTGGGTAAGAGCTTTGGCGGGGACGTGTAAATATGTCGTCAAAGTGTTGTATTATTTTACAAAACTTGTGTTTTTCGAATGTTGATATTAATTAATGGCGGTGTTTTAATGATAAATTAGTGAGTTATACGCACGAGCAAATAATATACTGTAATTATTAAATGTATTTTTATGTTGCGTCCAAAACTTTACAGATGCATGTAGTAAACTTGCAATGCAGCGACAAAACTTTACCGCGGGAAGCATCAATTTTAAGAGTTACAAAAACGCCACAATTAGTAGTCAATTATAAAAAAATGAAGTGATTTTAAACATAAAAATATCTCGCTAACATTTCTATTATGATAATAACAATTAAATCTATAAGAAGACACCTGAAAGATAAGTAAATCTTTGAGGAAAGGTTTTTTTTGTTAATCTTTTATTTATTTATAATAAATTAAATGATTAATAAAATGACACCCTTATAACAAAACAAAATATGTACAATTATTAATTAAGTTGAGATCTTTGTTTAATAGCTACATGGTATACCTACGTCGAATAATCTTTTAGCATCCGGAGAGTCGGGCTCGCTCAGTTGAGGAAAGATTATAAAATATTCTTGTATGCAGTTTTATTTTGTTTCGATGTAACGAGATACATTTTTCCATATATTATGTATATTTGTATATGTATATCTATATGTCGATTACAAATTATAAATATAAAACAAACTCTTACTAATTTATTACATTCACATGTATAAAAACGTGCTAACGAGATAGTTTTGAATTAAAAAAACTGGTCCTTCACTTCTTATGATGCCGTGTAAGAAACATACAAACAAAGTGACGTCATATAATGAGGATTGTATTAACCTTTATGGCTATTAAAATGTGTTGAGGCAATCTTAAGTGATGATGAGGCTATTAAGGCTTCTAGGAATTAACGTAACCACTGCTGCGTTAACCGTAATGCATTCAAACAGGCGGATTAATGTCTTTTTTATATCAATGGAAACTTAACGACTTGAATAAATAATTGAAATTTAGGCTTTTCTTAGTGCGTTTTTGGGTAAACTTATAGGTTATAACTTTACGAAAAGATTGGTAGACCAATTAACTAATTTTTTTCACAAATAGTCTACGATTATAGAGGGTTTTAATATATAGTAATAAGATTAAAAAGGACAAAACCTTTTGAGTTAGTGTATTAAGTTAGTAATGTCAGTGCAGTGAGTTCTACACATTATAGAACACATGAACAAAGTGTCTTCCCCTTAATAGAGACAGTAAGAAAAAGTGTCGATGGACGCATTCTTCTATAATACTCTACTTAGCAATTTAAGTTATATTAAAATGACATATTAGTCTCAACTAGGCTAGATTGTAATAATAATGAGGTATCTAACAACAAACAGATACATCATTAAGGAAAAAAAAACCTTTAACAGGCATGCATTGTTTAAAAATTATGAATTTAACAGCATTGTTTCAGCAACGTTTCTTACCAATTCGCATTCATAATAAATGTAAACGATAAATGATAAGTTTCAATTTAAGAAAAAAAAACTCGATCATAACATAGGAACATTTTTTTTCTTACAATTTATTTCGTTGCTATTTTTAATTTCGAGCGATATGCTCGTTAAAACTACAATAATGCTCTTTATATTTTTATGTCGTATTGCGTTAATTACTATGCTAAAGTTAAGAATTAAGTTTGTATTAGAATTTGTTTAATTTTTCTGGTGAGCTGTAGTCGAACACCTAGCCTGTCGACTATAAAAAAAATCGCTATTTACCAAATAGTATTTAATAGTAATTTTACTATTTGGTAAATAGCGTTTTTTTTTTTAATTTCATAGTCGACAATCTAGGTGTTTGGCCACAGCTCACCTGAAAAAATTTAAATTCCAAAATACTTTCCTTGCGCGAGAAACTTAAAACGTTTACAACACTGTATTTATTTAACGCTACTCTCATTATAACTGAATATATTATACCAAGTTTGATAATTTAACCAGTTATTAAATATTAACTATGTTCGGAAACTTAACCAACGATGGCCAACGCAAACTAAGGATCAATTTACTGTTCTCTCCTCTATAATTTGTAGTCTTTCATTACCTCATATTTCTCGACATGTACAACGTAAGTGGATGATAGATGGATGTATGTATGTATGGGCCCTGAGCGGTCGTTTAGCAGTAATCTTTGTTTAATTTAATTTTAATAGTAGGACGTCTCGACAAGGATACGGCGTGCGGAATTTTGTTTTCCTTTTTGATGTTCTATATTTAAATGTTAACGTAATACTTTTTAGGGTTCTTTCTGCTTCCAAAGAGTTCTGTGGCTCTAGTATAGACAAAGCTGAGTGCGAACCATGGCGACGAGCTGGAGTTTTGGCGGGAACGCGGAACGAGTCGTGTCGCCCCGTTGTATTTCTTTTTACGTTGTATATTCGTTTTTCGAGTGTTAATGCATAAAAAATCATAAAGTGCCTAATTAGCAGCGCGAGTGTGGGAAAATGATATAAGCGAGTGTGTGTGTGATATGTATGTATGTAACTGTGAGATCATGTTTCCTCGTATCCCCAGAAAAAAAGAAAATAAATAGTGGTTATTTTTTTATTTTTTTTAATATGAATTTAATTTAATTAAATTAAATGATATTGCGAGAGCTTCGGCTGCCAAAACTTCACTAATTGTAGGCTGTTTCCCAGGTCCAGACATCCCCGGCTTCCTTCTCCAGCCGTTCCGAAAGCCGAAGCGAATCAGGACAGCGTTTTCCCCCTCTCAGCTGCTCAAGCTGGAGCACGCGTTCGAGAAAAACCATTACGTGGTGGGGGCCGAGAGAAAACAGCTCGCGCAGGCGCTCAGCCTGACCGAGACTCAGGTGAGGAACTGATACGGACTTTAATCTCAATTATAATATTGCAGTCCTTAGCGTTAACAATAATAATACTGACATTATTATAAATTCTGTGAATAAGTAATATTTATAGGCCATAAATAACAATAATGTTAAAGACAAGTCACTTGTACAAAAAAAACCTTACAATTACATTTTAATGAATGAAGCTATATACGAGTACTTAACCCAATCTAACAACAACGAACATAGTACCTACAGCGGAGGCTTCGTTCATGTGCAACACATAAATGAGGATTCCGAGAACCTCATTGACATATATTCACTTAATTTGTAAAAAGGATTGCTTTCCAAGAAATTTTAAATTCAATTTGACCTAGTAAAGACCGCAGGAACGCGCTGGATGCGAGCCGCTTCCAACCGGTCTTTATGAAAGTCAATGGAGGCCTATGGCCAGCAGTGGACGTCCTACGGCTGAAATGATGATGATGACGGTAATGAGGTATTACCAAATTACTTCTAGAATCCTACATACGTTATTATACTTAGTTAACAAAAAACATAATTATTATACATAATTTACGTCAAATTGTCTTTCATGCGATAAAATGTGTATTTAATTAATATAAAGGTCAAGTGTGAACGCACCGTTACTACTGTGAAATATGAAAGATAATTGGTTATCGAGATAAATATTTAGCGACGTTCATAAAATTAGCAAAACTTTGTTAATTAGGTTACATAAAATGTTGTTGGGAGAATGATTTGGTTAAAATTTTAAAAATAATCAAGATAACATTTTGTAGTTGACAAGTTAAGTGTGTGACAAGTTGACCACTGCACGCCTGATGTTAAGTGACGGTGTTATCGAAGCGGGAACCTAGCTTGGAATAGAACTGGCTCTAAAGTAAGGCAGCCGGCACAAACCGTTAGGTGTTTGGCGGCAGATTTTCAACTTGTGGGTGGTAGCTAGCTAGCCTAGTAGGTAGGTACTAGAAAATACCTTACGACCTTGTTATGGTTTCCTCACGATGTTTCCTTCCGCAATGTTTAAGCTCATTTTTGGGGTTTGAACATTGATAACTCTTCATCTCTCTCTCTCTACGCTCTACTTAAGTTTGGACATTTTTAGATCCTGAATCCTTGTTTGTTGGTTTATACATAAGGGTTACACGGAACGGTACAGTTCGCCGTTAAAACATGAAAGGTTCGCTCGTAAAATATTAAATTAATATCAGAATAGAACCCGCTGTGGAAACGACGATATTGCATCAAGCGATTAGCAGTATTAGTAGCTAATTGCAACTAATGATTGAAAAATGCTCGCGGGCCGAATCTAGGTCGTTCGCCTGAAACCGACCACACCTAGTTGCAGTACTGATGGCATAAACGGCGATAACAAGTATAACCTCGAAAGGCGATTGAACGATATTTGAATTAAAAATTCCAGATTTTTATTGTAGTTATATATTTTTAGGTAGTAGGTAAAGGCCTTTTACAAGCACGAAGGTGAATATGAAATACACATATTTTGTTGATAACACCAATGTTATAAGTCAAATATATATACATATAATAAAATTTACATTTGCCATACAAACTATAGTCCCACCATCTTATTTGTTCAGTTGATAGCGTTGCTAGTGGAGAATTCGGTATTGCTATTTAAAAAAATCACCGAGAAAAAAGGGAAATCAAAAACATAGGGTGGTCTTTCAGGCCAATTTCTAATCTGCATTTAGATCATAAGATAGATATAATATTATGTAATTAAAAATAAATAAATATCGTAGGACGTTACACACAGCACCATCTGACCCCAAACTAAGCAAAGCTTGTACTATGGGAGTCAGATAACTGATAGAATGCATTAATACTTTTTTTGTTGTAAATACATACAGAACAAACATTTGTTTATTTCACAAAATGCTTGTTCTGGGTAGGAATCGTACCCACGCCCTTCAGCTCTTGGAGCAGACACACTACCAATGAACCAACAGGGCTGTCGGGGATTTATGATTTTGATTTTTTTAAATAGGAATGAAAAAATAACTAAATGGTGTTAATAATAAAAGATTTGTATTGGTAATAAAACGCGTTTTGTAAATTAAACTGTTTGTTCTACAGTGGAAGATTTAGGCGGTGGTATCTTTTTGTTTTGCTGTCCGTACATCACACACGCCATGTAATAATGATGGGACCATTATGAAGGTAGTTTAACAGTTTTTTAAGTTGCGCGCAATTAGGCGCGGTCCATACGTGTCGATTTCATTGTTTTAATGTGAATTTACGTTGCGTCTGATAAAATAGATATGATAGGACAGGATAGGTATGTTCATCTGTTTCCTCACAATTCCTAAACCATTAACATTTTTTTATTATTTTTATTACAAATACAATATTATATATAGGCTTGCGTTTTGCCGCCAACTCGCCTGATGTAAAGCGAAGATGCGGTCAACGGTGGAGCACGCTCGCCTAGAAGAAACCGATTCACTCGCGACTTGAAGGCACCCAGATTGTATCTATCAGGGAACACCCACTCGGACAGCAAATTCCATTGTCAAAATATAAAGTACCTACCTACCAGCGGTCGCCTCGCGATTTCATCAATACAGGGATAAAAAGTAGCTATGTCACCCGGGAATAGTGTAGCTTCCCAACGGTGAATGATTTTTATGATGAATTAAACTATTGCTCCTTTGTTACTTACACTCTCTGAACCAATTTCTAAACTTAACGCGGTAGAAGTCGCTGATGCAAGATTAGTTCCCGTTTCCGTGGGAACACGGATAAAAAAGAGCTTATGTCAAGTCACTTCAAAATCAAAATTATACGTATCTGTACTGTGTGTGTTTGTGTGTGTGTGTGTTCTTTGTGTGTAACAATTTCTAGGTGTATTATAATTTTATTAGTGTACCTACATACATTAGTAATATTCAATGCGCAAATTTTTGTACAATATTAGTGTAACACATGAAACCAACCATAAAATCGTTGCCAAATGGAAATCACGATCTTTTCACAGCGACAAATGAATCGTAATATAACCGTTTTACACTTGCACTTGTTATAAAATATCGACAAAAAATTCTGTAGGTACGATTTACAATGTATTCTGTAACTCGTTTGAGATTCCTTGCCGAAAACGTGTACGCACGAGGCAACGCTAACAACATTTATTTAAGAAAACTAGAGAATAGAACAAGTCACAGTCTTTCTTGTTACTTAAAAATAATTTTATCTTTTAAGTCTAATTACCCTTTTATACCCTATAATATTAAATATATTTGTGTGACGAACATAGATGTTTGTTCTGTGTCTGGATATATCTTCTTCATCATCATCATCATCATCATTTCAGCCGTAGGACGTCCACTGCTGGACGACTCCCCCATTGACTTCCGCAAAAATCGGTTGGAAGCGGCTCGCATCCAGCGCGTTCTTTTTGTTTATGGATGTTTCTTATCTATACTATTATAAAGAGAAAAGATTTGATTGTTTGCTTGTTTGTTTGTATTGAATACGCTCGGAAACTACTGGACCGATTTCAAAAATTCTTTCACCGTTTGGGAGCTACACTATCCAAGTGACATACATATACTACTTTTTATCCCTGTATTTCCACGGGAACGGGAACAACGCGGGTAAACCCCCCAGGCGTCTGCTAGTGTTTTAGAAATAGGTAGGTATGTGTTTATAAAAAAAAGAGTAAGTAGGTATATATGTGTTCTATCAGTTATATGGATCCCATAGTATATGCTTTGCTTAGTTTTGGTGCTAAATGACACTGTGTGAAATGTCCTCAAATATTTATTTATTTATGAACTAAAACGATTACATAAGACCAATTACATTAGTTAATCATGGTCATAATAGATGCCATTTTCAGTAGTAACAACAGGAAAAAAAAAACAAAAACTAAAAATTATAAAATAAATGTGTAAATTAACAATGTCAAAGTTATCAATAAAAAAAAAGTCAAAATAAATAAATACATATATAGAAATGCAGGATTAATATACAAGGTCAAATTGATATTGATTTATTATGGTCAGACCTTCGATAATGTCATGTAATAATTATATTATTAGTAGGAACATTCTACGCGAAAACTCGAATTCCGTCGCGTTATGTAAACGCGCCCGTGTTACTCGCTATAGGTGTGGTTGTAGGGAATCATGCCCCTGTACTTAGTCTAGTGTAACTAATTAGTAAGCTATTACGAGTACCGACCAGTTGTCGTGACGGTTGGGTTGGCACGACGCTGATTTGTTTTTATATCAATTTCAACAAAGAAGTTCTCAGTAATGAGTCTCAATAAAGATATATGGATTGGTACTGGCAGCGAACCGTGATTTTATCCGCTCTCCTTGGGGATCTGTACATTTTTAGGCATAAAAAGAAGCTTTTGGATATATTTACATGCGTTATCTGTTACCATCAAGATGTTACTATTCGTTTGTCTCGTTACTTTAATATAAATAAGACAAATAATATGCTAGTTTTCAGGGAACGCTGACTGTGTCTCTCTGTTGGAATAAATAACGTTATAATAATATTAATAAGCTAAAAAGTTGATGAAACTAACAGCGGACACCTCGCGGTTTCACCCGCGTATTTCCCGTCCCCGAGGGAATACAGGGATAAAAAGCTTATGACACCCGGGGATAGTGTAGCTTCCCAACGGTGAAAGAATTTATGAAATCGGTCCAGTAGTTTTGGAGCCTATTCAATACAAACAAACAATCAAATCTTTGCTCTTTATAATAGTATAGGTAGATTAGCCGACTACGGAAAATTCACCATTTTGACTGTTTGTAATTTTAATATACACATGTATATCCGCGCAATAAAGACGAATCTAACGTCCTAACGTTTTAATCTTAACGATCATCTATCAAAATCGGTTCAGCAGTTTAGTTGTTACGAGGCAACATGGTGACGGACATCCATAAATGCATACATACATACAGGTTAAACACACCTTTTTTGCTGCAAGCAGGTAAAAACAACTCGTCATAAAAACATCTTCCAAATAATTTATTTTAATAGGGTGAAATTAATTCTGAACACAGATTTAAAAAAAAATACAGATTTAATGTTGCGTCGAAAATGAGCAATTGTTTTAAAGTCTTACAGTCTAAACAAGTGCTATGAGATTATTATTTGTGTGTGTGTAATATAAAAAAAAATTATAGGGCAAAGTAGTCTTCACTCTTTTTCGTAGCAACTGTAGGTACCTACTCTTTTCTGATCTATTTTTCAGATGTAACAATTACACGCCAAAAGCTATACTGTTATAATATGCTACGTAAACAAGAACCTAAATAACTTAGATCAATTTAAGCAACCACATTTGCCATAACTATAAGTATGCCAAATAACTTGATTGCTTAATCAAGCATTTTGCTCAAATGCCAAGCAATTTGTCTGCATTTAATTAAAGAAATTATGTAGTTGAAATTAATTGAATTGATTTGTTATTAAATAAATTTAGACATACTTAACACGTAAAAAGTTTTGGGTACATGTTATATTAATAAAAATGTGGATTTTAATTGCGTCGCTTGGCTTTTATGTAATTACTTAAATTTAAACGAATGCTTACAATATATATTTTTATTGTAGTCATTAAAATCGATATAACTGTTTGATTGGGACAGTGTAAAAGCTGACAGCAAAATAAACAGACAGATTTACGTTCAATTTAGTATCAAATTTTTCTTTTTCTTCTTTTTCTTTTCTATCACCAAGCAGTAGTCCTGTAATTTTGCTAGCTGTAGTACCCTTCAAACCGTATATTATATTGGTTTGGTTTGAAGGGTATTAAATATTAAATATAAAATATAAATATCGTAGGACTATACACACAGCGCCATCTGGTCCCAAACTAAGCAGAGCTTGTGTGATGGAAGTCAGATAACTGATAGAATACATACATACTTTTTGTAAATACATACTTATAATACATATATATATTATTATTGTAGCGATTATAGCTCAGTGGTTAGCGCGGTAGGTTCGCATGCCGAAGGGCGTGGGTTCAAACCCCAACAATGAGCTTGAGCTGCCGGTGAAGGAAAACATCGCGAGGAAACCAAAGCATGGTGGTAGGGTACTTTAGTACTCGGCTGGCTAGCTACCACCCTCAAGTTGAAAATCTGCCGCCAAGCATCTAACGGTGTGTTCCGGCAGCCTCACTTAAGAGCCAGTTGCATTCCAGGCTAGGTGTGCTTTACCATCTTCGGCCACACCTTCACTTGACATCAGGTGAGCTGTGGTCAAACACCTAGCCTGTCAACCATTAAAAAAATATATATACAGAACACCCAGACACAGAACAAACATTTGTTTATTCACATAATGTTTGCCCTGAGTGGGAATCGAACCCACGCCCTACAGCTCTCCAGGCTATACAACCAATGAGCCAACGGGGCTGTCGAATGATGAGTACTATCACCCCCTGTTAGTTTAGATCCCTGTAGTAGTGCATGCAGAAACCAAACACTAAAGCCGTCTTACATGGAAAGAAAACCCGAGCAAAAACCAAGTTTTTATAATCATTATAAGTACTTGCATGTCGCTATTAACCACGTATTAACATACTAAATTACCGGGTAATGAGCCTTGAACGATTTTAATTTATCACGACTCGAATCTAGTAAGCTAGTTTTTTAGTTTTACAGTTAGCGAGAACTGCGGTGAATAGGTTTATAAGATAATTACGGGTCACAGGATATTGTCATACCGACGACCAGTTGAAGTACAAACTAACTTATTCGAAGTGGGGGTGATAAGTCCTGCACTGACGTCCCGCTTGGTGTGTTTTCTTTTTTATGTAAAAAGTCATGAGACGAATGAGACGCTCTCCTGATGGTAAGAGATAACGCGTTTCCACGACCATTGCAGCAATACACAGAACTTCCGGTTTGAAGGGTACTGCAGCTAGCGAAATTACTGGGCTGTTGAGACTAACCATCGAAAGTCTCAAAGTAATGAGCGCCAAAGCAGCGATGCCCCGGACTTTGTTTTGCTACTCAAAGTTCTGTGTATTGCTGCAATGGTCATGGACATGCGTTATCTCTTACCATCAGGAGAGCGCATCGTTCGTCTCATTACATTTACATTACAATACACCGTTAGATGCTTGGCGGCAGATTTTCAATTTGAGTGTTGTAGCTAGCCAGCTGAGTTATAGAAAGTACCCTACCGCCCACCATGCTATGGTTTCCTCACGATGTTTTCCTTCACCGGCAGCTCATTTTTGCGGTTTGAACGAACACCCTTCTTCGTGCAAACCAACCACGATAACCACTGAGCTATCATTTCTACAAACTGATGGCAAGAGACATTCCATATCTATGACCATTGTACCCAGAACTTTGAGTAACAAAACAAAGTCCAATACATCGCTGCTTTGGCCTTTGAGAAATTCAATGGTTATTTTCAATAGCACAGTAATTCGCTTGCTAATTTTGTAGGTAAAGTTTACATCCTTCTGTTTGGCGGTAGACTGTCTGATACTGTGGTGGTGCTTAAATCCCACTATCCCACTTATATTATAAATGTGAAAGTTTGGATGGATGGAAGGATGTGTGTTACTCTTTCACGCAAAAACTACCGAACGGAATTGGATGAAATTTGATATGGAGTTAGCTGATAATCTGGATTAACACGTAGGTCACTTTTTATCTCGAAAACGTGTAGCAGGTAGCAGCTAGTATGATATTTTGACTACCTCCTGCTAAGGAAATCTAGTAGATTTTTAGCCATTACCATCTGTCTAATGCGGTGTCTGGGACAGGTTTTACTAGGTTTGACCACTAGGGGTGCTACAAGAAATGTAGTTTATTTTACTGTGTTCTGGTACTTTATATTCCTTTACGTTGTTTCCCTCACGCTACTTTGTAAGACATTTTGACAGCCCTGTTGGTTCATTGGTAGTATGTCTGCTTCGAGAGCTGAAGGGCGTGGGTTCGATTCCCACTCAGGACTGACATTTGTGTGACTAACATCGATGTTTGTTCTGTGTCTGGGTGTACTGTATGTATTATAAGTATGTATTTACAAAAAAAAAAAGTATTTAAGTATTCTATCAGTTATCTGTCTTCCATAGCACAAGCTCTGCTTAGTTTGGGGTCAGATGGCGCTGTGTGTAACGTCCTGTGATATTTATTTATTTATTTTACCATAAGATATTCCATCTCTCAATTTACTAACGTCTTTGTAAGTTTGCAAACTTTGTCTTTAGGTTTCTCGGGACCGAATCATGGAACGATAAGCGATACCTAGTATCCAAGTTTGGCTTGAACGTAGAAAGATGGCGTCGCAGCATTACCTGCCTAAAATTATTTGCCGAAACTTTGTTTTCTCGAGTTTTTATACAAATAGTGATAATTTATTCATAAAGTGCAGAATTATGTGATGACAGATTTGGGCGGAACAGAATGAAATGTAAATAAGCTTGCATGTTTTATATCTCGGAAAAAAATCACTAATACATTTTTTTAATTGTTGACAGGCTAGGTGTTTGCCCACATCGATGTTTTCAGTTTTTTTTTTACGATTTTTTTTTTTAAACTTTTGTGCGTGGTTTTGAATTTTAATTAGAGATGCTGGTGTTTGTTTGAGGGACGTGATGTCTGAGAACATTGTGAATTGCTATTTTTAAAATTGCGTATAGAAAATCTGCCGCCAAGCAATTAAAAATGGTTTGTTCCGGCAGCCCCGAGCTAGCCAGTTCCCATTCCAGGCTAGGTGTGCTTACATCACTTGATTTTTTTTTTTGTTGTTGACATGCTAGGTGTTTGACCACAGCTCACCTGATGTTAAGTGAAGGTGTGGTCGAAGATGGTAAAGCACACCTAGCCTGGAATGGAACTGGCTCTTAAGTGAGGCTGCCGGAACACAGATGCTTGGCGACAGATTTTCAACTTGAAGGTGGTAGCTAGCCAGCCGAGTACTAGAAAGTACGCTACCACCATGCAATGGGTTTGCTCACGATGTTTTCCTTCACCGGCAGCTCAAGCTCATTATTGGGGTTTGAACCCACGCCCTTCGGCATGCGAACTGACCGTGCTAATCACTGAGCTATCACAGCTACAAAATATACATACAGAACCTTTGATTCCTAACTTGCTTTTAACCATATAGTCCTATGACGTAGTAATACAGGTTTGAAGCTAAATGCATTACAATTAATATCTGTATTCTTAAATGGTAGAGTCACTGTAGTGTTTTCCGAACTAAAGTAATATTTTTTTTAGTTCGACAATTTCACCACCGTTATATAAGTTGGTAGGCCTGCACGAGTAATATCGTGTTATTTAGTTAATTATACACAACTGCTTGTCAGTGTTCGTATGTAGAGACCTATTAAGATAAAATGTTTACCGTACTTAATTCGATTATTGAGAACTCGATTCTACGACTTTTTTCAACGCATAGCGTGATCGGTTTAACGATCATTTTATTTAAATATTTATTATTTAATCGATGTTTTCAGTTCTTTAATCGATTTTTTTTTGTAAACTTTTGTGCGTGGTTTTGAATTTTAATTAGAGATGCTGGTGTTTGTTTGAGGGGCGTGATGTCTGAGAACATTGTGAATTGCTATTTTTAAAATTGCGTACAGAAAATCTGCCGCCAAGCAATTAAAAATGGTTTGTTCCGGCAGCCCCGAGCTAGCCAGTTCCCATTCCAGGCTAGGTGTGCTTACATCACTTGACATTTTTTTTGTTGTTGACATGCTAGGCGTTTGACCACAGCTCACCTGATGTTAAGTGAAGGTGTGGTCGAAGATGGTAAAGCACACCTAGCCTGGAAGGGAACTGGCTCTCAAGTGAGGCTTCCGGAACACACCGTTAGATGCTTGGCGGCAGATTTTCAACGTGAGGGTGGTAGCTAGCCAGCCAAGTACTAGAAAGTACCCTACCACCATGCTATGGTTTCCTCACGATGTTTTCCTTCACCGGTACCTCAAGCTCATTGTTGGGGTTTGAACCCACGCCCTTCGGCATGCGAACCTACCGCGCTAACCACTGAGCTATCATCGCCAAAATCTAACGTCAGATAAGTTGTGGTCAAAACACCTCCTAGCGTGTCCTACTAATATTAAAAATGCGAAAGTTTGTGAGTATGGATGTTTGTTACTCTTTCACGCAAAAACTACAAAACGGATTTGGATGAAATTTGGTATGCAGGTAGCTGAGACCCTGGATTAACACATAGGCTACTTTTTATCCCGCAAACATGTAGCGGGTAACACCGCGGGGCGCAGCTAGTCACCGTAAAAAAACTGAATCCTGTAGTCTTGAGACTTCAAACGTGTAACAGAGTAACGATTGAGATTGGAATGTACCTATACCTACTCGGTGCTGTGACGTCATATCTCTTCATCTACAGGGATGCGTGTTAGCTCAGCAGGACTCCGCCCAAATGCATAGAGTACATAGCAGTTAGTATAGCGATGTCTCGCTCGGCACAGAATGTATGCTGGTTTGTATGAAGATTCGCATTTGCGCGGTACTCGCCTAATGTTTGTTTCGAGGGGAAGGCAGCGTTGCAGGAAGATGAGGGATGGTGTAACTTTATTCAGTATGCTGTAGCTATCTTTCTAGTTTAAATTGTGTTATACCTATGTACTTATATTCCTTTATTCTGTTTTATACAATCGCGTAGGTACGCATACTTTTGTGCCGCGATGATAGCCCAGTGGTTAACTTTGACGTACGTGATTGTGAATAGTTTTACTTGTATCATATTTTATATAGCACTGATGCTGAGAACTAACCTTTTTGTCGCACTGGACACTACAGCGACAACTTTCTACTTATTATTATTGTTATTTTTTAATCTTTTAATTTGTAGTGTTTTGTTGTTGTAGTGTTGTGTGTCAAAATGTTTTCTTTCTTTCTTCCTATTTTAATGCTTTATGACAATAAATAAATAAAGTACACAGCTCCATCTGACCCCAAACTAAGCAAAGCTTGTAATAAATGGCAGTCAGATGACTGATAGAATACTTTTTTGTTTTTGTACAAACATACCTACTTATAATACCAACACAGAACAATGTGACATAATCGTTGGTATTTTTTTAATTATTTATTTCATATTTATCAATATTTTATTAAGATACAATTTTTTTTTTGCAAATACATACTTATAATACATACAGTACACCCTAAGTTAAGTTAGGTTATAATAAATCAATACATACTATTCTATACTTTGTGTATTCTGCCAGCGTTATGACACTTTTACATTAGTGTCATAACGCTGGCAGAATACACAAAGTGCGATGCTAAGAATAAAGAAGAAAAAAAAATGTTTTTTAATGAAATAAAATTTTATTAAAAATAGATGCTAGTTCATTGACCTCCAAACAAGTTAATGGCGTAATAACTCCAAAATCCGCTACAATGATCACTTTACGGCCGGAAACTCGAGGTGGAACTATAAAATATTATTAATATCGTTTCGGATGTTAAGGAAAACCGGACGCGGCTGGCTAGTTTCCGTCTAATGTATTTGGGCGCTTTGAAATGGTATACATACCATACCATACCGTACTCGTACCATACCATGCCATACAAATACAAATATTTTAATGATAACACGTACCAATGATACAAGTCACTTCAAATTTTTAATTATGCCATTAAATGAGCTTTAAAACACTGATTACATGTCAACACAAATATGTCAATATAAAAATACCGTCAATATAAAAATATGTCAATACCAAAAAAATATTGTCAATATATTAAAATGACATGACAAAATAATCATAATTATTGACTAGTAATTCAATAAATCTTTAAGTTTGAATTACTTGCCAATGTCATAAAACAATGTCTCTAGCAGCCAAGATCGTAAATTGGTTCTGAAGCACGCGGTGCACAAGTGGAGTACCTAGTAGTGATAAAAAGTTATATTTTTTCCGTCTATTAAAAAACCGGAGTATAGATACAACACAATTTTTTTTCTGTTTTATTTTATCTTCGACTATGCCACTCCCATAATAACAATACATGTACATTGTACAACTCTTACTCTACTCTAACACAATAATTGAATCCCTACTTCTTCTTTAGTAACACAGTAATAGAGCGCATTCCGTGCAGAACTGACAGGAAACTTGTCCGGAAACTGGGCGGGCCGGAGAACCATTTCCGAGCTTAACTCGGCTATCGCAAACCTTAAGCTGATAACATCTAGCTGGTTTCAGGAATATTGCCATTATTCTATTTGTTTAGTCTTTACAGTTGTTACAAACTTTCTTTTATAGATATATACGAGTAGATAGAAACTATTTGTGCAAACCAAATACAGACTGGGTTCCGGTTTGAAGGGTATCTACTGCAGCTAGCGAAATTACTGGGCTGCTGAGACAAACCATCTAATATCTCAAAAGTAATGAGCGCCAAAGCAGCGATGCCTCGGGCTTTGTTTTGTTACTCAAAGTTCTGTGTACCATGGATAATGGTCATGGACAGGCGTTAACTCTTACCATCAGGAGCGCGTCTTGTTCGTATCATTACTTTTCACATTAAAAAAAAAAAGACAAAAAGTACAGAGAACATATTAAGAATCTTATGAGCTTGTGCCACAAGTGGTGGTCTTGTCGCTAAGAGCGATCTCTTCCAGGCAACCAAGAATAGAAATCATGATACAGATTAAGAACAGATGGGAGATATTGTAGCCTATTGACAGCCCCGTCGGCTTATTGGTAGTATATCTGCCTTGAGAGCTGTAGGGCGTGGGTTCGATTCCGACTCAGGGCAAACATTTTGTGAATAAACAAATGTTTGTTCTGTGTCTGGGTGTTCTGTATGTATTATAAGTTTATATATACCTACAAAAAAAAGTATTTATGTATTCTATCAGTTATCTGGCTTCCATCACACAAGCTCTGCTTAGTTTAGGGTCAGATGGCGCTGTGTGTAATGTTCTATGATATTTATTTATTTATTATTATTAAGGTAAAAATTTAAACTATGAAAAATGACACATATTGTTTGTAAAAAAGAATTATGTATTTATATAAAACGAAATATATAAATATGTAGTGATATATGTGGTTAGCGCGGTAAGTTCGCATGCAGATGGGCATGGGTTCAAACCCCAACAATGAGCTTGAGCTGCCGGTGAAAGAGAAACATTGGGAGGAAGCCATAGCGTGGAGGTATGCCATGCGCGCATGCCCAGCCATGGACTAATAAAAAGTGGGCATTTGTGTTTATCTCAAACGCGTTGAAGTCTTTTCTATGACTGATTAAATACATACATGTACATTTATCAGGTCTTTAACCGTGCACTGCGATATGTCATGTGTTTGTGTTTTAATTTAACTTTCTTTTCACGACTTAGCAAGTAATCTGTGATACTTATTTTCTTTTACTTATACGGGATCAAATAAATTAACCTCCGGTGGACTTCTTTAAGGAGTCAAAAAAGAGTACCATGCGCGCGGGGCCTCGTCTTCCTAATATTTTTTAATGTAAATAAATATTTTAGGACATTTCTCACAGCGCCATCTAGCCTTAAACTAAGCAAAGCTTGCACTATGGGAACCAGACAGCTGACAGAATACATGAGTACTTTTTTTTTTGTAAATACATACTGGAAAATAATAATAACGCACACGTCATTTTGTAAAAGTAATAAGAGGAACGATGCGCTTTCCTGATAGTAAGAGATAACGCCTGCCTATGTCCATTGCAGCGATACACAGAACTTTGGGTAACATAACAAAGTCCGGGACATCGCTGCTTTGGCGCTCATTACTTTGAGACTAGCGATGGCTAGCCTCAACAGCCCAGTAATTTCACTAGCTGCAGTACCCATCAAACCGGAATGTCAAAAATTAATTATTTTATCATTATACATAAATATTAGTGCAGATTTGAAGTGACGAAAATAATTACACCACACAAAATTAATTTAAAAAAACGGCTGATTTTTTCACGATATCAGACTTGTTAACAATGAAAAGTACATTAACCTCCTTTAGTTGAATAAACACTAAGCTTACATCCCCGTATTCTATAGATAGGTACATAAAAAATAATAACGTCTTACCGGAAATCATACCAATAATTTTCAACCTTTAAGAACTAAACAAAGACCATCTACAATTAACCAAGCAAACTGGCTACCCGGCAATTTTCTATAGCAAACATTAATCAACTAAACCTACCATACAATAATACATTACCCGACTGTTCTCAATTACTGCACAAAGGCATAATTATTAACTCTCAATTGATCTTTCGTAACTAGCTTGTAACCGTAGCTAATGTCAAACGCTATCTCCCTCCTTCCCATTGAATCCACATATCTTTATCTCATTCGATCACATAAACGAAGGGGAAAAATTGCAGCGCTAACAACCCCAATTTGTCGTCTTTTTCGCGCGAGCTATCTCCCTCGCTCAGTAATGGATCGACAATAAAGTAATACACTGATAAATAGCTCTTCGTTTAAATTTTGGCCCAATTCACGCTGTACCCCTTAATTGTGTATCTCCCCAAATCTCCCCCAGTTGTTTCCATCCCTCTCTTGCGCGTTGTAAAGGTATGTCTATCTCTGTCGGTAATCCGTGGGGTATAATCGCGTACATAAGTACTTAATCGCATTTGGGGGCATGTTGTTAAGGCAGCCTATTTATTTAGTACGGGTGTTACGCACCCTTCGTATTAAAACGATTGTTTGCGGAGACTTACGAGTACGACTTTTAGCATTTGACCAGCGAATGGAGACCTTTGGGTAACTTTTGTCCATTGTAACTTGGTCTTTGAGGTTTTGATTTATAGACAAATGTTATAAAATACAATTTTAAATGACTTGGTGGTAAATCTCCTTAGCAGACGGTCATCTAGTTAGGTACCACCGCAGTACCAGTTATTCTGCCGCTAAACAGTAGTGTGTAAACATTACTGTGTTCCGGTTTGAAGGGTACTGCAGCTAGCGAAATTACTGGGCTGTTGAGACTAACCATCGAAAGTCTCAAAGTAATGCGCGCCAAACAGTGATGCCCTGGACTTTGTTTCGTTACTCAAAGTTCTGTGTATCACTGCAATGGTCGTGGACAGGCGTTATCTCTTACCATCAGGAGAGCGTCTCGTTCGTCTCATTACTTTTTACATTAAAAAAAAGTGTGTATACATTACTGTGTTCTGGTTTAAACGGTACTGCAGCTAGCGAAATTACAGGGCGTTGAGACTAACCATCGAATCAAAGTAATGAGCGCCAAAGCAGCGAAGTTATAAGTTCCACTGCAATGGTTATGGACATATGTTAATTCTTGTACAGCAATAGAACATTAATTTTAATAATTAATGTTTCAAATCCACGTCAGTTTCCAAAGTAAGAATTAATAGCATTTCATTTATAAATTTGCATTGTTAAGAACAACAGAAAATAGTAGAATTAGAATTTATTGGCACTTCCAGTTCAACTAGACAAGTCATAAGTACATAATAATAAAATAGCAAGTAAATAAATAAATATCGCAAGACAAGCTTGTTGCAAGCTTGTACTATAGAAGTCAGATAACTGATAGAATACTTTTTTTTGTAAGTACATAGATATATATATAATACAATAGTAATAAGTAATAATAGTACTTACATTTAGCTGTATGTCGGACCAAGTTTTACGCGAAATAAAAGTCGAACAGAAATATGCGGGTTCAAGTTAAGCTGGTCGCTTCAAACATGGGAGCAGATGTGTCTCGTGAAACGAATTAAGTTGATTATTGTGTTGAATTCGGGTTTGAAATTTGCATTAGAATGTGATAATTGTTTAATCGTTTGAATTCGGCTATAAATGTCTTTGTGTGACGTCGTTATAACGCCGTTACGTAGTTTTAATTGGACTATGGATATAACAATGACGTTTTATAAAAGGCATATATATATAAATAAATAAATATATCTTTATAAATATTGTAGGGCATTACACATAGCGCCATCTGACCCCGAACTAAGCGAAGCTTGTACTATGGAAGTCAGATAACTGATAGAATATTTAAATAGTTTTTTTTTATTTCATACTCATACCTAGACACAGAACAAACATTTGTTTATATCTGGGTGGGAATCGAACCCACGCCCTTCAGCTCTGCAGCAAACATACTACCAATGAACCAACAGGGCTGTCAATGCCAACCACTGAGTGCCACTGACAGAAGTACAATAGCCGGATAAAATTTTGAAAATAGATCGGAGTTTTTCACAAAAAAAAAAACTACAAGTGACGCAGAATTTTTTTTAATTCAAATCCTCTAAATTGTCAACGATGACACCATATTATATTTTATGAATTTTAGTAGCTACACTTATGTTTTTATTCAAGTCACCAATTACTTTTTTAATTTGACGTAAAAGTTCTGAGTAATTAAATAAAGCTTGGTTAAAATATACCTCGGATTTCAAATCATGCAATTCTGGATGTTTTTTCTTTGCGCTAGAGCGGCTGGAAACTGATTTTTGTCAGGCATTAGGCGTGCTTTTAATCATCGTCTCTTTTATCGTTGAACAAGTAACATCAATCCACTTTACTTGGTGGTAGATCTCCTTAGCAGGAGGTCGTCTAGGTAGGTACCACCGCAGTACCAGCTATTCTGCCGCTAAGCAGTAGTGTGTAAACATTACTGTGTTCCGGTTTGAAGGGTACTGCAGCTAGCGAAATTACTAGGCTCTTGAGACTAACCATCGAAAGCCTCAAATTAATGAGCGCCAAGGCAGTGATGACCTGGACTTTGTTTTATTACTCAAAGTTCTGTGTATCGCTGCAATGGTCATGGACAGGCGTTATCTCTTACCATCAGGAGAGCGTCTCGTTCGTCTCATTACTTTTTACATTAAAAAAAATCATAACCGTTAGGTCTATATAAATGTAGGTAGTTGTTATTTCGCACTTACTTGTCGATCCCGGGCAATAGTTGGTCAATGGGCATGAAACACGACAACAAGCCGCCACGGCTCATTACCAGAGCGCATAGACATCGAATATCAATCGACTTGCTTCCGACTCCCACCCCTCAAGGTAATGGAGCGGAAGAGGGGATGCTTCTGAATAGAGGGGGAAAATTTAACGGGATTTTTGAAGGCATTTTATAAAGTTGATGACAGCCCCGTTGGCTCATTGGTAGCATATCTGCTTTAAGAGCTGAAGGGCGTGGGTTCAATTCCCGCTCAGGACACACATTTTATGTATCAACAAATGTTTGTTCTGTGTCTGGGTGTTATGTATGTATTATAAGTACGCATTTATAAAAAAAAGTATATAATATAATTATGTATTCTATAAGTTAACTGACTTCCATCACACAAGCTCTGCTTAGTTTGGGGTTAGATGGCGCTGTGTGTAATGTCCTACGATATTTATTTATTTTTATTTATTTAAAGTTGATCTCATTGACGCAGGTTTGAAGCAAACCGAAATCGTATTTATTATTATAAATGCTGTAGTTTGTATGTATTTTTGTAGCGATGAAAGTTCAGTGGTTAGCGTAGTCGATTCACACGCCGACGGGCGTGGATACATTCTCAACAATTAGCTTGAGCCGACGGTGAAGGAAAACATCGTAAAGAAACCATAGCATGGTGGTAGGGTACTTTATAGTAGCTCTACTGGCTAGCTACCACCTTCAAGTTGAAAATCTGCCGCCATGCATCTAACAGTGTGTTGACAGCCTCACTTGAGAGCCAGTTCTATCCCAGGCTAGATGTGTTTACCATCTTCGCCCACATCGTCAATGGTCAAACACCTAGGCAATCATGAAAAAAAACGTTTGTTATTTTTTTAAACTTTAATGAATTTGCATGACTATTCGAAGGAAATTGTTGCTGTTAAAAGCTTGTTAACACTTATTCTCGGAAAACGCGAGCAAAGACGCGTTGCGCAATTAGTATTTTAAATGAAAAAGTCTGTGTTCCAAAAAAAAATGCATTTAAATATTGTTCTTGTTTACTCATCCCTATATCCCGTGTTTAAATGTTAAACACAAATAAAATTACAAATAATAATAATTTTCGTTTTAATACATTCACTTGTTAAATACATACATTTTTAAATATCCAATTAAAGTGACTTAAAAAGTTATGTTAGAGTACTTTAAAAGACACTCAATTGTTGAAGCTCATTTCTAAAGTCTATGAAAGGCCGTAAATTACAAATTCGCCTCACTTAGTTCACGAAACTATAAAAAGTTATGCAATAGTAAACGTTCATTTATTGTCCAAACGATGATGTCCGCAACCATCTCATAATGTACCTATTGGCAAACGGTTTATGACAATTTTACTTGTACTTAATAACTACCCTGTGGAAGCTCCGAGTAGAAAAAGAACAGAGAGACACAGATAAAAAAGATACGCTAAAATAATTACCTATCTATCTTTAAATAGCTTAACATTTGTACAATTTATTAAAAGACAAAACTAGTAATAGAAAAGCCCTAAATAATAATCAAATTAAAAAATTAATTGTGCAATGGTTTAATCATGCGGATGCTAAAAAGATATTATAGAAATTTAGTTAACATGGACACACAAATCTTACACACACTCATATTAAAACATTAGAATAAATATATTATCCTGTAACTAACTGGGGTGGAACTGTTTCTGATAATACTGGTCAATATCTAATATAAATATATACAGACTTTTATTACGAATAATTTTGTTCGTATTCTAGAGACATTTACTAAACATCCTTAACAGAAAGTTGTCTAGGTAGGTCAGCAGCAAAATCTCATGCATACCGCCAAATGTTAGTGTGTTAGTATGTTCCAGTATGAAAGATAAAGTAGCTAGCGAAATTCCAGAGTTATTAAAACTAACCATAACTTATTTCTAAGGAATGAGCACCATAGTAACGATGCCCTGGATTTTTTTGTTACCCCAAAATCTAAGTACTGTAATGAGACAAACAGAACACTCCCCTAGTGGTAAAAGGTAACTTTCCATGCCGCTGCAATAGTGTGCAGCGGCACTTTAAGTTACCTCGTACCACTAGGAGACTGTTCCGTTTGTCTCATTACTCTTACTTTTAAAAATATTGTCAGCAAACTTGATGTTATGACATTTCTAAAGACCTTATATTTCGAGTTACCGTAAAATCGCACGCGTGACAATGGGGCCACTTTTTATGGCTAGTTTAACTTTAAAAGTAAGGTCTTTAATTATTAAGTACCTATCTTTTTAATTTAAGTTAAATAATAATCATACAACGTCTTATAGAAAAGAGTACATTCAAACTTTGTAGTAAGTATTACTTAGGTATTCTATTAGGTACTTGTTGTTGTTCTTATATTGTTATGAATGGTTTCTCTGATACGTTTTCTACTCTGTGCAACAATGAGATATTTCTCAACGTGTATTTATATCTCATAAATCAGTGAATAGTCGCCACTTCGGACTTTATGTATTTCGTAAAAGGTTCCTTTTTTGTTAGTGGTAGTGCATGAAATGGGTTGTGATATTTCGCACATAGGCGGCTAATGATGGATTACTGTTGCGGACTTTAACGTGTTAAATATACTATTTGTGTAGGTTCTAGTGTTGAAAAGTACTTTTTATATACTTTGTATAGTGTTGAGAGTTCATTCAAGAAATAACTAGTTTGGAATATGCTTTGTATGGTTTGCAATTTTGTTTTTGCTACATCGTAAAATAATACGTATCTAATAGTAAATATTTCTCAGATTATTTTTGACTTTGAATTGACAGCTCTGTTGGTTCATTGGTAGTATGTCGTTGGTTCATACTTGGTGGTAGATTTCCTTAGCAGTAGGTGGTCTAGGTAGGTACCACCGCTGTACCAGTTATTCTGCCGCTAAGCAGTAGTGTATAAACATTACTGTGTTCCGGTTTGAAGGGTACTGCAGCTAGCAAAATTACTGGGCTGTTGAGACTAACCATCGAAAGTCTCAAAGTAATGAGCGCCAAAACAGCAATGCCCTGGACTTTGTTTTGTTGCTCAAAGTTCTGTGTATCGCTGCAATGGTCATGGACAGGCGTTATCTCTTACCATCAGGAGAGCGTCTCGTTTATCTCATTATTTTTTTACATAAAAAAAATGACTGCTCAAAGAGCTTTACAAAAAAAGGGGTCAGATGGCGCTGTGTGTCAATGTCCTATGTTATTTATTTATTTTTTTATCTATAAAAGAAATTTGTTTTTTTTTTAAGTAAAAATAATGAGACGAACAAGACACTCTCCTGATGGTACGTGATAATGCATGTCCATGACCATTGCATACCTAAATACACAGAACTTTAAGTTGTACCTGTAACATAATAATTGTGGAGTGTGGGACTCGACTCGCATTTGACCGTTTATAGCTGCTACTCGATGTCAATGCATTGATGCTATTTAGTTAATCAACTTTACGTAACTGCGTTTCGTAACGTATTACGTTGCATGGTGGTAGGGTACTTTCCAGTACTCGGCTGGCTAGCTACCACCCTCAAGTTGAAAATCTGCCGCCAAGCATCTAACGGTGTGTTCCGGTAGCCTCACTTGAGAGCCAGTTCCATTCCAGACTAGGTGTGCTTTACCATCTTCGACCACACCTTCACTTAACATCAGGTGAGCTGTGGTCAAACACCTAGCCAGTCAACCATTAAAAAAAAAAAAAACTAAGTTTGTCATATGAAATTATTGGAAGTCGTTTGATATTTTTATGACTTGTATGGAAATGTAATAAGCCATAAAATAACGTATGATTGGACGCAATTTCACGGGTTTGCGATATAACTAACAAATCATATTGATGTTTTAACTGATGTATTGACTTTTTAATGGAATTTCGATAAGTTTTTTTTATTATACGACTATAAAAATAAATGCAACTGAAAATATGGAATTATGTTACGGAAAATATGTATGAAATTGCATATAAAACTAATCGAAATGTGTAGGTACCTAAATAATAAATTTACTTCGCTACCTAGTTATTATATTTTTAGTACATGCCCTGTTAGCTTATATTTCTAGGACATGTCCTGGGAAAACAGAATGGTTGGCAACTTTAAAATAAACTATAGACTTTTTGTGTTGGTGAGCAAAACAGGAAACAAAAGTTCATCTTTAAAGATTGAGATTTTCATTAGCAAATGCTATAGTGGCTCCCCTATACAGTTTCACGTATACATATGTTGCTTTATACAGTTTGCTGTCTGAATAAATTTCGCAAGCCATTACCTCCATGATAAACTGTTACAAGATGGCGGCCGCATTTTTGGCGGGAACCCATTGTTGTCATTGGAAAACTCCCGAATTTTCTTTTTCTTTCAATAGATGTTGAAATATTGCCGGAGGGTCGTAGTGAATAGTTTTTATAGGGTAACCCTTTATTGTTGTTAGATTTACCGTAAACTTTCGTACATGGATCTTTTTTCATAATAGGATTTCCTCCGTTATATTTCTATTGGTTATATTGTGTGTTAGAAACAGGGGATGGTTTATGGGGGTA
The DNA here is from genome assembly GCA_905404145.2 of Biston betularia. Lineage (NCBI taxonomy): Eukaryota > Metazoa > Arthropoda > Insecta > Lepidoptera > Geometridae > Biston > Biston betularia. Next base: position 8,285,901 of record FR989885.1, read on the forward strand.
TCAATTTATTATGATGTTTTATGTTAGGGAAGAACGCAATGTTTTTAAATTATTCATTGCATTTTTCTTTAAGACATAACAAAAATATATACAAAATAGTAGGTACTTAATAAGTTTTATTGTTATGAAAATATTTCTAGATAATCATGGGCTAATATAAAATGTTCAAAATTCATTTAATTTAGATTAAATAAACTATTATCTATTTATAAATTATTGTCTATGGTAAATAAATTACAAATGTCAAAAAAAAAAAAAGTTAAAATATACTTTCATGTACAACCTACTTTAAAATTAGTTTTATCAAACAGAGACAAGTTTTTTAATTTTTTGGCAAATTGCTTTTTTTATGTATAAGTTATGAGACGAACAAGACGCTCTTCTGATGGTAAAAGATATATCCGTGACCATTCCAGTGATACACAGATCTTTTGAGTAACAAAACAAAGTACAGGATATCGCTGCTTTGGTGCTCATTACTTTCAAACTTTCAACATTTAGTCTCAACAACCCAGTGATTTCACTAGCTGCAGTAGACACCTGCAAACTGGAACACAGTATTGTTTTCAAACTACTGCTTGCTTACAATTTTTTTTTATTTAACAAAATATGGCAATATTTTTGTTGTCAATAAGACACGTAAGAAGTGCTGTCTTTTGCCTAAAATAAAATACTACAATATTTTAAGCTATCTATTGTTACATGGCTCCATTTTCAATTTATTAAACGTAACTTCTTTGTTCCCAGGTAAAAGTGTGGTTTCAAAACAGAAGAACAAAACACAAACGAATGCAGCAAGAAGAAGAAGCCAAAACCGGTACCAAATCTGGTTCCTCTTCCAAACCAGACGACGGCAGTCAGTTTAATAATTCTTATGAAGAAGAGGACGAAGAACTTATTGATATGGACATGGACGAATTAAGTGACAGTGAAAACGAAACGTAATTCACGTCAGTGTTGCAAAGTGTAAATATTAATTAATACTAGTTTTAGTGATAATTTATTATGATTTAAAAAAAAAAATCTACTGAAAGGAAAAATCAATCAATGGCTCTAAAATTGATCGTACGTAGGCTAGTGTTTCTGTTAAGAAATTAATTGAAAAATCGTCCGTAATATTTTTACCAAATCAGCATGGCATCACTAATTAAAGCAATGCCTTTTAATTACTTCGTACATTGTTAATTTGGTATTTTGCTAATTGATAAATTGTTCTGAATTTTCCCTTGAGATGGTTTCTAATCACGGTGTATCATCATCATCTAAAGCCTCCTTTATCCTACTGCTAGGTATAGGCCTTTCTCTTGTTATGCCATCTGCCTCGGTCCTATGACAATCTGGGCCAGGTTTGACCCGCGACGGTGACAATATCGTCGACCCATCTTCATGAAGATGGTCAAGATGTATATTAAATATTTATTTGTCATGGTTTGATACCACAAATAATTTAAAACCATATTCTCACGTGTAAGTAGTTAATTAAATAAGAAATTAACTACTTTGTCACTAATAAACATAACTACATTTCATCCCATTTAGTTAATATTTGGGCGTTATCCAATTAAATTAGCGATGATTTATCTCGATACAAGGGCCATTTAAAACGAGACAAAACAAGATGGCGGCCTTGTTAACTCGTCACAGCTAATTAGATAAAAAAAATTGCCCATATTATAATAGTTTTTGAACCTAAATTAATTAAAAATGACCCTTTTGAAGCGTTCCACGACTGATGTGGGTATAATTAGACGTTTTAGATTTGAAACGCTGATAGGCAGGGTCTGTGGTTTCTAAACGAGCTGTCAACGGAGGCAAAGGAAAGAGATATTACAAATTTCCGTCGGGCGAGCGAGATGGGTACATAATAGAGATGAGGCGATTATTGTGCGGGTGTATTATTAAGAGATGCGTTCGAAAACTATCTCGGTCTCGGATCACGTTTCGTAATTGCTCGCGACGTAACCAAATTGTTTTTAAACTGCTGACGATTGTTCTCGGCTATTTGTCTACGAGCGTTCAGAATTCGAGATAGGAATCTCTAGATGATGCTGTTTATATTTTCCTTCACGCGTTAGAAGGTTAACAACGGTAATGGTATCGAATAGGAACCAGTTTAACGTTCGATAAATCACGAATCGAATGAAAGCTGATAGAGAACACAATAGCTGGTTACGTCTTTGATTAGATTAGGATGAATGGTCGTGAGGCATTGTCCAATTTCAAATTAAGAAAAAGTTTTTTTTTTAAATTTCTTAAGAAATCGAATCCCGCCTAAAAATGATTTGATATCAAAGATCAGTGAACACTGAGTGACATTAACACATACTTAGTTTTCCAATATTGAGCAACAGATAAGCGGACATTTTGTTTTTGTAACAAATTACATACAGCCTAAAAAGTGGTTTAAATTTACCTCTGTGAAATAAACATGGCATTATGCGTAATCCGAACCCATTGTATTGCGTACTCTCGAAACGAGTCTTAAAACTTCAAAACCCGCTTTTAATAAGCGATTATAAGGCTAATTTGTATTTCCCTTTCCGTCTTTTGTTCTTTTGATTTACGATTACGACTATCGAGTTCTCGTTCGAATCGACATTCGAATCGGTTTACCCGTTCCTGTATGGATTTTAAAAATCGTTTTTATTTGTTATTGCCCTTGTTATTGCAAAATGTAATTTTGTAGTTAAAATGACCCAGTTAATAAAGTAAATTCGTGTATTGTTAAACACTTATGTAATGTCAATTCTTCTGTTAAATGGTCAAGTGTTGTACAATTTGAAGCCTTTAACTTCAACTCTTGACTAATGGCTTTTGCAAAGGCGCTCCTCAAGTCTCACGTGAAATTATACAGAGAATTTGAAACCTAGAAAAGTCTAAACAGTTGACTTTCCACACACCGGTCTTTTTTGGCGACATGATATTTCACATCTATGCTAAAACTTATAGCAGTTGAACCATTATAATTATGGCTAACAGACACTGCAATGCATCTTGTTTTCCCCACAAACGCACTATTTTTGAATCGTAAGTTAAATGTCTGTACCTAACGCTGTATTCTCATGTCAGTGTAACTTTTTTGTACGCTATTGGCTTGTGTATTATCATATTCTGCCTTATACAACCATGTACACAGTACAGGTAGAAACATTGTAAAGGCCCTGTTGAGACTGGACTTTAAATTGTTTCAACAGATTTCTGCAGAGTTCCACGTTCTCGTAGTCATAGAAATGGATGAATTTAGCAATCTACATTCGCTCATACTCAAAACAGTTATCTCTCCATAATGAAAGGAGTAGTTGTAGTAGGAGAGTCTATGTATAAGAACTTTCTTAGAATTAGAAATGACAAAAAGCAATTAAAACCTAACAACCGAATTACAGCCACGGAATTAAAAATCTCGATTCCATTTTCAGCTCAATTAACTGTTAGTCGATTATAATTATCGTTTTTATTCATTAAGTGTTTGCGATTAGCGACCGTGTTCGAAGTTTAACGATCTATTCTTGCGAGTTGGCTTTTAATTACTAGAGCCGATTGTGGCTTTTATTATTGGAAAATGGCACCAGGTAGCTGGAAATCTTACCCGTGGTTAGAAACTGAAATCGTAAAGCTCCACTAGTTACCATTTCAAAACGGAAGAGTAGAAAATTTGGCGCAATGTACTTTTAAATGCGTTGAATTACGATAAATTCTTGTACAAATACGACATCTAGAAGTAATCATAGTAAAATTTGAGTAGTACTATAAATAGATATGTATTTTGTATGTACTTTTATAAATTATGAGATTGTGTTTAATTTCTTTTATTAACGAAAACGTCTGTAATTTAAATAAAACAAACACTAGTATCGACCTATCGATAGAAAATGGCTCAAATATCTACTTAAACTAACTTAGGTATCTACTTTAAAGAAAGAGTCTTAAGGGTCAAACAAATTATATTGATTTAAAAAAATTCTAGATCAAACTTTACTGCTCAAATATTACGTTTATTTTTAATTAAATTGTACTCGAATGAGTGTTTACACGTTTATTCGAATGTAACGATTTAGGCCTACATAAATACCTACATCAGTAAGGAGCATCTCTAATGTGAAATATTTTAGTGACAGTGACAAACACAGCACGCACATATTTTTTTTCTTCGTTTTTGGCATTACATCTTGCGTATACTGCCTCAAGTACCTACTTTAAATATATTTCTAAGTTTTTGATGCTAAGTTTGAGTTGTTGTAATTCAAAATGATGACGGTAGAACTATTACAGACAAGCTTGCCATCGCTCAGTGGCAACAAGATTTCGGAAACTAATAAATTATGTAGATTTCTGTCAAAATGATGTCAATTTTAGAGCCACTGTATTTATGTTAAGGAATATGAATGCCTACTTGTTTAGTATCTAAATGCAAATGAGTCGAGATTTCTCAATTAAAACGATTCTCCGTGACACATCGATTTGCTAAAGCGTAGAAGGAAAGCCAATAGACTGCGTTTTGAGCTGTTTATCAAACTTCTTTTGATTAGATTTTCATAACAATATAGGACATTGTGGGTCGTACAAAAATTTCTACTTGTTATATTTTATTTGTTTTTGTTTTATTGAGACCTTAGCTTACTTAGTATAGTGTCTATGTAGAATTAACGTATCACAGTGAACCTAAGGTCCAAACACAACTACACACAACTTATTTGGGACAATTAATTACAACACAACTATACAACTTATAAAACACAACACAACTTATTTTATTAACTTTTTTCTTTTTTTTTACTTCACTTTTTTTGGAAAGATATTCTTTCGATATTTAAAAAAAAACTAGGCAAATAATTATGCCTAAGTACATATATAAATATACAGTATGAATTTTTGTCACGACTTGCCTAAATCAGGAATAGAAAAGAGAATTTAAGCTTTCCTTTGCACGGTATAGTTATTACGCGTTAGTTTTAAAATCATTTTTCCAATGTATTATAATTTTAGATAAACGGTTTAATATTTCATTGTATCGGTTCTTAAAGATGTAATACACCAATACTGTTGTACCTAACATATTTTTATTAACGTACAATAAAGACGTATTTTTGTTGCTAATTTTTTCACACCGCAGTAATGTTACTGCTGTAAATTTAAGTGCAGTTAATGGTACAGCAGAATTGATTTCAGTCAAATAATTAATATAAAAAAAATATGAATTCCTTCGCTCAAATTAATTGTAGTTAAGAGAGTTCCTTTAGAATAATGAGCGAAAATAATTCCTTAAAATTGTTACAGTATTAATTTATTTCACAGCAAATTTAATTCTTATTTTTTTGTCAAATAAGGTTTTTTGTGCTTTTGTTTTTGTGTTTTTTCTGAGGATAGTCTAATCCTGCCCCTTAAATATACTATACATAAAATTAAATTTTTAATATCATACTTCTATTGTAAATGAGTTATAATATTGCAATTTCACGATACAAATAAATTAATTTGAATTCCATTACAATTCAAACGATATATCTTGTACATTTAAAATTTAAATCAACATTTGTGTTTCAATAACAATCGTAAATTGATTTTCAAATACTACATTATATTGTAAATAAAACTATTTATTGTTTACTTTTTATTTAATAAAAAAACTGTACAGAAAGGTATTGTACATTTCTCTATTATTAAAAAAAAAATATGTTCCTCTGTCATGGATCTAGCATGTCATAGTTGAGTGTAAATATTAATATAATTAAATAATTATGATAATTATATAATTATGTAACGATTATGATGTAGGAAATAAATGTACATTTTTGATTGTTTAAATTAGTTACTTGTAAATATTGTGTGTCAGGTAGATTAACGAATGTAAGAAGGAAGGTTGAAAACTAATTAAAATAAAATTGCAATTATAAAATAAGCTAAGTATAAAACAACACTCGTGATATTAAATGAAGTTTATTCTATTGTATTATTATACTACATTATCAGTTACTATATAATCAGTTTAATCTTTTCTATAAGTATATTATTAAACCGTATTTATTTGCAAAAAATATCAAATCGTGAAAAAAGCGAGTATAGAAAAATGCTTCCCGCATTTCCTTCAACCTAGGTATCGGTTTGAAATGTTTTTTTATTTTTTATGGTTGACAGGCTAGGTGTTTGACCACAGCTCACCTGATGTTAAGTGAAGGTGTGGTCGAAGATGATAAAGCACGCCTAGCTTGGAAAGAAACTGGCTCTCAAGTGAGGCTGCCGGAACACACCGTTAGATACTTAGCGGCAGGTTTTCAATTTGAGGGTGGTAGCTAGCCAGCCGAGTACTAGAAAGTACGCTACCACCATGCTATGGTTTCCTCACGATATTTTCCTTCACCAGCAGCTCAAGCTCATTGTTGGGGTTTGAACCCACACCCTTCGGCATGCGAACCTACCGTGCTAACCACTGAGCTATCATCGCTGTAATGTAAATAAATCCACATATAGTATATGCATGTGGTATAGTATAGTATATGTCCATGTTCCTTATATACCCCAAAGGACGTGACCGATTTTGATGAAATTTTTCATCCATCTTTAGATTAGTCTGAAGAGTGATTCAGTGAAGTGTGGTAGCAATCAGATCAGCATAATTTTTTTCGTTTTTCTATTTTATAGTTTTCGTGCAAAGCGGGCGGGCCTCTAATATAAATCTCTATGTATAAAAATGAATTCATGTTTCCTTTGGTCACAGCATTACGCGTTAACGGCTGGACCGATTTCGCTAATTGTTTTTTTTTGTCGTGTTTATTATTGTCAAAAGAAGGTCCTAATTAAAGAAAAAAATTAAGAAAGTTGCGCGGAAAATTATAAAATTAAAAAAAGCTTAACGACCATATTAACTTTTCTAATCTAACCTTATGGCGTTTGACATAACTGTCAGTCGTTCAAATGGTTAGATAGTACCTACCTATATAAATAAAAATCAAGACGTTCGTTGGTAGGCGCATAATTTGACAAAGGCTGAACCGATTTAATGATTCTTTTTTTTTAAACGAGAATGATACTCCGAATGTCTTATAAACGCTAGAGGAAAAGCCGAGCGCTACCGGACTGGGTACGAAACAATCTATACTATTATAAAGAGGAAAGATTTAATTGTTTGTTTGATTGTATTGAATAGGCTCCGAAAATACTAGACCGATTTCAAAAAATCTTTAACTACACTATCTCCAGGTGACTTAGGCTACTTTTTATCCCTGTATTTCCACGGGAACGGGAACTACACGGGTGAAACCGCGAGGCGTCCGCTAGTACTGAATAAGTTTGGAAATCGACTGACAAAACTTGCTCCAATGTCTACTGAGAGCGCTTTAATAGTAATGTGTACCTATAGCACCCTTTTACGAGTTTTCAGTCTTCCTTCCACATGAAATACAAGTTAAGAAGTATTTGTGTGTATATTTGGCTACTTTCTTCCGTGACTGTACTCTGTGAATTTTTTTTTTCTAATACCAATACCGAAAATTGTAGTTATTTAAACGACGAGTGATATAAAATATATGTTTTTACTCATTTATTATGTGTTTTTTTACCCCTGGTATAAATAAATATATATATATATATAATATCAGCAATTTACTTGGTGGTATATCTCCTTAGCAGGAGGTCGTCTAGGTAGGCACCACCGCAGTACCAGATATTCTGCCGCTAAGCAGTAGTCTGTAAACATTATGTACTGTATTCCGGTTTGAAGGGTACTGCAACTAGTGAAATTACTGGGCTGTTGAGACTAACCATCGAAAGTGTCAAAGTAATGAGCGCCAAAGCAGTGGACTTTGTGTTGTTACTCAAAGTTCTGTGTATCGCTGTGTATATATGTATGGACAGGCGTTATCTCTTACCATCAGGAGAGCATCTCGTTCGTCTCATTACTTTATACATAAAAAAAAAAACACGAAACTGGGCAGGACATGTTGCCAGACAGGGTGATGGCAGATGGGCTAAGGCGTTGACAAAGTGGTGGCCGCGAACTGGTAAACGGAGCGTTGGTCATCCACCGGCTCGTTGGGTAGACGACATAATCAAAATGGCTGGTCAAACCTGGACAAGATGAGACTGGGATGAGTGGCGTAGAAGAAGCGAGGCATAAGCTCAGATGTGGGTGATTACGGGCTGATGATGATGATGATGATGATGATATATAAAATGTGAATAAATATACAGGGTTTAATGCTTGGTGTATACAAAGTCGAAAGGAGGTAATTGTACTTATCGTTATGAACAACTTTACTGTGAGCACAACTCTGTATTCGCGAAAAAACCTTCAGCTGCTCTATACATTTGGTCAACGTTTCGTAAGTAGGTACTATTTCTATGAAACGGCAATTTTTTTCACAATTTCAAAATTGTGTCCGTAATAAAAGTAGTAGTAGGTGATAACTCAGTGGTTAGCGCAGTTGGTTCACACATCAAAGTGTTTGGTTCAAACCCCAACAATGAGCTATCGGTGAAGGAAAACATCGCAAGGAAACCATAGCATGGTGGTAGGGTACTTTCTAGTACTCGGCTAGCTAGCTACTACCCTCAAGATGAAAATCTGGTGCCAAGCACCAAGGTCACACCAATATTGGACGATTTAGATGTATCTAATATACCTACTGCAATGAGGAAAACGGCAAAATTTTTAGTAACTTTTTGTTTGTCTTAACATCTAGTTATTTCTTCGAAAGATGATTGAAGTGTCATCTAAAGGTTGAAAAGCGTTATACCAATTTCGGTGCCTTCAAGTCGCGAGTGAATCGGTTACTTCTAGGCAAGCGTGCTCCATCGTAGACCGCATCATAGCTTACCATAATTATCTGAAATAGCGGTCAAACGCTAACCTATCTATATATCTGTATAGGTAAATAAACCCGTTTCCTTTGGTCAGCGGCGGCCTTAGCTGTTGCGAGGCCCGGGGCGACAGATCATTGTGAGGCCCTTTTTCTTTGAGTCCGTTTTACTAAAATATTAGTTCGAGTGCTCGAGTGGCCGTAACATGCTTGCACTAATAATGAAACCGTGCGTTCAGGGGGGGTTTTGTTAAGTGCGAGGCGCGAGATACACGTACATATATGGTAAAGACTTTTTTCTACGAGGACGCGAGGCCACTGCAAGAGCGAGGCCCCGGGCGGTTGCCCTGTTTGCCACCCCCTAAGGCCCGCCACTGCCTTTGGTCACACCATAACTTGACAACGATTTTACCGATTTCGTTCATCTTTTTTTTTAAGTTTTCTAATATTTTGTAGTTCAGTAAAAAAATCAGAAACATTTTTGATAAATTCCACGCGCCGAAGTCGCGGTTACCAGCTAGTTTGTAATAAAAAAGTTAATGTAACCTTATCACGTTTTACGCTCTTAACGATATCCATTAAATCTCAAAATATTCATCGACGTCACCAGACCACACAAATTGAGGGACAACGTCATCGCTGCATCGATTCAACGATGACAGTTACGCATCTCGAATGCAGAATAGGGATGCGACGGGAATAATAAATCTACAAGTCTTACCGTAGCGCGTTCTAAAATCACTGCTGAAATTAAAACACCTATCGAGTTCCTAATGACATTAATTTATCGCACATAAGCTACGTCCTGCGCTTTGCTAGATAAAAAGTTATTAAAAAAAATTGCCTTAAATTTTGGCCACATTAAAAAGAGCCCATTAGATTCAAATTGTATTTCGGAAACCTATGGTTTCTCTCGATCAGTGGCGTAGCGTAGGTACCTTAGAGGAGCCCTGCATCAAAATTAGTTAGGGAGCCCAAATTAAGGGTAAAGATATCTCACAAAAGAAACAAAAATGTTTGCATTAAATGAAAATAAATATCTATTGATTATATGGACAGTTGATCGTATGACAGTTTTTTTTCTGTTTCTTTCCCGGGAAGCACGAGATTAAATGACATTGTGGATGATATTTTACAAATTTTTGCTTACACATGTTAGGGGCCTCTGTAGCCTAGGGACCCCGTATCATTGATACGGCTGATATGGCAGTAGCTACACCCCTGGTCCCGATATCAAAAATGCCATTGGCAGACTTTAAAGCTGAAATTTTTTTTAAACAATTTGTTGTTATGAAGAGTTTCACTATCCACGTTCCAAATTTGATTAAAATCCGTTTAGCTTTTACAGCGTGAAGAAGCAACAAAGAATGGCACATTCACATACATTAGCATTTTTTATATTAGAAGGAAATTTCTTACAATATTGCCTAATATTTTTCTTCGCCGTATTTTCAATTATTTCAAAATTCTCCTACCTGCGAGTTCTGTAAGCCTCACAAATAGAGTCAGTTGTAAAATATGTGTATGTACTTAACATTTATTTAATAGTAATTATTCTCGGATGGATATAAATATAAATATTTGTAGCGATGATAGCTCAGTGGTTAGCGCGGTCGGTTCGCATGCCGAAGAGCGAGGGTTCAAACCCCAACAATGAGCTTGAGCTGCCCGTGAAGGAAAACATCGTGACGAAACCATAGCATGGTGATAGGGTACGTTCTAGTACTCGGCTGGCTAGCTACCACCCTCAAGTTGAAAATCTGCCGCCAAGCACCTAACGGTGTGTTCCGGCAGCCCCTCACTTGAGAGCCAGTTGCATTCCAGGCTAGGTGTGCTTTACTATCTTCGACCACACCGTCACTTAACATCAGGTGAGCTGTGGTCAAAACATCTAGCCTGTCAACCATAATAAAAGGACTTACCTATAAAAAACATTTTCGTTGTCCCGGAACCAAATGTTAGGTGCAGTTCGTTTTTCATGATTTCAGTGTCTATAGTAAAATTAAATTCACAATAGACCCCCTTTCAGCTTAGTACACCCGAAGCAATTTTTTTTTTCCAAATAATATCATATAACTTATACATCATGGTTAACTAACACAATGTAAATCGATCAAAACAATTAGCTAACTGTAAAAAAAATTAACTTCTCGCCCAACATTTCGTTGAATTATGAATTCCAAATAAGGTATAGATCGCTAAAACCTTAACGCAATATACTGATTAACTCTGCAAAGTACCGCTTCCACTCAAGCAAGAAGAGTCAAATGGTTAAAAGGATTAACTCGAGTCCTACTTAAAGCAGGTAGTGGATTCGATTGCCAGATGTGGCTGGTTTTCTGCGAACATCGTTGGTGGTATGTTTTTAGCCGTCTCATAGATTTCACAAATAAGTTTTAGATAAGGAGTGAGAAATTTGATTTTTTTTCTTCTTTTTTTTTGGCTTTGTGATGGAATCTTGAGATTAACATTTAGGTGAGTGTTTGCATGCAATTATGTGTTTTCCCAACTATCCTACTAATATTATAAATGCGAAAGTTTGTGAGTATGTTTGTTAAACTTTCACGCAAAAACTACTGAACGGATTTGGATAAAATTTGGTATGGTGGTAGCTGAGATCCTGGATTAACACATGGGCTACTTTTTATCACGAAAACATGTAGCGGGTAACACCGTGGGGCGCAGCTAGTAATAAATAAGGTGAGGGAGATTATTTATTATTATTATTATTTTTTTTAGTTTAAATTACCTAGTTAATAAAATTAGCCCTTCTCAGACCTAGCCAAAGCTGTTAAAACAACGACATAAAATGTACCTCTTTCAGCAGCCTCACTTGAGAGCCAGTTCTATCGCATGCTAGTTGTGATTGTCATCTTCAAAACACCTAGCCTGTCACAAATTAAATAAATAATTATTTGAAAGTTAATTTTTTCCCCAAAATAGATCCCAATCCCAATTTAATGCTGTTTAGCTTCGAATAATCCATTTACGAAAGGAGAGTAAAAAAATCGGTAAAAGTCAAAAGGCTTAACGCTAAAGGCGTTTTACATTTGAGATTAGGAGATTTTAATGCTATTCAATTTTGTAATCATTTAGAGTTCTTGAATGAATTACTTTTAGTGGATTAAGTTAAAAATAACTGTGCGGTTACTTTCGAGTTAATCCTGGCTTAGAACGATTTTAAAACATTTTAGGTAAAATGGTCAATGGTATAAAAACATGGTCAAGTGCGAGTCCGACCCACCCGGAAGTGTTTTTCGAGCTTTTTTTTATATTGTTGACAGGCTATAGGTGTTTTGACCACAGCTCACCTGATGTTAAGTGACGGTGTGGGGTGTAAGATGGTAAAGCACACCTAGCCTGGAATGGAACTGGCTTTCAAGTGAGGCTGCCGGAACACACCGTTAGATGCTTGGCGGCAGATTTTCAACTTGAGGGTGGTGCATGGTGGTAGGGTACTTTCTAGTACTCGGCTGGCTAGCTACCACCCTCAAGTTTATTTACCATCTTCGACCACACCGTCACTTAACATCAGGTGAGCTGTGGTCAAACACCTAGCCTGTTAACCATACTAACTTTTTACGATAACTGAGACGTTAGACTTTTTTACGGCTGCAAGGGATTACAGGTCTGCGTATATGGTTTTAATTTCAAATCGATATCTCGACTCGTTCCCGAGATGAAGGTCTTGACTGACGGACAACAAAGGGTTCCGTATTTTTCTTTTTGAGGTACGGAGCCCTAAAAAAGGTATTTTCTGAAAAAAAAGTATCTTCTCTAAACTTTTCATTATTCTATTTTAAGAAAATGTTCGATCTAAGTAGTAAGCGACGCTAATGATTTTAATTTTGTAGTTGTCTATAAATGGCGATAGCCTCTCACTTGGGCCACACATAACGGTTCCGCAAAGATCGTGAGAGATGACCCACGCCACTGATATTTGAACTGTTTTAGCGTTCAGCTCTTTAGACTTTTTGCATGAGACAATGTAACACATATTTCACAGCCATGTCGCAATAACTATTCCTCTGCTTGACTACTAAACGCTTAGAGAATTAAACTAACTTTAACTGTGATAAAGTTTCATTCACTGTATTCGGTAGACAATTATATTACTGTGTCATAGTAAATTTTTGCCTCTTTCAAAGAACTTTTCAATGTAGTGAAGTAATTCATTAACAGCGGTAAAGTTGTTTAGTTGAAGAGTGATTTCATCTTTTGATTGGCATCGGTTTGGTTGATGTTTTGACAGGTTTTGAATATTTTGCTAAACACTTTTTTTATTGATGATTATAAGTACGATTGTATTGAATTATCGATTAGATTTAAAGATCTGTTCGGAAATAATTGATGTAAAAAATGTCTTCTCCTAATAGATCTTTCTTTAAAGTCTCTTTTTCTCAATAATAGCTTAATTAACTCTTGCATTACGAATGACTGAAATATGTATTTTCAGAGGACATTACACACAGCGCCATCTGACTCCAAACTAAGCAAAGCTTCCTAGGTACTATGGAAGTCAGATAACTGATAGAATACTTTTTTTTTTGTAAATTTTATTTATGATTTAAGTAGATATTTTTACAATTACAATTTCGATGTCTTCAAATCCAAAGTAAACATGTTTCTCCGAGATAACATTTTTGTGGCGATGATAGCTCAGTGGTTGCGCGGTCGGTTCTCACCCCAACAATGAGCTTGAGCTGCCCGTGAAAGAAAACATCGTGAGGAATCCATAGCGTGGTGGTAAGTTACTTTCTAGCACTCCACTGGCTAGCTACCATCCTCAAGTTGAAAATTGTAACTGAAACGACTGTTGAGCGGAAATAAACTAAGTTAACTAGATATACGTTGCATACTAAAAATTATTGAGTTTATTATTGCAACATTTGTACTTTAATAACGAACGCGAGTAATGAAACTGGCAATAAAACGCAAGAAATTTTTAATAATAATAAATAAATATCGTAGGACTATACACACAGCGCCATCTGGCCCCAAACAAGAGTCGTGTCGCTCCGTTGTATTTTTTTCCAAAACTTGTGTTTTGTCGAGTGTTTATGCATAAAAATGGTGGGTTTTTATTCATAAAGTGCCGAATTACATGCGTGAGTGTGGGAAAATGATATAATGTGGTGAAACATGACTTTTCGTGGTGCTTCCAAAACTCCATCGAAGCTTTATAGTAAAGTCGCCACTACTTTACTAAAGCATGACTGGACTTGACTGACACAGACTGGACTTGACTAAGACTGGACTTTGACTATAACTAGCTACGAGGACACTTATTTAACTTTTGTAACTTGAAAATATATGAATACTTGACACTGGCAAATGCTAAAAGCCGACGCCAAAACCAAAGAAAAAAAAAAATACTTTTTATTTATTTTTTTTAATTTGCCGCCTTGAGCAAATCACACTACCTTAAGGTGGGTCGATTTCCATGCAAATAAATTTTTACCATTTATGGACAAATGGAGCATAATTTTACAGTGAAATCCCAGCTACTGATTAATTTTGGTCTTTATTTGCGGTAAATCACAATTGTTTGAATAAAACAGTAGATTATTAGCATATTTAGCTGTTTTATTCAAAAATCCTAAATTCATAAAACATTAATAAATTTGATTTTATGCTAATAATTTACTGTTTTATTCAATTAATTGTGATTTACCGCAAAGAAAGACCAAAATAAAAGCTAGTGGCTCTGAATTCACTGTAAAATTATGCTCCATTTGTTCATAAATGGCAAAAATTTATTTGTATGGAAATCGAACCACCTTAATGATTCAACTTCATTTTTGTCGAAACCACAAAACAGATGTTTTGTATAAAACGTATTATAAAATAAAGCGAAGGTAAACGAAGGCTATTACGTAATAAATTGCTATTAAGTTAACTTCAAATCATCTTTCATAAGTGGGCAGGATTACACTAGTATATATTTATATAAATGGGGTAGTTTGGGCACGTTTTCATTGTTTTAACTGAGTTAGGAAGCGTCCATTGTCATACAACTATGTTTGCAATGAACATAGTTGTATGACAATGTCTATTATATTATATAATAAGTTACCTTACAAATAGCATGGTGGTAAGGTACTATCTAGTACTCGGCTGGCTAGCTACCACCGCCAACTTGAAAATCTGCCGGCAAGCATCTAACGGTGTGTTCCGGCAGCCTCACTCGAGAGCAAGTTTTATTTTAAGCTAGGTGTGCGCTTTACCATTTTCAACCACACCGTCACTTAACATCAGGTGAGCTGTGGTCATACAACAAGCCTGTCAACAATAAAAAAAATGAAATCATTGCCTTTAGCTAAAAATAAAAATACAAACACGTGATAAATAACTTGCGATACGCTGATGATACTACACTCCTTGCAGTCATCATCATCATCATCCACAGCCTTCTTTATCCCACTGCTGGGTATAGGCCTCTCCCTTTGCATGCCATCTGCCTCGGTCCTGTGCCAATCTGGTCCAGGTTCGACCCGCGACGGTGACGATATCGTCGACCCATCTTGCGGCTGGACGACCGACGCTCCGCTTCCCTTGCAGTATCAAAAGAGAATTTGGAGGGGCTCTTGGCTCGTCTGGAAACTACTAGTCTCCAATTTGGTCTTGCTCTTAATTGGGACAAGACGAAAGTCATGAGAGTGGACCGAGCCGAACAAAATTTAACAGGCGCAATGCGCATAGCAAACTGCGACGTAGTGTAGAATTATAAACCTAAGTATACCTCGGCCCCAATATTTCGAACGTAGGAGGATGTCAAGATGAAATAAAGCGCCGCTCTGCTATCACAAGGTCGGCAGTGGAGCGACTGGGAAACATTTGAAAGGACAGGAGAATAACCAAGGCTACTAAGGTTCGTCTAATGAAGTGTTGGCGTCGCATTTTGAGCATTTGCCAGTGTCAAGTGATTTATATTTTCAAGTTTCATAAGTTAAATAAGTCTCCTTGTAGAAGGACTGGACTGGACTTCGACTATTACTATGGCAATAGTCGAAATCCAGTCTTCGTCTAACCTAATCATGCTTTAGAAAAGTAGTGGCGCCTTTACTAAAAGTTTCGATGGAGTTTTGGAAGCAACACGAAAGATCATGTTTCACCACATTATATCATTTTCCCACACTCGCGCTTGTGATTCGGCACTTTATGAATAAAACACCACCATTTTTATGCATAAACACTCGACATAACACAAGTTTTGGAAAAAAATATAACGGGGCGACACGACTCTTTCCGCGTTCCCGCCAAAACTCGAAAATGACGTTTTGAGTTAACAATGCCGTTTCTTTTTTCTTTGTTTTTGACGGCGCACGCTGTTCATTTGCCAGTGTCAAGATTTTCGTATTAGCTACAAGGACACTTATTTAACTTTTGCAACTTGAAAATATATAAATACTACACATTGGCAAATGCTAAAACGCGACGCAAAAACCAAAGAAAGAAGAACGTCATTTTGATTGTGAAGTCGGAGTAGAACGTGCACGCGCCGTAATCCCAATTCCCCATTTACCGGCGCCCACTCGTTGATGGGCTAAGTGGGTGTTTAAACTCCCATTCTGCCCAATTTGAACCACCCGTCGTTGGCAGACTAAATATCATCAAGGAAATGATAGAAAGGTGTGGAATTGATATCGGTTTAAAATCATAATTGGAAAATAATGGGTTTCTTAATAAGCCATGGTAGCCTGGTTGGAAAGTGTTCACCTTACTGGACTCTATTTTTTTTTTCATGGTTGACAGGCTAAATGTTTGACCACAGCTCACCTTATATTAAGTGATCGTGTGTGGTGTGGCTGGGCCTATACAGACTTGGTTTTTTTAAAATGTAAATGAAATTAGCGCCAAAACAGCGATGCCCCGGACTTTATTTTGCTATTCAACGTTCTGTATATCGCTACAATGGTCATGGACAGGAGTTATCTCTTCCCATCAGGAGAGTGTTTCGTTAGTCTCATAACGTTTACATTAAAAAAAAAAAATAGAAGCTGATGGCGGGTGACACTGCATTACGGCACAGGTAGTAGGTATATATTTCTTTTGGGGTTTTGGCGGGAACGCGGGAAGAGTCGTGCCGCTCCGTTGTATTTTTTTCCAAAACTAGTATTTTGTCGAGTGTTTACGCATAAAAATGGTAGTGTTTTATTCCTATAGTGCCGAATTACAAGCGCGAGTGTGGGAAAATGATATAATGTGGTGAAACATGAGTTTTCGTGTTGCTTCCAAAACTCCATCGAAGCTTTGTAGTAAGTTGCCACTACTTAACTAAAGCATGACTGGAATTAACTGACACGAACTGGACTTGACAAAGACGACTTTGACTAAAACTAGCTACGATGGCACTTATTTAACTTTTGAAACTTGAAAATATATAATTACTTGACACTGGCAAATGCTAAAACGCGACGCCAAAACCAAAGAAAAAAAAAATATATATTTCTTACTGGCTGCGCCCCGTGGTGTTACCCGCCCGGTGTTTATTTATTTACTATTAAATACCAAGTAAAGCTTTTACATACATCCAAGATTGTAAGTTTAGTGTGAAATATGTGTCATATCGTACGCAAAATATACCTAAGTACAAACGTATATTTAACCAAGCGTGTTAAAATTATCTTACTAATAAAAAACAAAACCCTATTCTGTAGATACAATCAAAACAAATCTGTTCTAATCTTAATTAATTACGTTTTGTCAATCTTTTCGGCGGACATCACAGATTTCAATACAACATTAAAAAAGCGACAATAAAATATTAAATGAACTCTAAACAACTGGCACAAGGCTTAGATTAACCGGAGCCATCTTAAAAGTAAGTTTGGTAGTTTGCGGTGACAAGTATGACAGCTGTCAGGCTTTAAATAGGTTTAATAATTAATTAACAGTCGGTACACATCAGATTATGCGAGAATGATTTTAAATGATATAGTTTTGTTACATTTAGGTACATTTACATTACATTTAGATATTACGTTACTAATTTGTTTGTTAAAAGTTCTTTTGGAAAAAATCCAATTCTAAATCTATGCTAAAGCGTAGATTTGTGTGTGATAATCATCATCATTTCAGCCGTAGGACGTCCACTGCTGGACATAGGCCTCCCCCAATGACTTCCATAAAGACCGGTTGAATGCGGTTCGCATTCAGCGCGTTCCTGCGGTCTTAATTCTGAGGCAAAATCCCACTAATATTATAAATGTGAAAGTTTGGAAGGATGTTTGTTACTCTTGCACGCAAAAACTACTGAACGTATTTCGATGAAAATCGGTATGGAGATAGCTGAGACCCTGGATTAGGACATAGGCTACTTTTTATTCCGAAAACATGTAGCGGGTAACACCGCGGGGCGCAGCTAGTACCTGTAACATAAAATTCTAATAGAAATACATTCTAATTTAGAAATCATTAAAATAATGCCTTTGTATAGAATGCATTTGTAGCGATGATAGCTTAGTGATTAGCGCGGTCGGTTCACAAGCCTAAAGGCGTGGATCCAAACCCGAACAATGAGCAATGAGCTTGAGTTGCTGGTAAAGGAAAATATCGTGAGGAAACCATGGTGGTAGGGTTCTTTATAATACCTACTTGACTGACTAGCTACCACCCATCAAGTTGAAAATCTGTCGCCAAGCACCTAACAGTGTATTACGGCTGCCTCATTTGAAACGCGGAACCATTACAATCTAAGTGTGTTTACCATCTTCTATCATACTGTCACTTGACATAGGATGAGCTGTGGTCAAACACCCAGTCTGCCCACCTTAAAAAACAAAATACTTAGTAATGAATTGTATAATGACTTTCATGTCATAAAAACTTATTAAATTATGATAAATGATACGGATTGCTGCTAATTCTGTTCAATAAAGCTTAGTTAAAACATACAAATAGATTTATCATTATCAACAAACTAATTTTTAAACAACAAAAACTAATTTTACGTCCAAGCCATTGAATGCGCGCAAAGAACTGTCGGCAAAACTAAAGATTATGAGATAAACAGACAAACAAACATGTTGTAACTTTGATCATTGTTTTCATTAAAATCGACTCTATGTCTTAAGGAATACAGAATTTTAGGTAGCAATGGTTACATTTGTTTATCGTTCCTAACTATAATTTGATTATCCGTATCTAGATGAAGCTGTCAATCGTCATTAGACAGACGTCACTTTGACATCTGCTCGGCCAATCGTAGCGCCCGCTTTGAAGTTTTGAAACTGTTTCATAGAGGTTTCATAATTGGACTTATGAGTTTTGGCGGGAACGCGAAAAGAGTCGTGTCACCCCGTTGTATTTTTTTCCAAAACTAGTGTTTTGTCGAGTGTTTATGCATAAAAATCGTTGGTGTTTTATTCATAAAGTGTCGAATAACAAGCGCGAGTGTGGAAAAATCTTATAATTGTTAGATTTTATGTTGATCTTATATCCCCAAAAATCAATTTTCAACTTGAACCCTAAAATTAAAAATTGAGTTTTGGGTACTCGGTACTAGTACTAGTATGATCGAGTACTAGAAAGTACCCTACCATCATACTATGGTTTCCTCACGATGTTTTCCTTCACCGGCATCTCAAGCTCATTGTAACTTTGAACATAAAATCTCAGACAAAATACAGAAATCGATCTATAAAATAGAATGTAACAGCAACATTAAAGCGAATACAAGTTTTTATGTATCATTAATTTATTAAAAGCTACTAGATAGCGGCTTATTAAGATCGAGAAGGCTGTAAAGCGCTAACTATTGCAAATATCACGTTTGCAGCGTTTAGTATCGACACGTTACGACCTATGTGTGCGTGAGTGTTGGGTGTTGCGATAAGGGGGAGTCTTATTTAAATGACTTCTCGTGGTTTTGCAATTTAAAATTTGATTCCATAGTGGGAAGCCATACAAAAACTAATGAAAACTAAATCAGGGCAGTTATAAATCTATGATCTACATCCTAAATGTAATTACACCATTCATTACGCTGAGCGAGGACGTGAAAACTGGAAATTTGAAGGTCTTCTTTGTGTTAAAAAATATGCAAGTACCTACACACGGCCGTGTTTATGACATAGGCACACTTGACTTGTGACTAAAACGTCAAAAAATAAGAATGAAGATTTTTTGACATTTTAATGACTACTTTATTTCATTGCGGTTTTTTTATATTATTTTTAATGTTATGGGTGAGTGGTGTAGATCTGTAGGTACCTAATTTTTTTCTTTTGAATTTTGAACTTTTTGACTTTTCGTGATCTATGCTATTAAAAAGAGGAAAGATTTGATTGTTTGTTTGTATTGAATAGGACCGATTTAAAAAAATATTTCACCGTTGGGAAGCTACACTATCTCCGGGTGACATAGGCTACTTTTTATCCCTGTATTTCCACGGGAACGAGAACTACGCGGGTGAAACCGCGAAGCTTGTGCTTAACGATGGTTGATCTAATGTCAAATAACTCTTTTTTATTATTTTTTTGTAATATTGGTGTGAAATATAAATAATTTTCTATTAATCTGTGCTCATGGACCATGCCTCCACTCAGTCACTTACATACACAAAAAACACACATACGTACAATTATAACTCACATTAAAACTATCTATATAATTGTATTTGTATTCTAAAATATATAATTTGTGTTTACACGTAAGTAATAAATAAATACATAAATATTTGCTAACATTTTCACACAGCGACATCTAGCGCCAAACTAAACAAAGCTAAAAGGGTTTTCCATTTCATTCGACTTTTTTCTATCTTTCGCCGCACCTACCTATCCAGTTTCTTCTAGCTATCACAAGTATCTTATCCAGCCTCGTCCTGGCTTGCCTTTTTTATCTTTGTCATTTCAGAATTGCGCCTATAGTAAAAGTTATTCATAATAAGTACAAAGACATCTAAGACCCTTTCGGCTAAGTACATCCCAAGACTATAACCCTGTTCATAATATGATGATCGGTTTTGACAACAGGGTCTCTATCGAAATACATAGGGGCCAGTATGTCTGGGCCTTAACGCCTATACAAAGGTGTGAGTTACGTTCTACACTATGTTCACAGCCTGTCTTCCATGTGTGTGTTTGTGTGTGTGCGTGTAAGCGCGAACAAGTTGTTTGTTCAGAGATTTAATACACGGTACATTTCTACACGTTACCTCAGTCTTGGGTTCCCGCGAACAAGGTGGGATGTGAGAAATAACAAATTATTTTAAAAAAATGAAAATGCGCTCTTTTTTAAAGTAACTATGCATTTTTAATAACTTGATTATTATAGCAGTAGTGTGTAAACATTACTTTTTTACCACTGACATCGCTGCTTTAGCGTTTATGACATTCGATGGTTAGTCTCAACAACCCAGTAATTTCGCTAGCTGCAGTAACCCTTCAAACCGGAACTGAGTAATGTTTAGACACTACTGCTTGGCTGCAGAATATCTGGTACTGCGGTGGTACCGATCTAGACTCCTGCTGATAAAATTCACCAAGACATTTTTCCTGGATAAAAAGTGTTCTATATGTTAATCCAGGTTATAAACCACAAGCCGACGCCTCGCGGTTTCACCCGCGTAGTTCCCGTTACCGTGGGAATACAGAGATAAAAAGTAGCCTATGACACCCGGGGATACTGTAGCTTCCCAACGGTGAAAGAATTTTTCAAATCGATTCAGTGGTTTCGGAACCTATTCAATACAAACAAACAATCAAATGTTTCCTTTTTATAATAGTATAGAAGATAGATAGATAGGTGTGCCCAATTTTATCCAAATCTGTTCAGCTGTTTTTGCATGATTGAATAACAAACATCCAAACATTCTCATTTATAATATTAGTTGGATTACAAAATATATAGGCTTACAAAATAACTCAAGCAAATTCAATATCATCAATTTCTCCATTAGCTATGTATGTTTAAAGATGACATCCAATAAATAACTAAAATTGCAGTTACCACCTTATATTTAAGGCCCACTTAATGGGATATATCATAGGCGTCTGTTTGCGCATGCCAATTGATTGCAACTTAACAACACGCTCGCAAATTGCCTGCCTTAACAGAGAGAGATAGCAAGACTCTATGATATCATAAGACGAACAAGGATGCACATGTTTCTGTAAGATTCGTTGTAAAACGGAACGCTCTGACATTATGGTGAAACGGCGCGGTGGCGATCTCGAAAAAGGTGAATTTTTTAAAAGCGATTATTTTTATTTAAACACATTTTAATCACTCTCCGTCACCGCGAAGCGGGATCGTTAACTGGCGTAAGGTTTTTCTAAATCATTTATTATAATTGACCAATAAAATGTTAATTTTTATAATTATTCTCGTTTTTCATGGACGCGGTTTTATTGGGCATGTATGGTGTTTCAATGGGGATTTGCAGGGTTTATGTTCTTGGATGAAAATTTCGGGCGGAGTGTGATTATTGTTCTAGAATTTTGGAAGGAATAAACATGAATTTTAGTATGATTTTTTTTGTTATTTTAATTAAATTGTACTTATTTGCTATGAATAAATGGTGCACTGATAGTCTAATGGATGGCAGTGTACTATTTACTTTTTGCACCATTTTACTTGGTTATAATAAATTATACACGTATACCCATATACCTACTAGGTAACAGTAAACACATTCCTAGAAGTGATAATTATGTTACCAGCAATCGCCATGTTATCGCCTTGGTTATAATATAAAAATACTAGCGACCCGCCCCGGCTTCGCACGGGTGCAATTTTCGAAAAAAATCACTACCTAAACTACTATTGTACAATTATTAACATCATACAATTTACCGTAACGTAATTAAAATTACGGATTAAGTAGTCGCGCTTAAAGGCACGTTTTTAATATAAAATGTTATTATCCTTGCTAGAGAGCTCCGAAAACCGCGTCCAATCGCTTCCAAATTCAAATTATTACAGCGAGAAGTGCGTTTTTTTTTTTTTTTTGAATGACTAATGCTGTTGGCCGCAGATGGCCTCTACAGCGTCACCGGACTGTAGCGAGAAGTGCGGCCTCCGACGCGCTATTTATAGGAACGCGTCGCGTCGCGCTGCGGTCGGCGGCTGCCGGCCGATAGGTACGCAATGTATTTTTAAATCTGTAATATCTTCGAAAATATTCAAAGAAATTATGTGCTGTAAAAGGCCATATAAATCTAGGTTAAATCAACAATCTATTTATGGTATTTAATTAAATAAGGAATAATGCTGTAGTGCTTAAAATCGCTTCGAAAATTAGCTATTATTTGCCGTAAAAAGTAAATGACAAAAAATGGTTTTGTGGGATATCGATAAGAGATAGACATATACCATCGCGGACTTTTCTGTAGACCTTTTCAAGGTGTACAATACTTAGTACATTATTTTTATAAATCCTGTAAGGTTAAGCCTGCGTACGCAATGTAAGCGGCAAGAAATGTAAGAATTTACGACACCACATTAGAAACCCTGAAAATAACAGTATTTCTCCATTATTTAATAGATGTTATTATACATAAAAACCTTCCTCTTGAATCACTCTACCTATTACAAAAAACCGCATCAAAATCCGTTGCGTAATTTTAAAGATTTAAGCATACAGACAAACAGACGGACAAAAATAGCGACTTTGTTTTATACTATGTAGTGATATCTACTAGAATAGAATACAGTCATCATAACATGAAAAACGAAAAAACGTCAAGCTGTTGTGTGTAATGTCCTACGATATTTATTTATTAGATAATGACGGGCTTAATGCTAAAACTTAATGCATATTTAGATTTTTTTTTTGATTCAGGCGTTACTTCGTTGAAGTTCATTTTAAGTGTTCAAGATATAATTATATACATTATACCTACTTATACTTATATATAATTATTTTCAGTGTATTTCCGCTTGAAAGTTGTTTTGGTTACAACAGGGATGAGGGTTTAAAGTCAAATTTATCTAATTTGACGTCAATTTTGAAAAACCTATCCGAAACAAATAATATCTAAATATAAATGAACTAAAATAAGACACTGGATACCTTTTTTCTTTTTCTCTCTGCGACATAGCACGTTCGTGAATTGTTCCACTTTTTAAGTTTGTATGTCGATATTTTTCTAGAAAAAATCTTTTTACTAATACTTAAATTAGTAACTTTATTGTATATTTTACTTTTAATGACGGTAATTGATTAACACTAATCATAGGTTTCATATAAAATTTAAGCTACACATAGCTGCGTATATTAATTTTCCTCTATAAAATATGTAATGCAAAATTGGATTATCATAATAGCTTTTTAATTATAAGTTCAGGACTTTAACCGTGTTTTTCTAGCATTATCGTCTGTTTTATATCGGAAATTATATGTAAAACTATGAACTGTGAATTAATAAAAATGATTTAAACATTTAATGAGCCAATTAGCGGTTTTATTCGTATTAAAGACTTGTTAAGTTCTGCTCATATTAGAAATCAGATTAATTTTTATGCGACGAGTAATTGAATGTTAGACGGTAAGCACCTAAATTAAATTTTGTTCTTTAGTAGGTACCTACCTGTTTTTTTTTAATGGTTGACAGGCTTGGTGTTGACCACAGCTCACCTGATGTTAAGAGAAGGTATGGTCGAAGATGGTAAAGCACACCTAGCCTGGAATGCAACTAGCTCTCAAGTGAGGCTGCCGGAACACACCGTTAGGTGCTTGGCGGCAGATTTTCTTCTAGCTAGCCAGCCGAGTACTAAAGTACCCTACCACCATGCTATGGTTTCCTCACGATGTTTTTCCTTCACCGGCAGCTCAAGCTCATTGTTGGGGTTTGAACCCACGCCCTTCGGCATGCGAACCTACGCGCTAACCACTGAGCTATCAACGCTACAAACATTTTAAAAAATTTTTTTTTAGAAACAAATAAAAAAAAAATTGCTAAGATTTATTTGACTAGCTTGTGCCCGTGACTTCTTATTCTCATTCGAAGTGGGGGTGATAAGTCCTGCAATGACGTCCCGCTTGGGGTGTATTGTGCATTTCTCCCTAGCAGCGTCTACCCGAGCCAACCCAGCTCCTTGAAGTATCGGAGCGAGGCTCTGGGTCGCTGGCATAGTAGCTCCAGTGATTTAGGTGGCTAGTTCAATGATTATGACACGAGTGATAGCGAAGCAATTTCATGTAGCTTAGTAGCAACTCTAGTACCTTCTGTGGCTTTGCAATGCAAAAGCACATGCTCTACAATTACAGTGCCCGTGACTTCATCCGCGATGAGTTCAGAGTGAAATAAAACACTGTTTGTATGTAAAAGACGAACCAGATGCTCTCCTGATGGTAAGAGATAACGCCGGTTCATGACCATTGCGGCGATATACCTATAGAACATTGAGCACCAAAACAAAGTCCAGGAAAGTAAAAGACAAGTAATTTCAGTTTTACTTATATGGGATTACTCATGTTTAAATTATGCTTTACTGTTGTTATATATAGATAATTAATAAGCTAGTACCCAGTGGCGGCCTTAGGGGGTGGCAAGGCTTGCAGGGGCCTCGCGTCCTCGTAAATAAAAGTCTTTACCATATATGTACCTATGTGTATCTCGCACCTCGCACTTAACAAAACCCCCCCTGAACGCACGGTTCCATTATTAGTGCAAGCATGTTACGGCCACTCGAGCACTCGAACTAATTTTTTAGTAAAACAGACTCAAAGAAAAAGGGCCTCACGGTGACCTGTCGCCCCGGGCCTCGCAACAGCTAAGGCCGCCACTGCTAGTATCTTTTTGTATTTTTTTCCTGACATTATAAAAAGTTACCTATTTTGTCTTTTGTTTTGTTTTATCATATGGCTGCCTGGAAAATATCGTTTTTGTACCACTAGCTCTTAAAGCTTCCATGGCAAAAAAACTTGTACTAAATTTATTAAAAAATAAATTACTCACGATGACAAAAGTTGTATCGGATTGCGCTTGTTGGACGCCGATATTGAAATATATTTTTATGGGAAGCAATTTTAATGTAATATAAATAAAAGTGTTGAACAAACACGCGAACGAAATTTGATCGACCATTAAAATAATGCCTTCTGAGAATATTATTGTGATACGTTTTTATTTGGCAATGAAGAGATTTCGTTGCTTTGGTAATTGCTTAGGATATTTTAAGTGCGAATCATCATTTTTACGAAATTGAAGTAAATTCATTGCAGTCGTTTTATTACCTAGAAATGTTTTGTAAAAAAACTCTCTGGTATCACTTTGTTTCTTTTTTTTATTTAACCTTTTTACGGCCGCTGTACATACTAGTACAGTTGAATTATTAAGTATAAACTAAAAGTTAACAGAGATAGACAATTTTCTTTGATATTGCTTTTATTTTAATCTAGCGGACGCCTCGCGGTTTCACCCGCGTAGTTCCCATTCCCGTGGGAATACAGGGAAAAAAAGTAGCCTATGTCACCCGGAGATAGTGTGTGTAGTGTGGTGAAATCGGGAAATCGAAAATTGAGAGCCTTTTCAATACAAACAAACAATCAAATCTTTCCTCTTTATAATAGTAGGTACCTATATAGAATATAGATACATTTTGTAATTATGATTCACACATTCGCTGTTTTAAAACAACAATACGCCACTCAAAAGTCAAAGTAAAAAAAAAGTTTGTGAGTATGGATGGATCTTTACTGTTACTCTTTCACGCGAAAACTACAAAACGGATTTGGATGAAATTTGGAATGGAGGTAGCTGACACCTTGGATTAACACATAGGCTTCTTTTTATCCCAAAAACATGCAGCGGGTAACACAGTGGGGCGCAGCTAGCCGATGATATAATCGTTTACTCCGAAACCTCGCTGTTTCAAAATTTATATATTACTAGCTGCGCTCCGCAGTGTTACGCGCTACATGCTTACGGGATGAATAGTAGTAGTAGTAGTCCTGCAGCTAGCGAAATTACTGGGCTGTTGAGACTAACCATCGATAGTCGCTCAAAGTTCTGTGTATTAAAATACAAAAATATTTATTTACCAGTATGTATTCCAACATCATAATATTTTATAACTAGCTGCCCCCCCGCGGTGTTACCCGCTACATCTTTTCGGGATAAAAGCAGCCTACGTGTTAATCTAGTGTCAGCTACCACCCCACCAAATTTCATCCAAATCCATTAAGTAGTTTTTGCGTGAAAAAATAACAAACATCCACCCATCTAAACTTTCACATTTATAATGTTAGTGGGATCACTTAAATTGGTTTTCGCAGTTTCCTTTTCATCAATGCTCAAAATATAAATTCGACCGAGTCCGAATTATTCGTATAAATAAATATGGCCCGTCGTAAACAAGGCCCACTGACATCCCCAGTGTGAGCTTCACTTTATTATTTTTTATTACCTTTACTCTTATTTATTTTGTGGCCAAATTAATTTTTGGTCGCGCGGCGTGGTTTCGCCATATCGTTTTGTTTCGACGTTAAACGATTGATTCTTAAATCCAGGCTTGATTTAAAAAGAAAGGTGAGGTCAACTTATTAAAATCAAAAATATTATTTTATATCTATAGTAGGTACTAAGTTTTAGATTACAATCCGGCAACACTTTCGAAATGAATAAATATCCAAATAATAAAAGTAGGTAATTAGATTGAGGTTATGTTTCATTTTATCTTGATGAAATTATAATAAAAATAATAATATTTTATAAAACTGTACATAATATATAAAAAAAATAAGTACTACAGAGTTTTTAGCACATAATTTTAGTATGAAATTAATTTCGGTAAAAATTTTATTAACATAGATTTCGATGCATTCTGATAGTAAAAAAAAAATAACACGCAGGATTTTTTTTTGTAAGTATAATATGCTTATACATATTTATAGAACACCCAGACACAGAACAGACATCCATGTTAGTCACACAAATGTTAGTCTGGTATTAAACCCACACCCTACAGCTCTTGGACCACTTCATCCACCTAATATTATAAATGTGAAAGTTTGGATGGATGGATGTTTGTTACTCTATCACGCAAAAACTACTGAATGGATTTGGATGAAATTTGGTATAGAGGTAACACATTGGCTACTTTTTATCCCGAAATCATGTACATACGAACTAAACGGTTCAAGTCTTTGTACCTAAACCTTTATTGTACGAACCGCTAAAAAATGGAATTTGCTGCCCGAGTGGGTGTTCCCAGATAGTTACAATCTGGGTGCCTTCAAATCGGGAGTGAATCGGTTTCTTCTAGGCGAGCGTGCTCCACCGTAGGCCGCATCTTCGCTTAACATTAGGCGAGTTGGCGGGCAAGTGCAAGCCTATTTGTAATTAAAAAAATATATAGACTACCAAATGAACCAAGGCACTCAATTAGTGAATGGCACGGAGCAAATCCTCATTTAATTATATCACCTGTTATTGGTATATTTTTTATTCGATTCTCGAGAAAAAGTACGGACGCCTTATTTTTTGTCCCCAAGAATGTGTTAACGACTTCATTACAATATTTTAAGACTGGACCAGAATAAGGGCTAATTTGTATTTTAAAAGATGATTATCTCGCACCTTCACAAATGTTATATGCAATCAAATCGTATGGAAATTACATTCAGTTATTTCGAAAAAATAAATGTTATATTATAAAAAGTAAAAAAAAAAACATACTTAATCAAATATTATTATAATCACACAAATATTATAAATGCGAAAGTTTGTGTGTGTAAATATGTTTGTATCTTCTGTACGTGCAAACAGCGGGACCAATTTCGATGAAATTTGGTATGGTGGTAGCTGACATGATTAACATAATTATAAGCTTTATTAAACACACCGTTAGATGCTTGGCGGCAGATTTTCAACTTGAGGGTGGTAGCTAGCCAGCCGAGTACTAGAAAATATCCTACCACCATGCTATGGTTTCCTCACGATGTTTTTTTTATTGATCACAGGCTAGGTGTTTGACAACAGCACACCTAGCCTGGAATGGAACTGGCTCTCAAGTGAGGCTGCCGGAACACACCGTTAGATGCTTGACGGCAGATTTTCAACTCTTTTCAAGTTTTCTTTCACCGGCAGCTCGAGCTCATTGATGGGGTTTGAACCCACGACCTTCGGCGTGTGAACCGACCGCGCTGACCTCTGAGCTATCATCGCTACAAAGACTGCCAGTCTGGCGGTCTTGCAACTAACCTAAAACGTCGCTCAAGATAATCGGTTAGTTAACAAAGTGAAAAAGGAAAAATAAGTTATTTGTAGTAAGTTGCTGAGAATCAAACTTACTTTGTAGTGTTTTCAAAAATAAATCACACAAAACACGCCGTAAAATCCGTTAAGAGTTGTCTAATGGCTTTAAAAGCGATATTTATTTTACACACCAAAAAAAAAATCCTCATAACTTACGAAGATAATCAAAACCCAGGTAACTCGCTTAAAAAAAGGATTCAAAGATCCCAAAACTCACATCCTTAGCCGGGCGAACCTTAATTTAGAAAAACAGTATCCGTAGGCGTCTGAACAAATCGACCGTCTTAAAAAGGTATCAGCGAGATAAAATCATCTTTATAAACTCACTAACCAACACAAATTAAGACCCTCTTTTATTAAAGACCCGTATGACACTTTTGCGCTTAACTCTGACACTAAAATTGAACGTAACAACGAGATTAAAACGACAGCAATTTTTAATCTAAAACGTTATACATAGAAAGTAAATTTGCAGCGCAAAATGTTGTAGATACGTCGTTTTGTTGCGGTTTTCATTTGCGATTTGATTGTCACCTTTAAGATAATGAAATAAAAGATAAAATAAAGCGTATGCGCGTTGGGAATGCGAATGTGAGTTTGGATAATGGTTTAAGTAGAAAACTGGATTGTAAAACTTCCAAAAAGAAAACTAGTAATGCCGTTTTTTGTTTGCCTTATGGTATTACGACGAAAGATAGCCCTCGTCCTTATGAGCGTACTAATACATAAATTACTGGGCTGTTGAGACTAACCATCGCAAGTCTCAAAGTATTGAGCGCCAAAGCAGTGATGCCCTGGACTTTGTTTTGTTACTCAAAGTTGTGTATATCGCTGCAAAGGTCATGGACAGGCGTTGTCTCTTACCATCAGGAGAGCGTTTCGTTCGTCTCATTAATTTTTACATTAAAAAAAAAAATATAAATAATTAAAAACGCCTTTTATTTCCTACTTTACATTTTTCTCGTTTTTTTAAAAATTACTTAACAAATTTAATTAATAGTTTTTATTTATTGTTTTACTTATTAGCTAATAATAATAATAATAATTTAGTGTTATTTAATATGAGTAGAAACCCCATATTGGGTGAATGCCTCCTCCAAAGATGCCCATTTGTATTTGTCCTGTGCGGTCTATTTACAGTTTAGGCCAGCCGTCCTTGCAATCTCTTCGTGCCAACGTGTCAACGGTCTTCCTCTGCTCCTAACCCTCCCGGACCAAGTCGCTGATGGTTTTCGTCCATAACTTCGAAGGCCTTCGGCAGGCGTGTCCAGTCCAGTCTCACTTTAGCTTGGCAGCTTTCTAAGTCACATCAATGATCTATTTACGTAAACCGCATCCTTTCCAAAGGGTTAATTAGGAGTAGTTTCTGCCGCGTAATTTCCACGTCAAAACTTAAAAGCCGAATGTAAAAACAATTGAAAATCGATATTTCGAATGTCATTTTTTTTTTCATTTAGACTTATATCGTATTATCTTTTAGTTTTATTGTAAATATACAATGAAGGTTTCATTTCTTATTAAAAGTTGCCAGTGCGTTAAAACGGCAATTTTATATTTAAAACCCTAAAACTTACAATAAGAAAACATGGACACGGAGAAAGCATCTATTTCTTCCCATATTCTGGTCTGGAATAGAACCCACACCTTACAGCTTATGAGGCAGAGCCAAATAAAGGTTTAACTGCTTTCCACTACCGAATGAACAGACAGTTAAAATCTAATCAGCTGTCCATAATTTCGTTGTACAAACTTTTGTCCCCGTATCTTTATACGTTATCTCCTTTGACCATCTCTGAGCGGATAAACAAATACATTTTCTGCAGCGTTTATGAATACGGGATGCAGTAAATGGCTCAAATGTGGCCATTTTCTTTATTAATTAAACAATAAATTCAAATAATAATGTAACTTACGCAGTTGGAGCATGTGATTTTACAAGGGGATATTATAACCCAGCTTGGGATAAAATAAGACGTTATACTTATTCCGATATTTGTGATACTTAGTAATATACGGAGAAATGATATTAGCCGTCTTCAGAAAGTTTCAAGGTTCTCAAGTCGATACATATCGATGTTTACCCCGATTTTTGACATTTGTGATAGATTTTTTTACAAAGTTCGCAAATACAACTTTAAGTATGTACATCTATCTAGCCAGCCGAGTAGGTACTAAAGGTAGGTGCTTATTACAAAAATGTTTGTCTTGGATGGGAATCGAACCCACATACTACAACTTTTGAAGTAAATAAACTACCAAATGAGCCAACAGGGCAGTCTTCTTAAACTTCTTTAAAAGTTAATGAGTAAGAACGAACATTATAAAAAGGTCATTTAGATCTGTAACAAATTCTAAAGTAAATAATCGACATTAAGATTTGATAAGGCAAGACATATCAGACTTGTAAAAACAAATCCGACACAATCTTTAACGAAAATAAATTACCACCCAAACTAAACACCACTAACAAACTAATAATTTTAGACAATCCAACCACGAAATAGTTCTCACTGTAACACATTTTCGAACGATCGAACGACGATTAGACGTCTATAAAATATTACATCTGTGGCAATTATAAAGCTGTCCTTTTCACTCTCGCTAGAAGTGCTACGTGTATCTCGTTCCCACCAGCAGCTCAAGCCTATTCACACCTGCACATTATAAGGATTGTTTATTTGTTTGTCCGCATGTTCTTATTTTAAAAGCTCGTTTTACGCTTGAGGAGGAAAAAGAGGCAAGTGATTATGAGATATTTTTCAACTTTACGTTACTGAATATAATATACTAGCGAACCACCCTAGCTTCGCACGGGTACAATGCAGATACTAATGTATCAAAAATAGCGAAGTTTTTTTATGGTTTAAGATATTTATTTTCTCGAAAAGAATACAATATTCACTTAATGAGAAAAATACATGTTTTTTCTTAATTAGGGTAGGTTCTTATGAATTGCAAACATACAAGCGATGTTTTTGTAAATTTCCAACCCCTATTTTGCACCCTTAGGGATGGAATTAAAAAAACTATTCTTAGTGCACACCTACGTCACTTAAGGAACATTTATGAAAAATTTCATGCTTCTAGATCCAGCGGTGTCAGCTGTAAGTTGATCGATCAGTCAGTGAATCAGTTTGTCAGTTTCTTTTTTTATGTTATAGATTAATGATGGCTTTATTATAGCGATATCAAAGTTAGGTAACAAGCGTATGTTCAAGTATCTCAACAACTCTATAAAAAAGAAACTGACAGACTCAGTTTCTTTTTTCAATGTTTCTCCAGCCTCATTGGAAAGCTATTTATGTATTTCAGACTAGATCCGTTTACCATCCTCGACCTCACTGCACGTCTGTTGAGTCTGTTGTTTGATCAAACAACTAGCCTGTCACCCACAAAAAAAGATCTCTGAAAAATGAATTACGTATTTTTTTTAATACATTAAAAAAATATATTTTTAAAGTTTGTAAAATTCTACTTGTGGTAGTATCTTGCTGGACCGCGATCTCGTTAGCGCTCGCTTATAAATTTGTCCGTCTGTCTGTTACGTTACTGGATGTATCTTTGCTTTAAGACACGTTCTCACTACGTGCAACAAAGAAATATGTATATACTTAATGTTATATTTTTCATTTTATAATAATTACAAATAGGTGCGAATGTGTGTGAGTGTACTAGCGTATGCTCTGGGTTAACACATACAACGTTATAAACAATTCATCTGCAAGATTGAATATTTAATTTACAGGTAGTCAATTCACTGACAAAATAAACTTCAAAGACGTATACGTTATGAACGCTATACGCGTTCTAAGCAAACAATCTAATGCGATTTTAAGAATAAGGGCCTAGGTTGTATGCTATTTCAAGAAAATTGACGTTTTCTGCTGTGCCACGCGGAGTCACCTGCTATCATATGAAACCATACATTTTAAGAGGTATAATATAATGAGTAGTTATATCAGTTCTCAGTTCCATATTTCATAAAAAATCGTATAACCATTACAGCAAGAAGAAATGCCAAATTAAACATTCACTTCCCACTTTAAAATTGTATAATTTTATTTTTTTTCTCAATGTTTTTCTTAATGTTAAGGTAATGAGACGATCGAGGCGCTCTCCTGATGGTAAGAGATAGCGCCTGTCCAAGCCCATTGCAGCAATACACAGAACTTTGAGTAACAAAACAAAGTCCAGGGCATCGCTGCTTTGGCACTCATTACTTTGAGATTAGATGGTTAGTCTCAACAGCCCTGTAATTTCGCTAGCTGCAGTACCCTTCAAAGCGGAACACGGTAATGTTTGCACACCACTGCTTGGCGGCAGAATATCAGGTGCTGCGGTGGTACCTACCCAGACGACCTCCTGCTAAGGAAATCTACCACCAAGTAAATATTATTTCATTGGTCATGTTGCTACGTTGCAAGTTGCGTTACAAATAATATAAACGCACCTTAACCTCTCTTCTTGTATCGCTTTAAAACAGCCCTGAATTATGGCCCAAGTAATTGTTAACTAAATTGCCATTGTTTTAATAAGCAGAATTTATTTTACAATATCTGTTATTTAACTTATGGTTTACTTTACGGTCCTAGTGTCAATGTCTTTGTAGCGTTGATAGCTCAGTGGTTAGCGCGGTCGGCTAGCATGCCGAAGAGCATGGGTTCAAACCCCAACAATGAGCTTAAGCTGCCGGTGAAGGAAACCATAGCATGGTGGTAGGGTACTTTCTAGTAGGTACTCGGCTGGCTAGCTACTACGATGAAAATCTGCCGCCAAAAAAAAAGTTTCATTCCAGGCTAGGCGTGCTTTACCATCGACCACACCGTCACTTAACATCAAGTGAGCTGAGGTCAAACACATAGCCTGTCAAGCATAAAAAATATTTGGTTACTCTAAAGGATCAGTTATGGGGTATGGTCAAAAATGATAGTTTTAGATCGGGACCCTTGAAATAATCTCCTAGCAAGTATACCTAAGTTATCCTAAATAAATACTTTAAATATAAAATGACATTCAACTCATCTATATACAGTATAACTACTTAAATAAATTACCCAAAAAATCCAATAAAAATGTCAAAGAAACAAAATCCAGTCGAACGGCGTAAACAAACCGATCAGGTTTACACCAAACAATTTTTATAGCTACCATAATAGTTACTAAACCTATGTAAGTGTACACTTATCTACATCTATAGATTAAGTCATTATCGGTATATCTCGCAACTTGACACCGGTATAGGATTCAATTAGTTGAGAAATCTTGACCACGATAATTAAAACCATAACTTCTCGCATCACACGGCAAAACACTTGGTGGTAGATCTCCTTAGCAGGAGATCGCCTAGGTAGGTACCACCGCAGTACCAGTTATTCTGCCACTAAGCAGTAGTGTGTAAATATTACTGTGTTCCGGTTCGAAGGGTACTGCAGCTAGCGAAATTACTGGGCTGTTGAGACTAACCATAGAAAGTCTCAAAGTAATTAGCGCCAAAGCAGCGATGCCCCGGACTTTGTTTTGTTACTCAAAGATCTGTGTATCGCTGCAATGGTCATGGACAGGCGTTGTCTCTTGCCACCAGGAGAGTGTCTCGTTCGTTTCATTACTTTTTACATTAAAAAAAATTAAAAAAATTACACTTATAGTTGAGAAACATGTTGCGTGGTGCAATGTCATTTTCACCTCTGCATTCATTCATTTATTTCATTCTGTCATTTTTGCGTCTCTGTTTATGGCACCTACCAGATTTGTGATGTTTTTATTTTTTTTTTATTTTTTTTATGGTTGACAGGCTAGTTGTTTGACCACAGCTCACCTGATGTTAAGTGAAGGTGTGGTCGAAGATGGTAAAGCACACCTAGCCTGGAATGGAACTGGCTCCCAAGTGAGGCTGCCGGAACACACCGTTAGATGCTTGGCGGCAGATTTTCAACTTGAGGGTGGTAGCTAGCCAGCCGAGTACTAGAAAGTACCCTACCATGCTATGGTTTCCTCACGATGTTTTCCTTCACCGGCAGCTCAAGCTCATTGTTGGGGTTTGAACCCACGCCCTTCGGCATGCGAACCTACCGCGCTAACCACTGAGCTATCATCGCTACAAAATTCGTATTCGTATTCGTAGTTATTATTAACTCAACTTGGTAATTTACTAATTTTAATATTTGTTTTGTAACTTTAAACATTTTAGTGTTATTTTAAAAATAACTTCATTGTATTTTAGAATAGAATAGAATAGAATATAACTTTATTATACACCAGAAACACAGATCACAATTAATACAAATAGGAAACAAACAACAAACAAAAAAAAGAAGATAAAATAATATAACAAAACAATAGAATAAATGATGTATAAGGGCGGTCTTATCGCCTAGAGCGATTTCTTCCAGACAACCTTTGGATGGAAAGAAAAGTAAATAAATATAAGGTTGGTGTACAAAAGAAATAAATAAATAAAGTAACAATACAATAAACGTATATACATAATTATGAGATACTAAATAAACTAAATATATAGATTAGCAGGCTGATAAATAATGTTTATATACTAAATTATTAAAAGTATAAATTGACTTAGCCTGTCTAATAATGGTATTTAGTGTGTGATTAAGTCCCGACGATAAACATAATTGGCTTTGTTATTACTGTTAGATAATTTTAGCTTGATTTTAATCATCTTTTTAAACTATTGATGAAATTGTCCCAGTATTTATACTTTTTCTAATTCTCTTTTATTTTATCACTTTCATTTTACTTTGATTTCTGTATTGTTTTTAATTTACATGAAAGTACTTTATTTTTTCGTGTGATAATTTGTTCATAGCTTAAATAAGATCTTTTTAATGTTTTCATTAGTGTAATTCGTAAAATGTGCGATGCTAATTGACTGAAGCCCCGTTGGCTCATTGGTAGTATGTCTGCCTTAAGAGATGTAGGGCGTGGGTTCGATTCCCACTCAGGGCAAACATTTTGTGAATAAACAAATGTTTGTTTTGTGTCTGGGTGTTCTGTATGTATTATAAGTATGCATTTACAAAAAAAAAGTATATATGTATTCTATCAGTTATCTGACTGCCATCACACAAGCTCTGCTTAGTTTGGGGCCGGATGGCGCTGTGTGTAATGTCCTACGATATTTATTTATTAAATAAATAAACAACGTCGTGGTCAACCTATATCCAGGCGCTTGATGGAAACGAATGCGCTTCACTAGATGTTTGGACGTATACGATAATAAACTTGTTAAAGTATTTTACAGCACTGGCATGGGAAAAAGTTATATTTATTTAAAGTTTGACGCTAACTACAACCTACTTCAACAAAGAAGTAGGTTTAATTGACCTTAATCTTCATTATTATTATAGCCCATCTTAACCCACTGCTAGGCAAAGGCCACTCTCTTTCCTTTGCGCTCACCTTTCATCTTTCTTTTACTATAAGCAGTGGCGGCCTTAGTGGGAGGCAAGCAGGGCAACCGCCCGGGCTTCGCTCTTACAGGGGCCTCGCGTCCTCGTAGAAAAGTCTTTACCATATATGTACGTGTATCTCGCGCCTCGCACTTAACAAAACCCCCCCTGAACGCACGGTTTCATTATTAGTGCAAGCATGTTACGGCCACTCGAGCACTCGAACTAACTTTTTAGTAAAATGGACTCAAAGAAGGGCCTCACAATGATCTGTCGCCCCGGGCCTCGCAACAGCTAAGGCGCCACTGGCTATAAGTAGGTACCTAGGTAAAAATAATTAAGTATGTAATCTATGCTTGTTTGCTTTGTATGTCTATCTATGCATTGCACGCTTTTCATCTATCTATTTATACTACTATAAAGAGGAAAGATTTGATTGTTTGTTTGTATTGAATAGGCTCCGAAACTACTGGACCGATTTCAAAAATTCTTTCACCGTTCGGAAGCTACACTATCCCCGGGTGGCATAGGCTTATATACTTTTTATCCCTGTATTCCCACGGGAACGGGAACTACGCGGGTGAAACCGCGAGGCGTCCCCTAGTATAACATAAAGTATATTATTTTAAGGTGAGTCATCATCATCATCATCAGCCTATATTAGTCCACTGCTGGACATAGGCCTCTCCCAAGACACGCCGCTCAGCCCGATCATCGGCTTCTCGCTTCCAAAGGTGAGTAGCCAGCCCTAATGTCAGGCCTCTGATATGGGTTGACGGTTGCTGACGTAGAACAAAAAACTGAATAACGAAACAAATGACACACAATTTTTTTGAATTTTTAACAGAGATTTCCCTAACACAATGACATACAAAATATAAATACATTTTTTTTTTCCTTTGGTTTTGGCGTCGCGTTTTAGCATTTACCAGTGTCAAGTAATTATATATTTTCAAGTTTCAAAAGTTAAATAAGTGTCATCGTAGCTAGTTTTAGTCAAAGTCCAGTCTTAGTCAAGTCCAGTTCGTGTCAGTCAAGTCCAGTCATGCTTTAGTAAAGTAGTGGCGACTTTACTATAAAGCTTCGATAGAGTTTTGGAAGCAACACGAAAAGTCATGTTTCACCACATTATATCATTTTCCCACACTCACGCTTGTAATTCGGTACTTTATAAATAAAACACCAACATTTTTATGCATAAACACTCGACAAAACACTAGTTTTGGAAAAAAATACAACGGAGCGACACGACTCTTCCCGCGTTCCCGCCAAAACTGAAATACAACATTCATCAAAACAAAATAGAAAAGTTTTTTTTTTAATTTTTTACATGACCTCACACCACAACCGTTCCATTTCACACATCAAAACAATATCGTAACACGTTTCATTTCACGCATGCCGTGGCAATGTGGCTAGAGAAACGTTCTCGTACAGACATACTGACGGAACTGAGATTTGACATTACACGAAGCGACAAGATATAAATGAGGTCTCTAATAATTGCGATATATACTTCACATAACATTAATATACATATAACTAGGTTGTTCAGCCCAGAGAACAACCTCCTAACTTATTCATTTAGAAAAAAGAGCAGCGGCATCCAGAACTTTGAGTACCAAAACAAAGTATGTAGCGGTGATAGCTATAAATAAATAAATAAATATCGCAGGACATTACACACAGCGCCATCTGACCCCAAACTAAGCAAAGCTTGTACTATGGGAGTCAGATAACTGAAAGAATACTTAAATATTTTTTTAGCTCAGTGGTTAGCGTGGATCGTTCCCACGCCAAAGGGCGTGCAATTAAACCCCAACAAAGAATTTGAGCTGCCGGTGAAGAAAACCATAGCGTAGTGGTAATGTACTTTCTAGTACTCGACTGGCTAGCTACCACTCTCAAGCTGAAAACGGTGTGTTCCGGCCAGTTCCATAACAGGCTACGTTTAGGTGAGCTGTTGGCAAAAACCTAGCCTGCTAACCATTCCATGTTGTAGCGATGATAGCTCAGTGGTTAGCGTGGTAGGTTCGCATGCCGAAGGGCGTGGATTTAAACTCTAACAATGAGCTTCAGCTGCCGGTGAAGGAAAACATCGTGAGGAAACCATAGCATGGTGGTAGGGTACTTTCTAGTACTCGGCTGGCTAGCTACCACCCTCAAGTTGAAAATCTGCCGCCAAGCATCTAACGGTGTGTTCCGGCAGCCTCACTAGAGAGCCAGTTCCATTCCAGGCTAGGTGTGCTTTACCATCTTCGACCGCACCGTCACTTAACATCAGGTGAGCTGTGGTCAAACACCTAGCCTATCAACCATAAAAAAAAAATTGAAATAACCAAAGAATCACTGCTTTGGCGCTCGTTACTTTCAAATAATCGATGTTGGCTCATTCATTTCTAAAGTTGTGTGCAAAACTTGATAAAAATAAATGAAATGACAAAAGCTTTCTTTATAGATATGGTATCTTCCATCTGTACGAGACCTAAGCTATAAGTCTTCCCAATTATCATGTAAGACAAACTATGACTGGTGAGGCGCGCTACAATGCACCTGTATGTTTTTTTGTTTCTTAGTTTGTTTTGGCTCGCTAGTGTGGACACGGCTTTGGATTTGTTGCGTTCTAAAACTGCAATTTTTAAAAAAATAATAAATAAATAAATATATCGTGAGACTATACACACAGCGCCATCTGGCCCCAAACTAAGCAGAGCTTGTGTGATGGAAGTCAGATAACTGATAGAATACATAAATACTTTTTCTTTTTATTTTTTTTTGTAAATACATACTTATAATACATACAGAACATCCAGACACAGAACAAACATTTGTTTATTCACAAAATGTTTGCCCTGAGTGGGAATCGAACCCACGCCCTACAGCTCTCAAGTTAGATATACTACCAATGAGCCAACGGGGCTGTCGAATAATCATTTCTATCTTGTATTTATATCGTGTCCCTATAAGTTTTACTTGTGTGTGTGTTGTTTGTTCTCTCTCTCTTTGGTTTTGGCATCGCATTTTGATTTCGCACTAAATTAAATTACCGATACTAAAATAATGTGTAAAAAGTTATATATTACTAGCGGACGCCTCGCAGTTTTACCCGCGTAGTTCCCGTTCCCGTAAGAGTACAGGTATAAAAAGTAGCCTATGTCACCCGAGGATAGTGTAGCTTCCCAACGGTGAAAGAATTTTTGAAATCTGTCGAGTAGTTTCGGAGCCTTTTCAATACAAACAAACATCAAAGAACATTACATCTAAGAACAATAAATGTGTATTATTTTACCTAGCGCGAGGGGGGTGGGGAATGTTTATTACGAAGGGGCAGTGTGAAAATTACCGGGCCATAGCAGAATAAAGTCTGGGAAACACTAATCTAGACTCAATACAAATATCTTAAACTCAAAACAAAAATGTAGTAATTTTAGACGGTACAAAAATTAATCATGGCAATTCTAAAACAAACAAAAGAAGTGTACTCCACGCTGGCGAGTCGGCGCGAGCTGTCAGACGTTTACATTAACTCGGGAATAAGTTATCTCGGTCATCATAATCTAACAAAAGATCACAATAGAGTGTTACACCATCACCAATATATTACACGGTCATGCGGAGCGGACTAGTCTTGATACTTGCAAATTATTAGTTGACCTTTGTACTTTTGTCAGAAGGTGAAATGGTTTAAGGTGGTTCAATTTCCATACAAATATTATTTTGCCATTTATGGACACATGGAGCATGATTTTACATGAAATCACGGCTACTGGCATTAATTATGGTCTTTATTTGCGGTAAATCACAATTGCTTGAATAAAATAGTACATTTTTAGCATAATATACTGTTTTATTCATAAATCATTCATAAATTTGATTTTATGCTAAAAATATTCACTCTAGATTTGAAGACACAAATATTGTACCTAACAGGGAACACAGACTCCGACGGAGAGTTCCACAACCTCGCTGTGCGAATGAAAAACGTGGAATCAAAACGCTTCGTGCGAACATGGGGAACATCCACCATCTACGGATGACGTTTTGGTCACGTTTGTCTAGCCGTCCGGTAAAAAAAATTGTTTATAATCTCGTGTTTTGTGTTCCAAGTATCAAAACCACTCGTGTCGCGTCATCTCCAAGCTCCACGGAGGTGTGAGCGTGAATTACCGAGTCAGCGGGGGGCCCCCCCTCCGATTCCACGAACGATGCACCGATACGGCCTACAAGTCGATCTCTCCTTTATAGATACTCTATGGTAAATTGCTCTATGAACTTCTTGGGCGCATTTGCTAGGTTATATCACTTTATCATTTATCATAGAAATAGTATCGCGCTTTTTCTGTATCTACGTATAGTATAAGTGGACACAGGGGAAAACCTTATACGACTCATCATTGTAGTGATCAGTGGTTAGCGAAAAGACGTGGGTTCAAACCCCGACAAAGAGCTTAAGGTGCTGGTGAAGGATAACATCGTGAGGAAACCATAGCGTGGTGGCATACTCTTTAGTACGCGACTGGCTCGTTTTGACGGGAACGCGGAAAGAGTCGCGTCGCCCTGTTGTATTTTTTTCCAAAACTAGTGTTTTGTCGAGTGTTTATGCATAAAATGGTGGTGATTTATTCATAAAGTGCCGAATCACAAGCGCAAGTATGGGAAAATGATACAGCGCGGTGAAACATGACTTTTCGTTTTTCCTCCAAAAACTCCATCGAAGATTATAGTAAAGTCACCACTACTTACTAAAGGATGACGACTTGACTGACACGAACTGGACTTGACCAAGACTGGACTTTGACTATAACTATAGCTACCAGGCAACTTACTTAACTTATGAAACTTAAAAATATAAAAGACTTGACACTGGCAAATGCTCAAAATGCGACGCCAAAACTAAAGAAATTAAAAACCTGCCGCCAAGCAACACTCGAGAGCCAGTGCCATTCCAGGCTAAGTGTGTTTATCATCTTCGACTATAATGATCAGCTTTAGCCAACAGCAGTCTGCAGCTAGCGAAATTACTGGGCTGTTGAGACTAACCATCGAAAGTCTCAAAGTAATGAGCGCCAAAGCCAGCCAGTATTATGCTGAGGTGAGCCCCTATTTTGTAACTGTTTGTCTCTATTTGTTGTTATTTTTGTTTTTTTTTGTATTGTTGCAAAATAAAATTATTTTCTTTCTTTCTTTCTTTCTTTCTTTCAAAGTAGCGACGCCCTGGACTTTGAATTGCTAATCAAAGTTCTGTATATAGCTGCAATGGTCAAGGACATGCGTTATCTCTTACCATCAGGAGAGCGTATCGTTCGTCTTATGACTTTTACATAAAAAAAAGTCAACTAGGCTGTCAAACTTAAAAAATTAACACTTTAAAATCCTACAGAACTTAATTTTCAAGAATCTCGAGGTTCCATCTGACACCGGCCGAGTTCATAGCGAGTGTCCGCTATACATCAGTAACAAGATACGTTCACAATAAGACAAACGTTTAAACCACGTAAGAGCCTTTTAGGCAAGAATTGAAATGTTTAATGTGATTTTTCACTGGACAAGGGATTAGGGGTCAGCGGAACTTTGTAAAAGAGTTTTTAATGTAAATGAAGGTTTGATTTACAGACGACTAAATCGAGAATTTGGCAAAAATATGTAGGTATGTTTTTTTTTGTTGAAATTATTTGGGTGAACAAAATATATATACATTTTTTTTAATGTGAAAAATAATGAGACGAACGAAACGCTCTCCTGATGGTAAGAGATAACGCCTGTCCATGACCATTGGAGCGATACACAGAACTTTGAGTAACAAAACAAAGTCTAGAGCATCGCTGCTTTGGCGCTCATTACTTTGAGACTTTCGATAGTTAGTCTCAACAGCCCAGTAATTTCGCTAGCTGCAGTACCCTTCAAACCGAAACACAGTAATGTCTACAAGTCATTAAATTTTTTTTAAACTTTCGTTTTTTGCATTGTTTATTTGTATCTAGTTTTTTTTATCAAAGGTAAATCTACCACTTCTTTGTCAGGGCATCACTGGACTCCACCTGGATTTGCTTTGTATGACTTTGACATAATACTTAATATCGAAACACTTGACACTGGCAAACACCCAAAGTACGACGTCAAAACAAAAAAAAAGTTTCTTTTTTTACTTTAACGATTTTACTTTAGTTCCTTCATCAAAAGCTTGACAAGTTGTGTTTCAAAGATTTTTTCTCTCTCTCTTTCTCTATCTTTATTGCTATTCTTGTTTTTCACTTTCTTACTTTATCTTTTTGTTGATTTTTTAAATTTGTATCTACGGAACCCCCGAAAATAACGTCAATTTAATCTCAGCATCGCGCCCATGTAGCGTACGTTTTACTAGAATGTTTTATTGCACCTGATCCTACCCAAGTGTTAGATTGAGTTATCCATATCCACAATTACTCCGTGGAATTTTATTTTAGGGTTAGAGATCACTACGCGATTAGTTACGAAGCGACAAAAATCTTCCTCTTTTTTTTCTGATACTCATTTTTATTTTCTGATATACTATTTTCT
The DNA here is from genome assembly GCA_905404145.2 of Biston betularia. Lineage (NCBI taxonomy): Eukaryota > Metazoa > Arthropoda > Insecta > Lepidoptera > Geometridae > Biston > Biston betularia. The sequence continues at coordinate 8,328,843 of FR989885.1, forward strand.
ACTAGGTATATACTTTAGAAAATTTAGATTAATTACAAAAAAAAAACTAAACAATTTCTTAAAATTTAAACGAATATGTACCTACATACCACAAATCATCCTAAATACTTACATAATAAACTGGAAGGCTTTCATGAGTTTGACTTACTAGTACTGATTGGATTAGACTGAATATATACTACAAACAAACTGGCTTGGTGTGTCCCCTGTCTGCCTTTTACTTTATAATACAACCTATACTACATAGGCACTTTTCTCATCTCTATTAGCAAACAAGCTTAGCTTCAATATGCGAAAACTTTTAGTAATTTAGATATTTATCACTGTATGTTTTCCAAATGAAATAAAATTAATAAATATACATTATACAGTATGACTGGTAACACATATACGACACTCAAGGATGTGATATTTGGCGATCATATTATAGGAAAAAAAATAAATTAAAAATTAATATTAACTGACTACGAGGTAAACTTAACCGAAAGTTATGTAATTAATTACGCAACGTATGGACACCGTGCGAACGCACGAGCTGGACGTAGGGAACGCGCTCGCGCCGACGACAGGACAAGCACGTACTTGTCGCGTGATCAAAACATCGTTATCGGGAGTGTATCCACGCTTCATTTATTTACAGGGAAATTAAGGGCAAAAATTAAATACATAATTTCATTACATAGTTATAACGAGAATCTGATTTTATTTTTGTACAATTTTGACGATTTTTTTAATGATGATAATATGTATGACTAAGTATGATTCTAATTTTATTTTGTTATTATTAATTGTATTATTTAATCTGTTTTTTTTATTTAAACCGCATCTCAAATTCTGTAATTAATAATATTTAAATATTTTGACCAAAATTGTTTGCCCTACCCTAATGAGGTCATATGTACTAGGAACAACACGGAAAATTGATAAGCATAAGAACCTGTACATATGTTGCAATAAAGTATTGAGTATTGAGTACCAAGTACTCTCCTTCAGTGTCGTAGGTGTCTCACCAGTCATGCTGTATATAATTTACTAATTTATAAAAACAAAATCTCGGTTATTGTCTACAAGAGGAGGGAAATGTGTCCAATATGTAGCGATGACAGTACAGTGGTTAGCGCGGTCGTTTTAGACGCAGAAGGGCGTGGGTTACAGTACTTAGATCTTAGTGGGTATCCACCTTTATTTTCCAATGTATAGTGAGAGTTTATACAAACAAATTATTTAATTTAACGATTAAGACGGGTATAGCAAGTAGGATATTTATTATATTTAATGTTAGAGTGTTAGGTTACGTTTTATATCGTTTGATTGAGATGGTATGCCTACCAGTAGACGTTTATTGTGAAAGAAAATAAAATCCGATTATTATTGGTGCGATCGAGGCTTTAGTTATTCGGTATTTTATATAGATCAAGTTACATTTAAAGTAAATGTGTAAAAATATTAATAAAATAGACTTTATTATTACTTAACTTATTTTTTTTACAATATTTTTTTTAAATTATAACTAAAGTTGTATCTTAGCAACAATACCCTGAAATTTGTTTTGCTTCTCAAAATTCTGTGAGCCGCTGCAATGGGCATGGACATGTGTTTTACTTATTATTAGTTCCTCTCCATTCTGAGTTTGCCTGGAAGAGATCACATTAAGCGATTATGTTGCCAGTTATTACACTAATTATTGTTGTCGCCACTTGTATTTGCCGCCTTGCCGAACGCAAAACAATCAAAGTCTATACCGGAAACTACGTGCCAGCTGTTGATGGGTATCACCGTAACGGAAACCGAGGCGCTTTCGCTTCTCTTCGTTCGTGATGGTCCGACTGCTTGCAGTCACTTGGCTCCTAGTCGTCTTCGAGAACACACTTGCCTGAGCTTGGCTGTCTGGTGTTATGAAGTGTGAATTATATATAGATGTAATATTGTGTCCAAATGTGTGTCTGTCTATATATACAGGGTCTTGCATCTAGCAATGATGGTATATGTATACAGTTGACTCTACCCGTGTCGCTTTTATTATGTATATCACCGGGACTTCTTATTGTTATTTTTATTTCTTTTTTCTTGTTTTTATAAGTCCTGCACTGACGTCCCGCTTGGGGTGTATTGTGCATTTCCCCCTACCAGCATCTTCCCGAGCCAACCCAGCTCCTTGAAGTATCGGAGCGAGGGTCTGGGCCGCTGGCATAGTGACGTACTATCACCGGGACTTAATCGTGTTCAAAATGCTCGTTAAAGTCTAAAAATTTTACTTTACTATTAGGCAACCCGTCTGCTTATTTGGCACTGTAGCATAAAATAATCATATTAATAATTATATATATCTATATTAGTCCCATCATAATAACATAATTGCTTATTTATGTGTATTATTTCATATTCATTGACAGCCCTGTTGGTTCATTGGTAGTATGTGTGCTTCAAGAGGGCGTGGGTTTGTTTCCCACCCAGGGCAAACATTTTATGTTAGAAACAAATGTTTGTTCTGTGGCTCGGTGTTCTGTATTTATTACAAGTATGTATTTACAAAAAAAAAGTATTCTATCAGTTATGTGACTTCCATAGTACAAGCTTTACTTAGTTTGGGGTCAGATGGCGCTGTGTGTAATGTCCTACGATATCTATTTGGATATTTAAATGTATTTCCAGTACCTACTAGCCCCCTCACCCCCGCGACCGCGCTTCAACCGCGTTTCCTGGGCAGCAGCCCGCATGGCGAAGCAAGACAAGGCCGCGCGCGCGTTTTACTCAGTTCGTCTCCGTGAAGAAGGCCACCGGATGTGACCGAAAGTATGTCGGAGCTTGCGATAAAATTAAACGAGAGTAATTCCGCATAAGTGAAACAAAAATGTATAAGTAGGTATTTTGGTTTAAGTAGAAGTCACCGTGGAAACTGGGAGTTTAGTTCTCGAAGGACATTGTTCCTTTGTCTGACATTGAACTTGACATTAAATTTTGTTCTGCTAATATTATCAAAAAATTTAAATTAGATACAAAATAATAGTCTTATATAGCAAAACATAAAGGTTGTTTAAGCTTGAAATAAATATGGCGATAAATACAAACCGAATCAAGTTGTGTGGGAAGCGAAATAGTTCACTTTTGTTAACAATGTTATTTGGATTTGGATGTAAGAAAGTTTTACTAAATGGATGCGGCTATCGGGAGTCGATGACAATGTCATGGTAAGTAATGAGCGCCAAAGCAGCGATGCCCCGGACTTTGTTTTGGTACTCAAAGTTCTGTGCATTGCTGCAATGGTCATGGACATGCGTTATCTCTTACCATCAGGAGAGCGTATCGTTCGTCTCATTACTTTTACATTAAAAAAAAAAATCTACATGTACACTAATTGATTGATTAAGGCGTTACTCTGCGGAAGTTCATTTTGGGAAGGTATATAGTTTATTTCCGCTTAACAATCGTTTCAGTTACAACAGTGATAAGGACTTAGATTTAACTAATTTGACAACAGTTTGTTTATATTGAATAGCCTCCGAACCTAATGGACCGATTTCAAAAATTCTTTCACCGTTGGAAAGCTACACTATCCCCGGGTGACATAAGCTACTTTTTATCCCTGTATTCCCACGGAAACGGGAACTACGTGGGTGAAACCGCGAGGCGGCCGCTAGTAGTTTATCAAGAAGTATCATAGAGAAGCATTGTTAGCCATGCTAGGAATTAACCTGTGTTATGGCATAACAACGCCCTCCGCCGGACAAGAAAATCAATACTAACGAAATTATTTATAATTCTATCGAAAGCATGAGCATCTTTGTTATTGTTGTAAGTACTTGGTATTTATTTAATTCTTAATTTTTAATTTTTTTACATTAGGTACATATAAAACATAAATAATATAAAAAACTTAAAAACTAGGGTGCCGCCGGCAGCGGGGCAGAGCTCAAGCAGCCGGTGGTTAGGGCTGCAGAGTGAGGAACCTCCTCACAATGCGCGCCGTGTCAAGGATCACTGTCTTTTGAAGCTGACCCTTGACCCAACCGTCTAGCGAGAGTCTCTTGAGATGTTGGTCGAGACTCTTCGCTATAAGACCGTTTACCGTGACGACTATCGAGACAATGATCGTCGAATCAACATCCCACATGGCGGTTATCTCGTGAGCCAAGTCAAGGTACTTGCTGAGCTTACTGTTTTAATTATGATTATTGTTTCGATTTCAATGTTTAAAATCAATTTAGCTAATGTTTAATTCAAATTTAATTGTTTCAAAATGTTTAAGTATACTGTTATATTGAATGAGGTTTATACCTATAATTGAGGCAGCACTTAATTTTTGTCAACTTTGTTTTTAATATCTATCAATTGTATTAGTAGCTGCTTCATTGGTACCTATGACTATAAATTTTTATAGAATTTTTAAAATAAAATAAATACAAGTACGCCATAGAAGATAAAACAAAATTATATCGTCATACATGTTAACGTTGTATGGTATGTAGAATCCTGTTTTATTGGAATTGGCCTTGTCCATTTGGTGTCGTGATTTTTTTTCTATCATCCGCGTGATATCCGATATTTTGAATGCGCCATTTACGTTAAGCGTGTTTTAATGTAATATAATAAACTAAACTGCGGAAATCTGTTTATAAGGATTCCTTCACATTCACACTAAAGTGACGGTGTGGTCGAAGATTCTAAACGTACCTAGCTCTCAAGTGAGGCTGCAGGGACACACTGTTAGATGCTTGGCGGCAGATCTTTGTATTTTATGTGAAATTAATGAGTCGAACGAAACGCTCTCCTGTTGGTGAGAGATAAAAGAAAGATAGAAAGAAAAACATTTATTTTTTCCCTACAAAACACTAGACACAACAACAGATAAGTACAAACAACACACACAAATAAAAAGATACAGATTAACATAAAGATAACAAATTTGTATAATTGTTTGTTTTTAATATGTTGTAATTTGTACAAATTTGTATTTGTAAAGATAACGCTTGTCGATCGGTTTTGGCGGGAACGCGGAACGAGTCGTGTTGCCGCATTGTTTTTTTTCTAAACGAGTGTTTTTCAAGTATTTTTGTATAGTAACTGTGGCGTTTTATTTATAACGTACCGAATTACAACTGCGAGAAAACTGTGGGAAAGTGATATAATGTGGAGAAACATGACTTTTCGTGTTGCTTCGAAAACTCCATCGAAGCTTTATTTATTTAGTAAAGTCACCGCTACTTTACTAAAGCAAGACTGGACATGACTGACACGGAATGTACTTGGCCAAGACTGGACTTTGACTATAACTATAGCTTCGAGGACACTTATTTAACTTTTGAAACTTGAAAATATAAAATACTTGACACTGGCAAAGGCTCAAAACGCGACGCCAAAAAAAAAACATCTAAACACTTGACACTGGCAAACGCACAAAATTCGACGCCAAAATCAAAGAAGAAGAACGCTACAAGCGTTCGCATAACCCTCAGGCATAACCATTCAATACTTTAAAAAAAAATTAATGTACTTTTTCGTGCCTGTCGCAGTAAAGACTCTGGGTTGCTGGGGGACCGAGGCGAAAAAGTTTGTAAATGAAATAGGTCACAGGCTTAAAAATAGGACAGGCGACTCCCGCTCCGGTTCGTTCCTGGTGTAGAGGTTGGCCATCGCCATTCAGCGCGGGAATGCGGCGAGTGTGATGGGCACCTTTGCCCCGGGAACGGTCAGGAGCGGGTTGTTTTAGTTTAATAAGAGATCAAATTTGACATTATTATTATTAATTTAATTTAATTGAATGTATGACTATTCATTAATTTGAATATATAAAAAATAAAGATCTTAATTTTTTTACGTAGATATAATTAAAAAGAGATGTTTTCTGTTTTTAAGCGTACACGCCCTAATATTGAAATTCAATACTTGCCAAAAGAAACCAAAAGTGTTCAAAAGTCGCTTGGAACGATCGGGTTGATACTCTCGTAAATAGACAATTTTGTTGTTTATTATGTAATAAATATCGGCATTGGCTAAATTATTGACGTTTATAGCTCTTTTTGGATAATCAAACGGTAAATATAGACATTGGTTTTTTTTTTTTAATGACTATTGCTGTTGGCCGCAGATGGCCTCTACAGCGTCACCGGACTGTCAATATATATAGACATTGTTGAACAAATAATAGGTATTATAAGCATATGGGTTATCAGATTGGGCTGTACTTTACTGAAAGGGGGGACAGAACTTTAATAAAGCAGCGATGCCCTGGACTATTTTTATTTACTTAAAGTTCTGAGTACCGTTATAATGGTCATAGATAGAATGTAACTCTCATCTTTAGGAGATAATTCTATTCTTCTATATATAATAATAAAAAAAATAGATTCACTCTATCATAAAAAACCCGGCCAAGTGCAAATCGGACTCACGCACGAAGCGTTCCGTACCATTATCTATAACAACGGCAAAGAATCACGTTTGTTTTATGAGAACCCCCTTAAATACTTATTTAATTCTTGTGTTTTAGTATTTGTTGTTATAGCGGCAACAGAAATACATCATCTGTGAAAATTTCAACTGTCTACCTATCACGGTTCATGATATACAGCCTGGTGACAGACGGACAGCGAAGTCTTAGTGATAGGGTCCCATTTTACTCTTTGGATAGGGAACCCTAAAAACACTAATCTAGAACCTTTTCTACTCTTTCTTTATTTTTGGCTAAAAAGTTAAGTAAAATTACTATAAAATATACAATGTACACATAGAAAGTATACTAAAGTTGAATTATACTGCGTGGCCCTGACTTTGTAGAACCATAAACTGGATTTTCCCACTAAATAAATATCTTTTATTATCTTACCCACATTAAGACCTTTATAAGCATTTTATAAGTCACATGGGCTTTAAAGCTCGAATCTGTCATTCATCACAAAAAAATCCAACCACGGTATTGTCCAGGGACCGTAACCGGATAAAAAAATAAAGCGAAGCATGGTATCAGAGCGGTTGTATGTCGTTGCAGGAACTGAAACCGGTACAGTGTCTAGGACCGGCGACCCTTTTCGATACTTTTCGATTACCATCAACATTCTCTCTATGGCCCATAGTCCCACCAACCAACTAATTTTAATGTGTTTCTTTCAATACTCTTTCCAACAATTACTTTAGGTTGTTGTTAGTCGGTGATCTGGTAATGAATTTTAAATATATTTTGCCGATATTAATTTTCAATGACATTACTTTAAGTATCTAGTCTATCTTTTAATTCAAATTTCCAGATTATGACTATCCATTATTCAATGACAGAGAATAAGTAACTTTATGATTGACAATGTTATTTCGGATTACACATTTAAGTATAACGCTATTTTGTTTAGGAAATGACATAACTTTGATGCAGGTCGGTTTCAGGAAACAGAATTCCTTGTCCGGAGTCCGACAGATTGTATGTATAATATATATAATATTATTGTTATGTTCACAAATAAATTAATTGAATTTATACGGAGTAATACATTCTATGTTCGGATACACCGACTCTTATTCGTATAATCACCCAAGTCCTACAATTGATCCCGTAAATATAAAACAAAAAATACCGATATTTATCGGTTACTCATTCCTCAGTAACCAGGTAAAATGTCACCCAAGATCGTTTTAGTATAATTAATGACACTTTACGCCTTATTAATGGGCATTAAAACCATTTATGGCCGTTCTGGGGACAGATCTATGTTAATTGTGACATTACGCATCATAATGCGGCTCTGATGTAGAATGGGCGCGCTTGGAAATTATTTTATGAAGATAAATACAGTTTACAGAAACACCTAGATTTTAATCGCAAATTTATCATTTACGTTAAGATGAATCATGTTTTTAAGTCTTTCCACTTATGTTGAGACTAACCATTAACAGTCTCAAAGTAATGAGCGCCAAAGCAACGATGCCCCGAAATTTGTAGTTCTGTGTATCGCTGCAATGGTCATGAACATGCGTTATCTCTTACCATCAGGAAAGCATATCGTTCGTCTAATTACTTTAACATAAAAAAAACGTTATCCTAGTTTATAATTCTGTAGATTACAAAGGCCATGTAACAACGTTACATTGTCAATCCTGATTGTTTTAATATTATAAATTATTATTATTATTTTTTTTTTTATGGTTGACAGGCTAGTTGTTTGACCACAGCTCACCTGATGTTAAGTGAAGGTGTGGTCGAAGATGGTAAAGCACACCTAGCCTGGAATGGAACTGGCTCTCAAGTGAGGCTGCCGGAACACACCGTTAGATGCTTGGCGGCAGATTTTCAACTTGAGGGTGGTAGCTAGCCAGCCGAGTACTAGAAAGTACCCTACCACCATGCTATGGTTTCCTCACGATGTTTTCCTTCACCGGCAGCTCAAGCTCATTGTTGGGGTTTGAACCCACGCCCTTCGGCATGCGAACCTACCGCGCTAACCACTGAGCTATCATCGCTACGAAATTACGAATTATGTTCTTTAACAGCAACCGTCAGGCCATGTCAAAGTTTTTTGTGTGGCATGTCAATTCTAGAGTTTTAGATTTGGTTCGGGTACCAAAGTAACAATAATTTTGTAATCAGTTACGATAATATACGATAATAGCTGCGAATGATGACAGACTGCAGCGATGATAGCTCAATGGTTAGCGTGATCGGTTTACACGTGGGTTCCAATCGCAACAATGAGCTTGAGTATGTGGAGGAAAACATTGTGAGTAACCTATTTCATGGTGGTAGGGTAGTTTCCAGTAGGGCTAGCTTCAACCTTCAAGTAGAAAATCTGCCGCCAGGCATCAAACGGTGTGTTCCAGCAGCCTCACTTGAGAGATAATCCCATTCCAGGCTAGGTGTGATTACTATCATCGACCACACCCTTAAATTAAAAATCATGTGATCTGTAGTCAAACACCTAGCTTGTCAATCATGAAAACTATAATTTATTTCTTGATACATATTCGCGGTTACGAATGGAAGCAAAAATTTAATCTTAGAAAATAAAAGATTGGCCAGTTTTATACGAATTTTAGTGGCTGTGGATTTTTATATCACTTCTATAGCTTCATAGGTCGATCAGTCCGAACTATTTAACATCAATGTGTAGGAATTCGTGTAGAGTTACGACTGAATAAATCACGAATCACATTTTTGATCGGGTCCAAGCTAGAGATATGTAGGGTGGAGATTTGGCCGGATATATAGGCCGGAATTATAAATAAAAATTGAGTTTCTTCAAATGCAGAATGATTCTTTATTCTCTAGGCTAGCGTGTTGTATTTGCATACCAAAAATGTATTTAATAAATTAAAAATTTATAAACAAACCCCCGACAGCTGTATAACATTCTACTAGTCAAGCACTTTCATTTGATACCCATATTGTTGTAAAAAAATATGTAATCCGCCATTTTGTGGCGGCGGCCATCTTGGACCGATTTTCATCAAACATAGAGACCTAATTCACTTTTCAAACAAAACCGGTTCATCTTGCTACGATGCCACAGACAGACGCACATACACACAGAGACATGTCAAACTTATAACACCCTGTCGTTTTTGGGGGTTAAAAAAGAAACTTGTTGATATTTTAAACTGTACACTAAACGAAAAAAACGCATATGTAATTAAACTAACATCATGAATGTCAAGCAATACAATCATTATTAGATAAAATCGATATTTTTAGAGTTGAGCAGAAAATATTCCAAACAATTATAATGAATTTAATTGAATAGTTTTAATTTGTATTTGGTATTTTATTTATTCAATTGCACCTTTATTGTATATATACGACTTGCGCTAATGATAATTCGTAAGTTTTAATTAAACAGGAAATAAATCAAATAAATTATGTAATTATAAAAAAATAAAAAATAAAAAAAATAAAAATAAAAAATAAAAAAAATATGTAATTATGTATGTATAAATAAAAAGCAAAATTAAAAATTTTGAAAAAACCCACAACGGTCAAAAGTAATTGTCACCTATCTAAGATAATGCACCAATGTAACCCGAACCCATAACTGAAAACTGCATCAAAATCGGACTAGAAGCTTTGGAGAAAAATGGCAACATGGATTTGCACAAACAATGTTTGCTGCAGCGCCCCCTGGTGAGTTGTCACCGTAACACTTATCCATGAACATGCACCAATTAAACTCGAACCCATAACTGAAAACTGCATCAAAAACGGATTAAAAAAAAAAAAAAATTTTTTGTAAAAGTAATGAGACGATCGAGGCGCTCTCCTGATGTTAAGAGATAACGCCTGTCCATGACCATTGCAGCGATACACAGAACTTTGAGTAACAAAACAACGTCCAGGGCACCGCTGTTTTGGCACTCATTACTTTGAGACTAGATGGTTAGTTCTCAACAGCCCAGTAATTTCGCTAGCTGCAGTACCCTTCAAACCGGAACACAGTCATGTTTGCACACTACTGCTTGGCGGCAGAATATCTGGTACTGCGGTGGTACTTACCTAGACGACCTCCTGCTAAGGAAATCTACCACCAAGTAAAGAAGTAAGAAGGATTAGAAGTTTTGGAGAAAAATGGTAACATGGATTTGTACTAAGTACAAAGAAACAAACATCCTCTCACCCCAAACGCATATACCGTCTCCGTTCCGTCGTGGGTAATAAAGATAGAATTCGACAGTTTCGCAACTTGAAGTCGCGCAAATTTGAATAACAAATAATGTCAGGAGATCTTTACGTGTATGCCGGATAGGAACTTTTTCACCATTTCTATTTAATACCAATCATTATAAACTAACAGTTAATAACCGCTCAATAAAAATTCAAAACATCCTAAAATATGTTTATAATGATGTAAGAAATACTCTGAGTGTTTATCACTTCGCCTCTTAATTATGTATAATTTTCGAATTCGACATTTTTACATAACTATTAATCAAGTTTTATTTGGCGGAAATGATGCACCGATTGACCAGTAAACTGGTTATTAGCGTGTGTAGGTTACCTATGTGTTATTTGTTTCCAAGTAAAACAATTAAGTTTTGGTTAAAATATCACAAAAGTTTGGCTATCAACGTGTTCAAATGTGATACTAGGTGTTACCCGCTACATGTTTTCGGAATAAAAAGTTGCCTATGTGTTAATCCAGGGTCTCAGCTACTTCCATAACAAATTTCATCCAAATTAGTTGTAGTTTTTGCGTGAAACAGTAACAGACATCAATTCAAACGTTCACATTTTATAAAAACTTAAGAAAGCATTTCAAATAAGTTTATATCTCGCTAGTTAAAATAAAACAAGTCTAAAATGCCTCTATTATTTTTAATGTAAAAGTAATGAGACGAACAAGACTCTCTCTTGATGGTAAAAGATTACGCGCGTCCATAATCATTGCAGCGATACACAGAACTTTGAGTTACAAAAGAAGTCCAGCCTCTGTATTTTGAGCTTATAATGTAGCGATGATAGCTCAGTGGTTAGCGCGGTAGGTTCGCATGTCGAAGAGCGTAGGTTCAAACCTCAACAATCAGCTTGAGCTGCCAGTGAAGGAAAACATCGTGAGGAAACCATAGCATGGTGGTAGGGTACTTTCTAGTACTCGGCTGGCTAGCTACCACCCTCAAGTTGAAAATCTGCCGCCAAGCACCTAAAACGGTGTGTTCCGGTAGCCTCACTTAAGAGCCAATTCCATTCCAGGCTAGGTGTGCTTTACCATTTTCGATCACACCTTCACGTAACATCAGGTGAGCTGTGGTCAAACACCTAGCCATATAAACCATAAAAAAATAATATTTCCACATCTATTAGGCGCCGTTTAAAGTGGAATATACTACTGTTTGACGGCAGAATATCTGATAGCCTGGTAGTACCTACCTAGAAGACTTCTTGCTAAAGAGATAGCTAGCTTCACCTCTTAGCTCAAAAGACCCTAGCATAAGTTTATCTTGCTGTCTGCTAGCTTACTAGATCGAAGGTGTCTTTTCTTTGGTGATATTTTAAGACCAGTGAATAAGGTTTGAAGCAGCACATAGAATTTAAAATATATTCAAAGTAATGATTCCTAAACAAAAGGTTACGCAGAGACATTTCTGAAGTCCCATTGAGTGAGAATACGAACAAAATTATTATCTTTATTGGGCTATTTCTTACAGATTTTACGAGCGTTTGAAAATTTTTGTCTCCCCAAGTCTCAGTATGTGGTACACTAACTGACTACTGTCCCGGGCTGTATCTTTATTCTAGGCTGGGTGATAGTGATCATTTTAATCACTAATTGTAGAACTTTAGAACGAGTTTTTAGAACATGATTAATTTGGTAAATAGATTCAGATTTTTAACGCTTCATAAATATTATATGTAAAAGTGGTAAGAGATGTATATCAGAATAGGCGTCAGGTGATCAGAATACTCCCATATATATCGGTCAATAACTTAGCATTGCCATCCAGCGTAGCAATGCTGCCAGCAATTTTGACACATTTTCGTACTGTTGTGGAATTAATTTAGCAAAAGTCATCAAATGTCAAAATATTTACATATTTTTTTATTGCCGCGTCAGGTACCGCAAAATCAAGAGAGTATAACAACTCATTAATAAACAAACAACTATTTTAAAAATGTATGTATTATTTAATATTTAAAAATACATATAAAGTTTCGAATACTCTCATTAAACTAAATTCGATATTTTTCATTACAAAAAATATTTTCCGTCTTTTTGATGTTTCATAAAAGTAAAAAGTAGACAAAAGTTATATCTTTAAAGTTCCATTCCAGGCTAGATGTGTTTACCATCTTCGATCACACCGTCACTTAACATCAGGTGAGCTGTGATCAAACACCAAGTTTGTCAGCTATAAACCTAGCACACCTAGCCTGGAATGGAACTGGTTCTTAAGTGAGGCTGCCGGAACACACCGTTAGATGCTTGGCGGCAGATTTTCAACTTGAGGATGGTAGCTAGCCAGCCGAGTACTAGAAAGTACCCTACCACCATGCTATGATTTTCTCACGATGTTTTCCTTCACCGGCAGCTCAAGCTCATTGTTGGGGTTTGAACCCACGCCCTTCGGCATGCGAACCGACCGCGCTAACCACTGAGCTATCATCGCTACACATTTAATTAGTAATATAAACATGCATTGACTCCTGACTTCGTATATCTTTATAGTGTCCATAAAACAACTAAAGGTGTATATTTTTATTGTTTAACTGCTTTTTCTCGGTAGCCATCGAATTAATATGTGATATTTAGAATTATCGAATGGTACTAAAGAGGAATATATTGAATCTTTATGGAAGTCAGTCGTTAGTGGTAGTTAAGTAGTTATACTAATTTGTGGGTAGTAGTGGTTATAATATGTGGGTAGTATGGGGAACTGTGCGTCATATTAATTAAATATGTTATTTATTGTGTATAAAATATACCATATTATAATTATGTTGTGAGAAAATGCTTAAAATGCTACTGCAGTCAGGGAATGTTTTAATTAGGATTAATAAAAATACTTGTCAATTTATGAATATTTCGTTTATTTATATTTTATGTAACTAAGATTATATAATAGATTTTTTTATTAAATTTAAATTTCTAACGACTAAAGCTATTTTAAGCTACTAACTTGTAGATTTTTTTTTTATTAAATAATATTTATATAGGTACCTACTATAATATTAAATTAATGTAATTATAGTAAAGATTGTGAAAGACAATAATATACTTAATATTCTACTGCTCTGTTAGCAGATGAGGTAGTAGTCTATTTCCTGTAAAGCATAAGTTCGACTCCCACCCAGGATAAACTTTGGTGGTATAAACATCAAATGTTTGTCCTGGGTGAGAATCGATCCCACGCCCTTTAGCTGTTGACATACATACATCAGGCAGACATACTTTTTAATGGTTTCTTTTTTTATTTAAAATTAATGAGACGAACGAGTCGATCTCCTGATGGTAAGAGATAACGCCTGTTCATGACCATTGCAGCGATACACAGAACTTTGAGTAACAAAACAAAGTCCAGGGCATCACTGCTTTGGCACTCATTACTTTGAGACTTTCGATGGTTAGTCTCAACAGCAAAGTAATTTCGCTAGCTGCTCTGTTAGCTGATCAGGTAGTGTCTCTACTTCCTGAGCTATAAAGCATAAGTTCGATTCCCACCCAGTACAAACTTTTGTGGTATAAACAACAAATGTTTTGTCTTGGGTGGGAATCGAACCTACGCCTTTCAGCTTTTGACATCATCATACATCAGGCAGACATACTACAACCAACCAATAGGAATGGAACTGACTCTCAAGGGAGGCTGCCGGAACACACCGTTAGGTGTTTGGAGACAGATTTTCAAATTGAGCTAAACAGCCGAATAGCATATACCCTAGACTTCCTCACGATTTTTTTCATTACCGTCAATTCAAGCTCATTATTGAGATTTGAACCCACGTTTTCAACGTGTGTACTGACCGTGCTAACCACTGAGCTATCGTAGCATCTTAGATCATACTTCCCATATCTTCAAGAAGAACATTCAATGACTCGTAAAACTTTTATTGCATAGTTTAAAAACCGATTTCATGATGTCATACTTACATCGAGCCGCGATTTCAATGCAAATCCAATTGTTATGTAAAAATTTACATACAACCTCTACATACGCATTATATATTCCAAGTAAATCCATGTATTTATTTAATTAACCCATTTAGAGGCTAAAAAGTTATTGAGACAGGATGCCCATAGTTTTTTCATTGGATATTCTTAATACAATAGATTGTTAGTGATGTTTCTATGAAATCGGTTCTAACAGCTTTTATATCTCTTCGCATTTTACAACTTTGTCGTTGTAAAAAATATTGATGAAGTCTTTTTGGGAACGTGAAAATAGTGAAGCTCTTTGGTGTGACAATGGTGTAGAGTTTATGTTTATTTTAAGGTGAGATGTGCACCAATGGTTGATGTCGATAAAATTGACAGTACAATAAAGTGTTGGACAGAATGTGTGTTGTTTCTGACCTCTAGGGTGGGTTAAAGATGGGCCACGATAGAATATAACAGTAGATTTCGAAAATAGAGATGTAGTATTCACAAATTTGACATAAATTATAATTTGAATTATGTCAGCCTAGTTGCAAGAAGATAGTCTAGAAATAAAAATAAAATAAATATCGCAGGACATTACACACAGCGCCATCTGACCCCAAACTAAGCAAAACTTGTACTATGGAAGTCAGATAACTGATAGAATACTTTTTATTTTATTTTAATGTAAATGTAATGAGACGAAGGATACGCTCTCCTGATGGTAAGAGATAACGCATATCCATGACCATTGCAGCAATACACAGAACTTTGAGTAACAAAACAACGTCCAGGGCATCGCTGCTTTGGCACTCATTACTTTGAGACTAGATGGTTAGTCTCAACAGCCCAGTAATTTCGCTAGCTGCAGTACCCTTCATACCAGAACACAGTAATGTTTGCACACTACTACATGGCGGCAGAATATCTGGTACTGCGGTGGTACCTACCTAGACGACCTCCTGCTAAGGAAATCTACCACCAAGTAAAGTAAGTGGGTGTGGCCAAGATACTCGTACCTTGAAACCAACATCTTGGGGGCTTTGGTTTAACTTTTAGCAACATTTCTAAGTAAGACTCTTATTCCAGCAGTGGCCGTTTACTGGCTGAAAATGAGACAATGAAGCAGTAAATTAGGGCTCCGTGTGTGGCTGTCATTAGAATGGAAACGCCATAATTTCACCGAAGTCGAAACGTGTGCGCCGCACTTAGCTACCGTTAAATGACGGCTAGTATGCTGCGCACGCGCTCAATTTACTAGCCAGGTTTAATGTGCGTGCGTTCTGCATTAAAAGTGGTGGGTATTGGTGACCGGGAGGAGAAAGGATGACTCTCATGTGGCCGAAGTTTCAATGTACGGCTTTGGTATTGTTTTAGGGTCCCTTTACTGTTTTAGGGTAAGTGCAGCGTAGGACGTCCACCTGTGAGGTGGGCAGACGACCTAATAAAGTCCGTACGAACGCGCTGGATGCGAGTCGCTTCCAACCGGTATTTGTGGAAGTCAATGGGAGAAGCCTATGTCCAGCAGTGGACGGCAGCAGCTCTATGGCTCAAATGATGATGATGATGACTCAAATAGCGTCAATCAGACTTTGTGATTGATTCGAGCGTTACTCTGCGCTGGCAGTTAAGTTAGAGCAACTGGTTACTGCAGCGAGAAGAGAATATAAAGACTTGTGGTTATTCTAAATAGTTACGGTCGGATTATAGTTTTAGATTTTCTTCGTAGCGATAATAGCGATTTTCAACTTGAGGGTGGTAGCTAGCCAGTCGAGCACTAGAAAATACCCTACCACCATACTATGGTTTCCTCACGATGTTTTCCTTCACCGGCAGCTCAAGCTCATTGTTGGGGTTTGAACCCACGCCCTTCGGCATGCGAACCTACCGCGCTAACCACCGAGCAATCATCGCTACAAAAAATAAATGTTTTGACACGTTACCATAGAATCATTTCTATCCTTAAACTTAAGCGATGAACTCTAAGCCGTTTGCCATCCGAAGTTTTCTCGATTGCATCATTTAGGGCGTGGAAAGGCTTAATGAAAGTAAACGCTTTCTATCCTTTATAAATTTGTACGGAATCCCCAGGAACGTTATACTACGCTTGTAGGCAAGAATTTTACCTATCTAGCCACAAAAACAATTTCAATTACATAGAATTAAATAGATAAAACAGTTCAACCGAATTGTTCACTCCACATTGCCAACAGAATAACTAAATAGTAAATCATTTTATATTCTAAAAACGTGAACCTTCTTTTCTACTTTGAAATGTTTAAGTTAAACCATTATCACCTTGTAGGTACAAAGTTTAACACCCTTGCGGTTAAAACAAGTTAATTTTATTGTTTTTAAACGGTTGACACGGGTTACTCTTAACTATTAGAATCGTGGTCAGTTTTCTAAATGAAAATCTTAAGTTACTTAAGTAGAACACTTTTGAACTTTGGCTCAATTAAATTATTGACACTTTCTTACAGAATAGTTGAGTTTTTGCTATTTTTTACTTCGACAAAGTATTTACGTTAACAAATTCTATTATATTAATAAAGTCACACGACTTGGTTGGGAATTGACGCTTTGCTATGGCATGGCACGTGGTAGGTTATGACGATGGCTTACATGCAAAGGAATCCATTTTTAAACGAAAACTTTAAAAATGGATTGACTTTATTTAATGGACGGCAATGAAAAGTACAGCAACATTTCTAGTAAGCTCAAATCTGTCAAATAATCCTGTAAAAAATAGTTTTAAAAATAGCAAAGAAGAGCCGTTAGGAGAGTTTTGGCGGGAACGCGGAAAGTGTAGTGTCACTTCATTGTATTTTTTTTCAAAACTAGTGTTTTTCGAGTGTTTATGTATAGAAATAGTGGTGTTTTATACATAAAGTACCGAATTATAAGCACCAGTGTGGGAAAGTGGTATAATGTGGGGAAACATGACTTTTCGTGTTACTTCCAAAACTTCATCGAAGCTTATAGTAATGTAGCTACTACTTTGCTAAAGTATGACTGGATTTGACTGACACTGAATAAGACTGGACTTTGACTACTTTTTATACCTATGAAACTTGAAAACATCAAAACACTTGACACTGGCAAATGCATAAAATGCGAAGCCAAAATGAAAGAAGAAGAAGAGCCGTTAGACTTGTCAACGTCCCGGTATTGACTGACAGGTTGGAACCGCTGAGCTTAGGTCGGGGCATTGGTTCGCTCAGTATATTCTACAGGTTTTATTATGGGGAATGTTCTGATGAACTTTTTGGGTTTATCCCTCAATCTCGGTTTCACTTACGTACCGGCCGCCGTCGCCAAAAGTGCCCACATATCATAGATGCGTGGAAGTCTCGTACCGCTCGGCTTAATCGACTGTTTCTTCCGCTCACCTGTCTTATGTGGAATGGCTTACCACTTTCGGTTTTACCGCCGAGTTTCAATCTACTGAGCTTCAAACGAAGGGTAAATAGGGTCCTTAAATTAAGGTAACGCACTGTCAATACCCCGGGTGCATATCTCTATAGGCAGCGGTGACCACTTACCGTCAGGTGGCCCGTTGCTTGTTGGCCACTTTTTTCACATAAAAAAAGTACCTACTTATGTAAATTGGGAAACCCCCCACTCAAAATTTGTTGCTTGGTTCACACGTAGGTCATGCGTCGACTAGGTTCATTTATACTATCTCTCTGTATCACGTACTCTACTGAGAAGCTGTTAAGATAAGCCAGAGTGCGTCTCCATTGTCAAAGTAAACCCAAAAGTTTTTTTTCTTTCAGCTCCACAGACAGCAGAGCCCGTGTCCGGAGCCTTTGTCAAGTCTGAATCTGTGTCAAGAATTGTAGGGCGTGTGTTCGATTCCTACCCAAGACAAACATTTATGTGAGGAGTATAAATGTTTGTTATGTGTTCTGCATGTATTATAGGTACAAAATAAATCTATTCTAAACTTGCCTGGAAGAAATCGCTTTTACCACTTGTTACAATGGTGTAAAAGTTTATAATTTTCTATCAATTTCATGAACACTGTAATAAGTAGATAGATAGATAGAGACTTTTTATTGGGCACATCAAAAATTGAAAAAGAGTACAGAGAACAGAAGAATCTTGTGTTAGCGTCACAAGTGATATAAAGTACCTAATTTATACATGTGCTAGCTGCGCCCCGCGGTGTTACCCGCTACATGTTTTCGGGATATAAGTAGCCTATGTTCTAATCGGTTGACGATTGACGGAGTTCTGAGGTAACAAACATAAAAAAAAACGAGTTGAAAACCTCTTCCTTTTTTGGAGCTGTTTAAAAATACAAAACGGTCGCAATAAATACATTGTAGCGCATAATTTTTTTTATTAATTTTACGAGTAGGTCCCTAGTGCCTACGTCTTAATTATAATTAGCCAAACTACCGCTGTGCCATGGTGTAATGGACACCAGTTTCATGAGACTGTGACGTGTGACAACGTATTCTGACATTCTCCGGTCCGTGATGGCTCACATGACGACAATTTTCATTAGGAAACAAAGTCACACATAAGTCACAAGTTTCACTATTTGAAACTATCACCGTAACCCTATAAACGCCCGCTGTGCCCATCCTAGTTCTGTGCCAATCTCTTCCAGGTACGAGCCGCGATTTTTATCATGTCGTCTACTCATCTAGCGTTGCCAGGCGTCCGGATAAAGCCGGACATAGTTAGGCTTTTTGATTGCGTATCCGACCAAAATAAACGGTGTCAGGCTTTTGATTTTTTACGACTTTACATTTCGCAAACGAGCGAGCGCCGAGCGTTTTTGTCGTACCTACTGAGACACGAAATCCTCAATAATGTAGGGTGTCCGGCCTTTTTACCCAAATGTCCGGCCAAACTGACTGGTCTGTTAAAAATAAATGTGATTAGGAATCTTATTGATAGTCATAAACGTAAAATATTTTGCTGTCATTTTTATTGCAATTTATTAGACAAATAACTAAATTGATATTTTTAATACTCCAGTTTCGAATCCGCTTTCATTTCATCTCACGATCCAATGAGTACCTACACAAGAAAGGCGTCCGTACGCAAAGAATATTGACGGATTACCAGGCGAGCCACCACCGGCACCGGAACGAATGACCACAACCACCATGAGTATAAACGACTAAGAAGAAGATTCATTACACGAACTGCTGATCAGTGGAATTTGCTGCCCGAGTTGGTATTCCCTGATAGATACAATCTGGGTCTTCGAGTCGCGAGAGAATCGGTTTCCTCTTGGTAAGCGTGCTTCATTGTAGGCTACATCTTTGCTTAACATCAGAAGCGGTCAAACGCAAGCCTATTTGCTAATGAAAAAAATTAGGGGTATCGTGGCCATTCTTTGGATTTCCATGTTTCAAGTCAGTACTCAACGTAACGAATTCTTTAATCCTTAGCTATCGAGTAGTGTCATCACTTTTAAGATAAAGATGATAGACATATAGCTGTAACACCAAACTGTATCCACTCATCATCATCATTTTAGCCGCAGGACGTCCACTGCTGGACATAGGCCTCCCCCATTGACTTCCGTAAAGATCGGTTGGAAGCGGCTCACATCCAGCGCGTTCCTGCACTCTTTATTAGGTTGTCTGTCCACCTTGTGAGTGGACGTCCTACGCTGCGCTTGCCAGTCAGTGGTCTTCACTCCAGAACTTTGCGGCCCCATCGGCCATCAGTTCTGCGTGCTATGCGCCCTGCCCATTGCCACTTCAACTTGCCAGTTCTCTGGGCTATGTCGGTTACTTTAGTGCCTACCACTATGGAAGCAAATTTAAAGACATATTCACGTCAAAGTTTACTGTTACTGGATGCCTCTTTTAGAAGGTATATGTTATTTTCGCTACTGAATAGTTATGTTTTTGTTTACGTTTATTGTTATGTTATTTACTGAAGTTCTTGGGGCATATCTCCAGGAATGAGGACTCAATCGAGAGACTTGTTGTGCAAGGCCGCATAGAAGGCAGGAGACATTGTGGTCGGTCTTCAACTCGTTGGATTGACCTTATCAAGACGATTACGAAGTCCACTGCAGTACAGTGTGCTCGCAATGCGGAAGATCGCCACAATTGGAGAGACATCGCGCGACGTGCAGCAGCCCTAGGCACTAGCGGTGACGACGGGACGCAAGCCTGTCTATCTGCAGCCTCGACCACTCTGCCAATAGTGTCCGATTAAGAAGAAGAAGTTATTTTCGCTCCATGTGAATCAACTGTGGGGTCAAGAGATTTTCCACAAACAAGCGGTACCGGCTACATAGCTCCTTATCACCTCATATCAGCCTATCACTCTATCTGTACAACGTACGGCCGCCATTTGTACTTTATGCAGCTATTAGTGGAATAAACATTCATGGATTGACGTTTAGGCAGCTTGTGAGAAGGAAAACGACACTGGGGTTCCGTATCCTCAAATATACTTTTGTAGCGATGTTAGCTCAGTGGTTAGCGCGGTCGAATGGCACTCCGAGGGTGTGGGTTTAAAACCTAACAATAAGATTGAGCTGCCGTTAAATACTTCGCGAGGAAACCATAGCGTAGTGGTACGGTATTCAGCTGGCTAGCTACCACCTGCAAGTTAAAAATATGCCAACAAACCCCTAAACGGTGTATTCTGGAAGGCTCATGTAGAGTCAGTTCCCATTTCAGGCCATTGCCGTTGCCATATTAGACCACACTTAACATAACATCACGTGAATTATGGTCAGTAAAAACAAAAAATAAACAGAAATATTCTTAAATATGAGGATGCTTTCGTAGTGGCCATTTTGTTTCTCATTTTGTATAATTATGTGGGAGGTTCTGCATATTTTACGCAGCTGCTGAAAGAGAAAGCATATACATACGTATTTTACTTGGTGGTAGATCTCCATAGCATGAGGTCGTCAAGGTACGTAACACCGCGGTACTAGATATTCTGCCACCAAGCAAACTCTCTTTCGCTCTCTCTCTATCTCTGCTTTCTGCTGGGTGTAAACATTACTGTTTCGATTTGAAGGGTGCTGCCACTAGTAAAATTACAGAGCTGTTGAGATTAATCATTCAAAGTCTTAAAGTAATGAGTGACAAAGCAGCGATGCCTATTTGCCGATGACTTTGCTTTGCTACGCAAAGTTCTACGTATCGCTGCATTGGTCATAGACAGGCGTTATTTCTTACAATCAGGAGAGCACTTCGTTCGTCGCATTACTTTTACATTAAAAAAAAATGTAGAGGTTTCCCATCATACACGAAACTCTAAAAGAACAACACGTCCCAAGCACTTTTGGGAAGCTATTTAAACAAACCGGAACGATTTCCAACCCGTTCTAGAGACAATTGCTTGACGTTTACGGTAATTTCTGCGTTTATCGCTCGCTGCAGCGACGGATGGTGAATCATGAGAATTTTGTTAGTTATTTAGATAACTGTCTCGATTATACTTACAGCGATATGAAGCGGTAAAAGGCGGTTAAACTAACTGATACTAAGTAAGTACTTACCTACTTACTTTCTTCGGACAAGTGCTTTTACTAACTAAAACATATTATATGGATGTTTGTAGATTAGGAACAGGAAGAATTGGGTACTGCCACCCGTTGCTCATTGGCGTTTTCAGTTTTCGTACGGAACAGTTCGGCTCTACTTTCTTGATGCTCCTATGAATGGAATCCACTACCGATTTCTTTAAATAAATAAATATCGTAGGACATTTCACCCAGCGCCATCTACCCTCAAACTAAGCAAAGCTTGTACTATAGGAACCAAGTAACTAATAGCATACTCATATACTTTTTTTTGTTTTCTTTGTTTACTGTTAATTACAATATAGGCGTTCGGTTAGAGTGAATACATTTTTAGATGTGAATACATTCTAGATCTACGTGCTCCATCCTCGGCTGCACCTACGGTTTCCATCCAGTGAGTTTGTGGCCAAACGTAAACCTATTTTATATTATTGTATTTTAATTTTAACTAGCTGCGCCCTGCGGTTTTACCCGCTACATGTTTTCGGGATTAAAAGTAGCCTATGTGTTAATCCAGGGTTTCAGCTACCTCCATACCAAATTTCATCTAAATCCGTTTTGTAGTTTTTGCGTGAAAGACTAACAAACATCCATCCTTCCAAACTTACACATTGGGAACATCTGTGTTACAAGTCATATTTAATAAATAAATAAATTAAATAAAACTAAATTCTTTAAAGAAACCATTGTAATTCCAATTTCGCAATTGCTTTTAAATTGACTACTTGCCTACAAAATTCTTTAAAGAAACGATCAAAGGTTTATACAGGATATATTGGAACAATTCATATACAAAACTAGATAAAACTTTCGTATTGCATGGACAATAAAATCTCTTCCACTCTTCCAACCCATGAATGACGACATGTCACGTAAACATAATTCTTTAAAAACCAACAAAACATAAATCTAAGCCATCTAGCGCCATCTGTGTTGTTCACAATAACTTAAAATGGTACAAAAAGTTCAAAAAAGACGCCCAAAAAAGTGAAAAAGCACCAACACTGACAAGATCTCGGCTATAAAGACACGTACAGACTGTCTGGCGTATCGCATTACGCTCAATTTGAATAAATTATTTGTGCCGTGTTGTGGGTGATGTCTCTATTATTTAGAGAAGTGACCATTTGTGTAGACCTTGCATTTACGTTTATATGTTACGTCTAATGTAAAGAATAAAATTGTATTTTAGAAAGAGTTTGAAGTTATTTGAGACCTCGTGTCAATAGACTAAAAGACCGCAACTGCTGTGAGTTGGCAACACATTTTTACAAAAAGTGCAAACAAAAATTTCGTAATTTATAGGATACAAACAATATGCAAGTATGTTTGACTATTCCATTTTGTACCATGTTTTTGGATGTAGTACAAATAAACAAATAACTAGACACACATTACTTTTATAGTTACACATATGAGACAATCAAGACGCTGTTAAGATGGTTAAAGATACCGCATGCCGATTAACCTTTCAGTAATATATAGAACTTCGAGTAGAAAAAATTAGAACATCGGTAATTTGTTACCTTCAATAGTGAATCTCATCGTAAAGCTTGTCGTTTCGCTAGCTACAAACTACTACAAAATACTGCTTGGCGGTCAGTGGCGGATTTACAAATTTTCAAGGCATAGGCTACACAATCGCGCCCTTGCCTCTATAATTGTCATCTCCTACATTATTTTTACAATCCAAAAATGTTTCTACTCTCGGAGTGTGCAATGACAAGTGAGAGAGGAAAGTCATTAGCAAAATTTGTTGCAGACTTCTATCTGTGAGACATCAGAAAACCGTCATGCAAAAATCTTTTTGATTTCTATGAGGTAGCAAAAAAAAATCGGTCCCCAAATTTGCCACCCCAAAAATCTGCCGCCCTAGGCTCAAGCCTACTCAGCCTGCTAGTAAATCCGCCACTGTTGGCGGTTGAATATGATGTAGAGACTAGCTACTCGCCCCAGCTTCGGACAGGTGCACTGGTGCAATGTACATACTAATATGGTGCACATGCATGTAAAATAATAATAATAAATAAATAAATATGATAGGACATTACACACAGCGCCATCTGACCCCAAACTAAGCAGAGCTTGTGCTATGGAAGACAGATAACTGATAGAATACTTAATATTATATATAATATTGTATTATATTATACTTAATATAAACCTTACTCTTAAATCTTGACAGCCCTGTTGGCTCATTGGTAGCATATCTGCCTTGAGAGCTGAAGTGCGTGGGTTCGATTCCCGCTCAGGACAAACATTTTATGTATCAACAAATGTTTGTTCTGTGTTCTTTATGTATTATAAGTATGCATTTACAACAAAAAAAAAAGTATATATGTATTTTATCAGTTATCTGACTTCCATCACACAAGCTCTGCTTAGTTTGGGGTCAGACGGCGCTGTGTGTAATGTCCTACGATATTAACAAAAATTAAAATAATTAAATCACTCTAATTATTTATTATTGATGGGAAATAGATTGCGTAGTTTAAACAATCTAAGCGTATAAACTGCGAGAAGCAACTTTGTTTTATACTAAGTAGAGAAGCCTTGTGTAATATGACTGCGAAAAGGTACCTCAGTGTACCTGATATTACGCTGGCACCTTTATCCGTATATATATACTAAACCTTTCAAACAGACTGCCTTCCCTAATTCTTAACAGGAAGATTAATAACAATCTGTTAACTACTATAACGACAGGACTTTCGTCGTTTAGTAGGCCTCATAACCGGTCATTGCAACTCGCCTCACCCACCTCTTTAAACTGCTTGCAAGAGAATGAAACTGTAGAGCATGTGCTTGGCATTGCGAAGCCATAAAAGGTTCTAGAATTGCTACTAGGCTGCATGAGGCTGCTTCATCATCCATATCGCCGCAAACCCTTGAATGCTTCTCGTCATCAATGTCATTGAACATTCCACCCAACTCACTGGAGCTACTATGCCAGCGGCCCAGAGCCTCGCTGCGATACTTCAAGGAGCTGGGTTGTAGATGCTGGTAAGGGGAAATGCACAAAACACCCCAAGCGGGACGTCGGTGTAGGACTTTGAATGCGAAGAAAAAACTTTTCAATGCAAAATAACAACTAAGTTTGTCGTGTTTTAGGAAATAAATATGAAGGACTTATTAAATGATTTTAGATGTTTTTAAGCAATGCAGCTTTTTTTTTTTTTTTTTTATAGCTAACAGGCTAGGTGTTTGACCACAGCTCACCTGATGGTAAGTGACGGTGTGGTCGAAGATGGTAAAGCACACTTAGCCTGGAATGGAACTGGCTCTCAAGTGAGGCTGCCGGAACACACCGTTAGATGCTTGGCGACAGATTTTCAACTTGAGGGTGGTAGCTAGCCAGCCGAGTACTAGAAAGTACCCTACCACCATGCTATGGTTTCCTCACGATGTTTTCCTTCACCGGCAACTCAAGCTCATTGTTGGGGTTTGAACCCACGCCCTTCGGCATGCGAACCGACCGCACTAACCACTGAGCTATCATCGCTACAAAAATCGCGCAGCTTCTTATGTTTCTTCCCAAAAAACAAAGGTAGTTTCACACTACTCACCAATCTTTCACTTTCTTTATTTTCAGTCCTCAGTCGCGACGTGCTTTAGATAGATACACGGCCGGGTGTCGGGTTACGCTGCGCCAGCACGCAGTGGGCGTACTGGTGGGTGTGTGTGAACGCGCCTTTATTGCTTATCATTTTATACGCAATGGAATTTTGATGTTAGTACTTGGGTACTTATTGACCGACACAAAAAAGGAGGAGGTTCTCAATTCGACTGTATGTTTTTTTGGTATGTATGTTCCGCGAGCGCTAATTATGAATCGATTTTGATGGTATTTTTTGCTTGGTAGATAATACTTTAAAGGTGGTCAACAAACATCAACAACAACAGATCAGTACAGGCAGCACAGACAAATAAAAAGATACAGATATGTCTTTGATGTCTTTGTATATGTCCAGTTTTGTGAACCTATTAATAAATATATAGATATAAATAGTACCTACCTAGATGACTTTCTGCTAAGGAGTACCAGATATTCTGCCGCCAAGCAGTAGTGTGTAAACATTACTGTGTTCTGCTATGAAGGGTACTGCAGCTAGCGAATTACTGGGCTGTTGAGACTAATCATTGAAAGTCTCAAAGTAATGAGCGCCAAAGCAGCGACGTCCTGGACTTTGTTTTATTACTCAAAGTTCTGTGTATCGCTGCAATGGTCGTGGACAGGCGTTATCTCATACCATCAGGAGAGCGTCTCTTTCGTCTCATTATTTTTAACATAAAAAAAAGGAACTATACCGCCAAGTGAAAGGTTTCATTCGTAATAAAAACCTTCTAAGATATTATTAGGTATCTTTTTTCTTTTTTTTTATGGTTGACAGGCCAGGTGTTTGACCACAGCTCACCTGATGTTAAGTGAAGGCGTGGTCGAAGATGGTAAAGCACACCTAGCCTGGAATGGAACTGGCTCTCAAGTGAGGCTGCCGGAACACACCGTTAGATGCTCTCAACTCGTATCTCTTCTAAAATAAATGTTATTTAACTTGAAAGTAAAATCAAGACGGAAGCAGTTCCAACAACGATTCCTAAAACTCGCGGAGCTCCAATTTCATATTTTATAGTAAAGCATTTTAAAGGTTTTTTTTTGTAAAATAACAGTTTAATCTACTTTTTGTAAGCATCACATCATAGTCCCATATTTCACGGTTGACAATAGAAAAATTTACATAATTCAAATTCCGACCGGTAAATTGACAATAAATCTAATAAAATAGACTTGGCTGCCACATTTTCTAACAAAAAGAATGTTTATAGCTCTACTTACATACTGATATCTTCATTCCACATAGAATAGGTAGCCGTGTTGCTACCATAATACCAACCTGACAACAGGAACTTAACTTACAACCTTGTCGCAATAACTGTTCGTGAATCCTATCCTACCAATATTATGAACGTGAAAAGTTTGTGTGTATGGATGTATGTTTATTACTCTTTCACGCAAAAACTACTGAACGGATTTGAATGGAATTTGTCACACATAGATATAGCTTATGGCCTGCATTAATATAAAAGATACTTTTCAAATTACAAATTGAACAAACTTTTGTTAAATTCTACGCGAACGAAGTCGCGGGTAACAGCTAGATCGATAGCTATTATAAATATGAGAGTTTTTATATTTGTTACTCAATCAAAAACTCGCAAAAACGGCTAAACGGATTTGGATGAAATTTGGCACATATAGTTCATTACCTAGATTAACATAATTATGGGATATTTTTTATATGAGATTTTATTTAAAAGCTAATTAATGCATCCATTTATTAAATCATTCATTTATTCGTTCGTCCACGCAGACGTAGTCGCGGTTAAAAGTATATACTAAATAAATTCGGTGAAACGCGAGCTTGACTCACGCACCCGGGGTCCCGTACCCACAAAGTCATCCCATGTTTTTTTTAAAAACCGTTCATGCTAGGGAAATTAGTTATAGATTTTGAATTTAGTTTCGATGCGATAATCTGGAACTACCAATCAGATTTCAAATAATATCTTTGCACTTGATAACTAATTTCTTAAGGAAGATTTCATAGGCTAATTGAAATGAATAGACCCTTAGAAGCCAATGGCGGGTGAAACCGCGTGGTTAAACACCGTGGTTGGCGTTGGTGAAACACCGAAACAGTTAAAAAGTATAGTATAGTATAAACTATTTAAATATTGTATCAGTTATCTGACTTTCATAGTACCTACCTACCTACAAGCTTTGCTTAGGGGCTTGCTTTGCAAGCTTTGTTGGGGTCAGATAATTAAGTTCCATTCCAGGCTAAGTGTTATTTACCATCTTCGACCACACACAGGTTAACATGAGGTAGCGATGATAGCTCAGTGATTAGCGCGGTCGGTTCGCATGCCGAAGGGCGTGGGTTCTAACCCCAACAAAGAGCTTGAGAAGGAAAACATGAGCAAGTACCTAACACACGATAGTAAAAAATCTGCCGCCAAGCATCTAACGGTGTGTTCCGGCAGCCTCACTCGAGAGCCAGTTCCATTCCAGGCTAGGTGTGTTTAACCATTATCGACCACACCGTCACTTAACATCAGGTAAGCTGTGGTCAAACACCTAGCCTGTCAACCATAAAAAAACCTCATTTCCACTTCTCTACAACTATCTCGCTATAATTTTGACAAGGTTCAAAAATATAAATACATGATGACAAAAATTTTGTAGTAGTTTTACAATAGAAGACATTACACAGCGGGTTCCTGACTATAATCTATTCAAATATTCTATAGAAATATCACAATGGGAATTGATAAAAAAATTCTGAATAGGATATTATTTTAATATAGTTATGTTGTAGATAGTATCAACTGGCAGGTTGACGAAATTGTTTAAAATAATATAATAAAATTAACGAAATAAATTCGTATAAAAATGGTTAATCCTAATGAATAATTTTTAGCGATGATAGCTCAGTGGTTAGCGCGGTAGGTTTGCACGAAGAGCATGGGTTCAAACCCCAACAATGAGCTTGAGCTTCCGGTGAAGGAAAACATCGTGAGGAAACCATAGCATGGTGGTAGGGTGCTTTCTAGTACTCGGCTGGCTAGCTACCGCCCTCAAGTTGAAATTCTGCCGCCAAGCATCTAACGGTGTGTTCCGGCAGCCTCAAAAAAGCAATAGTTTCAACCGGCAAGAAACTTGCGTTATTTTGTTACCTAGATTATAATTATACATGTTTATTAGACAACAAACAAATTTCAATTACATAAACAATATAATTAATATACAGTATGACTGGTGAGGCACCGACGATACTCGAGGACGTGATATTTGGCGATCAGATAGGAGGAAAAAAATAACATTAAAAAAAATATATCAACGGACTACGAGGTAAACTTAACCATAAGTTATGTAATTAATTATGTAACGCATGGACACCGCGCGGACGCATGAGCTGAACGTTGTGAGGACGCTCGCGCTGACGACGGGGGACAAGCACGTACTTGTCGCGTGATCAAAACATCGTTATCGGAAGTGTATCCTCGCTTCATTTATTTACAGGGAAATTGGCGTCAAAAATTATTTAAAAAATAATTTTATTACATAATTATAACGAGAATCGAGCGCCAAGTACTCTCCTTCAGTATCGTAGGTGTCTCGCCAGTCATGCTGTATATAAAAAGAAATAAATAAACTAAACACAAAGACCGAAAAGAAAGAAAAGTACAAAACATAATAAAACATTTTATTTTTTTTCAAAATCTGCAATTCCAATACAACTATCATTAATTCACATACTTAGAACTTCATACAAATTTCACGCACAATTAAACAGTCATTCAAAAATTATCACAAACCAATTGAGACGTTACCATTTGTGAGAAGCGACCATACAACACTATAATGGGACAAAGTACACCTGGGTGTCTAAAAAATAAAAGGTGGTGACCATAAATAATGGTCAACAAAGGTTTTTCGACGATTTCACTGTTGTTGGATTGTAAATTGTTGCGTTGGAACATTTTTTGCGATTGAGCCACGAGAGAAGCAAATCGTTTAGCTCGTAAGTAATGACGTATTATTATAAGGTTTTTTTAAATGTGAAAGTAAATAAACGAACGGCAGGCTCTCCTGATGGTAAGAGATAACGCTTGTCCATGACCATTGCAGCGATACAATATAATACATTTAATAACATTGACATAATTATTTTATATGTGACATATTACTTTATTGACATTTTCATTGTTTTGACATACATATTAATGTGATGATTTTGACTTTTTTGAATTCGACTGACTACTAAGAATTGTTTAGTTTACTTTTTAAATTATGACATTTTAATCTATTTAATCTAATTATATTTTTTTTTTGACAATTTTTTATAATTTTTTATATGAATTGTATTTTTATGTACTTTATTTGACATTTTGTTTTCATTAATTGACATGTAATTCAGTGTTTTATTACTTAACCACATATTTGAAATTGACTTGTAAATTAAGAATAATTTTTTAAATAAAATTTTGATATTTAACTAAATGATTTTGATATTTTTAAATATGAATGGAAAAATGACCTGTAACTTTGGTGTTATTAATAAATGATTTGTATTTGTATTTGCAATACAAATAGTAGGTACAAGTTAATTCGGTTCCAGCCTTCCGCGTTACGGCTAGCCCTAGTGCCTACCCTACTTCCTACTAATATTATAAACGCGAAAGTTTTGAAGAATATATGGATGTATGTTTGTTAAGTTACGCAGCTAGTTATATAAAATGTTATGATGTTGAAATACATTCTGGTAAATAAATATTATTGTATTTTGATACACAGAACAGAGAAGTACTTTTTGGGTGTCTTTAAAACCAAACAGGTGTTTTCTTGGTAAGCGTTCTTCATCTAAAAAAACTGAATTGTCTTTTTTTTTAATGTAAAAGTAATGAGACGTACGATGCGCTCTCCTGATGGTAAGAGAAAACGCATGCCCATGACCATTGCAGCGATACACAGAACTTTGAGTAGCAAAACAAAGTCCAGGGCATCGCTGCTTTGGCGCTCATTACTTTCGATGGTTAGTCTCAACAGCCCAGTAATTTCGCTAGCTGCAGTACCCTTCAAACCGGAACACAGTAATGTTTGCACAGTAATGCTTGGCGGTAGAATATCTGGCACTGCGGTGGTACCTACCTAGACGACTTCCTGCTAAAGAGATCTACCACCAAGTAAAACATAAGTAACACAAACAATAGGTATAAATAGTTTTTTTAATATGTAATGACTCGATGTGTATAGTGTATAGATTAAAACATCTTATGGAGTGTTATTAGTAAAAAAAGTAGTAGTTGAAGATCTGCCGCCAAACATCTAACGGTGTTCCGGCAGCCTCACTTGAAAAACAGTTCCATTCCAGGCTAGATATGCTTTACCATCTTCGACGACACCTTCACTTAACATCAGGTGAACTGTGGTCAAACACCTAGCCTGCTAACCATAAAAATGAGACAAATTGGTGACTCATGGAAGTGAAAAAAAAAGTGAACTAATACATATTTGATCTTTGAATTGCCGCCCCTAAAATCTACCGCCCTTGACTCAAAGCTGCTCGGCCTGCAGATAAATTCGCCACTGACTGAACTAAATCAATATTGGACGTGCTTAAAAACTAATTTCACACCCTAACATACAGTTAGCAGATGTTACAATTTTTTGCCGCACTCAAAAGTCGCCGATCGTTTTGTCCGTTTCAAGAAGTGTCGATTTCAATTTTACGCCCATTGTTGGGATGTGGGCGCTAACATTCGCCTCGGTCGGGAAAAAATCTATTGTTGCTAAGCTTTTTTCATAGTGTTGTATTGAAATCGATAGTTTGAGCTTTTGTTGGTCGAGTGTCGTCCGAAACACTTAATAGAATCGATTTATTTGAGTTAGTAGATTTTTTTGTTTAGTCGCGATGATAGCTCAGTGGTTAGCGTGGTAGGTTCGCATGCCGAAAGGCGTGTGTTTAAACCCCAACAATGAGCTTGAGCTGACGGTGAAGGAAAACATCGTGAGGAAACCATAGCATGGTGGTAGGGTACTTTCTAGTACTCGACTGGCTAGCTACCACCCTCAAGTTGAAAATCTGCCGCCAAGCATCTAACGGTGTGTTCCGGCAGCCTCAAAAAAGCAATAGTTTCATCCGTCACGAAACTTGCGTTATTTTGTTACCTAGATTAGACAATAAATATCGCAAGGCATTACACACAGCGCCATCTGACCCCAAACTAAGCAAAGCTTATGCTATGGCAGTCAGATAACTGATAGAATACTTAAATATTTTTTTTATAAATACATACAGTAATTGTTAAAAGCTTATTAAAGTTTGGGATGAGAACGTCAAAATATTTATTCTCCGCTAACTCATACTAACAAGCTAGGCTTAATTATTTTTTCTAATTGTGTAATATCTTAAACCAATTAATTATATTACAGAAGCAATTACCAATGAGCTAGGGAATTCTACATAGATACATCCTATACTATATATTATATATCACACTAATATAAAAAAGCCCAAGTGTGCGTGTGTTTGTATGTATATTACTTTTTCACGATCAAACAGCTGAAAATTCTATTTCACGTCTATTTTGTCATTTGACGACTTTCAAGAAATCATGTGAGATGCCGACAGGATTTGTGTTAGTTTTCGTAATCCGTGACTGATTTGGTTAAGTAGGTCATAAGTTTGGGGATGCAACTTGCGGGGCGGCGGCGATATACAGGGTTGTAAGTTTCGTGTGTACTAAGCCGAAAGGGCGCTTACTCACTATTTGTACATTCGTCCATTTTGTTACTTTTCTATTGTTTCTGTGTCACATGTACAATGTACATGTTTGTTAACAGGAAGAGCCTGGATCCCACGACACAGGTTACCCTTGTGTGGGATCTAGGGCTTACCGATAACATATTATAGGTATGTATAGTAACTTCATTTTATTATATGCAAGTTAAATTACTCCTAACATTTGGTTCCGGGACAACGAAACTTTTTTAATGGAATAAGAGTTGTGTCCGTCCGAGAATAACTAACATTATTGTTGTTAAAGTAAAAGTTGTGCATAATGACGAGTATAAATAACGACCTCCTTTCGGCTTAATAATAAATAAATAAATATCGTAAGACATTACACACAGCGCCATCTGACACCAAACTAAGCAAAACTTACGCTATAATCATAATCATATTTATTGATAACGAGGTGTTACATAGGTCAAGAATTTTCAATAATAATAATCAGAAACAAATAATGTCAGTAAAAGTATTATAAATTATGCAAAAATTGCAAATCAAAAACAATAAATGTCAAAATTCACAAAATTCTTTGTAGCTTTATTTTCTTAGAAGTCAAACAACTGATGGAATACTGAAATAGTTTTTTTATTGGATTAGTACTTTAGTAAAAACAATTAAATTAACTAACAATTAAATTTCCCATCATTCATTCGTTCTCGAAAATCATTAAAATTCCAACCAAATTTGACAAGGCAAAACGTAAAACGAAACGTTCCAGTGAACCATAGACAAAAAAACTGTTGTTTGTAAACCACAAGCGTTTCTAGTAAACCATAGAGAAGACAATGGTTGTTTGTGGCTTTGACAGGACATTAAAACACCATTCGTCTATAGACGAGACTATAAATTATTGTGGCCATTAGTTTTTGAGGTAATTAGTAGGAATTCGACCCAAGGGCCGCACTAAGTGAACGGTAATACAGAAAAAAATTATATCTTTGCAAAGAATCCCACTAATATCATAAATAATGTAAGTTTGGATGGATGTTTGTTACTCTTTCACGCAAAAACTACTGAACGGGTTTGGATGAAATTTGGTATGGAGGTAGCTGAGACCCTGGATTAACACATAAGTTACTTTTTATTTTGAAAACATGTAGTGGGTAACACCGCGGGGCGCAGCTAGTTTTTAATAAATGATGTCTGTTTAATTTATACGCAGTAGAATTTGGAGCGGACGCTATTCATTTAAAAAGAATTAACTATATTGAGACGAACGATACACTCTCCTGATGGTAAGAGATACGGCATGTCCATGACCACTGCAGCAATACACAGAACTTTGTGTAGTAAAACAAAGTCTTGGGCATCGCTGCTTTGGCGCTCATTATTTTATGACTTTCGACGGTTAGTCTCAACAGCCCAGTAATTTCGCTAGCCGCAGTACCTTTCAAACCGGAATATACTAACGCTTACACACTACTGCTTGGCGGCAGACTATCTACAAAAGTAAAATCTAAAATCTAAATAAATATCTACTTAGGTACTAAGTCAATTTAAAGCGATAACAAGGTTAATATATCATGGATAAGAACCAAGCAAACGATGGTAAAGCGCAGTACCTAAGTATTTTTTTGTATTCATCATTATAAATAACGGACAATTTTTAACGGATACAGCACAAACATAAAAAAAATTGTTCGCCACATGTCTGTCTTGAGTGGAAATCGAATCAACACCCTATTAAAAGACCAGTCAAGTCTGAAAAAACTTTCCATGAAAACAAAGGAGAGAGTTGTATTTGGTCGACTTAACAAAAGTCAGACGTGGAGAAATCATAAATGTATAATTTACTCGATGCCGAAATCCATCCCTGTGCGATCCAACTGGCTCCCGCGCAGCGGGGTGCAATTCTAAAGTGGCTGGCGTAACGCTGGCGCTTGGCTAACAGGCCAACACTATTTAAACTTAAAATATTATAAGGATGGGACATTTAATTATTTATAAATTTCATTTTAGAAACGTTTGCGCAGTTTTCATGTGACAAGATAGAAATATCGTTCGAAGTTCTCAAAAACTGTTCAGATTTTTGACAGTATGACAATAATAACCCTGTTGGTTCATTGGTAGTATGTCTGCTCCAAGAGCTGAAGGGCGTGGATTCGATTCCCACCCAGGATAAACATTTGTGGTATAAAGAAACGTTTGTTCTGTGTCTGGATATTCTGTATTTATTATAAGTATATATGTATTTACAAAAAAAGTAAAGTAGGTATTTAAGTATAACATCAGTTATCCGACTTCTATAGTACAAGCTTTGCTTAGTTTGGGGTCAGATGGCGCTGTGTCCCAACTTCGACTAAATTATTAATTTAAAGTGTTTAGATTTTTTTATAAACCTTTGATCAAATAAATTTAAAAACTTGTTACTAAATCTCATAAGTTTTTCCGAATATTTTTATTAACTTTTTCGTTTGATTTCAAATTGTTTCAACATTGGAAGTAAAAAAAAATATTTCTAGATTTTCTAATTGGTAGACGTTTCAAAAGTCATTTTGCTACTATAACAAGTAGCAAAAATGCATTCTACAAAAGTACTTTTTGTTCCTGTTATATCAACCTCTTTAGACATCATTTAATTCGATCGAGGATGATTCCTGGCATTAAAACTAGTTTACAACAACCCCTCATCCATTTTGCAAGTTATTTATGCGACTTGGGTACGGGAAATTAATTGCAATTCGAAACAATAAAGTTGTTTAGTTTATAACTTTCAATGGAGCCCTTACGTTGAACCGCACGTCGGTATAGACCACATTTTTAAAAGACTTGTTTCGTAGATACAATTACACAATTTATTGGTACAAATGTGGGCAAAAAAACCGGCCAAGTGCGAGTCGGACTCGCGCACGAAGGTTTCCATACCATTACCTATAAAACCGGCAAAAAATTGTTATAGCGGCAACAGAAATACATCATCTGTGAAAATTTCAAGTATCTAACTATCACGGTACATGTGATACAGCCTAGTGACAGACGGACAGACAGACGGACGGACAGCGGAGTCTTAGTAATAGGGTCCCGTTTTACACTTTGGCAACGGAACTCTAAAAAAGGATATTGAATACCAGGGTGGGAGATCCATACATTAATTTATTTGTCTCTACATAGTATGAAACAAAGTCACTCCCGCCGTCTGTACGCTTAGATCTTTCAAACTACGCAACGGATTTTATGCGGTTTCCATCAATAGACAGAGTGATTCAAGATGAAAGTTTATTTATGTGTAGGTAATACATGCAATGTACAAGGTACCTATCATACGGGTTTGTAATTTTTTACTACACATAAAAATACCTACAATAAATTCGTGCAATGATGTGTAAAGACCACTCTAAAATTCATGAAAAAAAAATCAAACATTTCATCAATGCTTTAAGAAAATCTTAACACGAATTGTCACATACAAATACCTCGCAGAATGTTAACAAAAGCTACTTTATTCGGTACAAATTATCTTTCACACGCATTTCTAAGAAGGCGCCAAACTCCGGAGTTTTAATAACGAAAATCCTTCGCCAATAAAAATTTATTGACAAAATTATCAAGCGAAATACAACTTTGATCTCCTGTCAATAAATTCAAAATGATCACTTCGATTGTCAGGCAAATTTGAACTTTAAATACAACAATTTGAGAGCATTAAATTTGAGAGTAGTCAAATTAACTTTGTCATTGATATAATAGAATATAGACGTCAGAAGTCAAGCTGGCTGCGACAACAATGGCGGCTGATTGCCACGGCCCCATTCAGCGATTATCCATGCCCATTATATTCTATTTATTTCCAAATAAGCATTTAATAGTTTTCGAACCGACTGCCGTCCCCTTAGCATGCCTATTAACAATACAATAAAATAAATAACAAAATAAGGACCACTTTACACCTTCTTGGAAGTTGCCAGTTGCGACGAAAAAAAAAATCAAAAAAAAAAAACATTTTACTCTCTTCACATGTGTCTCTCCCTTTCTGAGCTTTTGTTGATCTCTATTGATTTATAAAATGACGTTTACAACTGCCAAAATTCAGTTTACGTGAATTTAAACTCAACGCCGTTGCAATAAGGACAGTTTATTATTTTAGAAGCTTGTAACGTGTATTAAATTTGTGAACGTTAAAATATAATAGTTCCTAGATGAAGTGGAAAATGATATTGTGAAGTGTCAATCCCTTTTTACGCTGCTGCTAATATAAAATCAATTTTGATGTGAAAAAAATTGTACCATATGACATTGGGATGTTTGACAAATAATTTTCACGGTGTACTGAGTTTTTGTCTGCGGTTTGACAGCTCCGATGACCGATAAATTTAAAACGATGACGTTTCAATTTTGACATTCGGTTAGAGATTAGCTTAGCATTTTTTTTTTCTTTGGTTTTGGCGTCGCGTTTTAGCATTTGCCAGTGTCAAGTATTTATTTATATATTTTCAAGTTTCAACATTTAAATAAGTGTCCTCGTAGCTAGTTATGGTCAAAGTCCGGTCTTAGTCAAGTCCAGTTTGTTTCAGTCAAGTCCAGTCATGCTTTAGTAAAGTAGTGGCGACTTTACTATAAAGCTTCGATGGAGTTTTGGAAGCACCACGAAAAGACATGTTTCACCACATTATATCATTTTCCCACACTCACGCTTGTAATTCGACACTTTATGAATAAAACACCACCATTTTTATGCATAAACACTCGACAAAATACAAGTTTTGGAAAAAAATACAACGGAGCGACACGACTCTTCCCGCATTCCCGCCAAAACTCTAGCTTAGCATTATTATTGAAGAAACACTTGATACTGGCAAATGCACAACGAGCGACGCCAGAAACAAAAAAGAAAAAAGTTTTAGCGGGAATAATTGATGACGTGACTAACTTTTTTTATGCTTGACAGCCTAGGTTTTTCATTACAGCTCACTTGACGTTAAGTGGCTATGTGGTCGAAGATGGTAAACAGCTAAACTTGAATGGAGCTGGTTCTTAAGTGAGACTTCCGGAATAATTTTTTTTCAGATTAGGTTTAGGATAGTAAGTATTTTTTTATTATTTTTACATATAGGCTTGCGTTTCACCACCAACTCGCCTGATGCTAGAAGAAACACTCACTCGCAACTTGAAGTACCTATCTTAGATTTACTAAAATTATCTATCTATCAATACTATTATCAAGAGGAAAGATTTGTTTGTTTGCATTGAATAGGCTCCGAAACTACTAGCCCGATTTCAAAAATTCTTTCCCCGTCGGTTAGCCACGATATCCCTGGGTGACATAGGCTAATTTTTATCTCTGCATTCCCACGGGAACGGGAATACGCGGGTGAAACCGCGAGGCATCTGATAGTTTAAAATAAGCTCGTAAAAATGTCAAAATATTGATCACATGTCAATAAAAAAAATATATCATCATCCAAAATGTCAATAAAATAAAATGTCATAATCATAATCATTTATTTGTTTGCGTATATGGGTAAAATACAGTTGGTGGAAATTAAAAACATAGCACGCCATATCCCGCTTTTCGGCTTGCAAAAATTAATATCATAAAATCTTAAAATGTCAATAAAATATATCTACCTAGTTACTCGAACAACAATCTATCTGAATATTCCAAATACTAAGCTAAAGTTCATTGAATTCAATTCGCGGAAGCGTCGTCGAGGTTAAATTTAATGTTTTACACATGACCAGCTTATAATTGGGCACTTAACAATACACTCTCTTATCACTGATCTTTATTAGATTGATTCTTACGAGCTTTGATCCTAATCTACAAAACTAAATACAAGCGGAACGCAACTGTGTACGTTTTGTAATAAGGTTTACAAATGTTTACTTTGTGATGGGGGTAAATATTTGTCAATAAATCAATCTGTCAATGAGAATTTGATTTTATTTTTAAGGTACTAAGGTTGTGATTTGATTCTTGTGTTGGGACAATTTGGTAACCGATTTTGATAGAATGTTTGATACATATTAAATAGCTAAGGCCTTGTGTGGCCGTTAAATGCTCTAAGACCTCAATTCGAGGGTGATGAGTCAATTGTTTGCAAACTTTTCCTTTGTGGTGAGAAAAGATCGTGATGGAATGTTAACAACACAAAATAAGTAGATTTTTTTAAAATTACAAATACTTATAATTTTTTGATAACACCAAAGTTATGGTTAATTATGTTGTTGTTTAATATTATGTCAAATTATAGACATTAAGTAAAGTTTCGGATAAGTTTTTTAAATTGTCGATCAATTAGTTAAATTTCAATTTTAGTACAACTTAGAAGTTACCTACCAGATTTAAATAATTAATTATAAACTTTATTAACCATAGTGCATATACAAAAACAAACATTTACAGCGGTTCCTGCACTAAGCTAAGTCTTGTATCGCAGGAGGCCATACACATGAAAAATATATTAAATATTACAAGCATCATGAGTGCGTGTGTGTGTGTGTGTGTGTGTTTGTTTGTTTCATTTGTTTTTGACTACTGCATACAAAGAAATCATGAAAGCCAATCAAAGCAAATACATACCTACTTTTTCTAGGTCTTATTCTTAGTATAGTTCTTAGAAGTTTCACAGTGGTTCAAGTACCTATTTTATGTATTCTAAGTAAAAAAAAAAATCTTTTTTTTTCTTTGATTGTGGCGTCGCGTTTTGAGCACCAGTGTCGAGTATTTTTATTTTAAGTTTCATAAGTTAAATAAGCTGCCTTGTAGCCTATAGTTATTTAAGCCCAATCTTGGTCATGTCCAGTCCATGTCCGTGAAGTCCACTCATGCTTTAATAAAGTAGTGGCGACTTTACTGTAAGCTAGCTAGGCCAGGCTAGTTGTGTTTACTATCTTCGACCACACCGTCACTTAACATCAGGTGAGCTGTGGTCAAACATCTAGTCTGTCAAGAATAAAAAAAAAAGCTTCTAAGGAGTTTTGTAAGCAACACTAAACCTCACGTTTCACTTCATGAATGCACAAAACGCGATGCTAGAATAAAAAAAGAACTAAACGATTATTGTATCGTACTGGCCACTAGCTAAAATTTAGACAGCTGATAAATTCCAAACTTTTTGCTCAAAGAAAAACAGTTTCGGTTTCAAACGCGTGTCTTTTGAAATTCCAAAATCGAATCCAAACATATTTAAACGGCCAATTAAAATAGCAATTTAGTTTACAAGGATCGCTCCTGACATCTCGTCAGGAACGCCTACTTTAATTCCCTAAAATAACAGTTTTTGTGCCCCGACCCGATATATCACTTTCATAATGCGGACCGGGCTTCTTTTAACATTTTTTCAACGCTTTTTTTGTTTAACAGTAACAATTTAGAGCAAAATCAAAATAGTTTAGAATAACATTTTGTTTAAGAAGCTTAGAAAATACATTTCCTGCGTGCTCTGAAAACATTACTATGGGACTGACATAGTCATAATTATGTGACTCAAAGTCCCCAAATAAAAATAGATTAAAAAAAAAACATTTTTTTTTATATTTAATTTGCCCTATCGGGCAGGCTAAAGCTATAAAGCCATACTGCCTCGTCTTCGGGTTTTGCGATAATTCATGTCTTACAGTCAAAGTCTAGTATTGGTCAAGTCCAGTCCGTGTCAGTCAAGTCCAGTCATGCTTTAGTAAAGTAGTGGCGACTTTACTTTAAGCTTCGATGGAGTTTTGGAAGCAACACGAAAAGTCATGTTTCACCACATTATATCATTTTCCCACACGCGCGCTTGTAATTCGGCACTTTATGAATAAAACGCCACAATTTTTATGCATTTATAAACACTCGACAAAACACTAGTTTTGGAAAAAATATACAACGGAGCGACACGAATCTACCAGCGTTTCTGCCAAAACCCCTCTTAAAAAAATGTAATACCAAAAACAAAGAACTGTCAGATGTCCCGCCAAAACGTGCGTTTTGTTAGTGCATTCGCTGCATTCTCGATTAAAATATTCTTACCACATAACACGAATTAGTTATGTTTAAAAGCGTCTACCACGGCTGCTTTGCATACTACTGGCCCCTGAGTGGAGACTTGGCCACACGGAGTGTTCCTGTAATGCTTTGAATTGAATGCAATGTTGTTTATTGCTTTGTTGCGTTTGGAATATGCTATTGTTTACGTGAAACTATAGAGTTGGACATTTTTTTAGGCATAGCTAGATTGTTCGACGTTTTATGACGTGATTGACATTGTTACTTTAATAGAGTTCGTAAAAAATGTACATCAGCTTGTTCAGTCCAATATGCACGTACGCTTCAAAGACAGATAGATAGATAGATATAACTCTTTATTGTGCACACCATAAATAGAAAAAAGTACAGAGAACAAATAAACTGAACTAGTGCCACAAGTGGCAGCCTTATCGCTAACAGCGATCTCTTCCAGGCAACCAAGAAAAGAAAAACACGATAGAAAACATAAGAAACAGACGGGAGATGTAACACTAATAAGAAAAATAAATAAAAATAAAACATTTAGTAAATATATAAAAATAATCATAATTATAATAATGTATTTAAATATTATTAAATTAAAATGTATTTCAAAGCTTTGTTTTGTACTTTTGTTAATGGTGTTCGAAATAATGTTTTATTCTTATAAATTGTGCTACATATCTCTCAAAATGTTGTGTAGGAAAATTTTAGATCATACACACAGCGCCATCTGACCCCAAACTAAGTAAAGCTTGTATGATGGAAGTCAGATAACTGATAGAATACATAATTACCTCTTTTTTCAAATATATTCTTATAATACATTAGCCGTGGTGTTACCCGCTACATGTTTCCGGGATAAAAAGTAGCCTATGTGTTAATCCGGGTCTCAGCTACCTCCATACAAAATTTCTTCCAAGTCCGTTCAGTAATTTTGCGTGAAAGAGTAACAAACATCCATCAGAACTTTTACATGTATACTATTAGTGGGATACAGAACACCCAGACACAGAACAAACATTTGTTTATACCAGAAAATGAATCGGAATGGATGGATGGGAATCGAACCCACGCTCTACAGCGCTTAAAGCAAGTATACCAATGAGCTAGGCTGTCAAATTTACTCGTAAATTGATGTTTTCAGGTCAAAAATCAAGATGGCTTTTTTAACTGACCCTTCCGAACTCGGTATGTAAAGTTTTTTTTTTAATTTATTTTATATTTTATATTGATAGTAAGCTTTATTTTATGAAACTAATTTGAATATTTTGCCTTTCTATGCTATAATTTTAATACGTTTTCAAACTTTTTATAGTTATGACGTCATGAGGTCGGCTGAATATGTAGAAACGAAACGAATATGCCTTTGCCATACAAAACAAAAAAGTAAACAAATAATATTGTATAGAAATGTATTATGAGTTTTGGCGGGAACGCGGGAAGGGTCGTGTCGCTCCGTTGTATTTTTTTCCAAAACTTGTGTTTTGTCGAGTGTTTATCCATAAAAATGGTGGTGTTTTATTCATAAAGTGCCGAATTACAAGCGCGAGCGTGGGAAAATGATATAATGGGGTGAAACATGACTTTTTGTGTTGCTTCCAAAACTCCATCGAAGCTTTATAATAAAGTCGCCACTACTTTACTAAAGCATGACTGGACTTGACTGACACAGACTGGACTTGACTAAGACTGGACTTTGACTATAACTAGCTACGAGGACGCTTGTTTAATTTTTGAAACTTGAAAATATATAAATACTTGATACTGGCAAATGCTAAAACGCGACGCCAAAACTAAAGAAAAAAAAATGTATTATTTCGAAATGGTTTTGGAATCAGCAAAGTTTTTTTTTTCTTTACATACCGAATTGGCCTCTCGTTAAGTCACCAGTAAAGCTAGTTAGCTAGCTGGTAGATATTAAAATGTACTACCGAAGAAAATGAATGAAAATGAATATAGTCTGGGTACCTTCAAGTCGCGAGTGAATCGGTTTCTTCTAGGCAAGCGTGCTCCACCGTAGACCGCATCTTCGCTTAACATCAGGCGGGATGGCGGTCAAACGCAAGTCTACCTACTATAAAAAAAAAAAAAAAAAATCCGGAGGACGTTCTTCTTCTTTTATTTTGGCTTCGTATGTTATGCTTTTGCCAGTGTCAAGTGTTTTGATGTTTTCAAGTTTCATGGGTATAAAAAGTAATCAACGTCCAGTCTTTGTTGAGTCTAGTCGGTACCAGTCAAATCCAGTCATGCTTTAGAAAAGTAGTAGCGACTTTAGTACAAGCTTCGATGAAGTTTTGGAAGCAACATGAAAAGTCATGTTTCACCACATTATACCACTTTTCCACACTGGTGCTTGTAATTCGGTACTTTATGAATAAAACACTACCTACTATTTCTTTACATAAACACTCGAAAAAACACTAGTTTTTGGAAAAAAATACGATGGGGTGACACAAGACACTTTCCGTGTTCCCGCCAAAATTCCCGGAGGACGTTAGTACTAAACTCTTTTGTATTTTTTTTTTCATTAGGCCTATTACACGTTGAAGCAGTGCCATCCTCATCATTCAGCCAGCTCGTTTGTTATTCCACGTCAGTACAAACGTAGTATTTAATGACCACGTATGAAGCTTCCTGCACCGGGGTGGCTTATGCATCTGGAATGCGTTATATGGCGCTTCGTAATTAATAAGATTATCTTCGTACTGTTGGATGAATGTCGTGACGTCGAAGCCAGATTACGCATGGCTGAATTAAAAAAGTTAATGGGCATAGAGTTGACCAAAGACTCAGGATCTATAGATTTGTGTTTAATTAATAATAATGAGTTTTGGCGGGAACGAACCGAAAACCGAAAACCAGTTTCAGTAAAAGAAAAGAACATAATTTCTATTTACGCATGCCAGTACCCTTGTCCAAGTTTTTCGTATATATTTTTATCATTATCTGACTTATATTTTTAATGCTAAAGCTTTTGAAAGCTTCCTTTGTTCTATGTTTTGACTCGAAGGACCATGTACAACACTTCGAAAATGTGAAATGAAAACAAATGAATAGCATGCGTTGTTTATTCGAATACTTACAATTTTAATACAGAATCTAGTACGCTAAGGATAGTGAACGTGACGGCAACAGATTTCACCTAACTACCTAGCGGTCAATGCCATCTCGGTTCGTTTTAAATTTACACCTAACTAAATGGTGTTGACTTATTTAAGGACGATTTATATGGGGAGGACTTATTTAAGGACGACTTATTTAAGGAGGACTTATTAAAGGAGGACTTATTTAAGGAGGGCTTATTTAAGCAGAACTTATTTAAGGAGGAGTTATTTAAGGAGGTCTTATTTAAGTAGGACTTATTTATGGAGGACTTATATAAGGAAGACTTATTTAAGGAGGACTTATTTAAGGAGAACTTATTTAAGGAGGACTTATTTAAAGAGGACTTATTTAAGGAGGACTTATTTAAAGGAGAATAACCTAGTGCGACAATTTGAAGTCCTGGACCGGTGCTGCTGACGCCGCTGTTCTGAGCAGAGCAGCTCAGAAAAGAGTTATATTTGGAAAGATGGTCGCCGACATCTGTTAGTATTTGGCACACGAAAAAGAAGAAGATTTATTTAAAGCTACAAAAATAATTTAATAAATTAAACAATTTTTACGAAAATAGAGTCAGATGTTATTGCAATAAGGTTGAAGTTGCGTTTTAGTGGTTGGTATTGTCTATTCTCTGAAAGAGTGACTAGTTAAGCCCTAAATAGTGTCCTACGTCACCTCCATTAGGCATTCTCTCAACGAAGTCTTTCTAATGCGCCATCGACTTATTTGTACGTGGATCGAGTTCAGAAAAGCTAGGGATGAGACAATATTAAAAAAAAAAGAAATGTCGACGTGAATACTGTACGTGAAGTCTTTAAATTTGCTTCGAGTTTTGGCGGGAACGCGGAAAGAGTCGTGTCGCCCCGTTGTATTTTTTTCCAAAACTAGTGTTTTGTCAAGTGTTTATGCATAAAAATGGTGGTGTTTTATTCATAAAGTGCCGAATTACAAGCGCAAGTGTGGGAAAATGATATAATGTGGTGAAACATGAGTTTTCGTGTTGCTTCCAAAACTCCATCGAAGCTTTATAGTAAAGTCGCCACTACTTTACTAAAGCATGACTGGACTTGACTGACACGGACTGGACTTGACTAAGACTGGACTTGGACGATAACTATAGCTAAGAGACAGCAGAAATAACACTTAAGACAAGGCAGTATGGCTTTACAGCTTTAGCCTGCCCGAAGGGGCAAATTAATAAAAAAAAGACGTTTTTTTATGTTTTTTCACATCACTAAA
Organism: Biston betularia; assembly: GCA_905404145.2. NCBI lineage: Eukaryota > Metazoa > Arthropoda > Insecta > Lepidoptera > Geometridae > Biston > Biston betularia. Next base: position 8,373,534 of record FR989885.1, read on the forward strand.
CAAATAGAATGTAGCTCGTATTCGATTGTCGATAACGCAAATTATGTTTGCGACTTATTCAAAGGACTTTATACGTCTGATATCTAAATTATTCATGATTTCTATTAAGTAGGTGCCTACATAGTAGTTGACCCCAAAGACATTGTTTAAATTGCATTAAGTTTGTTTTGTGTTCATTTTGTGTTCATACAAAATGTTTTTTTTTTTTTTTTATATTTTACTTGAAGACGCCTCGCGGTTTTTACCCGCGTAGTTCCCGTTCCCGTGGGAATACAGGGATAAAAAGCCTATGTCAACCGGGGATAGGGTAGCTTCCCAACGGTTAAAGAATTTTTAAAATTGGTTCAGTAGTTTTTGATTTTAATCGTTACAAACATACAAAATACCATAATGGTTAAAACTTGGCGATCTAAAATTATCCTCAACACATTCTAGCAATGAAAATTGTAACCCATGTTTTCACTCCCGGTGGAACCAAATAATCATTTTTTTAACGTAAAAGTAATGAGATGAACGGGACGCTCTCCTGATGGTAAGAGACAACGTCTATCCATGACTATTTCAGCGATACACTGTAAGCTATCTAAGGATGCAGGGCGACAGTTCGGGGCGAACAACTAGTATTAGTTTGTTTTTTATATGGTTTACAGGCTAGGTGTTTGACCACAGCTCACAGCTTGATGTTAAGTGACGGTGTGGTCGAAGATGATAAAGCACACCTAGCCTGGAATGGAACTGGCTCTCAAGCGAGACTGCCGAAACACGCCGTAAGGTGCTTGGTGGCAGATTACAACTTGAGTGTGGTAGCTAGCCAGCCGAGTACTAGAAAGTACCCTACCACCGTGCTATGGTTACCTCACGATGTTTTCCTTCACCGGCAGCTCACGCTCATTGTTGGGGTTTCGAAAAAAGAAGTAAAAACGCGGGATAATGATATTTGAATATCGAACCTTCAACGGACTTTCTCTCGAATTTGCGCGCATGCAGCGTTGTTAATTCAATTTATAACGGTAACGAGACACGTAGAGCTGTCTCGCTCCGTTATAGAGCGCCGTCTCGCTCGTACGTCATTATGTTATTACCCGCATGGGTAGACGAACGCCGTGATTAGCAGGTGATTAAGGTTCATTCAACATAATCATGTAATTATTTATTTATGTTTTTGAGACGAGTGTGTTTTGTACGTAGAATACGGTGAAACAATGTATGGGACGTTTTAAGATAAAACTTCTTAGTATAAAAATTCAATTCAAAATTCTAATTGTTTATTGACATAAAAAGGATTAATCAATTACATTAATGTCACAGAAACATAATTATATTGAAAAAGAAAAAAATAACCAAAATTTAAAATAGTTTTTTTTTTTTTTTTTTAATGATTGACAGGCTAGTTGTTTGACCACAGCTCACCTGATGTTAAGTGAAGGTGTGGTCGAAGATGGTAAAGCACACCTAGCCTGGAATGGAACTGGCTCTCAAGTGAGGCTGCCGGAACACACCGTTAGATGCTTTGCGGCAGATTTTCAACTTGAGGGTGGTAGCTAGCCAGCCGAGTACTAGAAAGTACCCTACCACCATGCTACGGTTTGCCACGATGTTTTCCTTCACCGGCAGCTCAAGCTCATTGTTGGGGTTTGAACCCACGCCCTTCGGCATGCGAACCTACCGCGCTAACCACTGAGCTATCATCGCTACAAATAGTCAAATAGTCAAATTCAAATAATATGTCAAGCTCAAATACAATGTCATATTAAAATATAATGTCAGGTTCAAATACAATATCAAATTTACTCAACGCCAATGTTGAATCTAGATACAATGTCAAATTCAAATATTCTAATCTATAAGTATACCTACTTATAATATCTACACTAATAGCTATCACAAAGAGGAAAGATTTCTATTTTTGTATGTTTGTAACGAATGAACTAAGAAACTACTGGACCGATTTAAAAAAATATTTCACCATTAAAATGATATGGCGCAAATTAATTAAAAAAAAATTAGTCATTTCCTCGCTGAGGTGGGATGAAAAGTTAAGTGACGCACTCGAGTGCAAAGATTTATCACCTCGTGCTCTTTTTTGATTCCCTCGCTAACGCTAAGGATTCTAATTTTTGAATCCTTTGCTTGCTCGGTCATCATAATTGAACGCGCGGTTAAAAAGCAACTTTGCACTCTTGTATAACAAATAACTATTGTTTGTTCTGTTTCGCTGGCGTGTACTGCAAGAAAGAGCGGCACGCAATAACGATATCTGCTCACGATCACTAATGAAATGAACGAGAACCTTCCTTGACTACACCGAGACACACGGGCTGCCAGTCTGGCAAGCAATATTCAACAACTGCCAACGAATGGAACTCATTGCCGGCTTCCCTGTTTCCCATAAATTACAATTTGGACGTTTTTAAGGCTAGAGTGAATAGATTTATTCTGGATCAGCGTGCTCCATCCTCGGTCACACCGTCGCTTTGCATCAGGCGACTTGGTGGCCAAACGTAGATCTATAAAAAGTAAAAAAAACTTGTTTTTATCGCTCTTAATCGGATCTTAATCACGCATGTGTTTAAAAAATAATTTAAAAAGAAATCAACAATTTGTTTTACCTACTTTTTACAGATATTTAGAATACAACTTTACTGTACACCAACAAACGAAATATTTAAAAAAAAATAACAAAATAACATTTTGAATCAGTGTTTTAAACCCCATTTAATGACATGTTTAAAATTTTGAAGTGACTTGTAACATTGGTGTTATCAATAAAGTATTTGTATTTAAGATGAAGGAAAGCGAAAGGGCGTGGGTTCGATCCCCACCCAAGACAAGCATTTTGTGAAATAAACAAATGTTTGTTCTGTGTCTGGGTGTACTGTATGTATTATAAGTAAATACATATGTATTAAAAAAAATAATTAAAAAAAATGTTATTTATTTTACTTTATTTTTAAGATGTATGTTCACTTATCTCCTATTTATTTTCAAAATTAGCAGCTGTTTGTTTTCCAAGTAAAATAAAATAAAAGAAATTTGTGGTAGTGCAACGGTGGCTTTTAAACAAATAAATGTTCGTACAGTTCGCAAAATTTACGAAAAGTTAATAATTTTGTAATCCTTGCAAAGAAATACCTTAATATTTGGTAAATTAACATTTTTCGGTATGAAACCGTTTCATGTTCAAACAGATAATAAAATGTCATTCCAATCCGTTCAGCCGTCTTTTTGCGTGATTGAGTAACAAATATCCATAATAAAAACTTTAACATCATCATCATCATCATTTCAGCCGTAGGACGTCCACTGCTGGACATAGGCCTCCCCCATCGACCTCCACAAAGACCGGTTGGAAGCGGCTCGCATCCAGCGCGTTCCTGCGCTCTTTATTAGGTCGTCTGTCCACCTTGTGGGTGGACGACCTACGCTGCGCTTGCCGGTTCGCGGCCACCACTCCAGAACTTTGCGGCCCCATCGGCCATCAGTTCTGCGTGCTATGTGCCCTGCCCATTGCCACTTCAACTTGCCAATTCTCTGGGCTACGTCGGTTACTTTAGTTCGTCTACGGATCTCCTCATTTCTGATTCGATCTCGCAGGGAAACTCCGAGCATAGCCCTCTCCATAGCTCGTTGTGCTACTTTGAGCTTACCACTACAAAAACTTTAACATGCATAATATTATTATTTCTGATATAATCATATATCGTAATATACTATATGTGTGTCAAATTTCATTCAAGTCTGTTCAGCAGTTTTTGCGTGATCGAGTTACAAACATACAACATATAACCTTTAACATTTATAATATTGGCATGATTAATGATTAGATTTATTAGGCAGGACGTGTTCTCTAAACGATAATTTCGTGTGTCTCAAATGCATCTAGAACTGAGGGATAGTTCTACCGGAAATATACAACATTATCCACCTTTATTGTTGTATAAACAATAATATTTCGTTTATTTGTCTAATGGTACGATCTGGCCTAGAACTGTTACTGTATCGAATTAGTTGCAGTTCGATGGATTTTTGCAATTATAAATTTATGTATTACTAGCCGTGCCCCGCGGTGTTACCCGCTACATGTTTTCGGGATAAGAAGTATCCTATATTCTAATCACACACACACTTTGATTTTCAACTTCAGGGGCTCACCGGAAGACCAGCGCTGGTCATAGTTAGTATGCCCAGTATTATGCTGAGGTGAGCCTTTATTTTGTAACTGTTTGTCTCTGTTTGTTCGTTTATGTTTTTTTTGTGTCTTTAAGTTACAAAATAAAATATTTTTCTTTTTTTCTTTTATACAGGGTCTCAGCTGCCTCCATACCAAATTTCATCCAAATCCGTTTAGTAGTTTTTGCGTGACAGAGTAACAAACATCCATCCATACTTTTAGATTTATAGTATTAGTAGGATTTTGAACAGTCTTGTAAAAAATCATCTGTTTTTATTACTGACCTGCGGACGCCTCGCGGTATCACCCGCATCGTTCCCGTTCCCGTAAAAATACAGGGATAAAAAGTAGCCTATGTCACCCGGGGATAGTGTAGCTTTCCAACGGTGAAAGAATTTTGGAAATCAGTCCAGTAGTTTCGGAGCCTATTCAACGTTCAATACAAACAAACAAAATCTTTCCTCTTCATGATAGTACAGATAGATAGATAGATTTTTTTATGTGAAAAAAGTGGCAAACAAGCGACGGGCCACCTCATGGTAAGTGGTCACCGCTGCCTATGGACACCTGCGATACCCGGGGTATTGCCAATGCGTATATACCTTTAAGGACGCTATTCACCCAAATGAGCATAATTTTTTTTTTTTTTTATGTAAAAAGTAATGAGCCGAACGAAACGCTCTCCTGATGGTAAGAGATAGCGCCTGTCCATGACCATTGCAGCGATACACAGAACTTTGAGTAACAAAACAAAGTCCAGGGCATCACTACTTCGGCGCTCATTACTTTGAGACTTTCGATGGTTAGTCTCAACAGCTCAGTAATGTCGCTAGCTGCAGTACCCTTCGAACCGGAACACAGTAATGTTTACACACTACTGCTTAGCGGCAGAATATCTGGTACTGCGGTGGTACCTACCTAGACAACCTCCTGCTAAGGAGATCTACCACCAAGTAACAAAAAAATAATAAAAATTTAAAGGTAATAAAAAGTTTCTATCAAATGAGTGCGAAGCGATGGACAGATAGACGAAGTCAGAGTAAGACGTCGTTCCGCTTGACAAACATTGCATGGTGGTAGGGTACTTTAGTACTCGGCTGGCTAGCTACCACCCTCAAGTTGAAAATCTGCCGCCAAGCACCTAACGGTGTGTTCCGGCTGCCTCCCTTGAGAGCCAGTTGCATTCCAAGCTAGGTGTGCTTTAGCATCTTCGACCACACCTTCACTTAACATCAGGTGAGCTGTGGTCAAATCACCAAGCCTGTCAACCATAAAAAGAAACGGTCCTCCTTTCGGCTACGATACGCTAAAAGCCCTTAACAGGGACGTTATTAAATCATTTGTTCGAGGCTCGTTAACAAATACGATACAACTAACCAGCTTAAGTTTAATACCAACCATTAAGTTTACAGCCCAATTTTTAATTTCTTAAATTACAAGTGCTTGTAAACGAGAGCTCGGGGTTGGAATGTGTTACGGTTGGTAGAACTGGACCTTAATTAGGACTGCATATAACTGCATTCTTTTATGTCTTGGAAATGCTAAAAAAATCTTGTGTTTGTACTCCCTAGCAGGAGGTCGTTTATGGACCAATGCAGTATTAGAAGTTTTGCCTCCAATCTGTATAGAAATTCTCCTCCGTGAAACCGCGAGGCGTCCACTTGTAATATATAAATTTACAATGTGTATACAATTAGATTATTTATAGATGTTATACAATTTTTAGATTTTTGCTGATTTTTTAAAAAACGCTCGTTCGATTTCGATAAAATTTATACGGGACCACCTCTGAAGTATGAGCTATCAAGTAAAAAAGAATCATCAAAATCGATTCGTTATTGGCGGAATTATCGCGTAACATACATACAAAGAAACATACAGTCGAATTGAGAACTTCCTTTTTAGAGTTTTAGAAACTTCTTAAAAGTCTTCGTCAGTGACAAGCATCCAGTTTGCTATCCCTTTCTAAAATCGGAAACCTCACATAAAACAATGTACATTTATCTAAATAATTTATAGAGTTGTAACTAGTTGCGCCCCGCGGTGCTACCTGCAACATTTTTTATAAAGTATAACCTATGTTTTAATCCAGAGTGTCAGCTGTCTCCACACCAAGGTAGGTACCACCGCAGTACCAGTTATTCTGCCGCCAAGCAGTAGTGTGTAAGCATTACTGTGTTCCGGTTTGAAGGGTACTGCAGCTAGCGAAATTACTGGGCTGTTGAGACTAACTCTATCAAAAGTCTCAAAGTAATGAGCGCCAAAGCAGTGATGCTCTGGACTTTGTTTTGTTGCTTAAGGTTCTGTGTATCACTGCGATAGTCATGGACAGGTGTTGTCTCTTACCATCAGGAGAGCGTCTCGTTCGTCTCATTACTTTTTACATTAAAAAAAAAAACAAATTTCATCAAAATTAGTCCGGCCGTTTGAGCGGGAAGAAGTAACAAACATACAAACACACTCACAAACTTTGGCCTTTATAATATTATTAAGTATGATTTACAAATAGTGCTGCCATCTAGTTACGGTGGAAGTAGACACATACTTTAACTCGTCCATCTTTGATTCTTAGAAGTAATCTGTACCTTTGAGGGATTTACAACTTCAAAACATTTTTTTTCCTGAACCCTCGTATAATTAGTATGGCATTTACTGCTTAGTAATTGGTTTAATAGCACCTTGTTATACGTAAAACTCGGGAGTTTTGTTATAGAGTCAATAATTTACACCGATGTGTAACAAACACTTGCTAACATAAACAGTTTAATAGTTACAATTCTAAGTCAATATGATGCCTAGTAAGCTCTGATTATTATTTTTTTATTGTTGACAGGTGTTTTGACCACAGCTCACGTGATGTTAAGTGACGGTGTGGTCGAAGATGGTAAAGCACACCTAGCCTGTAATGGAATTAATGGATGATGCCATATTTGACCATAATTACAATCATACTAATATTATAAATGCCAAAGTTTGTTTGTATGGTTGTTGGTTTGTACACCGAACCAGAGTTCGGTTAGTTTCCCTTTTGTTCTATATACAAATTTTAGTTCGCGCGTTAAATGCAATTCTACTATCATGTGACCACACATAGATAAACATTGGTTTTCGAGTATTGGTGTTGGTGGACTTGCTACGCGCCTAATGAGGCTTCGTTGTGTTGATGTATAAACCGACGCGACGAGAGTGTGAGACAAGCTTCCGGATACGACGCACGTCTCCCGGAAATGAGAGTGCATCTCCGACAGCTGGAGCGACCGCCGCGGTACCGCGTGTGAGACCAGTGCCGACGTCGTCTTTGAGTTTTGTGTCTATGGATTGATAAAATCCCGAGGAAGGAAAAGCCCGTGACCACAACAGGAGCGCTGCCACGGATCACACAAGGTCGGTGGCACTCCCCTCACCAGTTGTCTTGTTCACAGTGAAGCGGCTACATGGATTCCAATGAAATTTGTGACAAAGATAATTTATACCTTGTAATAACACATAGGCTACTTTTTATTCCGAAATACGCAGGTAGGTTTGCGAGGCATATATAAGTCTTATATGGGAATTCTTATATTTTAATGGAAACCTATACTGTTTAAAGGAATGCAGATGAAGATATGTGAGCTTAAATCCTGAGTTTCTGATTTAGACATGTATCGCTTAATAACAAAATATATAACACACATGCACACCCACTCACAAAAACCGACACAAACAAATTCACATAATACACACACTGCAATATAATAAGTTTTGTTGTATATTGTATTGAACAGTTTTATTATTACCTACTACGGTTGCCTGGAAGAGATCGCTTTTAGCGATAAGGTCGCCAGTTGTTACACCTATTAATTAATTTTATTTCTTCTGTATTGTGTTTTTTAGTGCGTGCAATAAAGAGTTAATCAATCAACTAATCAATCAATCAATCAATCATTGTTATTGTTTTTTCCAATCATAATAATTTTAATATGTAATAAATACAAAAAAATTCTAGTATTGATTCTACTTATAAATTTGTGTTTACTCTCTATACGGGTCATGCATGTCATTGTCAATGTCAATTAATTAAAACTCGGCCCACCGGTCGAGCCCGCCGCACACATACCCATCAAACTGGCGGCATTTACTCGCTTGTAGTATTATATTTTTACACGAAACAATAAAGTTATATGTATTTAAAACTTAAAGAAGTAATTTAAGTACAAAAAAAGAGAAGATAAGGAATAACCATCCATTATTGGAGGTCGAATATGAGAACATAACGATTGTTATGATTTTGGAAAATACACTACGGTGTAAATGCATCCATCAATATAACAATTTAGTAGTCAATATTGGTATCAAATTGTATTTTATTCTCAATTTAATGCATAGTGAAATGTTGACATACAATTAGGAATTTATTAAAGAGGTTACAGTAACAGAAATAAGGAATATACTTCTTTATCAGTAGGTAGGTGCCTACCTATTATTACCTACATGGTGTGATTATTCCCCATTTTTTTGTTCGCCTCTTGTTTTCTTCTTTGTTTTTGGCGTCGCACTTTTGTGTATTTGCCATTGTCAAGTGCATATATTTTTAAGTCATCATCATCATGAGTTTTGGCGGGAACGCGGAAAGAGTCGTGTCGCTCCGTTGTATTTTTTTCCAAAACTAGTGTTTTGTTGAGTGTTTATGCATAAAAATGGCGGTGTTTTATTCATGAAGTGCCGAATTACAAGCGTGAGTGTGGAAAAATGATATAATGTGGAATATATAATGTGGAATATGTGTAAAAACATGACATTTCGTGTCGCCACTACTTAAAGCAAACTGAACTTGACTGACACGGACTGGACTTGACTGTCAAAAAACAAGTTTTGAAAAATAATATAATGTTTTCTTTCTAGTTTTTAGATTTGTTTTTCTACCTATTTTTTATTTATTGTTAACAGTTTAGGTGTTAGACCACAGCTCACCTGATGTTTCGTGACGGTGTTCTCGAACATGGCAAAGCACACCTAGCCTGCTTTTTCAAAATCGGACGTATCAAGTACACAAAGTAAAGTTTAAAATTTATTTTTTATTTTTTTTAATGTAAAAAAGTAATGAGACGAACTAAACGCTCTCCTGATGGTAAGAGATAACGCCTGTCCATGATTATTGTAGCGATACACAGAACTTTGAGTAACAAAACAAAGTCCAGGGCATCGCTGCTCTGGTGCATTACTTTGAGACTTTCGATGGTTAGTCTCAACAGCCCAGTAATTTCGCTAGCTGCAGTACCCTTCAAACCGGAACACAGTAATGTTTACACACTACTGCTTGGCGGCAGAATAACTGGTACTGCGGTGGTACCCACCTAGACGACCTCCTGCTAAGGAGATCCACCACCAAGTAAAAAATTGTTTTACATGTACCTATTTTAGTTTTAAAAATGATATATAGATGATTAATAATTAATTTACCACCAACCCTAATAAACGTCACAACATTCGCATTTTATCAAAACAAAAAAACAAAAACTAGACAAATATGACGATGATATGATATGACTACTATGACTCAATAAATACAAAATTGACTCCAACCTTAGTACCTTGTACCCTTTTTTAGTTTGGATAGAAAATGCACACAAAAAGTATAACAATTATGAGATTTGATAATCAATAAATACAAAATTGTAAAATCTCGTTTGGTAACAATTATTAGCGTTAAAAGAGAATCATTGCCATGTAATAAAGAGTGGATTGCACTAATTAAAGTTAATTAAGTTTATTGATTCTGGCAATATTTATGATGAATAAATCATGGCTTATTATATCAATTAAGTACAAGTTAATTATGTGGCTCTGACCGCTATTAACAAGCAAGAGTTCAAAAACCACAAATGAGCTTAGAAAATGTAAACTTTTTTTTACCTTGTAGTAAAAACTTTTTTACGGAACATAAAACGTTTAGGATTGAGAGTAAATAAATAAATATCGTTGAACATTACACACAGCGCCATAATACCCCAAACTAAGCAAAGCTTGTATTATGGAAGACAGATAACTGATAGAATACTTTTTAAACACTTTTACTTATAGTAAACAGCTTAGTTTATTTTTTATTTCTTTTATTGACATATTTTCTATTGACAATATTTTTTTATATTGACATACCTTATTTTGATATTTTTGTGTTGATGTAATCAGTGTTTTAAAAATTATTTAATGACATTTTTTAAATTTTGAAGTGACTTGTAACATAACCCTTAGAATATTGTTTTGGGCTCTCTGGAGTCACATGTTTTTTTTTTTTTTATTCAAAATAGGTTCGCGTTTGACCACACTCTGCCTGATGTTAAACAGTAGTGTGGTCTAAGATGGAGCACGCTTACCTAGACGAACCCTATTTACTCTAGATTTAAAGACGCCAATATTGTACCTAACAGGGAACACAGACTCCGGCAGAGAGTTCCACATCCTCGCTGTGCGCATGAAAAATGTGGAATCAAAACGCTTTGTGCGAACATGGGGAACATCCGCCATGTACGGATGACGTTTTGGTCGCGTTTGTCTGGCCGTCCGGTAAAAGAAAGGTCAAATGTTGAAAGAAATGTTGGATTTGCTGGCTGTCGACCACAGTTGGATTCCATATGCCCAAATCGGTTTTATTATGGTACAATATACCCTCAGTTTGTTGGATAGGGATAAGGTAGACTGTCTACCGAGGAGCCAGAGTAGGTTTTTAAATCTCAAATTGATTCGCTTCGTTTTTATATGGTCTTCAAGCGCTCCAAAATCTCACCACATCACATTTGCTCTAAGACGTGAAACTTGTCCCCCGGTCAACCTAGGCCCCGACACATTGCCGGAATCAACCTGCGTTTTTTTTTTTTTAATGGTTGACAGGCTAGTTGTTTGACCACACCTAGCCTGGAATGGAACTGGCTCTCAAGTGAGGCTGCCGGAACACACCGTTAGATGCTTGGCGGCAGATTTTCAACTTGAGGGTGGTAGCTAGCCAGCCGAGTACTAGAAAGTACCCTACCACCATGCTATGGTTTCCTCACGATGTTTTCCTTCACCGGCAGCTCAAGCTCATTGTTGGGGTTTGAACCCACGCCCTTCGGCATGCGAACCTACCGCGCTAACCACTGAGCTATCATCGCTACGAAATCGCGTCAAATACCTTGGATGTCATCTAGACCGGAGGATGACATGATGGCATGAAAATAGTGGTGTTTTATTCGTAAAGTCCCGAATTCTAAGCGCGAGTGTGGGAGGGAAATTGTTACAATATGGTGATCGTAACTTTTCGTGTTGCTTCCAAAACTCCTTTGAGGCCTGTAGTAAACTCACTGCTTTACTTATCCCGCATAAATAAAACAATAATATGTTATTTTTCGACGGTAAAAATATATTTAGTGGCTAAATTCGCCGCCGCTACCAAGCTATGCTGTGTGGGGCAGGCTTTATCTAGTGGAACTGCTAGGCGGAGCATGCCATAAAATTAATTATCACGAGCGTTAAGTCGATGGGCGTTCACCATATTTATTGCATTTAATTACTTATTGAACGCTTCCATTTTGTTTCCTGGAGTTCTACCATCGTCTTTGTCTATTCGAGTATAATTCGCAGGTCGACACATAAATATCAATACAGACAATTTCCCCGATTAATTGTAGAATAGAATAGAATATAACTTTATTACACACCAAATATAGGTATATAAGTATACTTAGGTATATACATTACAACATACAAATATGAAAAACTAGCGGACGCCTCGCTGTTTCACCCGCGTAGTTCTCATTCCTGTGGGAATACGGGGATAAAAAGTAGCCTATGTCACCCGGGGATAGTGTAGCTTACCGACGTGGAAAGAACTTTTGAAATCGGTCCAGTGATTTCGGAGCCTATTCATTACAAACAGACAAACAAACAAATCTTTCCACTGTTGAACAGGGGATTCTCAATCTCAATCAGGCGACAATCTTTCCTCTTTATGATAGTATATGGATATATAAAAAAAAGAGATAAGGAATGTAACAAAACAAAACAAGACAATAAACATATGGTGTATAACGGCGGTCTTATCGCTTAGAGCGATTTCTTCTAGACAACCATTTGAATGGAAAGAAACATACAGAAATAGATATTAGGTTGGTTGTATTGCAGTATTATTTCTGAGCAAGCGCCAATTGTCCAGATGGTAAGCGACGACGTGGTCGAAGACTCGCAGTTTTAGAAGATGACTATTTTTCATGACATTGACACTTTGACCAAGAAAAGGTCCAGGTTATATCTGAAACAAGAAAGTCGGTAGTTGATTCAACTACCGCTCTCAAGGCAGATATACTACCAATGAGCCAACGGGGCTGTCCTGTCCCGGGCAGGGTCTTGTTTTACCCTTTAACAATACTACAACTTGTGTATAATCCTCTAGGTACGAGTACATTACTCGTGGCATTGGTCCCAACTTCCTAAACAAACTTCAAATACCTCATTATGTAAATTTCAGATTTTCTAAGAGTATTCCCAATATTGACGGGACTGGACACCGCGACCCAGCTTCCGGCGCTCTGTTTACGCACCTATCAATTTGTGATCAAGCGCACCGAAAGCGGCTCAGCTAAGTTGGTATTACTTGTCTATGTTATTTTTGGACTTCCTAAACGTGAGTAAACATTAAACAGTTTAAAATAAGGTAGCTGAGAATGAGGTTAAAAATCTTTTCATATTTAGTTTTTGGACGTTCAACGATTTGGCCTGTGAATTTATTACTTACTAACGTTGCCCTCCTGTTTATCCCGTCTTCTATAAATTAAAAAAAATAAAAAACATATCACAGGCCATTACACACAGCGCCAACTGACCCCAAACTAAGCAGAGTTTGTGCTATGGAAGACAGATAACTGATAGAATACTTAAACAGTTTTATTTTTGGTAAATACATACAGTACACCCGGACACAGAAAAATCATTTGTTTATATATCACAAAATGCTCGTCCTGGGTGGGAATCGAACCCACACCCTTCAGCTCTTAGAGCAGACATACTACCAATGAACCAACAGGGCTGTCATGAACCAACAGGACTTTTTTTTTTAATGTTTAACTGGCTCGGTGTTTTGACCACAGCTCACCTGATGTTAAGTGACGGCGTGGTCGAAGATGGTAAAGCACACCTAGCTTGGAATGGAACTGGCTCTCAAGTGAGGCTGCCGGAACACACCGTTAGATGCTTGGCGGCAGATTTTCAACTTGAGGGTGGTAGCTAGCCAGCCGAGCACTAGCAAGTACCCTACCACCATGCTATGATTTCCTTCACCGGCAGCTCAAGTTCATTGTTGGGGTTTGAACCCACGCCCTTCGGCATGCGAACCTACCGCGCTAACCACTGAGCTATCATCGCTACAAAGTGGCTGTCATGAACCAACAGGGCTGTCATGAATAGATATATGGATATATGAATAGACACAACGCGTCTTGCCTAAAAAATTTCAAGAGAGAAAATACAAAAGTATTTAACTCGCCAACAGCGTTATAAAAAAACAATAAACCTACCATTTAAATGAATTAATTTTCATCCATATAGAGATTTTACGCTCTGCCGCTAACGCTCTACATCAAGATTGCACACTACTGATAAATAATCGGTAAGAGCTCTTACTTATTTCCTATTGAATACCCTGATCTTATCTGAAAGAATTTATGTAATTCCAGAACTATGAAATAAAAATACGCGAACGGAGCAATGATAGCTCAGTGGTTAGCGCGGTAGGTTCGCATGCCGAAGGGCGTGGGTTCAAACCCCAACAATGAGCTTAAGCTGCCGGTGAAGGAAAACATCGTGAGGAAACCATAGCATGGTGGTAGGGTACTCTCTAGTACTCGGCTGGCTAGCTACCACCCTCAAGTTGAAAATCTGCCGCCAAGCATCTAACGGTGTATTCCGGCAGCCTCACTTGAGAGCCAGTTCCATTCCAGGCTAGGTGTGCTTTACCATCTTCGACCACACCTTCACTTGACATCAGGTGACCATAACCAAAAACAATGACAGCTAGACACAGACAAGACAGAGCGACAGATGTGATAATTTGATAGTTTGTAGTTTGACGTTTGTTTGACGTTTTGTAGTGTTGCAATTAGTCTTTCAACATACCCTGCTAGCTTATCGGAAGTATGTCTGCTTCAAGAGCTGTAGGGCGTGGGTTCGATTCCCACACATGACAAAACATTGTGTGATATAAACGAATGTCTGTTCTGTGTACTGTAGGTATGTCTTATAAGTATGCATTTACAAAAAAAAAGTATTTAAGTATTCTATCAGTTATCTGACTTCCATAGTACAAGCTTTGCTTAGTTTGGGGTCAGATGGCGGTGTGTGTATTGTCCTGCGATATTTATTAACTAGCTGCGCCCCGCGGTGTTACCCGCTACATGTTTTCGGGATAAAAAGTAGCCTATATTCTAATCCAGGGTCTCAGCTACGTCGATACCAAATTTCATCAAAATCCGTTCAGTAGTTATTGCGTGAAAGAGTAACAAACATCCATCCATCCAAACTTTCACATTTAAAATATTAGTGGGAAGTGGGATTGGTAAAGTTCTGCTTTGAGAGCGTGGGTTCGATTCCCACTCATGACTAACATTTGTATGAATATCACAGATGTTTGTTCTGTGTCTAGCTGTTGTATATCTATCTATCTATACTTTTATAAAGAGGAAAGATTTCATTGTTTGTTTGTAATGAACAGGCTCCGACGCTACTGCACCAATGTCACCGTTGGGAAGCTACGCTATCCTCGGGTGACATAGGCTACTTTTTATCCCTGTATTCCCACGGGAACGGGAACTACGCGGGTGAAACCGCGAGGCGTCCGCTAGTGTATTATTAGTATTATATTGTATTTACAAATAGGTATATTTTTTTATTTAACTAATATTTTGGCAAAACTTTTCAAAAGGTCCACACTTGCGGTTCGTCAACGAGCGATGGAGAGCAGCATACTGGGCGTAAGGTTCATAAACGTTCCAAAACTCAGATTATTGGCGTGACTCAAAAAGCTGCCATGCTAAAGTGGGACTGGGCTGGACACGTCTGCCGAACGCCAGCGGAGCTATGGGCGGAAACCACCACCGACTGCGTCCCGGAGGTCAAACGGCCACCAGGCCGGCCTAGAAGACTGTGGAAACATGACCTCGATGCCCACAACAAGGAGTGGACCTCAATAGCACCAAACAGAGAGGCGTGGAAGGGAGGGAGAGAGGCCTTTGCTCAGCAGTGAGACAAGTATTTGCCAAAAAGCTAAAACTGAGTTACTGTCATGCAAATTTTGTGCAACCGTCATACAATAACTGCCATCCATACCACGCATCACACAGACCGACAGGCGTAAAATTAATTACATAGTTATTGGCCACTGAGCCGCTCACTTTACGATATGATATCCGGAGGTTATTTTGTTTTCGCATTGCACTGGATTGCATGCATATATTTTTACAATCTGCGCCCAACAGTTTCAATATCTATTTATTTATTTAATTAATTATATTACACAAAACGGTTTTTTTTTTAATGGTTGACAGGCCAGGTGTTTGACCACAGCTCACCTGATGTTAAGTGAAGGTGTGGTCGAAGATGGTAAAGCACACCTAGCCTGGAATGGAACTGGCTCTCAAGTGAGGCTGCCGGAACACACCGTTAGATGCTTGGCGGCAGATTTTCAACTTGAGGGTGGTAGCTAGCCAGCCGAGTACTAGAAAGTATCCTACCACCATGCTATGGTTTCCTCACGATGTATTCCTTCACCGGCAGCTCAAGCTCATTGTTGGGGTTTGAACCCACGCCCTTCGGCATGCGAACCTACCGCGCTAACCACTGAGCTATCATTGCTACACAGTTCATACAGTCACAATAATAAACAGAAGTAAACATTTTTTTTTGGATGGTTGACAGGCTCACCTGATGTCAAGTGAAGGTGTCGTCGAAGACGGTAAAGCACACATAGCCTGGAATAAACAAGTTAGCACAATTAAAGTTGAAAAGGCAAAGTGAAAGCAATAAATATAAATATCGTAGGGTATTACACAGCGCCATCTGGCCCCAAACTAAGCAAAACTTGTACTATGGAAGTCAGATAACTGATAGAATATTTAAATAGTGTTTTTTTGTAAATACATACTTATAATAAATACAGAACACCCAGACACAGAAAAAACATTTGTTTATTTTTTTATGGTTGACAGGCTAGGTGTTTGACCTCAGCTCACCTGATGTTAAGTGAAGGTGTGGTCGAAGATGGTAAAGCACGCGTAGCCTGGAATGGAACTGGCTCTCAAGTGAGGCTGCCGGAACACACAGTTAGATGCTTGGCGGTAAATTTTCAACTCGCAGCTAGTATGTACATACTTTCATCAATTCAATCAATCTCAATTCGAATAGATAAAACAAACGATGACAAAGCTAAGAGCACCGCCATCCCATTCAAACATTTCGCGCATCTTCATCACCAAACACTGTGAACATCCAAAAAAAAAACACCAAAACATTAGGAACAGTTACAGCAAAGAAACCAAGAAACCCTCCGAGAATTCCACCACCTCCCGTTCTGAAGCCGAGACAAAACAATGTGATTTAAAAGTGTAACGACGACAGACCGAGTGACTCGATTGACGGAGATGGACGGCCGACCATCAGACGCCTGCGAGATTAAAAAGAACAAAACTTACACAAATGTTGGGAAAAAGTATTAAAAACAGCGTTGTTAAATAACATGAGAACTTTTTCTTCAAAGTCTAAGAACAAGCCTTAAACAGTTACATTATACTAGACCTAATTGAAAACTACGAACTCACTATTGACGTTTTTAAGGCTAATGTGAATCGATTTCTTCTAGATCGGCGTGCTCCATCCTCGGCCACACCGTCGCTTTGCATTAGGCGAGTTGGTGGCCAAACGTGATCTACGTTTGGCCATTTAAAGTAAAAAAAAAAGAAAATAATTTTATTCTATAACACAAAATCAAACACACAAACAAGAGTTTTGGCGGGAACGCGGGAAGAGTCGTGTCGCTCCGTTGTATCATTTTCCAAAACTAGTGTTTTGTCAAGTGTTTATGCATAAAAATGGTGGTGTTTTATTCATAAAGTGCCGAATCACAAGCACGAGTATGGGAAAATGATATAATGTGGTGAAACATGACTTTTCGTGTTGCTTCCAAAACTCCATCGAAGCTTAAAGTAAAGTCGCCACTACTTTACTAAAGCATGACTGGACTTGACTGACACGGACTGGACTTAACCAATACTTTGACTGTAACTATAGATGTAAGACATGAATTCGTTCTTCGCAAATAATGACATGTTTCAAAGGCTTTTGTAGCCAAACCATAAAATCCCAAAACAAACAAACAGAGACAGACAGTTACAAAATTAACTCACCTCAGCATACTGCTGTTCAAACCAAGTGGCATGATCAGAGCTGGTCTTCCGATGAGCCTTTGTAGGTAAAGCAAAAAACAATAATAAACAACACCAACATAACATACAATACATAACAATAACTAATATAATAAATAAAACAAAAGCCTTCTCCTGAAATATCTCTTGGTGGTAGATTTCCTTAGCAGGAGATCATCTAGGTAGGTACCACCGCAGTACCAGTTATTCTGCCGCTAAGCAGTAGTGTGTAGACTGTGCTCCGGTTTGAAGGGTACTGCAGCTAGCGAAATTACTGGGCTGTTGAGACTAACCATCGAAAGTCTCAAAGTAATGAGCGCCAAAGCAGCGATGCCCCGGACTTTGTTCTGTTACTCAAAGTTCTGTGTATCGCTGCAATGGTTGTGAACAGGCGTTATCTCTTACTATCAGGAGAGCGTCTTGTTTGTCTCATTACTTTTTTACATTAAAAAAAAAGACTACAAATTAATGTACAAAAATTGAACTATACGATGTGTTGACTGAAATAGCTTGAATAAAACCGAAAATAAAGACCAAAATAAATGCCAGTAGCTGTGATTTCACTGTAAAATTATGCTCCATTTGTTCATAAATGGCAAAAATTTATTTACATGGAAATCGAACCACCTTAAGACACTTAACTTTGTAGCGGCCAATTTCTTTTTCTCCAAAATACAATCACAATCTCCACAAAAGAGCAAAGAGAACAAAATGAGGTGACACGTAAAACTCGTAAGACTGCGGGGCTCCGGTCCGGGACCGACGTTCCTCGCATTCCGCACTCCCCAATTAAGATCCTGTTAGATTGTCCCGCACTTTTTTCCACCAGGGACGCACAGTGACTCTTTTTATTATTTACTAACCGAGCGACGCGATGCGAACATCTCGGGCGTTTTCGATTAGGCATCTACCGCTATTCCGAGCGATTTTTGTATCCATTATCACACACGCTGCGCCTCGTGGTTTCACCCGTGTTTTTCTTCTTTTTTTATGGTTCCGTACCCAAAGGGTAAAAACGGGACCCTATTACTGAGACTTCGCTGTCCGTCCGTCCGTCCGTCTGTCACCAGGCTGTATCTCAAGAACGGTGATAGCTAGACAGTTGAAATTTTCACAGATGATGTATTTCTATTGCCGCTATAATAACAAATACTAAAAATAAAATAAATATTTAAGGGGCTCCCATACAACAAACTTGATTTTTTTACCGTTTCTTGCTCGATACTAATAACGGGGACAGGTAGACGCTTTATGATAAGTGAAGGTGTGGTCAAAGATGGTAAAGCACACCTAGCCTGGAATGGAACTGGCTCTCAAGTGAGGCTGCCGGAACACACCGTTAGATGCTTGGCGGCCGATTTTCAACTTGATGGTGGTAACTAGCCAGCCGAGTACTAAAAAGTACCTTACCACCATGCTATGGTTTCCTCACGATGTTTTCCTTCACCGGCAGCTCAAGCTCATTGGGGTTTGAACCCACGCCCTTCGGCATGCGAACCTACCGCGCTAACCTCTGAGCAATCATCGCTACTAAATGATATCTGTGCAAGATAAGTTAAAATAGTCGCATATTTTCATATAAAATTATTAGCAAATAGAAAACTTGTATCAGTAAAAAAAAATCTAAGACGGACACAATAATTTCATAGTCATAGCAGTCATAGTATTTTTATTGATAGCATACTCGTAAGTTACAAGTAATATGATCATAATGATAAGTTCATTTTAAGGTGGTTCGATTTACATACAAAGTAATTGTCCACGAGGGAATTCGGGATGCCGGAAGGGTAAATAATACGCCTTGCTTCGTATCCCTGAGCTGGTTATATTTTCGATTACACCAAAACTAGTCGCTAATTTATCGAAACGAAACGCCACCGCGTGCTGACTCGCTTGCAACGCCATCTAGTTTTGTCGTCGGGAACTAAACTAAATGGGTCGAACTTTATAACTCGAACAGAAATTTTTGCCATTTATGGACAAATGGATCATAATTTTACAGTGAAATCAAAGCTACTGGCATTTATTTTGGTCTTTATTTGTGATAAATCACAATTACTTGAATAAAACAGTAGATTATTAGCAAATAATCTACTGTTTTATTCAAGTAATTTCTTTGTATGGAAATCGATTCACCTTAAGATATTCTGAAGGTTTATAATATGTCCGTGTCTTTGATCGAAAATATTTGAAGAAATAGTTCTTTAACGTTTTTAACCTGGCTCCTGCAGGAATGCAACTTGCCAAACACAAAAAAAAAAACTATCACCTGTAACAACACAGACAAGTTCGTCTTACTAACGAGAGAGTAATTAGAGAAAAAACAAAATCGCCAATTTGTATGGCGCCATAACTCACACTTTTTACGAACACTCACACAGACGCACATAAATCATACAAACCAGCCAGCAAGCCACAAACTTATTCATTCAGTTGAACAAATTTAAATAATGTTCAGATAAAATCATTTTCAAATTGCGAAAAAATGAACTGGCCACCGAGAGCGAAATTTTTTTTTAGACCAGCTGATTTGGAGTTTTGGCGGGAACGCGGAAAGAGTCGTGTCGCCCCGTTGTACTTTTTTTTTCAAAACTTGTGTTTTGTCGAGTGTTTATGCATAAAAATGGTGGTGTTTTATTCATAAAGTGCCGAATTACAAGCGTGAGTGTGGGAAAATGATATAATGCGGTGAAACATGACTTTTTGTGTTGCTTCCGAAACTCCATCGAAGCTTTATAGTAAAGCCATTAGTTTTTTTTTTTTTTTTACATTGAATAGGTTCGCGCTTGACCACATCCTGCCTGAGTTTACTAAACATGACAGGACAGGACTTGACTGGCATGGACTGGACTTGACCAAGACTAGACTTTAATTATAACTATAACTACGGGGCAACTTATTAAACTTTATTGCCGTTTTTACGTGTACGGAAACCCTTCGTGCGCGAGTCCGACTCGCACTTGGCCGGTTTTTAAAATACAAATCATGTAGAAGTGACAGAATCCTGGTTACAGGACACAAAAGGGACCAGGTTATCTCCAGGTGGGCCTCGACCCGCCATGTTGGATTTATTGGGCATTCAACAGCGATGTTTACTTGGTTTCGATTACTTGGAGGTCGTGAAACAAGTCATTACTTGTATTCTCATTGTATAAAGGTAGTAGTAATTTACTTGATGGTAGAGCTGCTTAGCAGGAAGTCGTCTAGATATACCTAACTAGACGATTTGGTACCCCACCGCAGTTAAAAGATGAAGAAAATACCCTGAAATTCATAAAAAAAATGATAACAACATTTTATCCTTAAGGTGGTTCGAGTTCCATACAAATATTTTTTTCCATTTTTTTTTTTTTTTGTTGTAGATACTTGCTTGCGTTTGACCGCCATCCCGCCTGATGTTAAGCGAAGATGCGGTCTACGGTGGAGCACGCTCGCCTAGAAGAAACCGATTCACTCGCGACTTGAAGGTACCCAGACTATATTCATTTATGTTTTATTCAAGCAATTGTGATTTACCGCAAATAACCACCTTAAAGTATAAAGTATTTTTTTTAATTCGAAAAATCGAGTCTGTGCCCTTAACACAGCTAGATTTTAGGTATTTTGGCTTAAAAATCAAACTACACAACCGGTTTTTATGAATTTTCTATGGACCTAATATACTGACTGAAAATCTATTCAAATACAAAAATGATTTTTCTCTTATATAACAGAGTTCTGAGCTGACAAACATAAAAAAATACTGAATTGAGAATCTGCGTCTGTTTTGAAGCCAGTTAAAAACATTGAAAAATCCGCTTACAACTACAATATTTTTAATTTAAAATAGGTTTGCGGTTCACCACACCCTTTTACAATAGGAAGTAGTGCGGTCTAAGATGGAACTCGCGATCACGACCTTTCCACGTTCCCGCCAAAACTCCATGCAAGTAGGTACATACCTATAATACCTTCTTCAAAATAATATAAGGTCTTATATCTGTAAGCTACCTATTTCTACGGAAAGAAGACATAAAAAGGCTTGCATCGTGTAATCAAAATCATCATTAAGATCAATTTTCACCCTATTTGTTGAGCTCATTTCACAAGACAGTGCTGGGTACACGCAAATTATAGTGTGGTGGTGTGCGTGTTGTTTGTACGAAATAATGTTGCCAGTACAATAAAAATGGGACGATTTGTGTAGAAATAATTAGGTGGCATGTAGTTACAATTTGGTAAACTTACTGTCAGTATTCTACTCAGTACTGCGCTTCAAAACTCAGATCATTGATGTGACTCAAAATGCTGGATGCATGGACTGGGCTGGACACGTCTGCCGAATGCCAGCGGAGCTATGGGCGAAACCACCACCGACTGGGTCCCGGAGGTTAAACGGTCACCAGGCCGGCCTAGAAGAAGGTGGAAAGATAAGCTCGCGACAAAGATTGGACCTCAATAGCACCAAACAGAGAGCGTGGATGGGAGGGGACGTGGATAGCCCACTTTGTCCCAGCAGTGGGACAAAGTGGGCTAAAATAATAATAATAACCGTCATTTGTTAGATTTAGTCTGTGGTAAGTATTTATGATATGAAAAAAGTTTTATTTTTTTATTTGGTTATGATTTTTCGTGTTGCTTCCAAAACTCTATCGAAGCTTTAATAAAGTTGCCAGTACTTTACTAAAGCATGACTGGACTTGACCAAGACTAGACTTTGACTATAACTATAGCTACGAGACAACTTTTGAAACTTAAAAATATGTGTTTTATCTTTTCAAGTTTCAAATATTAAATAAGTTGCCTCGTAGCTATGGATATAAAAGTCCAGTCTTGGGCAAGTACAGTATGTATCAGTCAAGTCCAGTCATGCTTTAGTAAAGTAGTGGCGACTTTACTATGAAGCTTCGATGGAGTTTTGGAAGCACCACGAGAAGTCTTGTTAACTACATTATATCATTTTCCCACACTCGCGCTTGTAATTCGGCACTTTATGAATAAAACACCACCGTTTTTGCGCATAAACACCCGCCAAAACTCCGGTTATCGGTTAGTTTCCGTATTTAAATCTATTTACTTATGATGGCAACACAGCGAGGCTCTCATGCATACGTACGAGTGTATAGGAATACAATACCTATAGCAACACAAACAAGTCTTGTGTACGTACTTGGTGTTGAAGCCAAATTGGCTCCCAAGTCGCCCCCGAGCGTGAGCGCAGCTAATAGGCGGGGCGCCGGACAGGGCTGCGTTTGCGCTTCGCAAGTTTTCTACGTATTTTTTTATTACAAAATGGCTTCCGTTTTACCGTCACTTCGCTTAATGCGGTCTACGATGGAGCATGATTGCTTAAAAGAAACCGCCTAACTCGCGACTCCCAGTTTAGCACCCAGATTTCGCCTTCTGACAAAGAGAGAAAGCACCCTTTTGACATTTATTTTTATTGTATTAATGTCTAATTTAAATTAATTTGCATGACAAAAACTAAATTAAAACTAAAAATGAAACTTAATTAAATTAAAAATAAATTAAAACCTTACAATTGATTCAGGCGTTTCTTTGCGGAAGTTCATTTCGAATATTCAAGGTATATAAGTACATAGTTTATTTCCGCTTAACAGTCATTTCAGTTACAACAGTGATGAGGACTTAAATTTTACTAACTTAATAACAATTTTATAATTAAAAACTTAAATAAATTAAATTATATACCTTGAGTATTCGATTTAAAATAACATAAAAATTAAAAGCTTAGGTACGGATCACGTGAGAAAGGTTCTCCAAAAGAACATGCCACCTAAAAACTACTTAATCAAAAACTGCCAGCATAATCATTTAATTTCAAGAAGTAGCAATAAATGTTGCTAGCAATACATTACCAATCTCTTCCGTAACTGCCGCCATTACTTGAGGTAGCCCTAGTTACCTGCCATCAATATAACAATTTAACAGGAAAGTTTCAAAGGTAATAAATTAAATAAGTTAACAACCCTACGAATTCCTGCATACCCGGCGAGAGTGGGCCTACAGAGTGCGCTTTTGAGGTTTGTTTTGTAGCGATGATAGCTCAGTGGTTAGCGCGGTCGGTTCGCATTCCGAACGGCGTGGATTCAAACCCCAACAATGAGCTTGAGCTGCCGGTGAAGGAAAACATCGTGAGGAATCATTTCAAGTACATCGTGAGGAAACCATAGCATGGTGATAGGGTACTTTCTAGTAAGTACTCGGCTGGCTAGCTACCACCCTCAAGTTGAAAATCTGCCGCCAAGCATCTAACGGTGTGTTCCGGCAGCCTCACTTGAAAGCCAGTTCCATTCCTGGCTAGGCGTGCTTTACCATCTTAGACCACACCGTTACAATTAAACAATTAATCCGTCAATTTGTTTTTCAACAATCTGTATTTGTTTTATTTAAATGGGCCTTGTTACCTGAAATAAATTTATTTAATTTCTTATTTTTTGTTACTTAACATCATGTGAGTTGTGGTCAAACACCTAGCCTGTCAAGCATGAAAAAAAATTATAACGACGTTTTTCCTAGTCTTTTTTGAAGTCTGTTAAAAATGGAATCAATCCGTTCTAATCGAGTGTTTGGAACATCAACCGTGAAATGATTACATGTTTAGACCTCATGACTGTCAGATAAAATAAAGTAGAATGAACAGGGTGAAATCAGATTATGCAAATCTGCAGCGTTTTCCAAAAGTTTTTTGTAGCGATGATAGCTCAGTGGTTAGTGCTGTCGGTTCGCATGCCGAAGAGCGTGGGTTCAAACCCCAAGAATGAGCTTGAACTGCCGGTGAAGGACAACATCGTGAGGAAACCATAGCATGGTGGTAGGGTACTTTCTAGTACTCGGCTGGCTAGCTACCACCCTCAAGTTGAAAATCTGTCGCCAAGCATCTAACGGTGTGTTCCGGCAGCCTCACTTGAGAGCCAGTTCCATTCCAGGCTAGGTGTGCTTTACCATCTTCGACCACACCGTCATTTAACATCAGGTGAGCTGTGGTCAAACAACTAGCCTGTCAGCTATAAAAAAAAAAGTTATACGTCTACTTTCACAATAAGTGATTAATTTAAGTTAGATAAGTGATCAGACGAAGTACCAGTGTCTGGTTAGTGCTTCATCACAGTTTATAAAGGCATTTCTCGTCTAATAATTGCGTTATTTACCCAACAATTTCAAATTATCGAGACAGATCGATTCAAAAGTACATAACTTTAAATATAATAACTTCAGACTTAGTTATCGGACCCCTATTCATAGGTTGATTCAGGTATATTTCTCTTGACAAGGTATTAATAAAACTTAAATAGTTTTAAATTGGAAATGATTGGATTGGATTGAATGATTGGAATGATTGGAATTAGTAGCGATGATAGCTCAGTGGTTAGCGCGGTAGGTTCGCATGCCGAAGGGCGTGGGTTCAAACCCCAACAATGAGCTTGAGATGCCGGTGAAGGAAAACATCGTGAGGAAACCATAGCATGGTGGTAGGGTACTTTCTAGTACTCGGCTGGCTAGCTACCACCCTCAAGTTGAAAATCTGCCGCCAAGCATCTAACGGTGTGTTCCGGCAGCCTCACTTGAGAGCCAGTTCCATTCCAGGCTAGGTGTGCTTTACCATCTTCGACCACACCTTCACTTAACATCAGGTGAGCTGTGGTCAAACAACTAGCCTGTCAACCATAAAAAAAAAAATATGCTTAGCTTTGCTGAGGCTGTCGGACCACACCGTTAGATGCTTGGCGGCAGATTTTCAACTAGCCAGCTGAGTACTAGAAAATACTTTTCCATGCTATGTTTTCCTCACGATGCTTTCCGCAACCGGCAGCTCAAGCTCATTGTTAGGGTTTGAACCCACGCCCCTTGGCGTGTGAACCAACCTCGTTAACCACTGAGCTATCATCGCTACAAAACAAGTTAGCACGATTAAAGTTGAAAAGGCAAAGTGAAAGCTAATTTTTTAAATATAAATATCGTAGGGTATTACATACAGCGCCATCTGGCCCCAAATTAAGCAAAGCTTGTACTATGGAAGTCAGATAACTGATAGAATACTTAAATACTATTTTTTTTAATACGTACATAGGTACAGAACACCTCGACACAGAACAAACATTTGTTTCTTTTTTTATGGGTGACAGACTAGGTGGTTGACCACAGCTCACCTGATGTTAAGCGAAGGTGTGGTCGAAGATGGTAAAGTACACCTAGCCTGGAATGGAACTGGCTCTCAAGTGACGCTGCCGGAACACACCGTTAGATGCTTGGCGGCAGATTTTCAACTTGAGGGTGGTAGCTAACCAGCCGAGTACTAGAAAGTACCCTACCACCATGCTATGGTTTCCTCACGATGTTTTCCTTCACCGGCAGCTCAAGCTCATTGTTGGGGTTTGAACCCACGCCCTTCGGCATGCGAACCGACCGCGCTAATCATCATCATCAATCAAGCTACAAAATACCACAAAATGTTTTACTTGGGTGTGAGTCAAACCCACGCCCATCAGATCTTCGAGCAAACATACCGTTATTTTATATGTGACATATTACTTTATTGACATTATCATTTTCATTGTTTTGACATAAATGTTATGATTTTGATATTTTTAAATATGAATGGAAAAATGATCTATAACTTTGGTGTTATTAATAAAAGATTTGTATTTGTATTTGTATACCAATGAACCAACAGGGCTGTCACACAGTGTAATATTTTGTATTTATACAACCCTGTTCCAATCATCTCCAAGCAAACACTAAAAAAGCGAGAAACTGTTAACTATACCAGAATAACTTACAATCCGCCCCAAGGTATCTTAGATCATTATTTTATGGATCCCATATTTGGCCCGTTAAAGGCTATTATTTAGGCCAATATCGGCCAAATATGGTCCAATTATGGACCTTCTTGGAAAGCTGATGATTTGTAGCGTAGGTATTTTATCTCTAATAAGGTTTTGGTTTTTTTAGTTTTGGTTTGGGCGTTTAATTAGTCGCGGCCGAGAATGGGGCGCCTATCTCGTGAACTGGATTCGTTTTAGTACGAATGCTTTAATAAATTGGAAAGTGATTAAAGTAGTGCGTGGTAATAGGCCCTGATTACGAATAATCTTTTGTTTTTTATTAATTTAAAAGTAACGAGACGAACGATACGCCACCTGGTGGTAAGAGATAATTTTATTTATTTTATTTTACATGGTAAACGAGCAGCTGTTAATCAATAAAATAAATAGGAGAAAAGCCCAAGTGAGATCGTGTATGGAATACTGTTCGCATCTATGGGACGCACCAACTCTCTGCCAGGCACCAACTTGAGGCACTAGAGTCGATCGGGACACGCGTCAGGAGACTAATTAGCAACGACGCTTTACTGCAGTCTCAGCTTCAAAGCCTTGAGCATCGTCGCAGTGTTGCCAGCTTGTCAGTTTTCTACCGGATACATTTCGGAGAGTGTGCACTTGAACTGCACAATTTGGTTGCCCTGCACCTTTCTGCAACCGGACGGCCAGACAAACGCGATCAAAAGAGTTTTGGCGAGAACGCGGAAATAATCGTGTCGCCCCGTTGTATTTTTTTCCAAAACTAGTGTTTTTTCGAGTGTTTATGCATAGAAATGGTGGTGTTTTGTTCATAAAGTGCCGAATCACAAGCGCGAGTGTGGGACAATGATATAATGTGGTGAAACATGACTTTTTGTGTTGCTCCCAAAACTCCATCGAAGCTTTAGGTATAGTAAAGTCGCTACTACTTTACTGAAGCATGACTCAACTTGACTGACATGGACTGGACTTGACCAATATTGAACTTTGACTGTAACTTTAGCTATGAGGACACTTATTGAACTTTTGAAAAAGCCTCAAACATTTTTTTTGTTAATATTTTCTTTATAATTTTTTTTGCTATTGATGTCTTAGTAAAATCACATTTCTTTAACTTAAGTGTCTTAAAATAACATTACTTTGAAATAACAAACTTAAAGGTGTTTTGCCTCATCATCAACAAATCGACACGACAATGAGACAATGATGACCATACGTAAATGTCTCAAAAGCTGTAGAAAATATATGAAAAACATTGATGATGAACATTAAAAATACTATCGATAATAACATCCCATCACTAGTGCTCTATCGACACTAGGGCGTGTCCGTTTGCAGTATAACGTATATCGTACAAACCAACCAATTTATCAACGAGCTGAGAAGTGGAGCCACTGTCGTAAATTTTGAGCAAAACTTATATTGATTTCTAGAACTAAATTAATACCACTATTTGACCATCATTATAAAGATTTGGTCGCACGTTTCCAAGCAGTGATTACTTGCAGCATTAACAAATATTTAACAACACACGAAACGTGCGTGCACGAAATTTGGTCGCTTTTTAATTTGCTTAAAATTGGCTAATAAAAGTGTTTGGCCAATTGGTGTGGTAGCTCTTAATTAGTTATTTTAAACAGCGGGCGATATTGTTTAATTTTGAAGTGTACCTCATTAAAATTTTAGTTAATTTTATTGGCGGTAAATTTTTCGATATATTAGAAGACCGTAACAATTAAATTAAAAAAAAAAGCTAATTTTTATCTCGTATAAACTGGACGTAATATGATACTTTAATTTGTATCGTTGTTCATTTAATGTTATAAATATATTTTTTTAACACAGACCTGTATAAAATTAAGCCGTTATTTATTTTGTAATTCAATATTCTTCGATAAAACGCAAGCAAAGCTAAGACAACAATCATAATGACTAAAAATAACTCGACGTGTAAAATTCAACAAGAAAAAATATCGAGGAAGCAATCGTATAACAGATCCATATTATCGAGTTATCAAATAAAAATCTTATTAATAAACTTGAAATCCATAAAACAGTTTCGACAGAACCCTGTCCAATACAAAATAAAGGCGCACACATAATTGGTCCCGAACAAATTCCCATTGATACTCGTGATGGGAAAAAAGTACAAAATGATTGTCGATGAGATGTATACGGGGTCGATATTCGCCTCGCAAGTCGATATTACCAGCACAACTTCTGTTTTATCTCAACTCTATCTTGTACGTATAAGACTTACTTTCGAGTGTCGCAATAGAATTATAACATTGGTGAATTTGTAATGGGCCACTTACGACCAGCTCAAATTGTCGAGAATTGCAACGGGTTAAACAAGGTGTCAATTTGGCGGAGTTATGAAAGTTTGTTTCTTGGAACTATTTGTTTTAAAGTTTTGTAGTATGCTGAGGAAGAGAAAAAGAGAAGCAATGTCTGCTGCTCGCGGCGTAGGGTTTACACTTTATTTGCGATCGCATCTGTGGGTGTTTTATGTTATGCTTTATTGAATCTGATGTCGATGGTTACATGGATAGTGTTGATTAAAGATTTACCGTAAAAGCTTGGGACAGTTTTCATACAAATTAAAGTAAATAAATATCGTAGGACATTACACACAGCACCATGAACCCAAACTAAGCAAAGCTTGTTCTATGTAAGTCAGATAACTGATAATACTTTCTTTTTGTAAATATATACGTATAATAAATACAGAACACCCAGACACAGAACAAACAATTGTTTATGCCACATAGTTTGTCCTGAGTGAGAATCGAACCCACGCCCTTCAGCTCTACCAATGAACTAACAAGGCTGTCAATGAAAAATGAAATACATTAAACTAAATTGTAGCTTCAAATCCATCGATAACTAGAAACATCGATACCGATACAACATACAGATTCTTTCCCCTCCCTAATTCACTTCCGAGATTTATATCACGTCATTATGCATAAAATATTTCTTTTAAGCGTATAATTAGAAGTTATTAATATTATAAATAATGTTCTTTGGCCGCCTTTAGGTTGCGACGTTGTTTGGAATAGGTTTGTGTTATTTTTTTTGTTATTAAACTAATATAGCGTATTAGCGATAGAACACATGAGTGTTGCCTTCTCGATTACATAATGATAAATGATAGCTCATGATAGATAAAATTATGATAAAATTAAGAAAATGGCTAGCTTATCTAATCTACATAATCATTTATTATAAAAATGTTATTGTTTATTTAAATGTTTGTTCTGTGTCTGGGTGTACTGTATGTATTTACAACAGCAAAAAAGTATTTAAGTATTCTATCAGTTATCTAACTTCCATAGTACAAGCTTTGCTTAGTTTGGGGTCAGATGGCACTGTGTGGAATGTCCTACGATTTTTATTTTTTACTAGCGGACGCCTCGCTGTTTCACCCGCGCAGTTTTTGTTCTCGTGGGAATACAGGGTTAGAAAAGTAGCCTATGTCACCCGGGGATAGCGTAGCTTCCCAACGTTGAAATATTTTTTGAAATCGGTCCAGTAGTTTCGGAGCCTATTCAATACAAACAAACAATCAAATTTTTCCTCTTTTTAATAGTATAGATAGATAGATTTAATATTATTTATTACAACAATGTATTAAAAAAGACTGGACATGTTAAAAAGTGCTTGACCATATACGGACTTTGCTCGGTAGAGATAACAAATTGAAATATCTCTTAAAATTTATTTTTAAAAAAAGATATCACATTTCGTGTGAAATACACCTATTTATAACTTTTTGTCATAAAAATCATATTTGTACAGTTTTTTTTTAATAAATATAACGGCACCCGTCTACCATATCAAACACCATCTTTGTATCTTTATACGCCGGTCGTAATGTTTATTGCATCTGTAACAAGGCTGTCAATAACACTACCATTTACCCCACTCTCATTACAGGTACAGTGAACACATTAAAAACTTTACCCTGAAATCTGCAACGATTACCCTTCATATCGGTAATTTGCGATACACTGCCAACACTGGTCAACATTTCTCCACATGCAACACTCAATATCACCAATCTACACACAAAACTTAACTTTATCGCGTCAATTATTAAGCTGAATTTACATTTTGGGCGACCAAAATTTTTAAAATCGAATTAACGAGCAATTTGTCACTTTATTACGTAAAAAATAAGGTTCGTAATTGAGTTGAATTTATCATGCATCAGTAAACATAACGTTTGTGCTTGCTATTATTGAATTTACTTTATATAATAATAGTTAATCACTCGCAAGCATCTCTCGATGCTGCCTTGTTACTGAGACATAGGGATGCAATTTTTTCAACAATCGATTAAAATCATAACTGTTTTCGTGATAACTTTCTTATCCCATTATAAGTGTATGTATAGTTTCTTTATCCATCTCTAATTTGTAAGCAATAGAGATTTGTCAAACATTGATTGTGAAATAATAAACAAATAATATATTAAATAATATATTTATTGAGTTTTAGCGTTAGTTTGTAAAGATTAGACTACGTTTATTTACATAAATAATGAGATACATTAAAATTGAAAAAAAAAAAATAGAAAAAAATGGGCATTTAAAAATTTATTTTGATAATGGAAATAAAATATTAATAACATAAATAATACTCAATATTAAATTCAACTATCTTTTTATGGTTCCGTACCCAAAGGGTAAAACGGGACTCTATTACTAAGACTCCTCTGTCCGTCCGTCTGGTTATGGGCATGCGTTATCTCTTACCATCAGAAGAGCATGTAAAAACCAACCGCTGTCTTCACGTGGGGAAAATAAAAAAAAGAAAGAATGAAAATGATTTTTCATAATATGAAATTTTGTATTCTGTGGTTTCTGTATTTTCACCACAGAACACAAAAACAACAAACAGAGACAAACAGTTACAAAATAGGGGCTCACCTCAGCATACTTAGTGGTATGATCAGCGCTGGTCTTCCGGTGAGCCCTTGTCGGTCAAACAAAATAAAAATAACAAAATTACCAACAACAAAAACAAACAAACAAACAACAGCTAATAACTTAACCTACAGTTAATGACAAAACATAAACAACATGCGTAGCAAAACGAGGCCGCGCGGGCGTTGTACTCAGCTTTGTCTCCATAAAGAAGGCCACCGAATGTGGCCGAAACTATAGTCGAAGTATCCGATTTAATTAAACGTGAGTAATTCAGCACAAGTAGAACAAAAATGTTGAAAAATATCGATACATTTTATCGAACCTTGCCCTCCCTAACGCCTGAGGCGCGCAGGCGCAGGCGTGCCTTCATTTCGACCAATAATTTATACTCGCATCGTTAAATAATCGAGTACGAACGGCACAGCACTTTGCCATCTCATAAACACACTGCTATTTTAATTATTACTTTTAAGTGATGCCCTGCTGTTGTAACTTAGCTATCTATCGATATTTATTGCTGTATATTTATTTTATCAACACTAATTAACGATATATGTCTGATTTATCATGGTACTAACTAGAACTTTGACTTGTCAAAACACGACTCTTCCGCGTTCCCGCCAAAAATATTTTATTTTGTGTTTTTCTTCTTCTTTGATTTTGGCGTCGCATTTCGTGTATTTGCCAGCGTCAAGTGTTTTGATATTTTTAAGTTTCATAAGTTAAATGAGTAGTCAAAGTCTAGTCCGTGCCAGTCAAAGCCAGTCACGCTTTAGTAAAGTAGTGACTTTATTATAAGCTTTGATGGAGTTTTGGAAGCAACAAAACATCATGTTTCACCACATTGTATCACTTTCCCACAGTCGTGCTTGTAATTCGGTACTTCATGAATAAAATACCACTATTTTTATGCATAGACACTCGAAAAACACAAGTTTTGGAAAAAATACACGACTCTTTCTGCGTCCCCGCCAAAACTCCATTTGTGTCTTATGAGTATTTGAATATGGAATTTCCGTTTTACGCACTGGCCACTTGGAGTAAATATTAACCGTGCATGTTGTCAGATTGTACAGTAAAACTTACTTCATATGAAAACTAGAACATTTTAAATTAAAAATTTAGTACTTAAATTTTTTCAATTACAAAATTTCTTTATTTATAAAACAAAGAACAAAAAAAAATACAACAATTTTATTAGTATGGAAATCGAACCACCTTAAGCTTTAAATGTAGTGATTTTGTGATTATTTACTTTGGTTCGATATTAAAAATGTTAGTTAATTTCTCAGTTCACCCTAAACACCCACAATCTCGGTAACGGACAAATGCAACATTCAAATGAGGCAGACTACAAATTGGATCCATTCAAATGAGACTCAACCGTAATTGAGGCTCATTCATTCTTGCACAGGGGCGGAGTTAGGTTGGGGTTGGGGGGCATTGCATTAAGGGTATAATTAATAATTATACCCTCTACCTTTTTTTTTTTTTTTACCCAGGGAAATCCCTAATGGATACCACCCGCCACGGGGGTGGCAGAGTGGTTATGTGGGGATCTCCGTCAATATGACGGCCTACCCACTAAAAACCCTGGGGTGTTTTTAGTGGGTCATCTCAACACTTTTAGTCGAGGTTTCGGGCACGCTTGCGCATTCGTCCGCTACCTCGACAGCGCTAATCCCAACTGGTCTCCTTCTCGGGGAACTACTGCTCCGCCCGGCCTGGTGACGATGTATGGGAACACCGCATACATCGTTCATCCTCGGGAAGCTCATTCATGGGCAACAGGTTCCCCCGAACCTGTTACCCTGAGATCCCTATTATGGGGGTTGGAGGAGAGCGAAATTTCTCCTCCGACGCCCGATTCTGCGGCGGCGTATTGGGAGATCAGTGGTGATCTCGTGCTCTCTTTCCGCTGTCTCCTTCTGCAACATAACATATTCACAGAAGGTGAGCACAACCTCCCGCAACCTCTCGGAACCGAGCATTGAATTCATCAATGCTGGAAGCGCGAGGTCGCTTCCTACTATATCAACAAGGACACGGCGCTCCCTTGTCCATGCTGGGCACTCCTCAAGTGTATGCTGCGCCGTGTCGTCGCTGCAGCCACACTCGTAGCAAGCAGGTGTCGGCTCTCTACGCGGTACCTTGAAAAGGTAGTGCCCAAAACACCAATGCCCTGTCAGGACCTGAGCAAGACGAAATGAGAGGGCCCCATGCTTTCTTTCGACCCATTGTGTGAGAATAGGTCGAACCGCCTCCATAGTGCGGTGACCTGCACGAGGTTCCTCCATCCTACGCTGCCATTCTACCATGGCGGCTTGCCAGCCCGTTTTGCGACATCATCTCATGACCTCAGGGATAGGGTAGTCTCTCCTGGCCCGGGAATTATACCCTATACCTGATTTAACTGTAAAATTATGCTCCATTTGTCCATAAATGGCAAAAATTTGTTTGTATGGAAATCGAACCACCTTAAAGCTTGGGTTAGTGTTATATTATGGGTTATCTCAAATAACTTTTCCAAATTTTATTGTACTACAAAAAAATATTTATTTAATGTAATGCCTTAAATAGAATTTTATATTCATGCAAAATTCAAGTCTGTGTATATGCTGCTTAGTGTTAATCAATGATGTGGTCTAAGATGAAGCACGCTTGCCCAGAAGGGACCTGGATTTGAAGACACTTATATTGTACTTTATGGTTTGGTTAGGACAGGCTAAGGGTTTGACCCCAGCTCACCTGATGTTAAGTGATGGTGTGGTCGAAGATGGTAAAGCATACCTAGCCTGGAATGGGGCTGGCTCTCAAGTGAAACTGCTGGAACACACCGTTCGGCGGCACACTTTCAACTTGAAGGTGGTAGCTAGCCAGCTTAGAAATATAAAAAAAAAATACCAATCCTACTAAATACCAGTTACAAGTCAAATTTCGTAAAATCAACCCACTAATATTATGAATGTAAAAGTTTGGATGGATGGATGGATATTTGTTACTCTTTCACACAAAAACTACCGAACGGATTTGGATTAAATTTGGTACGGAGGTAGCTGAGACCCTGGATTAACACATAGGGTAATTTTTATCCCGAAAACACGTATCGGGCAACACCGCGGAGCGCTGCTAGTTTCAAATATGTGTATAATAAAAAAAAATTACCAACTTAATTTAAGTTTTTGTTATATTTTTATTTTCCGCCATTGTACTGTCCACTTAGTGTATCCCTGTCCATTCCAAGACTAACTTAAACAAATTGTTTAACTAACGAGTTGCTTAGGCATCTTAATTCGTTTGGCTTTGAATATTTAACATTTTAAATGGCCGTTAAGTAGGAAGCCTTAATCGGGTGTTCTTTTGTCAGTAAATGATCCTTTTCTGATGATGTTAACTCCATTAATGGAATGGAAACCCAGATCAGATGGAAGTTCAGGCGTGATCTCCACTATCTAAATAAATACCAATACGTAAATAAATATCGTAATTACACATAGCGCCATCTGGCCCCAAACTAAACAAAGCTTGTACTATGGAAGTCAGATAACTGATAGAATCCCACTAATGTTATAAAGTTTGGATGGATGGATTGATGGTTGTTACTCTTTCACGCAAAAACTACTGAACGGATTTGGATGAAATTTAGTACAGAGATAGCTGTGACCTTGGATTAGAACATGTGCTACTTTTTATCCCGAAAACATGTAACGGGTAACACCGCTGGGCACTGCAAGTACTTAAATACTTTTTTTTTGTAAATACATACTTATAATAAATACAGTACACCCAGACACAGAACAAACATTTGTTAAAAAAATGTTTGTCCTTGGTGGGAATCGAACCCACGCCTTTCAGTTCTTGAAGCAGACAACTACCAATGAACCAACAGGGCTGTCAAAGGTAAAGTAATAAGAATACGAGGCCATTCCAGGCTAGGTATGCTTTACCTTTGACCACACCGTCACTTGACATCAGGTGAGCTGTGGTCAAACACCTAGCTTGTAAACCATAAAAAAAAAAAAAAAAAAAAAAAAAACATTTATGTGACAGAATTATACATTAATTAAAAAGAAAAGAAAAAAAAATCAAAATAAAAAACATCAGGAGAACTGAGATCACACATCTAGCCTGTCGACCATAAAAAGACATATATACACAAAAGAAATTATCCCAAAAAAATTGCACTTCTAAACATTTCTATAAAAACATTTAACTTTTTAAATACACGTTTGTGTTCAATGAATTTTTGAAGAACGGTTCCATCTCCAGAACCACAGCAAAGAATTTCATAAGCCTAGCACTAAGATTTTGTTGTATAACTGTTTAGTTCGTAGTATTTTAGAATATTGTTGCTCAGTATGGAGACCGCATTATGCGGTGCATTGTTTAAGGCTTGAAAGAATCCAAAAAAGATTTCTATGGCACTTAGCCTTTTCTGTAAACAAAGAAAAAACCATAAGGTCCTACAACAAGAGACTGGTATATTTTAATATTGAGTCATTAACAGACCGCCGAATCAAATTAGACTTGATATTCGTTCATAAGTTGGTACACAACAGAATCGATTGTCCTGATCTCTTATCAAGGTTTAAATTTAGAGCTCCATTTAGATACCCACGGAAACCTATAACTCCTTTCGCTCCTATATTTCGAAGAACCGTGCTGGGGGCCAATTCACCTGTCGTGAGATTTAGTAATCTGGTCAATAAATACCATGTAAAAGATCTTGATATTTTTGGAGATTCTCTGTCACAGTTCAAGTCTAATTTAAATGTAATGATGGCTAGTGCTGAGAACATGCTGTATTGTTAAATTGGTGAATTTTTATTGCTTTGATTTATTTGTATTATTAGTATTGGTTTTGATTTTAATTTTGATTTATTTAATTTTGATTTTGATTTGATTTGAATTTTAATTTGTATAATGTTTTTTTGATTCTTGTTTTTGTGATAGTTTTGGTTTTGGTTTTAATTGTAATTGATTATGAATTTGATTTTAATTAAATTTAATTTTGATTATGGTTTTGCTAATTTAATTTTTATTATGGTTTTTATTTTGATTTTAATTTTATTGAATTTATTTTTGATTTTAATTTAATTAATTGTAGTAATATATTTAATTGCATGTTGTGCTTCTTTAAATAAGCAACACAATTAGCTAGAGAATTATTTAAGTGGTATAAAATTATGATAATAATTATTGTAGTTGTTAATATGAAGCCTCAATAAATAAATAAAAATAAAATAAATAAAAAAATTAAAAAATTTAATAGAGTTAAATAATTGAGACGTTTTCCTGATGGTAAGAGATAACGCATGCCCACGACCATTGCTGCAATACACAGAACTTTGAGTAGCAAAACAAAGTCCGGGGCATCGCCGCTTTGGCGCTCATTACTTTGAGACTTTCGATGGTTAGTATCAACAAACCTATAATTACGCTAGCTGTAGTATTCTTCAAACCGGAAAACAGTAATGTTTACATACTACTACTTGGCGGTAGAATATCTGATACTACGGTGGTATCTACCTAGACGACCTCCTGCTAAGGAGATAAAGTAAACATATTACTAAATTATTAAAAAAAATTGTATATATAATATGTATTTAATGCCTAATGTTTAATGCTGAATTTGATTTGTTTACATTTTTTTCTTTTAACTTGTATAGTCTCCTGCGATACAAGCTTTTGCTTAGTGCAGGTCACTGTTAATAATCCTTTGTACACGTGCATTTTTGTAAATAAAGATTATTATTGTTATTATTATTATTAAATATTTCACGGACGGATATAAAGAACAATTTGTTCAAATCGTTTAATTTACTAAAACATTTGAAACGACTTCTCTATCCGCGCACGAAATAATATCGACTGCCCATTGTTCGCCATTAAAAAGACATCAACGCGCCACAAGCGTATCGCATGATAGTATTATTGTTATTTCATTCTTTTTAAATAAATAAACGTTTTTAAATTGTTGCGATCATAGCTCAGTGGTTAGCACGGTCAGATCATATGTCAACAATGAGCTTGAGCTACCGGTG
This sequence comes from Biston betularia, assembly GCA_905404145.2. Classification (NCBI taxonomy): domain Eukaryota; kingdom Metazoa; phylum Arthropoda; class Insecta; order Lepidoptera; family Geometridae; genus Biston; species Biston betularia. The sequence continues at coordinate 8,410,905 of FR989885.1, forward strand.
AAAGAAAACATCGTGAGGATACGATAGCATGGTGGTAGCGTACTTTCTAGTACTCGGCTGGCTACCTACCACCCTTAAGTTAAAAAAACTGCCACGAAGCATCTGACACGATGTGCTCCTATGGCCTTGAGAGCTACTTCGAAGCTAGATATGTTTACCATCGTCAACCACAACGTACGAACATTTTACGTCATCGTTTCTTCGTTCCATATCTGTTTCTATATGTTTCTTTCCATCCAAAGGTTGTCTGGACGAAATCGCTTTAGGCGATAAGACCGCCGTTATACGTGATCTATTTATTGTTTTGTTATTTTCTTTATTTCTTTTTCATGTTTCATATTTGTATGTATGTTTGGTGTGTAATAAAGTTGTATTCTATTCTAACGTTACTAATTTCAAATTCAAATTGTTTATTTACATAAAAACGATTAATCAATTACATTAGTTCCATTCCAGGCTAGGTGTGCTTTACCATCTTCGACCACACCTTCACTTAACATCAGGTGAGCTGTGGTCAAACAACTAGCCTGTCAACCATAAAAAAAAAAAAAAAAAAAAAACATTTATGTGACAGAATTATACATTAATTAAAAAGAAAAGAAAAAAAAATCAAAATAAAAAACATCAGGAGAACTGAGATCACACATCTAGCCTGTCGACCATAAAAAGACATATACACAAAAGAAATTATCCCAAAAAAATTGCACTTCTAAACATTTCTATAAAAACATTTAACTTTTTAAATACACGTTTGTGTTCAATGAATTTTTGAAGAACGGTTCCATCTCCAGAACCACAAAACTCATTTAACCCCGGGATCACTTTCATTCCTCACTTCAATCAACGGACAGCTGAGAAATGCTACCGTCCTCGACGCGAGTAACAACATCATTAGCCGGCGCAGTTATGAGAGCAAATAGCCAATAAGCTTATATCTTATTATGGTAGAGTGACCATGATGCGGGAAATCGAATAAATATTCAGGCGTTACTTTGTCACATTGTGATATTTTAAAGCTATATTTTTACTTATTAGTCGTGTTGGTTACAATATCGACTAAATTTCATGAAAAATGAAACTGTTATTGACCTGTAAAAAATTAAATTTACACACATATACGTCTCAATAAAACTAACTTTAAAATTGAAACAAAACCATCTGGATATTTCAGATTTTAATAATGATAAGTTTTGTAGAGATAGCTCAGTGGTCAGCGCAGTTGGTTCATACGACAAAGGCGGGGGTTTACACCCCAACAATGAGCTTGAGCTTCCGATGAAGGAAAACATCGTGAGGAATCAGCGCCCCGCACCGTCTTCGCACGGGTGCAATGTAGATACTAATGTGGTGCGTATGCATGTATTATACATAAATAAACCTTCCTCTTGAATCAGTCTGTCTACTATTGGAAACCGCATTAAAATCCGTTGCGTAGTTTAAAAGATCTAAGCCTATCGCCGTACAGACGGCGGGAAGCGACTTTGTTTTATGCTATGTAGAGTTAATGTATAAATATAAAATTGAATAATAAACACCAAATATAACATCATTGGCAATTCATCCAGCCAAGTTCTGAGTATAAGCTTGCTTTCTCGTTCGCCAATCAGACTTGATCATGCCCCTTGCTGAGGTGCTTTCACAGAACTTCTGAATTTTACTGTCTAATTTTATGATTTTGTTTTTTTTTACAGTTCGAATCTACCTTCATTGTACGAACCGCTAAACAATATAATTTGCTGCCCGAGTTGGTGTTCCCTGATAGATACAATCTGGGTGCCTTCAAGTCGCGAGTAAATCGATTTCTTCTAGGCAAGCGTGCTCCATTATAGACCACATCTTCGCTTAGCATCAGGCGAGTTGACAAACGCAAGCCTATATGAAATTTTAAAAAATGATCCAGATAGTCCCAAAACACCAAAAGCCATATCCACACGAGCAAAACCGCTTGAATAAACATCGTTAACAGTGATAGATAGGGATACTTATGAAAATAAACCAAAAGATGAAGCCTAACGAGGTGATCATACCAGAACCCACCTCGAGGCAAAACTTCTCAAACTTTCACGTACATTACTGGCCTAAACATACATCTTTGTAAAATATAGATGCGTATAACTATACTTATTACAAGTTTCAGTAGCCTAATTGCCTAGCCTTCCAATCTGGAGGCCCTGGGTTCAAATTTCACAGCAAGCACTTTTGCTTTTCCTAAATATCGTAGCTCCCAAACGAGATAGATAGAAGAGATGTTCGTCTTCTTCTACGGCGAGTCGATGTTTCTTTAGGTTGTTTTTTTAATGGTTTTCTCCCAGTACTAGCGAAATTACTGGGCTGTTGAGACTAACCGTCGAAAGTCTCAAAGTAATGAGCGCCAAAGCAGCGATGCCCTGGACTTTGTTTTGCTACTCAAAGTTCTGTGTATCGCTGCAATGGTCATGGGCATGCGTTATCTCTTACCATCAGGAGAACGCATCGTTCGTCTCATTACATTTACATTAAAAAAAATCAATCTAGCCTCTGCAACACCGCGGGAGGTGGCTTTTTGGAGGTCTTCCATGGTGCAGGAGTCTGGACAGCGAGGGCACGAGAGAAGGTGCTGCATGGTTTGCGCAGGAGCCCCACAGTCGCACTGTACCGTTTCGGCGTCCGAGTATCCCCACTTGGCCATATCGATCCTGCAGCGGCCCACTTGGGTCCGGAGTCGACTTAACGACTTCCACGTGGGCCATGGGAGGCCGCTTCCTGCTGAAGAAGAGATGTTGTAACACTAATAAGAAAAATAAATAAAAAATCATAATAATAATATAGTCAGTGTATAAAAATAATAATAATGTAACCCTAACCACCGGCAGCTTGAGCCCTGCCCCGCTGCCGGCGGCACCCTAGTTTTTAAGTTTTTTATATTATTTATGTTTTATACTTATTTAATGTAAAAAAATTAAAAACTAAGATAGAAAATAAATACCTGATATAATAATGTAAGGCTGTTAAGGTGGTTCAATTTCCATACAAATAATTTTTTGCCATTTATGGATAAACGGAGCATAATTTTACAGTTAAATCACAGGTACTGGCATTTATTTTGGTCTTTATTTGCGGTAAATCACAATTGCTTGAATAAAACAGTAGGTTAATAGCATAAAATCAAATTTATGATTTTTGAATAAAACAGTAGATTATGCTAATATTCTACTGTTTTATTAAAGCAATTGTGATTTACCACTAATCAAGACCAAAATAAATGCCAGTAGCTGTGATTTCACTGTAAAATTGTGCTTCATAAAAACAATTATGCGTCATTTGCTTGCTTATATGTTTTTTTGTATGTATTTACAAAAAAAAAAAGGATTTAAGTATTCTATCAGTTATCTGTCTTCCATAGCACAAGCTCTGCTTAGTTTGGGGTCAGATGGCGCTGTGTGTAATGTCCTATGATATTTAATTCAAAATTTCGATTATTTTTTTTCGATAAATGGCAAAAGTTTATTTGTATGGAAATCGAACCACCTTAATATACAAAATGAATCTAATTTGTTTTGTTTGATGTCGGTTTAAATTTGAATCATAACCACGTCAGTTCCCATTGTAAGACAATGTGACATCATGTTCACTCGGTGGTAGATTTCCTTAGCAGGAGGTCGTCTAGATAGGTATCACCGCAGTACCAGATATTCTGCCGCCAAGCAGTAGTGTGCAAACATTACTGTGTTCCGGTTTGAAGGGTACTGCAGCTAGCGAAATTACTGGGCTGTTGAGACTAACCATCTAGTCTCAAAGTAATGAGTGCCAAAGCAGCGATGCCCTGGACGTTGTTTTGTTACTCAAAGTTCTGTGTATCGCTGCAATGGTCATGGACAGGCGTTATCTCTTAACATCAGGAGTGCGCCTCGATCGTCTCATTACTTTTACATAAAAAAAAAAAAAAAAAAAACTATAAAACGGAAAACATATAATCTATATAGTTCGTAGGTGCTAAAGAAGCAATGGTTACAGCGTCATGAGATGCGCTCGTAAATTCAGATGATAAAGTGAGATAAGGTAGTGAGCAAGGAAGATACCCCGCTGTGACGTAATAATTCTAAGTTTATCCTTTTCATATCAATTGAAAATATATTATGTTTGTCTCTTTTTCACGTTGATAAACAGTTTAGCGGCGTGATTGCGATGTGGGTTATGAAATAAATAGAAATGGCAAGTTTCTATATTCTCTCAGATTAGATTTTTGTCAAATTATATTTTTAAAGTTTATGTCAAATTAGTTCTAGATATTAATTAAGATTAGATTTTTAATTAATAAGTTGTTGTTTTAATGAATTAGTTAAATTTAAGTCCTCATCACTGTTGTAACTGGAACGACTGTTAAGCGGAAATAAACTAAATACATCTTGAATATTAATGAACTTCCGCAAAGTAACGCCTGTAGATTTCTGTGGCAAGAATGTTTTGATGAGCGATCCAAAGAGGCGGACATCTGGTACAAGACTATATATCCAGACCGGGATCCCTTGACATCCATGGATTAGTGATAGTCTTCTAAAGCGTAACGTTTTGAGGACGGTCCTCCATCTTCGTTCAGCATGTTTACCAAATTAAATCAAAAATCTTCAAAGCGTAAAGATGTAACAAACATATGCATCGCACTAATTCGCATAAAATATGAAAGTTTGTATTTCTTAACGCTGTAATGATTTTGATGAAATTTGTATTATAGGTAGGTTTTTTATCATTGACATGCTAGTTGCTTGACCACGCTCACCTTATATTATGCGACAGACGACGAGCATCGAGTACTCTAAAGAAACTCACCGGTAAATACGTAGCGTTGTTTGCTGAGTGGTTAGCGCGGTCGGTGAGCTTGAGCTGCCGGTGAAGGAAAACATCGTGAGGAAACCATAACATGATGGTAGGGTACTTTCTAGTACTCGGCTGGCTAGCTACCACCCTCAAGTTGAAAATCTGCCGCCAAGCATCTAACGGTGTGTTCCGGCAGCCTCACTTGGGAGCCAGGCTTGATGTGCTTTATCATCTTTGACCACACCGTCACTTAACATCAGGTGAGCTGTGGTCAAACATAAAAAAAATATCTGCCAGGTGTAAAAGCGCTTAACTCTACAAATATTATGATAATCGAACGCTCGCGTGTGAAGTAGATACAAAACTTATGAATTAATAACGCGTCATGGCTGACGAATGCTTATACTGTTAACAGTAAGCCCTAAGCACATTTATTTTAATAACTAAGCACATCATCATTATTATCCTGTAAATATTTACTAACACATATTTTTACATTAATTTGTAATATGATTATCTCTATTACCTCTCGGTTGAGATAAATGAATGGTCATCATCATCAGCCAGAAATCGCTCACTGCTCTCTTCTTACGCCACTCGTCCGGGTCCTAGAAACTCTTTACTGTGTTAAGAATTTAAGAAAGAAACAAAACATTTCTTTAAAATACACTAGATACTACAAAGAATAACTACAGACAAAACACACATATAAAAAGATTTAAACTAACACACAGACAAAAAATTTTAAACGTCAGTAAGCTAGGTGGTTTGATTTCCATACAAATATTTTTTTCCATTTATGCAGAAATGGAGCACAATTTTACAGTGAAATCACATCAACTGGCACTTTGGTCTTTATTTGCTGTAAATCACAATTGCTTGAATAAAACAGTAGATTATTAGCATAAAACCAAATTTATGAATTTATGATTTTTGAATAAAACAGTAGATTATGCTAATAAAATCTACTGTTTTATTTAAGCAATTGTGGTTTACCGCAAATAAAGACCCAAATAAATGCCAGTAGCTGAGATTTCACTGTAAAATTATACTTCATTTGTCCATAAATGGAAAAACATTGTTTGTGGTGCAGCTACACTTAAAGCGAGGTATATTGTTAATATTAAACTTACTTTCGTACTTTTTCCTTGCAAAATCCGCCCAAAGTCTTGAACAATCTTGGGATACATCGCCGGCACTTAAGAGACACATTAATTTATAAAATATTTACAATTATACTTTTAGCAAATGTATTTATGCTAAAGTGTACTAAATTTGTGTTTAAATACTTTAAAATTAAGACCTTTTTATGCGTTTACATTTAAAATCTCTTGGTTATAAAGTGCCACAAGCTAATTTTTATGTCATAAAAATTTAATATGGCTATTTTGGAACCCATTTAAAATCTTATAAATACAAATATACGCTTATCTTTAAAAAAATGACTGTATCATAATTGAAAGCGTAAGTAATTAATTTAAAAGGTTTAAGAAACTTGCAAAATTAAATTATGATTTTACTTAGAAAGCAATAGGTATATTGTATACATGTTACATACACTACTTTTAATCAAAATAAAATATCTTAAATTAATAGTGAGACGAACGGGAAGTTTTCCTTATGGTAAAATATAACGTCTGTCCATGACCATTGCAGCGATACACAAAACTTTGAGTAACAATACAAAGTCCGGGGCATTGCTGCTTTGGCGCTCATTACATAATACAGTGCGTCCTTTACAATACAGAATTTTAATTCAGGTCATTGCAAAGTCCTAAAGCGTAGAACCCGAGAGAGTAAATAAACAAAAAAAACGGTTCATATTTAGTTCATCAAATACTTGTTCAAAGCCAAGCAAAAGCTCTGTAACTCATATTTATTATCATTTCACTGGCAACACATCCAAAAAGGTAGCGTATCTGGTCACTCACACACCCTCACCGCAGGGTGCCATTGTACCATCCAGATAAATGAATCCCCACTCACTATGTTTAATATTATAATTTGATATTTTAAAACGGATAAAGATATTAAAAGTCACGCTTTTCGAGTGTTTATTTAGCGCTTTCGTGAACGATGTTGATATATTGAGTTGTTCCACAGATTAAAAGGAAGAGAATAAAAAAAAAGATTTAAAAAGGTAACGTTCGTTTTTTAAATGTGATTAGTTTTCGGGGTCGTCGCTCGCGGTGGCGGGAGTTTTGACAGGTGATTTGTGCGCCATTGTGTAACGTCAAGTTACAAGTCTATTAGTTTTAAAGGCTTAAAGATATTTACCAACATTGATTCCTTGTTATAGAATAGATATCTAGAGAAACAAATAGGTATATAGATAAGTGCGTAAGTACAGACTCTGTGACATATGTTTTTCGTGAAAACCTTGAAATGATTGATTAAGGTGGTTCGATTTCCATACAAATATTTTTTTCCCATTTATTTACAAATGGAGCACAATTTTACAGTGAAATCACAGCTACTGGCATTTATTTTGGTCTTCATTTTCGGTAAATCACAATTGCTCGAATAAAACAGTAGATTATTAGCAGAAAATCAAATTTATGAATGGTTTATGAACAGCGCCATCTGGCTTCAAACTAAGCAGAGTTTGTGTTATGGAAGTCAGATAACTGATAGAATACATAAATACTTTTTGGTAAATACATACTTATAATAAATACAGAACACTCATTTGTTTATTCACAAAATGTTTGCCCTGAGTGGGAATCGAACCCACGCCCTACAGCTCTCAAGGCAGATATACCACCAATGAGGCAACGGGAATGTCAATGTGTATGGTATTGTAAACGTAAGTAAGTTCAAGTATTTTTTTGTAATTTCAACAAAAACTGAGAACAAAAATCATTTTTCGCCTCGTCATATTCTAAAATAAAATAACCGTTTGACGATCGTTTTAGCATGAAAAATAAAACGTAAGAATATATGACATTTCGTTTTACAGATAGAGATCTAAACATGATCTGTAAATGATTAAACGATGACGACAAGATGGCGCGGGTAATGATGGCTAATGATCCCGCTCGTTTTGTTTGCCAGTTATATTTTAGACATCCGTGGCGCTAAAGGAAATCCTTTTATGTCTGACTTGAGTTCGTACCGTAACTTTGAAAAAATAGCTATTTGTATCGATGATAGCTTAGTGGTTAGCGCGGTAGGTTCGCATGCCGAAGGGCGTGGGTTCAAACCCCAATAATGAGCTTGAGCTGCCGGTGACGGGAAACATCGTGAGGAAACCATAGCATGGTGGTAGGGTACTTTAGTACTCGGCTGGCTAGCTACCACCCTCAAGTTGAAAATCTGCCGCCAAGCACCTAACGGTGTGTTCCGGCAGCCTCACTCGAGAGCCAATTCCATTCCAGGCTAGGTGTGCTTTACCATCTTCGACCACACCTTCACTTAACATCAGGTGAGCTGTGGTCAAAAAACCTAGCCTCAGAACATGTGGTATAGACGAGATCTCCAGACGTATTGCCAGTCTCTGAGGAGGTTGTTACTTTCAAGGCATGCCATGAGTTTCCTATTTATTTATTTAAGTAATGAGCGCCAAAGCAGTGATACCCTGGACTTTGTTTTATTACTCAAACTTCTGTGTATCGCTGCAATGGACATGGGCAGGCGTTATCTCTTACCATCAGGAGAGCGTCTCGTTCGTCTCATTACTTTATACATAAAAATAAAATGAATACTTAATCAGGTAACTGTGGTCATACACGTGTCTGTCAGCCGATCAACTATTAAAAAACACATGCGGAACCCACGCAGTTCGTCGTCACTCTATCTTAACACAGTTGATTGGCCAAAATGACTCAGCGCTAAGGTCTTTTACTCATTCGAAATGCATTCTGACATTAATTATTTATAGAGTCACTCCATAACTGAGGTAGCCCGTTTGGTTAATAGCTAATTAAATATAGGAACATCGCGGTAAATACGAAATAAAACAGTTATAATGAATTTACGTTACGAAATAGTTGAAAACGTTTGTTTATGACCGGAAAAATAAATTGTTATGGAGATTATGTCGATTCTATAGTTTTTACTGGATTAGAATGCCGGCTGTTTTGGGAAATGTATTTTGGCGCCAACATTCTAATCATGACGTTATTCATTGTGTTTTTCTAAATCGTGTGTTTTTTTAATGTGACAGCCCTGTTGGCTCATTGGTAGCATGTCTGCTTCAAGAGCTGTGGGGCGTGGGTTCGATTCCCACCCAGGACAAGCATTTTGTGATATAAAACCAAATGTTTTTTCTGTGTCTGGGTGTACTGTATGTATTATAAGTATGTATTTACAAAAAAAAAGTATTTAAGTATTCTATCAGTTATCTGTCTCCCATAGTGCAAGCTTTGCTTAGTTTGGGGTCAGATGGCGCTGTGTGTAATGTCCTACGATATTTATTTATTTATGTAAAAATTATTGAGATAAAAAATGAGTGTAATTTTAAGATGCAGGTTAAAATTACTTACTTTAAAATTAAAAAAAACAATTGATTAAATGTTTCTTACCAGCTGCGCCCCGCGGTGTTACCCGGTACAAGTTTTCGTGATATAATTTTCAAATTCCAAATTTCATCCAAATCCGTTTAGTAGTTTGTGCGTGAAAAAACAATCATCCATCCAAACTTTCACAATTATAATATTAGTGGGGTATGCTGCAATACATTGTTAGAATTAAAAAAAAAAACATTAAATAAATAAATATCGCAGAACGTTACACACAGCGCCATCTGAACCCAAATTAAGCAAAGCTTGTGCTATGGAAATCAGATAAAAATAGAATATTTCAATAAGTACCTTTTTTTTGTAAATACATACTTATAATAAATACAGAACACCCAGACACAGAACAAACTTTTTGTTTATACCACAAAATGTTTATCCTGGGTATTCCTCAATGAAACAACAGGGCTTTAAAATGTGCTGCCCGAGCGGGTGTTCCCCAAGATACAATCTAGAAAATCGGTTTCTTCTAAGCATTCGCCGCATCTTTGCCTGACATCAGCCGAGGTGGCGGTAAAATGCAAACCTATTACTTAAAAAAAAATCCTAAAAAGATAATTTAGAACAATAAAAGGTGAATACCTCATAGCATCATGATTCTTGAGACCACATAACTAATAAAGTTGGTGAAACGCGAAAACTGAAAATTTTCATGAAAGTCCCACAGTTATGCTCAAAAAACACGACGGTGGCGACATTTGACGCAACAAAAAGTTGGTTATACTCAAATGAGCCATCACCACAGGAGATAAGCTTTCAACATCGCTTGCCTTTCAATTACATGCACAGATTAATAACTAAAAGAGCTGTCATACACATCTGGGAATACTGACAGGCGCACATCGTGTATGTTAATTAGTCATACATAATGTATGATAATTTGTTTGTTAAAGATTGGTTTTGATTAAATGTCATTGTTTTTTTGTCCTTTCAGTTGATTATAGTAAGATTTTTCTTTTGTTTTTTGCATTAACACCCTAGGTTTGTAGCGATGATAGCTCAGTGGTTAGCGCGGTAGGTTCGCATGCCGAAGGGCGTGGGTTCAAACCCCAACAATGAGCTTGAGCTGCCGGTGAAGGAAAACATCGTGAAGAAACCATAGCATGGTGGTAGGGTACTTTCTAGTACTCGGCTGGCTAGCTACCACCCTCAAGTTGAAAATCTGCCGCCAAGCATCTAACGGTGTGTTCCGGCAGCCTCACTTGTGAGCCAGTTCCATTCCAGGCTAGGTGTGCTTTACCATCTTCGACCACGCCTTCACTTAACATCAGGTGAGCTGTGGTCAAAACAAATAGCCTGTCAACCATAAAAAAAAAAAAAAATGGTATGAATTTGTCGATATTTTAGCGTTTTAGATGATAAATCAGATTAAAGTCTGAGTCATAGTCAAAGTTACATAAAATAAATGTTAGTGTTTGACTCGACAGCCCTGTCGGCTCACTTTCTAGTACTCCGGTGGCTAGCTACCAGAGCCAGTTCCATTCCAGGCTAGGTGTGCTTTACCATCTTCGACTACACCGTCATTTAACATCATCGTGAGCTGTGGTCAAACACCTAGCCTGTCAAAAATTTATATAACCACGTTCCCATCAAACCTGTACAATAATCTTCTTTAAATATAAACAAAACAAAAAAAAATAATACGAAGTCATTAATTATTAATGACATCACATTAAATTGATTTTGATTAATGAATGTTCAAAAGCCAATGTCATTGTCATAAGTAACCCAAAAACAAAACAAAAGTTCTCGAATAGGTAGCCACCAAAACCGTTGATAAATCGTCAGGAAATGACAAGGCGTTTCCAGAATCCCCTGGCGGTTAGTAGCACAAATATTTCAACTCTAATGGACGTTTTAAAATTTCTAACCTCTTATTTTCATTCTATGTGCATACAAAATCCTATGGTCTCATTATTTTATTTTCCAAAATTTGTAATTTCCGAGTTTCGAAATCAATACTATTATAAAGAGAAAAGAAATTGATTGTTTGTTTGTATTGAAAAGGCTTCAAAACTAATGGACCGATTTCAAAAATTCTTCCCAGCTGGGAAGTTACACTATCCCCGGGTGACATAGGCTACTTTTTATCTCTGTATTCCTACGGTAACGGGAACTACGTGGATGAAACCGCGAGGCGTCCGCTAGTACTATTATAAAGAGGAAAAGATTTGATTGTTTGTTTGTATTGAATAGGCTCCGAAACTGCTAGACCGATTTCAAAAACTTTTTCACCGTCGGGAAGCTACGCTATCCCCGGGTAACATAGGCTACTTTTTATCCCTATATTCCTACGGGAACGGTAACTACGCGGATGGAACCGCGAGGCGTTCGCTAGTACTATTATAAAGAAGAAAGATTTGATTGTTTGTTTTTATTGAATAGGCTCCGAAACTGCTGGACCGATTTCAAAAACTTTTTCACCGTTGGGAAGCTACGCTATCCCCGGGTAACATAGGCTACTTTTTATCCCTGTATTCCCACGGAAACGGGAACTACGCGGATGAAACCGCGAGGCGTCCGCTAGTACTATCATAAAGAGGAAGGATTTGATTGTTTGTTTGTAATGAATAGACTCTGAATCTACTGGACCGATTTCAAAAACTTTTTCCCCGTTGGAAAGCTACACTATTCCCGGGTGACTAAGTTTTTTGACAGCCCTGTTGGTTCATTGGTAGTATGTTTGCTCCAGGAGCTGAAGGACGTGGGTTCGATTCCCACCCAGGATAAACATTTTGTGGTATAAAAATGTTTGTTCTGTGTCTGGGTGTACTGTACGTATTATAAGTATGTATTTACAAAAAAAAAGTATTTTAAGTATTCTATCAGTTATCTATCTCCCATAATACAAGCTTTGCTTAGTTTGGGGTCAGATGGCGCTGTGTAATGTCCTACGATATTTATTTATTTATTTAACTTCCACTACACAGTCTTTTAACATCCGCTGTGCTATGGTCAAACACTTAACCTGTCACACATAAAAAACTCAGTATTAATATAACCAAAAATGGCGAAGATAAAGCTGTAGCTGGAACGAGGTTTATCACTTTTATCTTAATTTTAATCATTAAAATTTTATAAGCAAATGAATTCTTCTTAATCGTTTACTTAAAAGCTTCTGTGACATGTTAAGTTGAATATATTGTTGATATAAGAAAGTTTATGGAAGACCCAAACATAATTATTGCATATTAGATTTGAATGAGTTTACTTACTATGCTAAATTTTTTTAAACATTTTATCTACGAATTTTTTTTTTTTTTAATGTTTGACAGGCTAGGTGTTTGACCACAGCTCACCTGATGTTAAGTGAAGGTGTGGTCGAAGATGGTAAAGCACACCTAGCCTGGAATGGAACTGGCTCTGAAGTGAGGCTGCCGGAACACACCGTTAGATGCTTGGCGGCAGATTTTCAACTTGAGGGTGGTAGCTAGCCAGCCGAGTACTAGAAAGTACCCTAACACCATGCTATGGTTTCCTCACGATGTTTTCCATCACCGGCAGCTCAAGCTCATTGTTGGGGTTTGAACCCACGCCCTTCGGCATGCGAACCTACCGCGCTAACCACTGAGCTATCATCGCTACAAATTACGCTACGAATTAAAATATAAAAGGATATTATAGGACTAGATTTTTTTTTTATATAAATTCTGGTGGCCCCTGCGACACAAGCTCTTACTTAGTGCAGGGTCCACAAGTAACGCTACAAAATCTAGTTTGTTAGTTATAAGGCTTAATTAATGTATACTATTGTAATTCAAGTTATGGTAATAAATAAATTTATTTATTATTATTACACACAGCGCCATCTGACACCAAAAAAAGCAAAGCTTGTACTATGGATAACTGATAGAATACTTAAATAGCTTTTTTTGTAAATACATACAAAAAAAAGTAAGGTTCTTTTGTTCTCTGTACTTCTTCTGTTTATGGTGTGCACAATAAAGAGTTATATCTAACTATCTATCAACATACATACTTACGAGTATAATACATGCAGAACACTCAGACACAAAAGAAACATTTGTTCCACAAAATATTTGCCCTGGGTTGGAATCGAACCCACGCCCTACAGCTCTTAAAGCAGATGCACTACCAACAGGGTTATCGATTATATATATTGCTTTTCTTTGGCAAGTCATTAACTGCAGAGTTATTCATTGCTTTTAGTGACTATATGAAATCTGGAGCATCGCTGCTTTGGCGTTCATTAAATAAATAAATAAATATCGCAGGACATTAAACACAGCGCCATCTGCCCCCAAACTAAGCAAAGCTTGTACTATGGGAGTCAGATAACTGATAGTATACTTAAATACTTTTTTTTTTGTAAATACATACCTACACCCAGACACAGAACAAACATTGTTTTTTTATATCACACAAAATGCTTGTTCTGAGTGGGAATCGAACCCACGCCCCACAGCTCTTGAATCAGGCATGCTACCAATGAGCCAACAGGGTTACTTCCAGACATTCAATGGTTAGTCTCAATAACAATCCCACTAGTATTATAAACGTGAAACTTTGGATAGATGGAAGTTTGTTACTCTTAAACGCAAAAACTACTAAACGGATTTGAATGAACTTTGATATGGAGGCAGCTGAGACCCTGGATTAACACATAGGCTACTTTTTATCCCGAAAACATTTAGCGGGTAACACCGCGGGGCGCAGCTGAAAACATCGTGAGGAAACTATGAACATAGTTTCCACACAATGTTTAAGTTAGTTATAACTTAACTAAGTTATAACTAAGCTCCTGCAGCCTCGCTTGAGGGTCAATTCCATTCCATGTTAGGTGTGTCTACCATATTCGACCACGCCGCCACTGAACATCAAGTGAGCTTTGGTCAAATGCCTTGCATGTCAAACTAATAAATGACATCCTGCTAAGAAGTTCTACCACTTAGTAATTCTATTAAGCTTGTACGAAGGTTTTTTGCAAACAAAATACCAAGTTGTATATTATTATAAAAACGTTCTAAATCTCGTTAATGGACTTGAGACGGCTCATGATGATCGTTGTAATGAGGACATCAAGATGTCTTCTAAATGTTTAATGTGACAAACTTGATTTTTAAATTATCATAAGTAAACTGTATGATGCTGTTAAAATTATTTTTAATAGCCATATTAGTTGGATATTTTATGTTACAATAGTAGAAAGTGCTTAATTATTATGTAGCGATGATAGCTCAGTGGTTAGCACAGTCGGTTGCCGAAGGGCGTTGGTTCGAACCCCAACAATGAGCTTGAGCTGCCGGTAAAGGAAAACATCGTCGGAAACTCGATGTTTTCCTACATGTTTTCATAAAAAGTAGCCCCTGTGTTAATCTAGGTTATAAACTATCTGTGTTGCAAATTTCATCCAAATCCGTTCGGTAGTTTTTGCGTGAAAGAGTAACAAACATCCATACTCACAAACTTTCAAAAGTAATGCCAAAGCAGCGATGCCCTGGACTTTGTTTTGTTACTCAAAGTTCTGTGTATCGTTGCAATGGTCATGGACAGGCGTTATCTCTTACCATCAGGAGAGCGTCTCGTTCGTCTCATTACTTTTTAAATTAAAAAAAATTTCATTTACAAAATTAGTAGGATAATAATAATATTAGTCGGCAGGATCTATTTGTAAAAGTTGTCCCATTAAACCACGCGCTTCAAAAAAATGTAAACCCAAAATTTATTTAACTTACAATACTTGATAAATACGATGTGTTTTAAACTAACATTTTATTGGTAGATACATATCTACCAACGAATGTGACGATACATCATCGCTAGGCTCAGTTAGCCGAAGCGGCGTCACCTGCCATTTTATCTGTGTTCACATCTCTGCTTCTAAGCTATCGATTCTGGGAAAGAAACAACGTTCACAGTTTCATCTCTCTCTGAACTCAATTCTAAAGTTAACGCGGACGAAGTTGCAGGCGTAAGCTACTTTTTAGTCGGCATCTTCATTTTTTTTGTTTGGTTTTGCGCTATGAAAGTGGGTACTTTTAATTTGACTGGCAACACAAAAATGGCATATAAAAGATCTTCGACTCGACCCGAACGGTAAAGCGGAGATTCTTTTGGTTTTTCTGGGCAATATCAGAGGATTTTAAGACGTGGCGATTGGAAAGAGTTTTTTTGCGACGTGTGTTGGAACAGCTAACTTGAGGTACTGTACAAATTCCGTAAAATGTTTCGAATATATCAATGCCGGTTGCGATGTGAGTGAAAACTTCTAGAACTAGTGCTGTGTAAATAGCGGGAATTGATTATTTAATTGAAATACAATACTGAAACTGATCATAGACGTTTTCTTTTATTAAAATATTACCCTACCTAATATCTTTCAAGAATTTGCCATTGGCAAGTATTTTTATTTTTGTCAAGTACAGTCCGTGTCAGTCAAGTCCAGTCATGCTTTAGTAAAGTAGTGGTGACTTTATTATAAAGCTTCGATGGAGTTTTGGAAGCAACACAAAAAGTCGTGTTTCACCACATTATATCATTTTACTACACTCGCGCTTGTAATTCGGCACTTTATGAATAAAACACCACCATTTTTATGTATAAACACGCGACAAAACACTAGTTTTGGAAAAAAATACAACGGGGCGACACGACCGCCAAACCCCATCTTCATTGCTGAAGGTTGTGCCTTTTTTTTTAATTGTTGACAGGCTAGGTATTTACCACAGCTCACCTGATGTTAAGTAAAGGCATGATCGGAGATGGTAAAGCACACCTAGCCTGGAATGTAACTGGCTCTCAAGTGAGGCTACCGGGACACACCGTTAGATGCTTGGTGGCAGATTTTCAACTTGAGGGTGGTAGCTAGCCAGCCGAGTACTAGAAAGTACCCTACCGAACCAAATCAAATCAATTTGTTTGCAAAGTACAGGTATAGTAAATGTACATAAAAAAAAAAACCAAATGTTTCAGTGTAGGTACTTGACCCATACCGGGTGAGCAAATGTCTGAATACAAATTTCTTTTGAATTAATTATTTTATTGTAATAACTAGCACTACCCGTGGTCGTACGTACGTACGTACGTACGTCGCACGGGTAGACATTTAAAAAAAAACATAATAATTAATATAGCTCATGTTACTCAGGGAGAACGTAACATTCTGAAAGAATTTTTGAAATCGTTCCAGTAGTTTTTCAGTTTATTCGTTACAAACATATTACAAAAATCCAGAAATACATTCAAAAAGAGTCAGAATTACAATGACAACATGTCATAATCGTCAGAATAAAAATTAATAATAATATATCGGGACCTGGCCAAACGTATAATGCTGGCATCTACTTTGGTCAAAAGCTTACCATTGCCATCCAGCGTGGCAATGCTGCCGGCATTCTGGCCACATATCCCTCCTCTGACAGACTTTTAGATTAAGTTTTTTTGATTAAATTGTATAATGTCAGATATATAATAATATGTCAGAAATACAACGAACCTAACCTTTTTACCAGTAATTGGTTGATACCTAATTTTATTCTCACTATACCTAATTTCCTCGCGTAATCGCCACACGGCTATAAAAATTAATTAAGACATTCAGTAAGATCGCATCGGCACATTCCGATACTGTGTTTTGTTGCGCGAGCGCTGGTCAATAAATAGCCTGGACGAGGATGGTAGATTTCACAATTTTAATGCAAGAGAGTAAGTTTTGGGTGGACCGCGAAAGAGTCACCGCATTGCATTTTTTTCTCATGTATAATTTTTATAAAAGTAATGAGACGAATGATGCGGTCTCCTGATGGTAAGAGATAGCGCATGCAGCAATGCACAGAACTTTGAGTACCATATCAAAGTCCGGGGCATCGCTGCTCAACAGCCCTATAATTTTGCTAGCTGTACCCTTCAAACCGGAATATAATAATGTTTACACACTACTGCTTGGCGGCAGAATATCTAGTACTACAGTGGAACCGTTAGACGATCTTCTGCTAAGGAGATCTACAACCAAGTAAAATAAAAAATTGTAGTGTTTTATTTATAAATCCGAATTACATGTAGGTACCAGTGTGCGAACATGATATGAACCATGCATTTTTGTGTCTTTATATTATGTTCTTGTGACTTTGATTGTGATTTAATTCATTTGTTTTTTCAATACAATTGAAAATTTTGAAATACTGACAAAATGAACAAAGTGCTATGTTAAAAAACAAATTAGAAGGGAAATGTTTACAAAACGCTTGCAACATTTTTTTTTTTTTTTGGGGTTTTGGCGGGAACGCGGGAAGAGTCGTGTCGCTCCGTTGTATTTTTTTCCAAAACTAGTGTTTTGTCGAGTGTTTATGCATAAAAATGGTGGTGTTTTATTCATAAAGTGCCGAATTACAAGCGCGAGTGTGAGAAAATAATATAATGTGGTGAAACATGAGTTTTCGTGTTGCTTCTAAAACTCCATCGAAGCTTTATAGTAAAGTTGCCACTACTTTACTAAAGCATGACTGGAATTAACTGACACGAACTGGACTTGACAAAGACGACTTTGACGATAATTATAGCTAAGATACAGCAGAAATAGCACTTAAGACAAAGCAGTATGGCTTTATAGCTTTAGCCTGCCCGAAGGGGCAAATTATTAAAAAAAAATAAAAAAATTGCAACATTTTTTTATTCTTTCTTTATGGTAACACTTTGTTCACTATATTGTAAGAAATATATAAGTTTTAAATTGCTGGACGTATGGGGTATCGTTAGCATCCTTACATCATCCCGAGTGAGGCAGGCTATATCTACTTATATTAAAAAAAAATAGTTGTTGGTAAAATACTACTAGTATGTTCCTTATTCACGGTTTCATTATTCGCGGGAGAAAAAATTGGAACCCTGTTCCTGTATTCGCGGCTAAAAAAATGTATTATTCGCGGATGCAATCGGTAAACAGAAAAGAATTGGGTGTCATTTAATTAACGTAACGGCATCTTTTGAGTATGTATGTATTGTTGGTACGTACCGAGGCGGCTTTTATAAAAGATGTAACTGAGTGGACTAATGTCAAATTAAAACAAACCTTGCCACCACTGTATAAAGGCCATTGTCGAATGCCTTATTTTGAAACGGCAAATTATTTATTAATGCTACAGCCCAATATCAATCTGAATTTAAAGACTTTTCAAAAGCGATAAAACAATAATTTTTACTTCGTTGGTTGGAGGTTTCATTTTAATACAGTCATATTGGTTATATTTTGGAACCTTACAACGTTGGTACAATGGTAATTAGTATGGAATGATTCCATTCCATACTAATTACCATTCCATAGCCACGGTTTCTGTATTCGCGGCATATTTATGGAACGTATACCCCGCGAATAGATTTTTGAGATTTTACTGTACCTGGCGAGGTAAATTATTATGATGGGATATAGTTGCGTTTTTTTAATTTAATTAATTAAACTTGTTGGCTCTTTGATTGGGAAATCTACCCAATAAAATAAAATAAAATAAGTGTGAATGTTGGAGAAGCGCTGCGTGAGCATTCCATGGCCAATTAGTTTATTGGACGACGTGTGTCCTTCCCGGAACACGGCGATAGCATCTAGGGTGCGCTTTTGTACCAGCAGGCAGCGGCGCGGGCAGCGGGGCGGAAACTATTGTGGGGCGATAAATTATAAAATCAGTGGTTCTAGCATATTAATTTGCGAATAATATCGAATAACGATAATCGATTGATTCAGGCGTTATTTTGCGGAACTTCATTTTGATTATTCAAGAGATATGTTTTAGTGTATTTCGTTTTAAAAGTCGTTTTGTTTATAACGGTTTCAATTCAACCTTCGTTACTGTTGTAACCAAAACATCAAGATATCTCAGATCTTTTGTATAAATAAATATCGTACGACATTACACACAGCGCCATCTGACCCCAAACTAAGCAAAGCTTGTACTAAGGCAGTCAGATAACTAGACCGACCTTAGCGCCTAGAACAATTTCTAAATTTCTTAGTAACATTTGGGGTTAAGGCAACCGTTAATTTAAATATATTTGTGACCCATAGTAGTAATAAATATTCGTAATTTAATCCCTTTCGGCTTAATACGTCCCAAGCTTACAACCTTGTATGTATTTTCAAAGTATTAACCAGTCAACACAAGCATCAATTACAATATTACAAAACTATATGCTAATTTGGTAGTCAAATTAATTATTAGAATAACTTTAAATTTTAAACGGTAAGTAAGCAGTTTGCATATATCTAAAACCTGTTTTTATTCGTAACTCGCAAAACTTTAGCAATTAGCAAAAACTTATATCCCACAATCAAAATAACAAGCATGTATAATTATCATTAATTTTATTGACATAATCATCAATTTATTAACCGATTGACTTTATAATATCGATTATTCACCAATATATTTGCATTAGAAACTTAATCATCGACGTTCATTCATCATTGTAAATCGAGTTGGATATTAAAATTTGTTCGAATTTACATAAATTATTTTATTTAGGTCCTTGATTTACGTTAACAGTTTGACCTTAGAAATACCATAATACAGGTAGGTTACGTTAATATGCGAATGAACAATATACGATTAAAAAAATATATTGTAAAACATTTAGCACAGTGCCTAAGCCTAGCCACAGCCACAGCCCTAAACTAAGCAATACTTGTGCTGTGAAAGCCAGATAATTGATAGAATACCTGTTTAAGGTGGTTCGATTTCCATACAAACAATTTTTTGCCATTTATGTACAAATGGAGCATAATTTTACAGTGAAATCACAGATACTGGCATTTATTTCGGTCTTTATTTGCGGTAAATCACAATTGCTTGAATAAAACAGTAGATTATTAACATAAAATCAAATTTGAAAGTAGCTCTGAAACTACTGGACCGATCTGAATGATTCTTTCATCATTAGAATGCTACATAATCACTGAGCAACATAAGCTATATTGTTAATCGAGTTTTGTTTACCCGTGCGTAGCCGGGCTGGTCCGCTAGTTTCTTATAAAAAGCCTTTCAATTATCCTTACTGCCACACTAAACTATTCTGTGTATAGGCAAGTATTGCTGCATGCTAACTAGGAGCTCAAGAACCTCACGACGGAACCAGCGGGACGCCCATTAATAAAATTAAAAAACTCACTTTAATGTTTTGTTAAACAACTAAATTTGGTTTTCTATAAAAACACCTTGTTAGGGACTCGAGCTGTATTTATTTTGACAGGGTTGTAAATCGAAGCCCTTTTGTGGGCTGTTGAGATTAATATCCTTTTATATGGTTAATTTTAATATGGTTAAAGGTGTTGGGCTCGTTTTAGAGATAGGTGTGAGAATTAAACTTCGTGTTTTAATCTTTAATTTAAAATAGGTTGAGCTGAAGGGCATGGGTTCGATTCCCACCCAGGATTAATATTTTGTGATATAAACAAATGATTGTTCTGTTTCTGGGTGTTCTGTGTCTGGGTGTTCTGTATCTATTGTAAGTATTTATTTACAAAAAAAAAGTATTTAAGTATTGTAGTTATCTGACTTCCATAGTACAAGCTTTGTTTAGTTTGGGGTCAGATGTGTAATGTCCTACGATACTTATTTATTTTATCAGCGCAAAGGTCTTCATCGAGCTATATAAAATAAGTATAATATGGGAACTAGATACCTAAATCCGAAATCTGGATCTGTACTATTTTTAAAAGCTGTCCCACTGCAATTTATTGCAAGTCACAATTTTTTAATTTCAATTTTCAATTCATTTAAGTATTCATATATAGGTACAATAATTTACACTCATGTATATCAGACGCAATCAATTTATTATTTTTAAATTTAAAATGCCACAAATCATAATTAATAATAACAAATGTAAAAAAAAATATGTAACTGTCAATCATAAATAATAAAATAAACAATCTATCATCGTCATCATCATCATCCACAGCCTTCTTTATCGCACTGCTGGGTATAGGCCTCTCTCTTTATATGCCATCTGCCTCGGTCCTATGCCAATCTGGTCCAGGTTCGACCCGCGACGGTGACAATATCGTCGACCCATCTTGCGGCTGGACGACCGACGCTCCGCTTCCCTTGCCTAGGCCACCACTCTGTTGCAACCTTACTCCACCTGTCATCACTTCGCCTAGCAACGTGAAGCTTAAATAATTAAAATATAAATAAAATGTCAAATAAAAAATAAATTATATTAAAATAAGTAAAATTGGCCGATTAATTATTTTTACATTCCAAAGAATATAATATTTTTTTCTCGGCGACCGTGGCGAAAAAGTTTGTAAATGAAACAGGGCACAGGCTTAGGGATAGGACAGGTGACTCCCGCTCTAGTTCGTTTCTGGTGCAGAGGTTGGCCATTGCCATTCAGCGCGGGAATGCGGCGAGTGTGATGGGCACCTTTGCCTCGGGAATGGTCAGGGGCGGATTGTTTTAGTTTAATAAGATATTAAAATTTGATTGATTGACATTATTATCGATAATTTAATTTAATTAATTTTGACATTTTGTATAATATAAGTTCCAAAGACAATTTGCGCAAAGACCATGATGTGGTTTCCTCACAATATTTTCCTTCACCGGCAGCTCAAGCACACGGTTAAGATTTGAATCCACACTCTTCGACGTGAACAAATCATGCTAACCACCACAGCTAATCAGAGCTATCATCCGCCACAATATAAGTAACAAGCTCAGAAGCATAACATATACATACATGAGTACTAAAATAAAACTTAAATAAACCGTTCCAATGATAATCTCCTTATACACCTGGCCAGAACATTGGGACCCATGTTTTATTATATTCCGTGACCGTTAGATGCTATCTCAGTAAGGAATGGTCACACATCCAAATAACTCTCTTCCGTAGGGTCACCAACCATTCGGACATTTAAGGATTTCTATTCTTCATCTATTTACTCATTTGGTAATCTGCTTCTTAACCTATTCAATATTAAACGATTTCTCTATCTCAAGATAAATGTATGTGATATAGATTTTTATATAGCTAAGAATATAATTCTACTAGCGGAAGCCTCGCGGTTTCACCCGCGTAGCTCCCGTTCCCGTGAGAACACAGGTATAAAAAGTATCTTATGTCATCCGGGGATAGTGTAGCTTCCCAATGGTGAAAGAATTTTTTAAATCGGTCCAGTAGTTTCGGAGCCTATACAATACAAACAAACAAACAAATCTTTCCTCTTTAATATAGATAGACTAGAGGTCCGTCCCGGTTTTGTACGGGAAAACAAAACTCTACTAACAATGTAAACGCCTATGTCACTCAGTGATAATGTGACATTTTAATAATGAAATAATTATTCACATCGGTCCAGTAGTTTCGAAGCCTATTCAATACAAACAAACAAAAAATCAAATTTTTCCTCTTTATAATTAGTGTAGATGCATTCTCGACACTGTAATCTTTACTCACCTAAACATACTTACTCATACACATACATAAACATGTACATTCACATACATTCCATTTACATTCACTCATACAAACACACACACACACACACACACACACGCACACTTGTTTTCTTTTTTAATATAATTTATATTAAATTTATTATATAAACGACCATGGAACAAAAGATACAGCTTGCGACACAGGATTTTCTAGTGTGAAGTCTAGGGTACTTACCCAACTACCTAATTGTTATGCTTTAAATATTAAGACAAGATAATGTGCAATAGGTACATTATCTTGTCTTACTAAATAGATAAATACAATACAAGTTTTCGATAAAAGTTCCCAAGTATTGCAACCAATTTACACAAAACCTTGACAATTATAAATGATACCTTTCCCATGAATCCCTCTATCTATTGGTAAACTCACATAATAATTCATTCAGTAGTCTTTAGGGTTCCGTACCCAAAGGGTAAAAACGGGACCCTATTACTGAGACTTCACTGTCCGTCCGCCCGTCCGTCCGTCTGTCACCAGGCTGTATCTCAAGAACGGTGATATTTAGACAGTTGAAATTTTCACTGATGATGTATTTCTATTGCCACTATAACAACAAATACTAAAAATAAAGTAAATATTTAAGGGAGCTCCCATACAACTAACTTGATTTTTTTACCTTTTCTTGCTAGGTTACAGATAATGGTACGGAACTCTTTGTGCGCGAGTCCCACTCGCACTTGGCCGGTTTTTTAAGTTTAGAATAGATATACGGACGCCTTGGGGACTTTGTTTTAAAACATGCAGTGAAAATAACAGCGTATGGCATGCAAACAACTCAGGTTGTCAGGTTCGGAATATCCCAACTTTACAATGAGATATGCTAACCCTACTTCTACTTTTTGTGATGTTTGACAGATTTCAATGATATCTTAATATAACCAGTGGACCATTTATTGGTTAAATTAATTGGGTATAAACTGGAAATCTTTTAATTAGGTTTATTGATTGTTTATCTTTGATAAATAGAAATAAAGTAGTGTTCAAGCGTTCAAGATCGGAAGATAGGACGTGTTTCGTTTAGTGTTTATGTGTTCATTTTGTTCATCGTTGTTTGTGGTGTGTCTAGCGATAATATTAAACTTTAAACTTAAACGAAGACGTTATTTTAGAGTTAAAAATAATCACACAGAGCCATCTAGCCCCAAACTAATCAAAGCTTGTGCTATGGAAGTCAGATAACTGATATAATACTTCAATACTTTTTTTAGTAAATACATACTTATAATACATACAGTACACCCAGACACAGAACAAGCATTTGTTTGTACCACAAAGTTTGTCCTGGGTGGGAATCGAATCCACACCCTTCAGCTCTAGAAGCAGACATACTACCAATAAACCAACAAGGCTGTCAATATTGGCGGCTTTTTTTATAAATACATACTCATAATACATACAGTAGTACACCCAGACACAGACCAAACATTATTATTATTTTATTTTTTTTATGTTAAAAGTAATGATACGAACTAGACGCACTCCTGATGGTAAGAGATAACGCCTGTCCATGACCATTGCAGCGATACACAGAACTTTGAGTGACGAAACAAAGTCCAGGGCGTCAATGCTTTGGCGCTCATTACTTTGAGACTTTTGATGGTTAGTCTCAACAGCCCAGTAATTTCGCTAGCTGCAGTACCCTTCAAACCGGAACACAGTAATGTTTACACACTACTGCTTAGCGGCAGAATAACTGGTACTGCGGTGGTACCTACATAGACGACCTCCTGCTAAGGAGATCTACCACCAAGTAAAATTTGTTTCTACCACAAAGATTGTCCTAGGTGGGAATCGAACCCGCACTCTTCAGCTCTATAAGCAGACATACTACCAATGAACCAACAAGGCTGTCAATATAGGCGGTTTTTTTTATAAATACATACTCACAATACATACAGTAGTACACCCAGACACAGACTAATGCAATTCATAATGTACCTATATCTAAAATTTATTATTTAATTAATTAGTTGACTCAATATGACATTCAAATAATATTTTTTGACAGTTTAATTTATTTATTTTTTAATTATTATTTAACCAACTGTGTTGAATTGACTTACTTAGTATAACAAAACTGTTATGAGGTGAATAAATAATCTGAATCAGAACAAACATTTGTTTGTACCACAAAGTTTGTCTTGGGTGGGAATCGAACCCACACCCATTAGCTTTTCAAGCAGTCATTCTACCAATTATATATTCTATTTCTTATTATTATTTATTACTGTAGGATGTGTTGTAATGTGATTAAACCCCCCAAACTATTAAATAAAAGTCATTTAAAAGATTCGTATTGTAGCCAAGAGAGTGGTATAGTTAGCACAGAGAGAGGTTCGTTTAAGATAAATATGGTGATAATCCGCCTGTCTATGGCTGGATTTATTATTATAGAATTGATTGTGTGGGGTTAAGTTAAAGACGCTCAATAGAATAGAATACATTTTATATTTTACTAGCTGCGCCCCGCAGTGTTACCCTCTACATGTTTTCGAGATAAAAAGTAGCCTATGTGTTAATCCAGGGTCTCAGCTACCTCCATACCTAATGTCATCCAAATCCGTTCAGTAGTTTTTGCGTGAAAAACTAACAAACATCCATCCAAACTTTCACATTTATAATACTAGCTGCGCCCCGCGGTGTTACCCGCTACATGTTTTCCAGATGAAAAGTAGCCTATGTGTTAATCCAGGGTCTCAGCTACCACCATACCCAATTTCATCCAAATCCGTTCAGTAGTTTTTGCGTGAAAGAGTAACATCTATCTATCCATCCATCCATCCAAACTTTCACATTTATAATATTAGTGAGATGTATAATGTATATTTCGTTTTATTTAAATACATAATGTGTATTGTACATACTTACTATATTTTTATTAATTTACTGAACAGTGTTACAACATCCCCCGTCTGTTTTTAACTTGTATCGTCTTGGTTACCTCGCGAGCGAAGAGATCGCTCTTAGCGATAATAAACAAATATCGTAGGATATCGTAGGACCTTATACACAGCGCCATTTGATCCCAAACTAAGTAAAGCTTGTACTACGGAAGTCAAATAACTGATAGAATACATAAATACGTTTTTTTTTGTAAATACATACTTATAATAAATACAGGACACCCAGACACAGAACAAACATTTGTTTATAGCGCAAAGTATTTGTCCTGGCTGGGAATCGAACCTTTAGCTCTAGAAGCAGACATACTACCAATGAACCAACAGGGCACTGGCTTATCAATTTCAGTACTTTTTTCCAATAAAGAGTATCTATCTAATCGCTTTTATTTTGCACCAAACGCCAATAACACCATTAATATGAACACCGTTCACAGCGGTCTATTAATGAGTTTATCCAAGTGAGAACTTATAACTATCGAGAGCTAGTTATTAATTACAATACTAACCAGCGCAGGATTTATTATCAGGCACCTTACAGCTCACAAAAAAATATTAAAAAGGAGACGAGAAAATGCGCTTAATGGAGTCCGAAAGCAATGGAAATATGAGGATCTGAGGAACATGTAAGTGGTTTTGACTACTTATTAGTTTTTCAGGACAACATAGCCTTTTTATATGGTTGTCAGGCTATGTCACAAATTTCTTTCGCACAGTGAGGTTGTGGAACTCTGCCGGAGTCTGTGTTCCCTGTTAGGTAATTGATGGTAAATTTACTTAGCAGGAAGTCGTCTAGGTATGTACCACCGCAGTACCATATATTCTGCCGCTAAGCAGTAATGTGTAAACATTACTGTGTTCCGGTTTGAATGGTACTGCAGCTAGCGAAATTACTGGGCTGTCGAGACTAACCATCGAAAGTCTCAAAGTAGTGAGCGCTAAACAGTGATGCTCTAGACTTTGTTTTGTTACTCAAAGTTCTGTGTGTCGCTGCAATGGTCATGGACATGCGTCATCTCTTACAATCAGGAGAGCGTATCGTTTGTCTCATTACTTTTACAAAAAAACTGTCACGTGAATCCATTTCATTTTCTTTTTTTAACACAAACAAAGTTTAATGCTTATTTGGCTATATTTTGAATAACTCTCTATGCAATATAACGTAGGCCCACTGGAAATTCTATTTGTAAATTCCTACCTACCAACTTTTTGACCATACTCTGCCTGATTTGTGGTCTAAGATGAATCACGCTTACCTAGAAAAAACCTATTCACTCTAGATTTGAAGGCACCCATATACCTTCGACGAAAATACAATATTCAATAATATGACGTTAGGTTCTCCAGTTTTTTTAGAAGGTATCCCGCCTTTGATGATGTCTAAAATTGAAAGTTGCCTATATCAAATTAAACCTTATGGCAATATCCTTACTTCGGCTTCGTCTTTTCGCTCCAAAAATAATATGACAATCAAAATATCCAAATACATCTTTTACCTCGATTTATAACTATTTATGTTACAAAAACAATAATAAAAGCACAAATTCTCGCCATGTAAGGCTGCGTCTACAATGCGCGAACAAATCTCGGCGCGTTCTAAACTAAGGCTCATTATACACGAGCGACAAAAACGCGTCCGAGAGGACATCGAAACGCGCCTCTCATAAATAAATACATATCGCGGGGTATGGGATAAGTCACGAGCGCACACGATAATCTTAAAAGTTTACAAGTTGAAAAACGGCGTGATTGTAAATACCATGTTTCGGCAGCCTAGTTGGAAGACCATCTGGTTTCCAATCTAGAGGCCTTCGGTTCAAATCCCACTGCATGCAATCTGCCTTTTCAAAGTAATGTGCGTATTGTCGATGACATTCTTTGGTGCAGGAAAACATCGTCAGGAAACCGACCTTAAAAAAAA
The DNA here is from genome assembly GCA_905404145.2 of Biston betularia. NCBI lineage: Eukaryota > Metazoa > Arthropoda > Insecta > Lepidoptera > Geometridae > Biston > Biston betularia. The sequence continues at coordinate 8,438,492 of FR989885.1, forward strand.
GAGTTCTTTAAAAAAAGCAAATGCAATCTTAATGGTACGTAAAATCTGCCAAGCTGCATTTGTCTAGCATGGTGGACTATGGCCGTACCCTTCTCATAATAAAAAGAGGCCTGCGCCCAGCAGTGATAGTTTATTAAAAAACAGGGCTGATTCTTTATGGAAGTTTCGAGACTGTACTATCTAAATCGGCTTTTTTAATCGTGCTTATTTTGTTTTTCAAAACATTTTTGTCATGGTCATGGTAAGATTTATCAGAAAATATACTCAAAACTTTGCAACTCGTTTGTAAAATTAACTCATTTTAAATTCAACTACGATCGGTCCACAGGCTGCCAAGTTACAGTAACCGCAAAATTATCGCTCGTATTGAACAAGCAATTGATTATTCAATCTGATAAATCGCATTTTAACTAAGCAGTGAAAGTAAGTTAAATGTTATACTAAAATCTATATACTGGGCATTTTTTTAAATTATACAAATACAACATATACCTATACATGTATACGTTATTGTATTACTAGGAATAGGATTAAAAAAATTACCTATGTATTACTACCAAATGAGCTTACAGCAGTCTAATTTGTCATACATGTATTGTAAGTTTTTGTTTTTTTGTTAAATAAACATTACTGTGAAATAAATTATTTAAAAAAAAAACTTTAGTTCCAAATAACTAACTAACTTCAACTTCTTTATTATCATTAAGTAAAATAGTATTTTCAATGTTACCTTTTTTATTTACTTTGATTATTTTTTACACCTTTAATAAAACAAAACACTTCAATACAACTAAAGTGTAGGCTGATTGACATTTTGTAAACTAGTAAGTAATTATTTGCTTTTATTAGGATAAATTATGAGAAGTGATAATTACATGTATTTTTTTAAATATATTAGGATTGTACACGTTAAGCAAGACAATTACATATTTTAGAAATTACATATTTTAGATTACTATAAGTTCGAAAAATTATTACAGAAAAATATGATAGTGGTAAACTAGTCATGGTGAAATAATACAATCTAGTGGAATAAATACAATAAACTGTTTTTTGTCCAGCCGAAGGTAAGATCAACATATTTCAAATTTCCTAAGCCGCACCTCTTCTGCCTTGACCCACATCCTTAGATGAAAGACAAGCGCTCCATCGGCCGGCGCAGAAAAACCCGTGAAACGGAACGTAATGCTGGCAAGACATTTGTTCGCTTATACTAAAACAACACCATAAACTAGACAAAGGCAGATTGACAACTGTAGCGAGATTGGCGAAATTTCTAGTCCATTTTTAAACAAAAAAATATTGGATAGCATTTCACACAGCGTCATTAAGCCACAAACAAAGTAAAGCTTCTACTATAGAAACCAGATAATAGGTAGAAAACATACATACATTCTTTAATAAAACAAATTAAATTACATATAGGCTTGAGTTTGACCGCCAACTCGCCTGATGTTAAGCGAAGATGCGGTCTATAACAACAAACGATCTATACCTAGTCTGGCCATAAATACTGTTAAAACTAAAAATAAACAAAATATTACTTTTGAATTTGGAATCTGTAATTTTTATATGATTGTTCATTGTGTTTTTTCATTTTGGCGCCAATAAATTGTACAATATTTTGCGATATTAAAATGGAGTGGGGTGATAAAGAGAACCGAATCGCTGTAATTGCATTACGCAAAGTAGGTATGGAGCGAAATGCAATTTTTAAAACTCTCCATACGCTTGGTATTAGTCAAATGTTTGTTTACCGGACTATTAATAGGTACAATGAGACCTCCTCTGTTTGTGACAGAAAAAGATCTGGCCGTCCACGTAGTGTTCGTACAAAAAAGGTGGTCAAAGCAGTAAGGGGTAGAATTCGAAGAAATCCTGTCCGAAAGCAAAAGATTTTATCTCGGGAGATGAAGATGGCACCTAGAACCATGTCGCGTATTTTAAAAGATGACTTAGGACTTGCAGCCTATAAGAGACGCACTGGTCCCTTCTTAACTGATAATTTAAAAAAGAATAGGGTGGTAAAATCGAAACAACTACTGAAGCGGTACGCAAAAGGAGGTCACAGAAAATTTTTGTTTACGGATGAGAAATTTTTTACAATTGAGCAACATTTTAACAAACAAAATGACCGTATTTATGCTCAAAGCTCTAAGTAAGATTCCCAATTAGTCGACAGAGTGCAACGTGGGCATTATCCGACTTCAGTGATGGTTTGGGGGGGTGTTAACTAAGAATGAGTGACTGAGCCATATTTTTGTGAAAAAGGTATCAAAACATCGGCACAAATGTATCAAGATACCATTCTTGAGAAGGTAGTTAAGTAGTTAACAACACCATATTCAATAACCAAGTATGGTTCTTCCAGCAAGACTCGGCGCCAGTCATAATGCTCGGTCCACGCAGTCTTGTTTGAAAGCGTACGTTTCGGACTTCATCAGAGCTGAAGACTGGCCGTCGTCTAGTCCCGATCTTAATCCGCTGGATTATGATTTATGGTCAGTTTTAGAGAGTAAGGCTTGCTCTAAACGCCATGATAATTTGGAGTCCCTAAAACAATCCATACGATTGGCAGTGAAGAATTTTTCCATAGAAAGAGTGCGTACTTCTATTGATAACTGGCCTCAACGTTTAAAGGACTGTGTTGCAGCCAATGGAGCTTTTTATATTTCAAATTGTTTTATATTTATGTATTAAACTAACACACTGTAAAAGTAATAAATGTTATTTGGAAAAGAAAAAAATAAATTTTCTTTGTTACAATATTTATGGCAAGACTAGGTATAACAATGAGCTTGAGCTGCCGGCGAAGGAAAACATCGTGAGGAAACCATACTCTCTCTCTGGTAGCGTACTCTCTAGTACTCGGCTGGCTAGCTACCACCCTCAAGTTGAAGATCAGCAAAGCATCAAACGATGTGTTCCGGCAGCCTCGCTTGTAAGCCAGTTTCATTCCAGGCTAGATATGCTTTACCATCTTCGAACACACTTTCACTTATCAGGTGAGCTGTGGTCAAATACCTAGCCTGTAAATCATCAAAAAATAATTGTCTTGTTTCTTGTAACTTGTGTCTCTGTATCATTCTACGGTAACACTCTGCGAAGTCCGAGTAATGTCGCCGCTCGCTCTCCCGCAGCCTTTTTTCACTTGTCCCCCATGTTTAATTTATGACGTCATTTGTTAAATGATAGCATCGACGTTTTTTGCACTTGGCTGGTAATACTAAGAGTTATGTGTTTTTTTTCATTGATTTTAGGCTTCGGTTGAACGTTTGATGAGACCTTAAAAATGGTGGTAAGTGCTTATTGTTTTCAGGTCGATTACATGGTAGTGGTAGACAAGTGCCACTACTGGTAAATATATGTATATAAATAAATAAAAGAAATAAATAAATATCGTAGGAACACACAGCGCCATCTGGCCCCAAACTAAGCAGAGCTTGTGTGATGGAAGTCAGATAACTGATAGAATACATAAATATATTTTTTTTTGTAAATACATACTTATAATACATACAGAACACCCAGGCACCGAACAAACATTTGTTTATTCACAAAATGTTTGCCCTGAGTGGGAATCGAACCCACGCCCTACAGCTCTCAAGGCAGATATACTACCAATGAGCCAACGGGGCTGTTATACACTACTATATATTACTTTTTATTTTTATTTGCAATATAATTATCTTATGTTTATATTTCTTATGTTCCAACATTCTCAGGACGTGTTGACTCTTCGAGCGCTTAGTCGAAACTGTATTTTGTTTTTGTTTTTTTAATTAATTTGCCCCATCGGGCAGACTAAAGCTGTAAAGCCATACTGCCTTGTCTTAAGTGTTATTTCTGCTGTTTCTTAGCTATAGTTATGGCCAAAGTCCAGTCTTGGTCAAGTCTTAGTAAAGTAGTGGCGACTTTACTAAGTGTGTAGTACTAAAGCGTGGGTTCAAACCCCAACAATGAACTTGCGCTGCCGGTGAAGGAAACATCGTGAGGAAACCATAGCATGGTGGTAGGGTACTTTCTAATACTCGGCTGGCTAGCTAACACACGAACAGCTGAAAATCTGCTGTGAAGCATCTAACGGTGTGTTCCGGCAGCCATACTTGAGAGCCAGTTCCATTCCAGGCTAGATATGCTTTACCATCTTCGACCACACCGTCACTAGACATCAGATGAGCTGTGGCAAAACACCTAGCCTGTCAATAATTACAAAGTCACTAGGTTACAAGGTTAATAAGGCTAACCACACAATGTAGCAAAGTAATTTGGGCCAAATCAGCGATGCTCTCGAAAAGCACAATTTTTTGGGTAAATAATACAAAACATAATTTTTACGCGCTTCCGCCAAAACTCACGAGTTAATACTCAAAAGCTCCTTAAAAAAAAGTAAATTGAACAAAAAAATACAAAAGGAGGTTCCTTCAAAACCTCCTTTGCTTTTTTTTGACAAGGTTCGTACATTCAGGCAGATTGCAAACCTAAAAAAGGCCGCAGCTTAGTTTTTACAGCTACAAGATTCCAGCTTGTTGTGTGAATCACTTCATTACAAAACAAAACAACTTATCTGTTGAACGGTCAAAGGATAGAACTAAAAAAATGTCAGGAAACCAATCGATTATGTTCAGAAGTTGCGATAGTAGCGACTCGGTTAAATTCTACTCATCCCACTGTGCGAGACGAAGTTTTTGCGCCAAATGTTTGGAACAGACAGACAAACAGCCTTTATTAAGTTGTCCGAGTAACGGTGAGAATTTTTTGGTTTAATTAGACAATTTGTAGGGGATTTGTCTGTAAAAATATTCCTTACTCTTCCAACCATGAAATAACAAAATTAGATAGAATTGAATACGAATGTGCTCATGAAGACTGAGACTGCCTTAGTAGTTTCATTTTGTCTTGAAAAATGTCCCATTAAAATGCCCCAACGTAGGTTCAAATTCTAACACAAAGCTTGAACCAACACCAACCGGTGAAAAACATCATGAGGAAACCATAACATAGTGATAGTACGTTGAAAATCTACCGCCAAGCACATAACGGTATGTTCCGGCAGCCTCACTTCAGGGCCAGTTCCATTCCACATTCCAGGCTACGTGTGCTTTCACCACACCGTTACTTTAACAGCAGGTAAGCTGTGGTCAAACTCACAGCTTGTCAATCATAAAAAAAACGTAACGTAGAGTCTTGCAGTAACAATATACGTAGGGCAGCTGGAAGCGATAACTAGTCTGGATGGCATGTCTTAGAAGAGGCCTTAGTCCAACAGTGGCCAAAATTTGGTAATGAAAGTAGTTACGAAACCTACAACCGATATCGCAATTTCATATTTACCAATCCATTCATTTTTACACCCCGTTCATCAAAAATCCCCTTTGGGGCTAGCTTGTTCGTTCCAGGATACTCGGTAACTCCCCGAGAACAATTTTATATCTCAGGGGGTATGTAGTTATAAGTTATCTCCCCGTCGATTTACACAATTAGTTATGGTGTTCGATTATAAGGGTTGTGATTTTTATAGGGGTGGATTTTATGGGGTTTCTTTCGAATATTGTAACGAAATGCTTGTTTGTAATTGGTTTTATGTTAGAGGTGAAGAACTGATAATAATTTGATAACAGGGTTTTTTTTCTTTTCAAAATTTTGCTTACATCTCAGTGTAAATTATTACTGTATAAATCTACAGTAATTTTTACGTAAGTTTTATACGTAAATAAATAAAAAATAGGCTCGGAAACTACTGGACCGATCTTCATAATTCTTTCATTATTAGAATGCTACATTATCCGTGATGGGCATAGGCTATATTTTATTTAAAAAACAATTAGGGATCCGTCTGGAAAATCCAATAATGGAACCCAAGCTGTAAAAAAATTTGAAAAAATCCTTACTTAGCATGCGTAGCGAAAACTATTGACAAAAGAATAAAGTGACGTTTATAGAGCAAATTGACAGCTACAAGTAAGTCCGCAATATCATATGTCTAACTATTACAGTTGTCATCTACATCTTATAAAGAGGAAAGATTTGATTTTTTGTTTGTTTGTTTGTCTTGAATAGGCTCCGAAAAGTTTTGTTTTCCCGTGCGAAGCCGGGGCGAGCTGCTAGCACAATATAATTATGTTAATTTTCAAAATTCAAATCGAGAGTCAACAATGTAAGTATCAAAACAGGCAGGATGCGGTCAAATGCGAATCTATTACAAAAAAAAAAAGAATCAAATACCATACAAGTATTTTATGTTTAATGTTCTCACTGCTCAGTAAACAATTATGTAAAAATATACGCGTACCGACGTCGCGAGCGGCACCGTCAATCTGCCGCGGATGCGATTGTGTTCAAATACACGCGACGTATCATCCTCCTTGTTTAGTTGGAAGGATGTGGCACACTAGGATTCAAAGGATTCCAGTCTGTACTTGATCGAAGAAAAATGAATTGGCGTACCATCAGCGTCTTAGCTTAAACTTCGCCAAAATGACAGCAGCAGTTTTCCATGTCTTTATTAAACGACTCAAAAAAGGAAGAGGTTCTCAATTCAAAAAAAAAAAAAAATCGACTGTATTTTTTTAAAATGTTTTTTACGCGATTATTCTGCTAATTGCTTGCTATATGGGGGTCAAACTTGGGCATTAACAGAACAGCTAGAACCGAGGTAAAAATTTGTCAAAACGGAATAGAGAGAAGCACTAGGAGTTAAAAGAAAGGAACGAGAAAAATTAATCAACATAAAAAAAACGAAATTCAAGGATGCATACACATTATATAAACAGTTAAAGTGGAGATGCACAGGACACATGACACATGAGAGAAAAAAAAGAAAAACGGACAAGACTAGTGACAGATTGGTACCCCCGAGATGGCAAAAGAAACAGAGGTAGTCAGACTATGAGATGGGAGGACGATATTAGAAAAGTAGCTGGTTCAGCATGGACTTGCACAGCAAAATATAGGATTGAATAGAAATCTTTAGAGGAGGCCTTTGTCGAAGATAAGCTGTAGTAGATTAATAACCGTTAGCCGATATATTCATTCATTTGTGTTTCATTTCGCAAACAAAATTAAACACAATCTTTCTGTTCGCTGTGGGAAATGTCCTACAATATTTATTACTGTTATGACATATTAGCTGCGCCGCGCGGTGCTACCCGCTACATGTTTTCGGGATAAAAAGTAGCCTATGTTTTAATCCAGAGTGTCAACTATCTCCATACCAAATTTCATCCAAATCCATTGAGTAGTTTTTGCGTGAAAGAGTAACAAACATCCATCCAAAGTTTCACATTTATAATATTAGTAGGATTACATTAAAAGCTTGTATAGAAAGCTAAAACACTATAGCAATACCGTTTAGATCCAGCAACCTTCTAGATTAGTTTTTGTTGATTGTAATTTGTTTTATGTGTTGAATAAATAAATAAATAAGATATTCCTTTCTTCCTATACTACCACCCTAAGGTAGTAGCAAATTCAACTTTAGCCAAATCTACAGTAGCTCATCGGTATACGCTGTAGTGTCGGACTCGTGGGACATTTGCGAGTCAAATCCGCTGATAGCCATGGAGAGGAGGCTGCTGTAGAAGGAGACTCACGGGAGAATTTCACCACACGCTTTTATTCGAACGAACTCTTTCAAAAAGAAGCAACATCTATTGATTTAACACTTTACTACTGACACTACGAAGTGCTCGATGTAAATCCAAAATCTAGTAAAATAGTTCAAAATACGCTCAGTGTCGCCATCTAGGCGGTTGACACGCAAGCATGACATGCGCTTGTAACTAGAAAATATATATAAACAGCTTATGGTAATGTTGCCACTACTTTACTAAAGCATGACTGGACTAGACTGACACCGGCTGGACTTGACCAAGACTGAACTTTTACTACTTTTTAACTTATGAAACTTGATAATATTTAAAAAAAAACTTTTAACACTAGCAAATGCACAAAATGCGACGCCAAAATCAAAGAAGAAGATAAATTTGAAATTCACTTATTATTTAGTGGATGTTTGTTTTTTGCATATGCACTATTTTTTAAATCTCAATTCTCATAAATGAGTACATATTTTTTCCACGACTGCCCAAAAAAGAAGTGTTATGTTTTCTGGGTGTATGTTTGAATGTGAGTTCCTTTAAATAGATAAATATCGTAGGACATTACACACAGCGTCATATGACCCCGAACAAACAAAAACCAACTTTTCAATGCATAAACATATTATCTGGACTGCAATGACCTACATGACCCCAAGTGATACGGCCTTCAATTTTTTGAAAATTTTAATGTCAGTTTTAAGTTTTTTTTTCTTCGATTTTGGTGTGCATTTTGCGCATTTGCCAGTGTCAAGTATTTTGATATTTTCAAGTATCATGAGTTTAAAAGTAGCCAAAGTCCAGCCCGTGTCAGCCAAGTCCAGTCATGCTTTAGTAAAGACTTTACGACTTTATAAGCTTCGATGGAGTTTTGGAAGCAACACGAAATATCATGTTTTACCACATTATATCACTTTTCCACACTCGCGCTTGTAATTCGTTATTTTATGGATAAAACACCACAATTTCTAAACTCAAAAAAACACTAGTTTTGGAAAAAAATACAATGGGGCTACACGACTCTTTCCGCTTTCCCGCCAAAAGCCCCAGTTTTAAGTTTGGCTGCATTATTCAATGTGAATGTATCTAAATACATGGCAGCCCTGTTGGTTCATTGGTAGTATGTCTGCTTCGAGAGCTGAAGGGCGTGGGTTCGATTCCCACTCAGGACTAACATTTGTGTGACTAACATCGATGTTTCTTTTGTTCTATGTCTAGGTGTACTGTATGTATTATAAGTATGTATTTACAAAAAAAAGTATTTAAGTATTCTATCAGTAAGTTATCTGTCTTCTATAGCACAAGGTTTGCTTAGTTTGGGGTCAGATGGCGCTATGTGTAACGTCCTGCGATATTTATTTATTTATTTAGTGTTTTTACACTGAGGCCAAACAGCCCACCGTATGTTTCCACTTATTATGGACGACCTGTCCATCTTGGGCCCTTCTCGTTTTGGCAGCGGTAACGACTCGAGGATTTGTTACCCCGCGTCACTTTGATTAAGGGCCCCGTGGCCCCGGGATATGACCGTTTGCCTGATTTACGATTAAATAATTGCATACGCGATTCGTTATAAAAATACAGTCCACTCTTTTATCTTCATGAGCTAAGTATTTATAACCGCTTACGTCATACTCGTAAGTTATGTCAGTGTCAGAGTTGTAAGTGAGTTTAACATCAGGTGAGCTGTAGTCAAACACTTAGTCAATCAAACATTCAAAAAAAAGCTAACAGGATAGTGAAATATGTACTGCAAATGTTTCACTAAAGTAAATATTATCTACATCTAAACCAATATTATAAAGAGGAAAGATTTTTATTTTTGGATTTTTGTATGTTTGTAACGAATAAACTCAAAAACTACTGGAAAGATTTAAAAAAATCTTTCAACGTTGGGAAGGTACACTATCCCCGGGTGACATAGGCTAATTTTTATCCCTATATTCCTACGAGAATGGGAACTACGCGGGTGAAACCGCGAGGCGTCCGCTAGTAAATTTATAAAATCATTTTGCTTTTCAGATGTACAAAAAAATTGTATCCCTTACAACTCGTAACGAGATAACCGCGACAACCCCCACGGGAATACACCATGGGGGTGGAATCATGGAGCAATTAACTTATCCATAGCATCAACCGACCCCTGACAACCATTTAGAGAAGATAACTTTATTATTAGTCAAGTTATAGTTAAGTTACGGTTAAGCTACGCCGTTTGTGCATTAGGCTACAAGAAATGGCACAAACTACCTAAATATGTGTCTTGTGTGTGTGTAAAATGTATTACAAATTGACAATTGATTTGATATTTTTATATTGTCATTGCATGTATTATTTTTAAGGAAACTTTTAATTCCTTATTACGCTGCAATGGTCATGGGCAGGCGTTATCTCTTACCGTCAGGAGAGCGTCTCGTTCGTCTCATTATTTTTCACATTAAAAAAAAAAAAATTAAAACTAATTATTTTAATTGTTACTCGTACATAAGTATTTAATCAAACGTTTAGAGAATGCTTCAAGTGACTAGAATGCTGGCATCTACTTTGGTCAAAAGCTTAGCATTGCCATCCAGCGTGACAATGATCATGGACAGGCGTTATCTCTTACCATCAGGAAAGCGTCTCGTTCGGCTAATTTACTATTACATAAAAAAATATTATACATAATGCATAATTATTTTTGTAAACAAATAAATAATAACAATACACACAACTTTGTATAGTAAAACAGAATTGAAGGCATCACTGCTTTGGCGCTCATTACTTTGAGACCTTCGATGGTTAGTCTCAACAGCCCAGTAATTTTGCTAGCTACAGTACTCTAATAATAGTAATAATTATGTCAATTATTAACACAAAAATATAATATAAAATCTAAATCCACCGAACGAGCCCGCCACTAACAGTACCCAAAAACCCCAAAACGAAACACCAACCGAAATTGTAGTCGGGTTATTTTTTTTCTAGTTACTATCTCATGTTTTCAATAATTATGCTAATATTATAAATGTGAACGTTTGTATGTTTATATGTTTGATCTAAATTGTTATAAGTTAAGTGAATAAATGTCAATGAGGTTCTCGGAATCCTCATTTATGTGTCGCACATAAACGGAGCCTCCGCTGTAGTATGTTCGTTGTTGTTAGATTGGGTTAATTACTCGTATAGGTATAGTTTTATTCATTAAAGTGTAATTGTAAGATTTTTTTTGTACATGTGACTTGCATTTAGCATTATTGTTATTTATGTAATAATATTACTGATCCAATAAATATTACTGATTTACTAAACTTATTAACTCTAAGGAAACCGAAACTAAAACAGTTCTTGACATATATAACGATTCTTGCAATGTTGTTCGAGTGTTTTTCTAATAACTGAGGTGTCGCCTCATGTACGAACGTTCTTGCAGTAGTTAAGTTACAGATCATGTGGGCAGATAGCGTGGCTATTCATTTTGATAATTGTAAATCGTTGTCAAATGGATCCCATTAGATTCTATGGGTTTTGATTGTTTATTTGAAATTGATGGGATTTTAGAAAGGACGACAATTGTGGTATTGTACGAATTAATAGACTACAAGACCAAGTTTAATTGAGCCGGATATTCCGATTGCACTATTATTATTTTTTTTTACTTACCTGATGGTAAGTGGCGGTGTGATTGAAGGTGGTAAGCACAACTAGCCTGAAATGCAACTGACTCTCAAGCGAGGCTGCCGGAACACACCGTTAGGTGCTTGGAAACAGACTTTCAATTTGCGGGTGGTAACTAGCCAGCCGAACACTAGAATTGCCTACCTTGATAAAGTTTCCATATGTTTTTAATAGCGATGATAGCTCAGTGGTTAGCGCGGTAGGTTCGCATGCCGAAGGGCGTGAGCTTGAGCTGCCGGTGAAGGAAAACATCGTGAGGAAACCATAGCACGGTGGTAGGGTACTTTCTAGTACTCGACTGGCTAGCTACCACGCTCAAGTTGAAAATCTGCCGCCAAGCATCTAACGGTTTGTTCCGGCAGCCTCACTTAAGAGCCAGTTCCATTCCAAGTGTGCTTTACCATCTTCGACCACACCTTCACTTAACATCAGGTGAGATGTGGTCAAACACCTTGACTATCAACCATAAAAAAAAGTGGCAGTGTGCAGGGCACATAGCACGCAGAACTGAACTGATGGGGCTGCAAAGTTCTGGAGTGGAGACCACGGACCGGCAAGCGCATCACAGGACGTCCACCCACCCACAAGGTAGATAGGAACGCGCCGGATGCGAGCCGCTTCCAACCGGTCTTTTGCGTCAATGGAAGAGGCCTACGTCCAGCAGTGGACGTCCTACGACTGAAATGACGATGATGATGCGATGCCAGCATTCTGGTCACCTGAAACGTTTGCATAGATTGCAAAATTAATTTTCGACTCAACATCCTTGAAAATAGCATTCATTTTCTCTATTTTCACCTACATACAAAGTTCAATGTCCCTCTAAGCCTTAAATCTCGCTTGAATACACATTATCTCCTACGAAATGGCACTATGCAGATTTTCTCTCTTGCAGAGAAAATCAATAGAACTTCGCGCGACAAAGACAGCTGTGTTTACCTACGCGAGTAAACGGGACAGATATATATCGCTGTTCTGAAAATGTAAGCTAGGATTCTGTAAAATATCTTTAAAAAAATGTAGACTTAGTCGTATTGAAATAAAGTTGATGTTTCTTTGCAGATGTGATTTAAGGGGTTGTCGAATCTAAGGGAAATGTTACTATGACTCTGTGTGTATAGAGATCATTCTTGCTAAACAGTTTTCAAATGAATTTTCTTCTAATTGGTAGCGATTTCATAATGGTGATAAATAGCAAGTAATAGTATTAATTTTGTTCTGTTGAACAGCGTAATAAAATTTCCTATGAGTATTTACTTTACTAATAAGATTTAATGCTGTAACTATAATTGGTTTAATGACTTATTAATGTTTCTTTTTGATAATTTACAAATCTTCTCAAAAGTCTTTTTACAGTGTTTCACCACAGCTCACCTGATGGTAGTGACGGTGTGGTCGAAGATGGTAAAGCACACTTAACCTGGAATTGAACTGGCTCTCAAGTGAGGCTGTAGTGTATGTGGAAGTGAATTTGTGCTCGTCACATAAATATTTGTCCTAAGTGGGAATCGAACCCACGTCCTACTTTGGAGCAGACATACTGCTAAATAAGCTATCAGGGCACTTAAACGACAAAGAACCGCTTCTTTGTTACAGTTTTATTACTGATCTAGCTGCGCCCCGCGGTGTTACTAGCTTCATGTTTTCGGGATAAAAAAGTAGCTTATGTGTTAATCCAGGGTCTCAGCTACCTCCATACCAAATTTCACTTAAATCCATTCAGTAGTTTTTGCGTGAAAGAGTAACAAACATCCATCCATCCATCCAAACTTTTACATTTATAATATTGGTGGGATTGATTTTAATGGCATTTCAAAAATAAATTAATGGAAAAAAATAGTTTTTATCTGAATGGGCAAATACATAAAAAAGTACATGACAGAGGTGCGTGCCGTAGGATTCAAACCTGTGGGACTTTGGAAATCAAACTTGGTCTCCGAACTAGGCTGCCGAAACTTCTAACTTATCACTTTTTTATGCTCAAATAAATTATTTTAGTTATTTATTTTCTTAGTTTTTTTTACATTAAATATACAAAACAAGAAACGTAAATAATATAAAAAACTTAAAAACTTGGGTGCCGCCGGCAGCGCCTAGGGCTGCAGAGTGAGGAACCTCCGCACATTGCGCGCCGTGTCAAGGATCACTGCCTTTTGAAGCTGACCCATGACCCAACCGTCTAGTAGATGTTGGTCGAGACTCTTCGCTATAAGACCGTTCACCGTGACGACTATCAGGACAATGATCGTCGAATCAACATCCCACATGACGGTTATCTCGTGAGCCAAGTCGAAGTACTTGCTGAGCTTGTCCTTCTCGGCCTTCACGAGATTCTCGTCATGTGGGATGGTGATGTCGACGAGCACTGTTGGGCTCGGTCGACCACCACCATATCAGGCTTATAAATTATTATTAATACTTATTAACTATTTTTTTTCTTATGACCTTATTGTTATTACAATCTAGCCTAGTTGAGACTAATAAGTAATTTTAGTAAAACTCAAATTGCTAAGTAGATTATAAAAGCTAAAAAATGGAAGCAATCAATTGGATTATTACTGGATATTTTTTTAATTGAATTTGAATTAATTGGATTTGCTGTATGGAAGCAATAAATATCTTGAATCTTGAAGCTTAAACTTATCTATGTAATTGACATATGTGTATGTATGATACATTTTTAATTCGAAAATCATCATCATTTAGTTAAGAGGAGAAACGACAGATCCATCTACAATAAATACAAATCCTGGAGCACAAACGACCCACAAAATTCGCACAATTAAAGTCCTCATAAACTCCAGGCGTATCTCTAACCACTTCGCCAATTACATTAAAATAAGAGCATTAAGTTTAATTGGGTATAAAGTTGGCTGCCCCTTAATAGGTCCCTCCTATCCGTCGCACTAACACATGAATCGGGACGCTGTGATTGGTCGATTCGGTGCGCACATGGTGTAGCGATTTGTGCTATGCAGATGCGATGTACAGGATGGTGGAAAATGCGAAAAGGTTTTTTCATGTTTTCTCAAATGATTTGTATGAAAAATACTGCTGTTTAAAATGGAAACGCTCTTGATGTTAAAAAATAACGCATGTGCATTGCAGCGTTATCCATAACTTTGATTAAAAAAACAAAGTTAAGGGTTTCGCTGCTTTGGCGTTTGTTACTTTGAAACATTTCATGATGAATCATCCATCATCATCTGCCAGATCATTTCTTAGGAAATGATCTGGCTTCTAATTAGAGGGTTCGAATCCCACAACACATTCTTTTCCAAGTTATGTGCGTTTTCCCAATGACTTCAGTCCGAAAGTTCATAAAAAATGTTCTCAAAGATATGTGAAATTTGCCAACCCCCACCTGGCCAGGGTACACGAGCCTTGAATCAGCTTTTTTTATGGCCAAGCTAAGTTTTTTTTTTTTTTTCAAGAAAGGCTGCCAGAAGACATAGTTAGGTTCTTAGCGGCAGATTTTCAATTTGAAGGTGGTAGCTAGCCAGCCGGGTACTAGAAAATACCCTACCACCACGCAATGGTTTCCTGGCGATGTTTTCCTTCACCGGCAGCTCAAGCTCATTGTCAGCAGTAACCATTGATCTATCATTGCTACACACAGCTGATCAGTCCTTTCTACTACCGGACGGCTAGACTAAACGCGACCATAGCATCATTCGCTGTGCGAATGAAAAATATGGAATCAAAACGCTGATAGGACCACCTCTGAAGTATGATCTATCAATTAAAAAAGAATCATCAAAATTAATTCATAATTAGAGGAATGATCGCGTACAAAAAAAGTCATACAGTCGAATTAGAACATCCAACTTTTTAAATCGGTTAAAAATAATAATAATGAGAGACATCTTAAGAGACTCTCGCTAGACAGTTGGGTCAAGGGTCAGCTTCAAAAGGCAGTGATCCTTGACACGGCGCGCATTGTGAGGAGGTTCCTCGCTCTGCAGCCCTAACCACCGGCAGCTTGAGCCCTGCCCCGCTGCCGGCGGCACGCTAGTTTTTAAGTTTTTTTATGTTTTATATTCAAAGTAAAAAATTTAAAAAATAAGAATTCAAATAAATACCGATGAATAATAATAATAAATTTAAAGGCGGTTCAGATGTTTGCGAGTTACGATACCACAGACAGAAACACTTATAACACCCCTCTTTTCATGTCGTGGGCTATAAATTTACTATAACGTTTTAATATTTTTCACGTAGGACTCCCTGTACATAGGTACAATCCTCTCAGTAATGACACGTTTAGCCGGGGGCGGGGAGCGAGACGAGTGGGAGGACGGGGATGGGGTGGAGGACTTAAGAGTAACTACGTAATCATGGATGTGTGACACTTGGCTAGACGGACAGAATTTTCATTGCATGTTTCAGTTTTGATCGCGTTTTACAAGACTTTTTGTAACGATGATAGCTCAGTGGCTTAGTAACCAGCTTGGTCGGTTCACACGTCAAAGGCGTGGGCTGAGACCTCAACAATGGGCTTGAACTGCCGGTCAAGGAAAACATCGTGAGAAAACCATAGCATGGTGATAGGATATTTTCTGGTACTCGGTTAGCTAGCCACCTCAAGTTGAAAATCTGCTGCCAAGCACCTGACAATGTGTTCTGGCAGCTACAGTTAAGAGCCAATTCCATCCATGCTAGGTGCACCGCCACTTAACAATATTACGGTTTAAGAATCATTTAATCTCATAAAAATTAAAAGTAATTTACTTGAGATTACATATTAAGGTAAATGTACCGTAAGTGTACAGTAATGTTAACACACTACTGCTTAGCGGCAGAATATCTGGTACTGCTGTGGTACCTACCTAGACGACCTCTTTCAATAGTGTGTAAACATTACTGTGTTCCGGTTCGAAGGGTACTGCAGCTAGCGAAATTACTGGGCTGTTGAGGCTAACCATCAAAAGTCTCAAAGTAATGAGCACCAAAGCAGCGATGTTCTTTGGATAGACATTGTTTTACTTACTCTGTGTATCGCTGCAATGGTCATGGACAGTTGTTATCTCTTACAATTAGGAGAACGTCCCGTTAGTCTCATAATTTTTAAATAAAAAAATACGCATTTCATGGGGAACCCGAGTAAAGCTGTGTGTTCCAGCTAGTATCTGTGAAGTGTATTGCGATCACGTTCCCAGCTGCCGCTTACTCTAAGAGCGTGGTAATAGAAGCAAACACACCCTACCACCCCTACATCTCCTATCTTGTAAGGGTATGATCACCGACACAAGTCATTAGAAATCAAAATCAACAGTTATTTGTTATACAAGAGTGCAAAGTTGCTTTTTAACCGCGTGCTCAATTTTGATGACCGAGCAAGCAAAGGATTCTAAAATTGAATGATTAAATTTCAAAAATTAGAATTCTGAGTGTTTTTTTTTTTACGTTTGACAGGCTAGGTGTTTGACCACAGCTCACCTGATGTTAAGTGAAAGTGTGGTCGAAGATGGTAAAGCACACCTAGCCTGGAATGGAACTGGCTCTCAAGTGAGGCTGCCGGAACACGCCCTTAGATGCTTGGCGGCAGATTTTCAACTTGAGGGTGGTAGCTAGCCAGCTGAGTACTAGAAAGTACCCTACCACCATGCATGCTATGGTTTCCTCATGATGTTTTCCTTCACCGGCAGCTCAAGCTCATTGTTGGGGTTTGATCCCACGCCCTTGGGCATGCGAACCGACCGCGCTAACCACTGGGCTATCATCGCTACAAATAATTTAAAGAGCACGAGGTGAAAAATCTTTGCACTCGAGTGCAACACGGTACTTTTGATCCCACCTCAGCGAGGAAATGACTAAATGCAAAAAAATCTTTTACAATCACAAGATACTTTTATTTCAGTTAATGTATTAACTACTACATTAACAATTTGAAGTGAAAAGAAAATTGCGCGCGCAAACCAAATTATATTCACTGCCTTGGTAGCTAAGTTGGTAATAACTATGTTTCAAGAGTTGACGGGTGCGGGTACAGTTCCTACCCAGGACAAACCTTTGAGCTTGTACTTGATGACAAACCTTAGCTACCCAGTCAAGTACTAGAAAGTACCCTACCACCATGCCATGGTTTCCTCACGATGTTTTCCTACACCGGCAGCTTAAACTCATTGTTGGGTTTTGAGCCCACGCATTTCGGCGGCATGTAAACTGACTGCGCTAACCACTGAACTATGAGTCAAATGGAACATGGAATATGTTCCATTTGACTTTTATGCAATAGGATGAAAATGTAATTAAGGAGCAGTATGCCAGGTCCCTCATCGCTGTTCGTGCAGGGAAGTAGCGGATCGCCTCGGCCACCACGCGCTTTCATGCAGTAGGAGTGCTGGGCGTATATCGCGGCACGCCAGCTTAAACGACGTCATCCGTCGGGCTTTTGTCAGTGCCGGCGTCCCATCAGTTTTAGAACCAAACGGACTGATGCGTGACGACGGCAAGAGACCCGACGGGATGACCCTTATCCCTTGGAAGATGGGACGGCCTCTTGTGTGGGACGCCACTTGTGTCGACACCTTGGCGCCGTCTCATCTTCCTGTGACTTCGGGACAAGCTGGTGCTGCCGCATCTAAAGCTGAAAACCTCAAACGGCACAAATATAGTTATTTGGATAGAATGTATCTTTTTGTGCCGTTTGGGGTTGAAACTTTAGGTCCGTGGGGGCCGGCCGCTCTCGAACTGTATCGGGACCTGGCCAAACGTCTAGAGGAGGCTTCAGGTGACCAGAATGCTGGTATCTACTTTGGTCAAAAGATAAGCATTGCCATCCAGCGTGGCAATGTTGCCAGCATTCTGGCCACATATCCCTCCTCTGACGGTTTTTTAGACTAAGTTTTTTGTATACATTTTGTAAATAGAATAATTTAAGGTATTTTTTTATTTTGTTTAATATATAATTGTTCAAAATTAAGTAGATACAGCTTATTTTAAATACTAGCTACGCCGCAGTGCTAGTTATCCGCATGTTTTCGGGACAAAAAGTAGCCGATGTGCTAGTTCAGGGTCTCAGCTACCGGTAGCGGACGAATGCGCAAGCGTGCCCGAAACCTCGACTAAAAGTGTTGAGATGGAACACCCCAGGGTTTTTAGTGGGTAGGCCGTCATATTGACGGAGAGTCCCACATAACCACCCTGCCACCCCTGTGGCGGGTGGTATCCATTAAGGATTTCCCTGGGTAAAAAAAAAAAAAGGGTCTCAGCTACCTCCGTACCAAATTTCATTTCAGTTTAATACTTTTTGCGTGAAAGAGTAACAAACATCCATCCAAACATTCGCATTTATAATATTCGTGGGATTAGTTTTTTTCACAAGTGTACTTCTCAAGTTGAGGGGGTGTTTACCAAGTAGCTACTCGGTAAATGGGATCGAAGATGTGCTGTTTGTCTCGCTCTATCGTCGTTGTCTCCTTCACTCTTAATTATCGAGTTTAGTTGTATTGAGCGTAATTATGTTTGCTTGGGACTGGCGTGGATTGATAGAATTGTTAATAGCTAAGTAAGTACCTACCTTTACTTTTTTACTTGGTGATCTCCTTAGCAGGAGTTCGTCTAGTAGTAGGTACCACCGCAGTGCCAGTTATTCTGCCGCTAAACAGTTGAGACTAATCATCGAGTCTCAAAGTAATGAGCGCCAAAGCAGCGATGCTGTGGACTTTGTTACTCAAAGTTCTGAGTATCGCTGCAATGGTCATGAAAGAGTGTTATCTTTTACCATCAGGAGAGCGTCTCGTTTGTTTCAATGTCAAATAAAATCAATGCATATTTAATCTAGTTTTGGAGATATTGATTTGATACTTTTGCGCGTGGGTTCGATTCCCACCTAGGACAAACATTTTGTAGTATAAATGAAATGTTTGTTCTGCCTCTGGGTGTTCTGTATTTATTATAAGTAAGTATGTATTTACAAAAAAATAGTATTTAAGTGTTCTATTCAGTTATCTGACTTCCATAGTACAAGCTTTGCTTAGTTTGTGGTCAGATAGCGCTGTGTGAAATGTCCTACGATATTTTTTTTAACGGAACGTTGTTGTGGATAGAAAGTTCTATAATTAAGTACTTTTTGCGAACAAATACCATCTTTAAGGGTTTTATGACAGTTTTTTTTTAAATTAAAACTTACCTAACAAATAATAATAAGCAACCTATAAAATCAGTTTTAGAGAAAAAAAAACCGGAAAAACAATAAATTATTTCTAGAAAACTCTATCCAGTAACTTATAAGCAGTAAGACCAATTTACAGTTTACTACTAGATATCGTATGACACAACAAAAGCTCTTGTAATTGCCTGAAACCTGACACCAATCGTCACCATGGGACTAATGGTGGCGAGGATACCGTGAACATAGATATGCCGTAACATTCATCTATTAAGCTTAACGCTGACTTGCTCAGATTGCTAAGTCGTTTTTTTCCATTCAAAATTATAATACGTCTAATTTTTCAATTTCAAAAAATACCTTGTTATGATTTCAGCAGAATTTGAAATGTATTTTAAATTAAGCAAAGTAACACTTCAAATTACGTAATATCATTTTAAATTTTTTATTTATTTATTTTATATTATTTCCAACATAGGTACTTATAAATAAATATAGTCAAAAACACTGATTGCATATCAATGGCACAAAAAACTTATTTAAATGTCAGTAGGTACATTTTTTTTTGTCAATAATTATTTCGGGAAAGTTCATTATCTGCTTCTTTATTGACCGAGGTTAGGGAACGTAATGAGGCGGAGAAGTAGTGTTAGGTTAGATTAGTTTCATGCAGATTTCTTTTTTTAAAACGGGGTAACGTAAGGATCGTAAAAATATAATATTTAAAGGATGAAGGGGACGTGATTTTTTTGCGTTCCCGCCAAAATTCATCGATACCTATTTTTTAGTTGTCAGTGTCAAGTGTTTTATATTTCCAAGTCTCAAAAGTTAAATAAGTTGCCTCGAAGACATAGTTATAGTCAAAGTCCAGTCTTGGTCAAGTCCAGTACATGTCAGTCAAGTCCATTCATGCTTTAGTAAAGTAGTGGCGACTTTACTATATAGCTTCGATGGAGTTTTGGAAGCAATACAAAAAGTCATGTTTCACCACATCATACTTTCCCACACTCACGCTTGTAATTCGGCACTTTATGAATAAAACACCACCATTTTTATGCATAAACACTCGACAAAACACGAGTTTTGGAAAAAAATACGACGGAGCGACACGACTCTTCCCGCGTTCCCGCTAAAAACTCCATTGAAACATTCGTCCATGACATTATTGTTCTTTTTTTTTAAACTGTTTCCCACTTGGCCAATTGGCCATTCTCTGTTCATGTACCCATCTCCATTCTTTGTCGCGGAACATAAACAAGGTAACGCGATGCTTCCAATCTCGGTTTATCGCCACCAGTTCGGTACTGGATCGTAAATTTAAGCGATAGATTCGTCCTGGCAGGCACACGCCGCTTGGTACCGTCAAGAAAATAATAATCGCATGGCACAAATATGTAATCGGTAAGAAACCAAAATTGTATTAAAAAAAATATCTGTCAAAGTTTTGGCCGCAATGCAGATAACGGTCAAGCAATCATCCCACTAATATTTTAAATGTAAAAGTTTGGATAGACGGATGAATGGATGGGTGTTTGTTACTCTACTGGTAAATTCGGATAAAATTTGTTGTGGAGGTAGCTGAAACTCTGGATTAACACATAGACTAAAAATATGCTACTTTTTATCCTGAAAACATATAGAAAAAAAGAAAGAAAACTTTTTTTTTAATTATTGTAGCGGATAACACCGCGGGGCGCAGCTAGTGTTTTATATTTAATATATTCAGTAATTATTTTCTTATTTTTTACTCTGTATCATCACTAGACAGTTTCAAATAAAAACATTGCTCAGTAAAAGAAAATTTCTTGGCAGCAAAATGAATTTAAAAAGCAAGAAAAACATGGCCCAAGTGTATCGCGCCATTCTGCCAATTCTATTCAATATGTCAGCTGCAGTAAAATAAAATGGACTAGAAAGGAAGACCATAAAAGTTGGATGGCCGCAACTCTGTATGGCGGATCCGTATGGGGATAACTACTTATTTGTTTTGGGATATTACAAACAGTAAAGTTCTAGCTGAGTTTTGGCGGGAACACGGGAAGAGTCGTGTCGCTCCGTTGTATTTTTTTCCAAAACTAGTGTTTTGTCGAGTGTTTATGCATAAAAATGGTGGTGTTTTATTCATAAAGTGCCGAATTGCAAGCGCGAGTGTGGGAAAATGATACAATGGGGTGAAACATGACTTTTCGTGTTGCTTCCAAAACTCCATCGAAGCTTTATAGTAAAGTCGCCACTACTTTACTAAAGCATGACTAGACTTGACTGACACAGACTGGACTTGACTAAGACTGGACTTTGACTATAACTAGCTACGAGGACGCTTGTTTAATTTTTGAAACTTGAAAATATATAAATACTTGACACAGGCAAATGCTAAACGCGACGCCAAAACTAAAGAAAAAAAAAAAAAAGTTCTAGCTATAAGTATGATTTGTCAATAGCGAACCAATGCTAGCAGAGCTTATGAAAACCAACACGAAACGAAAGAGATAATTTTAATCGCCGTTGCTTCTCATTAGCTGCAGCCTTAATCACTGATGTTTTTTTTAGTAGTTCCCGTTGCAGCGGGAATACAGAGATAAAATAATTCCATGTCACTCAAGGATAGTGTAGTTTCCCAACGGTGAAAGAATTTTTGAAATCGGTCCAGTAGTTTATGAATTCATTACAAACATATTTATAAAAATCCAAAAATACAACTCTTGCCGCTTTATAGGTAATATTAGTGTAGAATAGATAAACGCACCCATCCAGATGTTACTCCAAGAGTACGAGGAGACTGTCTGACGTATAATTATTGTCACACGTCCTTCGGCGAACCGACCGCGTTAACCCCTGAGCTATCATCGCTACAAAACGTAAATTTATTATAATCGCGAAGACATTTATTTTACGTTTCCGTTGTATTTTTTGTGGCATTAATTTAAATAAGATAACACATATAAATATAAACTTTTTATCATTTCAGCCGTAGGACGTCCACTGCTGGACATAGGCCTCCATTGGCTTCCATAAAGACCGGTTGGAAGCGGCTCGCATCCAGCGCGTTCCTGCGGTCTTTACTAGGTCGTCTGTCCACCTTGTGGGCGGACGTCCTACGCTGCGCTTGCCTGTCCGTGGTCTCCACTCCAGAACTTTGCAGCCCCATCGGCCATCAGTTCTGCGCGCTATGTGCCCTGTCCACTGCCAATTCAACTTGCTAATCCGTTGGGCTATATCAGTAACTATGGTTATGAATTTTTAGGGTCGTAAAATTAGCAACCTATTAGTCAAATATAATTTTTTTAAGTAATAAATAAGTAATAGTAGTAGTAGTAGTTGTATTAGTAGTAATAATTATTTTCTTTCTTTCTTTCTTTAAATTGCTTTATCAACGAGCACCTTTTTATAACGCACGGTCTTAAAAATTACTTACCCTTTTCAACGCCTTACATAGCACGAATTATTTGCTTATATCCTCGATACAGATTGAAAAACCCTAACCCGACTTCAAATTGAATCGTGTGTTATACAAAAAGAAAGAAAGGCCACCGAATTTACATCGGATTGCAAGTAAACCACTCGATTGAAAACTCGGTGAGGGTAAATTCGCACCAAGACAAAAGATTGCAAATTCGTTTCACATTTCATCCGAATTTATGTTTTTTACTTGGTGCTAGATCTCCTTAGCAGGAGGTCGTCTAGGTAGGTACCACCGCAGTACCAGATATTCTGCCGCCAAGCAGGAGCGTGTAAACATTAGGTACTGGCTTGGCTGCTAGAGACCTTGTTTTATAACATTGTAGAGTATTTCAAGCTTAAAGATTATTGAATTACTAGTAAGTAATTATGTTTTTTTTTGTCATGTCATTTATATTGATAATATTTTTCTATATTATGTAGACATGTCTGTATATTGGCATACCTTATTTTTGACATTTTTGTTTTGACATGTTGTTGTTTTAAAACTCATCTAATGACATATTTGAAATTTTGAATTGACTTGTAACATTGGTGTTATCAGTAAAATATTTGTATTTTTACTGTGTTCCGGTTTGAAGGGTACTATGGCTAGCGAAATTACAGTTGAGACTAACCTTCGAATGTCTCAAAGTAATAGCGAAATTGGCCCAAGAAAGTTTCCAAGGCCAAGGGCGAGTGTGCTTACATCCTCGACGAAACCGACAGCAGTCCTTGTTTTGTATTATTATTTACACGACTACCAAAAAAAAAGGAGTGCAATGTTTTCAGCGTGCATCTATGTTTATATGAGAGTAACTTTATTCCACCATAACTTATAAAATCCTGAACAAATTCGGATGTATCTTTAGAATCCTTACATCATCACCACTGGCTATAATTTTATTGAAAATATTATTTTATAAGCGTTTTTTTAATAAGCCAGTTTTTTTAATATAAAGTCTATGTAAATCGCAGGGTTGATATTATATACCCTACTAGCTGCGCCCCGCAGTGTTACCCGCTACATGTTTTCGGAATAAAAAGTAGTATATGTGTTAATCCAGGGTGTCAGCTACCTCCATAACAAATTTCATAAAAATTAAGTAGGATAGGATTTTTGTAAAGATTTCTTTTGTTCTTTTACTCGAAATCTTGGTGCGATCTTACCCTACCACGGTACACCCGATCGCGCATATTTGCCGAAGCGTTCAAATAAAATAAAGGCAAAACGCGCCAAAACAAATTTCAATCTATCCGAGAAAATCCCGGACCATTTGCAAAAACAATACATTCTAACCTTTTAAAACGAAACCAGTCTAGCACGAGCTCTGCAGCTTAGTTTAGAGACGGCGGTGGTTGGAACTAAAATTCACTCAAAATAAAAAAAAAGTGGGCAAATTGAGACCCACGGGTCATTGGGTACAACTAGGTAACTAATACTTCCCACCGGACTACATCGCCTTGCGTGTCACCAGTGCCCCTTAGTGCGTGCACAAAAGTGAGAGTGAAACTGCACACACGTTGTCATGGTAAGTCTAACATTTTTTTTTTGCAACCGTTATAATTTTCGTCGTGTGTTATAATTGAAGTAACTATTAAATTTATTAGCTCCGAGCCACCATATTTCTTAAATAAATAAATAATAAATAAATATCGTAGGACTATACACACAGCGCCATCTGGCCCCAAACTAAGCAGAGCTTGTGTGATGGAAGTCAGATAACTGATAGAATACATAATTTTTTACCCACCCAGACACAGAACAAACATTTGTTTATTCACAAAATATTTGCCCTGAGTGGGAATCGAAGCCACGCCCTTCAGCTCTCAAGACAGATATACTACCAATGAGCCAACGGGGCTGTCACTTTATAATTGACTTTATCTACTTGATAGCGATGATAGCTCAGTGGTTAGCGCGATAGGTTCGAAAACAAAAAAATTACGAGGGCAGACTGAAGCATCTTCGACAAAAAACATTAAGACCTTGGATGTATGGTGCATGGCTCCATCATTTTTGCAAACGTAAAGTTCTCCTAAGAGCAGTCGCAAAATTTTGGTAAAAATCTTTCGTGTTCTTATCGAATTGATCCACTGGGAACAATTTTCGTTCAAGAACCGAACCAAATATCGGATTTAGTTTCTACACGGATGAAAAGGATATTGTTTGTTCTCTAGTCTCATGAAAAGATTGTATTGCCGTCCGATAGTTAATACTGGAGAGGTCAATTTTCTTTTTAACTTGAGAAACATCGCGTCGCAGAATCACCTGTAAAATATTAAACAATATTTTAATAAATAAATAATAAATAAATATCGTAGGACATTACACACAGCGCCATCTGACCCCAAACTAAGCAAAGCTTGTACTATGGGAGTCAGATAACTGATAGAACACTTAATTTTTTTTTTTTTTGTAAATACATACTTATTATACATAGAGTACACCCAGACACAGAACAAACATTTGTTTTTTTTTTTATATCACAAAATGCTTGTCCTGCGTGGGAATCGAACCCACGCCCAACAGCTCTTGAAGCAGACATGCTACCAATGAGCCAACAGGGCTGTCAGGGCTGTTTTATTATGCTACTAATATCTATATCTATCTATAGCTATCTATACCTATCTATATCCATATATATCTATATGTATCTATCTATATCTGTCTATATCTATACTATTATAAATAAAGAGAAAAGATTTGATTGTATGTTTGTTTGTATTGAATAGGCTCCGAAACTATTGGACCGGTTGCAAAAATTCTTTCACCGTTGGGAAGCTACACTATTACTCGTATTATATCTTAATGTTTAAAGTCCTGTGGTTCTTCATAATTTAGACTTGAACTGACAAACTTGACTTATTATTTCAATTATGGCAATTTTGCGACTGCCAAAATTTCGAAAAAAAATATTATTGATGTTTTTTTTTTCAGGAAATATTGGATTTTACCGTGTTAAATCAATCTTCTAACAAGCAGATGTCAGATTTAGCGCGGGTGGTCGTGTTAAAAGTTCCTACGTAATCCTGAAATAATCCAGGCAATTAACTTAATTTATTAGCTGTTTTGTTGAGGAACACGTTCTTTTTTCTTGTTCCTAAACTAACACATGGTTTTATTATAATCCCACTTACTGTTTTTACATTATTATTGATTTACTGTCGTTTTAGACATTACTGATTGTAGCATGGTTTTTTTAAATATACCTAAGAACATAGTAATGAGACAACGTCCAAAAATTGAAAAATAAAACCTGGTAAGTGCGAGTCGGACTCGCGCACCAAGGGTTCCGTATCATTATCTATAAAAAAAAATCAAGTTTGTTGTATGGGAGCCCCCCTTAAATATTTATTTTATTTTTAGTATTTGTTATTATAGCGGCAATAGAAATACATCATCTGTGAAAATTTCAACTGTCTAGCTATCACCGTTCTTGAGATACAACCTGGTGACAGACGGACGGACGGACAGCGAAGTCTCAGTAATAGGGTCTCGTTTTTACCCTTTGGGTACGGAACCATAAAAAACAAATGGGGTTTAGATGTCAAACTATATTCAATTCAATTCTTGGTTTATGGCTTTTGTGAAAACGTTTCACACTGTGTTTCAACTCTGCCACTGACAAAGATAGACCATCAAACGCAGGAATTTTTCAATTCACATGGATCATAGTTTGTTATATCAAAGTTTGTGGAATAAAATAAACGCCATTGAAACAAGAGTAGATTTGTAGTACTTAATATTTGCCACAAAGGGATAGACACTAACTTATTTGGTGTTGCTGCCACTGTGACTTATCACATTAAAATTTTCATCATAAACGGAAAAATATTTCTACTACTGGCAAAATTCCCAAAGTGCTATGCCAAAAGCAATGAAAACGAAGAAATTTGTAAAAAAATAATAACACAAGAATCGCCTAAAACTCGAACCGAAATCCTATTTAATTTTTGTCTACTTACTGTACAAAACGTTCCAAGTTGGTTTTGACATATATTTTTTTTGCATTGTACAACTTTTATCATTCTAAATGCCTAATTGGTATTATCTTGGTACTATAGAACGTCAGGCTACCCATAGCCGACTTTCAGTCTATATCATTAATAAGAATTACCCTGATAAATTATTTTTTTTGTAAATCTATTTGGGTAAAATGTTTCCCGGAACTTTTTTTTCTAAAAACGTTGACAGCATGATAACGCGCCATAATAATTGGTTAAATGACAGAACGTACCCAAAATGGACCTGAAAAATGTGAGCGCGGGAAACGAATTAAAAAAAGAATCGACGATTGTTATGTTGCAAGCTTGATTTTTTGTTGGTTCTATTTTTAAATATTCAAGAAATTTATCAGTTTAGAATTGCCTGTCTGTTTATCTTCGTTCTTTTCTAAATACTTGGCTTTTATACTATTCGTAACTAATGAAGTTTTATGGTTTTGACGGGAACGCGGAAAGAGTTTTGTATTTTTTTCCAAAACTAGTGTTAAGTCGAGTGTTTATGCATAAAAATGGTGTTGTTTTATTCATGATACGTGCGGAAAAATGATATAATGTGATGAAACATGAATTTTCCTGTTGCTTCCAAAACTCCATCGATCCAGCTTATGGTAAAGTCGCCACTACTTTACTAAAGCTTGATTAAACTTGACTTATACGGACTGAACTAAGACTGGACTTCGGCTACAACAATGCAACTTATTTAACTTGTGAAACTTGAAAATATAAATCACTTGACACTGGCAAATGCTCAAAATGCGATGCCAAAATTAAACAAAAATAAAATGAAGTTTATATTTCGTTACTGTCAAATTGGGTGGGTAATAATAATTTGTTTTAAGTAACTGAGATGAAGCACGCTTGCCTACAAGAAACTGATTCAAACACAACCAATAGATTTTACTATTACTGTTAACTGTAACCGAAATACATACATTTTATATACATACATTTAGTTGAAACTAGGTAGTTTCAACGGCATTTCAAAGGGTCACTTTTTGCGAAAAATCTCATAATTTTTTCGATACCTACATAAATCTATAAAACTTTGCTGCCATTTTACGATAATTTACACTATATTATGTTAGCCATTGTGATACATTTTTCATTTTTTTTTCAGTTTTGGCTTATTTGTCTCATTACTTTTACTATAAAAAAAAATAGGGACCTCTTTTTTAGGTATGCGTTTTAACTATTTTTTTACATAAAAATAAGATGAACGAGACGCTCTCCTGATAGTAAGGGATATCGTATGTCCATGAATCCGTGACCATTGCAACGATACACAGAACTTCGTGTAGCAAAAGTCTAGGGCATCGTTACTTTGACGTTCATTAGACTTACGATGTTTAGTCTCGACAGCCCTGTAATTGCGCTAGCTGCACCCTTCGAACCGAAACACGGTAATATTTACACACTACTGCTCGGCGGCAGAATATCTGGTAGGTACTGCTGTGGTACATACATAGACGACCTACTGCTTAGAAGATCGTCTATCATATGTATGTACCTACCACAGCAGTACCATCAAGTAAAGTTTTTTGCTGACACTCAAGAGACACTCAATAAATACCCGCCTCGCAAACCAATTTTTTCTGCCACAAGCAAACAAAGAATGTTTGAGTTCATCAAAAATAAATGATTAGGATTACTCAAAATAATTTTGTAGCTATTTTGAACGCTTTTACTTTATGAGTAAACAGTGAATCAACGGAACAGCGCTAAGATATGATTATAAAAAGCAGTAAATGTGTAACACAAACCAAATTTAAGTGGATTAGTATAATAGGCAGCGTGGTACTGCTGAGTACACGAGTGCTGTCAGTAAAGTGAAGATGTTAATTTTTGTACCAGATTTTTTTTATTATTCCACTTTAAGGTGGTTCGATTTCCATACAAACAAATTTTTAATGCAATAATAATCTAATGTTTTATTCAAGTAATTGTGATTTACCGCAAATAAAGACCAAAATAAATGCCAGTAGCTGTGATTTCACTGTAAAATTTTGCTCCATTTGTTCATAAATGGCAAAAAACTATTTGTATGGAAATCGATCCACCTTAAAGGGACTTTTGTGACAGTCACATGGCAGTCCCATCGTATTTTTACCAGACTGCCAAGGAAGCCTAAATTTCTTTATAAATAAAATAAAATATAATATAATATAATCAAATAAAATAAATTAAGGACAAGGAAAGCTTAAATTCCTTACAAGCTTAGATCAACCAAATTCCTCCAAAATTAGTACATTAAAAACACTAATATTGCTTTTGTAGATGACGATACACCTATCATCGCAGGCTCTTTAGCGAACCGTTCAGTAATAGGGTCGAGAATGCTCTTCACGAAATTATCATCCGTCATAACTCGAGAAATGGCGCGAATCGATCGCCCGATGACAGCTTTATACGACGCCATTTTAAAATAGGGAAGCCATTCATTGAGATTTTGCAGGGTTTTGGCGGGAACGCAGAAAGATTCGTGTCATCCCGTTGTATTTTTTTCCAAAACTAGTGTTTTATTCATAAAGTGCCGAATTAGAAGCGCTAGTGTGGGAAAATGATATAATGTGGTGAAACATGATCTTTCGTGTTGCTTCCAAAACTCCATCGAAGCTTATAGTAAAGT
This sequence comes from Biston betularia, assembly GCA_905404145.2. Classification (NCBI taxonomy): domain Eukaryota; kingdom Metazoa; phylum Arthropoda; class Insecta; order Lepidoptera; family Geometridae; genus Biston; species Biston betularia. The sequence goes on from FR989885.1 coordinate 8,467,932, forward strand.
CGCCACTACTTTACTAAAGCATTATACTTGACTAACATGGACTGGACTTCGACTATATCTATAGCTACAAAGCAACTTATTTAACTTATGACACTTGAAAATATAAAACCCATGATACTGGCAAATGCTCAAAATGCGACGCCAAAATCAAAGAAGGAACAATTACTAAATTTTTTGACGTAGTCACGTCTTTAAATTAGCTTTCATTATTTATTAATTAAAACGGATTAGTTAATTATGTCAAATTTATGTCTACTATTATAAAGAGGAAAGATTTGGTTGTTTGTTTGTATTGAATAGACTCCGAAACTACTGGACCGATTTCAAAAATTCTTTCACCGTTGGGAAGCTACGCTATCCCCGGGTGACAAGGGCTACTTTTTATCCCTGTATTCCCCCGGAAACGTAATCTACGCGGGTGAAACCGCGAGGCGTCCGTTAGTATAATATATAATACATAATTATTGTACCGTACATAATATTGTTGTTAGTGACAAAGTCATGTGACATTACCTATCACTTATTTAAAAATTGTATGTCAAAAATAACAAAGTTTTTAATATGCAAATGTCATCGATGCTTATTGTTAGAAGTACCTAGTTTTAGTTTTTTTTGCATGCCGTAAGGTAAAATATGGTGGTCTATTTTATTTTTCTTACCATCTATTTATTTGTATACGTGCCCATATTTGTGCAATAAATAAATTATGAATTATTAAAGTTTTTCGTTTTACAGCTTTAAAAATCATGGTGTCCCTATCCTGAAGTCCATTTAGTAAATGCAGATAAATATTTATTATGGTAATAAAACGATGTTAACGCGGTTACAATACGATGAGTGCTGTTTATTTTTGATGCAGATGTGGGTTGATAATGGACTTTTCTATTTTTATGGACGTCTTATGAATAGAGCGTGAAAATGTATGCCCCTCTACAGTAAGTAGGTAGGAACCGGCGAAATGAGTTATTTAAGAGACAAATTAGTAAGTAACTATTGACCCGCACTGACTTTGAATATTTGCAATTTATTTTGGCGGCTTGACTTACAAATCGATGTCAAAAAATATGGTTAGTGAGCTCGATTTACACGCCGGAGGGCGTGGGTTTAAACTACATCAATGATGTTGAGCTGCCGGTGAAGGAAAACATTGTGAGAAAGGTATTTTCTAGTAGGTATTTGGCTGGCTAGCTACTACCCTCAAATTGAAAATCTGCCGCGAAGTAACAGTGTGTTCCGGGAGCCTCTAAAACGTAAACAGCAACAGAGGTAAAATAAGCGGTAGGTACCTACGAAGTGTTGTATGATGTCACAGATTTAAAAAAAACACAAATTAAAAAATCGTTGTAGATAGATGTACCTACCTATTTAGATACTACCAAATGTATGAAATATGGAACAGCAGCGTTTTAATAGGGGTTCGGGCATGCAAAACTGCCTTTTGTATACATTTTTATAATTAGGTAGATACCTATTGTTTTCGTACTACAACATTTCTTTACTTAGTTATCAGATATAATGTTGCGTAGAAAATGATTGAAGACTCTCTGGCCCCCAATAATTTTTGTTTGTGTTACACGAACTACCTACATGCAAACACTTAGGTTTGTTGCAAACATTATTCCAGAGACATGACATGATTCTTTAAACTGTCCGCCAGAGTAGATATCGCATCAGACTCTCGGTCATTGCAATTTTTTACGATGTAATAAAATAAAACTACAATATTGGCTAAAATGCGAGATGGCGATTAAATGCAAGCCTATAAGTGAAATAAAATAACAATACGAAATACCTACCTACTAGATAGTCATCAAAAATATCGAGAATAATCGCTGAAAGTTATAAAATTTGTTGTGAAAAGAAACACTTACTTGTAACGCCATCTCTGCTAGTGATCAAAAACTTTATATGATTGCTTTTTGACTGACATCTATTGAGATATTTTAAAACTTGAATAGGTACACACTAAATTCAAGTTTTAGTTTACTTAAATGGTATGGTAGTTTCTAAAGTATTACATAGATGGCGGAGTGGAATATTATTTTGTATAGTGGCAATATTAAAACGTTTCAGTAAACATAATATCCACCAATACAAACTGATATCAGATGTTTGATTAATTAGTACAGCACAACAAAAATAATAGCAAGAAAAATAGTTTAAAGATGATAAAAATCTTGAAAAAAGATACGAATCATAATATTTCATCGTTGAATTTCACTACATTGTGAACATTATGGAAAAATCATTAACTTTTTCATAGGTTTCAAAATCAAGAAATGGAACGTAATTTTCAGCAGTGCTGCCAATAAAAAAATAAAATCAGAAATAACTTTGGCCCGAGTGAATCCACCATTTTCCCTTTGTAACTAACCGGTGTCCAAAACACGTGCGTACTATCAAGTTACATGGAAAACTAGTGTGATCGTGGTTGTAACTCGCTGAATTAAGTTACTAAAAAGTGCGTCGTGTTTTCGTCGACAGGTGACGCGTATTCATCAATAGAATGAATACCGAGAAGCTAAAGAAACTGCAGTCGCAGGTCCGCATCGGCGGCAAGGGCACTCCGAGACGCAAGAAGAAGGTTGTTCACGTTACTGCGGCCACAGACGACAAGAAACTCCAGTCATCCCTCAAAAAGTTGTCAGTAAACACTATTCCTGGCATCGAAGAGGTTAATATGATAAAAGATGACGGCACAGTAATACATTTTAACAACCCGAAAGCACAGGCATCACTCGCAGCGAATACTTTCGCTATCACGGGACATGGCGAGAATAAGCAAATCGCCGAGATGCTGCCAGGAATCCTGAGCCAGCTGGGCCCTGAAGGTTTGAATCAGCTGAAGAGGCTGGCCTCTAGCGTGGCGGCGCCGAAGCCTCTCGAAGAGGACGATGAGGTACCTAACCTAGTTGGGAACTTTGATGAAGCGTCCAAGCAAGAAGCTAAGGAAGTTAAAACTGAGGATAAAGAGAAGGAAAAGGAGAAACCTGAGGTGAAGGAAGTCGAGAAAAAACCCGAATCAGAAACCAAAGCAGACAAAAAAACTGATTAAATAACCTGTCACACAACGGTCTAGTTTTTAATTTTGCTCACCTGATGAATGGGACAGGATTTCTAAAGTCGCAGAGGTGTGTCTCAAATTGTTTTATTTTTTAATTTAGTATTGTGTTCCTAATAAATGTATTCCGAATTTAACATTTATTATGCATTTGTTCATCTTTAAATGTGAGTTTTGTGCAGTGTGGGACACTTTGTTTTTTTTTTGTATGCTACTCTGGACTTTGGAAATCTTTAATACAGCCATCCTGATTTTTACAACGCTTCTCTATTTTCTGCCAATCTATGACTAGAAACCTAATTTAAATATAGTTCATCATAATGGGGTTTAAAGTTTATTCTCAGTAGGGCCCTAGATAAGTTAAATTAGCTTATCGTTGAGTAATTGACACTTAGTAGGTACATATTGTATGTAAAAATCTATTGCAAAATTATTTTTGTCAGCACCATAAAATATTGCATAGTTATATGTATAGTTAGGTGGTACTACACCTGGTAATATTTTTAAATAATAGTATTTTCGAATGTTGTTGGTCCATGTCCGGATGAAAGAAAAGCTTAAACTTTCTCATTTTAAAGGTTTAAAAGTTAATAAAATAGGTTTAAAAGGAACATTAGTCACTGTTAGCTCTTTAGGTGTATCTGAGCTATGACATTGTATAATAAAAACATAAAAATTGCAAAATGTAAAAGATTGAGGTTTGTATGTTGTATGACATTAAATAAACTTTAATCAACGATTTATGTTTTTTATTTGTCTTTAATTTGAAATCATCACCTTTTTCAGTCTGTTATCGTCCAATGAGCAAGCTTCTTGTATCCTGATCCTGTGCTAACCTTGGCCAGGTTAAACCTGTTATCTGTATGATGTCGAGCCCCATGCTTCGCCCATAATTAAAATACTGTTAGGTGGCTTATCTATATTGTGGTATAACTTAGCCACAAAATAGATAAAACTTAAATTATCTCAGTTGTACACTACATTATACTGATGAAACAACATGAACATTAAAATAAAATGTTATATGTAACATCTGGTGCATGTCTAAACTGCCCAAAAATGGCAACATACAATAGTTTCACAAGGCAATGCTGCCAAATATGGTAAGTATCTACAAAGACCCACAATACAGGTAGATAATGCTAGAATTGTAAACTTCTGAATGGCCTATCTTTCTGATAGCAAAGGTAAAAATGAATCATCATAATTTTGGTAGGTAGGTACCATGTAAGATTGAATGACTCAGACCATTAATGTGTGACAAATAATATGGGCCTGCAAGTAAAGTATTTTTATATATATTTGCGACCAGTTACCCTCACATATGTCATAGATAATTCAAAATACAGTATGTACAATGTACATTACTTGATTAAATTTTTGTATTCGACTCCTTACAGAGAACACCACTCGCTATTTATGAAATTGATCATAAGCCTGTAAAAAAATTGTCTTATTTGCTAGGTAGTTTCAGACCTTGCTTTAAAATTTTAAAAGGTCAAAGTTCTCCATCATCCTTTTGGTCGATATTAAACTACAGCTAGTGAGCTAGCTACTAGTTACGAATACCGAGTTATCCCTAGTTGTCAGAATTTAGAACATGTACTGGATAAATAAAAGCCGCTATTAGTCGCTCTGTCTCGTAAGCAAAAAAATAAACATTTTTTAAACGATACTGCTAAAAAATTGTTATTGAATATAAATTCAATTATGTTCGTTGGTATGCATAAAGGCTAAACCGATTTAGCTGATTGCCTATGTTCGCTTCATGGTTGATGTTCCAAAAGCTCGAACTAAGCGGGTTGATTCCACCTTTTTCATACGTACCGCTAGACATTGGAATCAGCTGCCCGAGTGGGTGTTCCCCAATGAATATAGTCTGGGTACCTTCAAGTCGCGAGTGAATCGGTTTCTTCTAGACGAGCGTGCTCCACCGTAGACCGCATCTTCGCTTAACATCAGGCGGGATGGCGGTCAAACGCAAGCCTATCTACTATAAAAAAAAAAAAAAAAAAACCACATGGGCTTCAAAGGAACGCTTTCACACTCGTCTGCTCAGTCTACGCTAAGCTAATGCTCGGTATATATTGTTCTTTGAAGCTAACTTAGGGAGCACTAACTTTGTCTTCTCTTTTTCACAACATATTTATTATTATTTTTTTAGCTTCTCTAATCGATAAGTGATTAGAGAAACTTACCTATTAAAAGCATTACTATTCATAAGAAGAGTAAGTATTCGCGAGTTATATCTTTTGTGTATTTCCGCTTTTAAGTCGTTTTGGTTTGATCGTTTGGTGTACGATTTATAAGCGGAAATACACTAAAGATATGACTCGTGAATACCTGCCGCAAATTAATGCCTGAAAACAGGTATGTAGGTATCAGAAAATAATTTAATGCAGCCATATCCGCGTTACCATCAAACCTCTGTGACCTGTGTAGGTACATACGGGTTATACCTCAGACGAATAAATCAAAGTTCCTAGTAAGGTTTGATGAAAGGCCCTATTGATACTCTTTAATGCGAAACGTTAATGTCAAATTTGTTGTATGTCAATGTCATCACTGTCCTGTTTCATCAAAAGTCAAAGTCAACAACTTAAAGAATTTCAGAATCAGCAAAAATAAAATTGATATTGCATATTGGTAAATGTTTATGTGCCGTGATACTGTAAATATAAAAAAAATCCTCTCACGTTTAGATCTATTGTAGTAACTACACTGTTTAAATAATAATGATTGCTAGACCATGGACCGACGACCTACCAAAATGCAGAAATACTTGTGTAGCATCGTATTTCTCGAAACTCGGTGGGAGTACTCACTGTACTGACGATTACCTCTGTTTCCATTGCCAAACAGAAGACAATTTGTAAGTATACACCTTGTAAAATGCCTAAGGATAGCCTTGTAGCATATCTCTCTCTTGAAATGAAATTGTTCTATACAAAATTCGCTTTAGTGCTTCCAGAAACTAGTAAATTTGATTAAAAAAACACATAAAATGTACAAGCGTTTATAAAACTTTGTAAAAATAAAATATATATATTGTGCTGGTAGTATACAATATGTAGCAGTTCAACTCACAAAACACCATACCAGTTTTATATGTATGTATATCTTATGTATTGTGAATAACAAACATTTGTTGGTTGAAGCAAGCTAAAATCTTGGCTTCAAGAGAACTTGTTTTACGACTTTAATGATTATTTAAAAATAAGAGATTATAGTAAAATAGTTCATATATATTAGATACAATTTTGAGGTATAAATAAGTAAAGTAACTAAGACAAATGTAACATTTAAAATAATAACTAATCTAAAAGGCCGCTATCAATGGGAATAGTTCCCAAAACGCGGAAACACGGAAACGCGCGCTTTGTTGTTATAAATAAAATATTTGTATTTAGATTTTGTATTTGTAATTACAGCTGCCTGTATGGAGTATTTGAGCCACACAATGGTTTGGATGCAGCACGGTTTATCATGCAAAGAATGGCAGTGGAAATCCTTTTTCCACCACCATCTGCCAACTCAGATGAAGAAATACGAGATCGGTTGAGGTTTGTGACGACATTGAGATTAAAATAGTAAAGTAAAGGAGGTTGCTATATCCTCTGACACTGGGTTTGTTGTGCTATATCAAAATGTACTGTAATGAGAGCCAGTTCCATTCCAGGCTAGGTGTGCTTTACCATTTTCGACCACACCTTAACTTAACATCAGGTGAGCTGTGGTCAAAGAACTAGCCTGTCAACCATAAAAAAAAAAATGTACATGTTTTGATTGTGATATTTATTAAATATTACTAAATCTCAGGATCGTGCAGTCTTCACTATTTATGTTGCCCATGCTCTAGATATTTACATTAATTTGTTGAACCAATGAACAAACAATATAACAATATGGCTAAGAATTATTCTGGTTTTGAGTAACCAAAGTGCTGCGTAAAATTTTCCATTTGGCCTAAAAGTTTGATGACAATTTTTTTTTTTTACATAGAAATGACTAGTTGAGTTGCATACTGCATACTGCATAGATACTTTTGAAAAAAAAATTAATTATATTTTTCAGAAATGCATTTGTATCAGTTGAAAAGGCATACATAGAAAACTATGACGGAATGATCGCAGAGAGAACCAGCTTGCAGTACCAGTTCCAAACCCTCACAGAAACACAGGTGACTATCGATTTATTTTCAATGCTAACTTATTGATAACACTACAAGCTAAATAAAAATAAGTCAAATTCAAATAAGTGTGCGAAAAACTTTTTGGTTTACATAAGTCCTCAAAGGTAGGCAACACACTGGCAATATCCCGAGTATTGCAGGTGTCCATAGGCGGCGGTGACCACTTACCATCAGGTGGCCCGCTTGTTTGCCACTTTTTTTACATGAAAAATAAACTAGCCTCAACCATAAAAAAAAAGTAGAAATTTTAATTTAAAACATTTTAAACAAATATCTCTTGAAAGAACGGACGTTAGGGACGTTAAATATATCTTACTGACGCTGCTATTTTTTTTTAAATATCATAGGACATTACACACAGCGCCATCTGACCCCGAACTAAGCAAAGCTTGTGCTATGGAAGACAGATAACTGATAGAATACATAAATAGTTTTTTTTTTGTAAATACATACTTATAATAAATACAGTGTACCCAGACACAGAACAAACATTTGTTTATATCACAAAATGCTTGTCCTGGGTGGGAATCGAACGCACGTCCTTCAGCTCTTGGAGCAGACATACTGCCAATTAACCAACAGGGCTATCAAATGTATATGATGCACACAACACAAATGATACAGAGACGAGTGTTGACCGTAAAGTAGATCGTTTATGTTGGTGGTCGCAGCGCGCGTGCAGCGATATCCTGACGCGGCTGAAGGAGATCGACCAGCACCTGTCCAGCGGCGCCACGGTCTGCATCGCGCTCGTGCACAACAACAAGCTGTTTGTGGCCAACGTCGGAGAACCCAGGGCGTTACTTTGCAGGTATTATAAAATAAAATAGTACCTTGACTTGGCTCACGAGATAGCCGCCATGTGGGATGTTGATTCGACGATCATTGTCCCGATAGTCGTCACGGTGAACGGTCTTATAGCGAAGAGGCTCGACCAACATCTCAAGAGGCTCTCGCTAGACGGTTGGGCCAGCTTCAAAAGGCAGTGATCCTTGACACGGCGCGCATTGTGAGGAGGTTCCTCACTCTGCAGTCCTAACCACCGGCAGCTTGAGCCCTGCCCCGCTGCCGGCGGCACCCTAGTTTTTAAGTTTTTTATATTATTTATGTTTTATATTTAATGTAAAAATAATAATAATAGGAATTCAAATTGATCGATGATGAAGTTTGGATGGATGGATGGATGGATGGATGTTTGTTACTATTTCACGCAAAAACTACTGAACGGATTTGTTACAACACATAGGCTAGTTATAATATACATTTGTGTTTTTTTTTTTTTTTAATGGTTGACAGGCTAGTTGTTTGACCACAGCTCACCTGATGTTTATTCGGAAATTACTATTACTGAATTACTATGTACTAGCTGCGCCCCGCGGCGTTACCCGCTACATGTTTTCGGGATAAAGTAGCCTAAAGTAGCCTATGTGGTTATTCAGGATCTCAGCTACCTCCATACCGAATTTCAGCCAAATCCGTTCAGTAGTTTTTGCGTAAAAGAGTAACAAACATCCATCCATCCATCCAAATTTTCACATATTATCAAAATTATTGATTTATAACATTAGTGAGATTATATTGACATATCATTTTGTAGTATACTTTTTTGTAATTATGTATTTGTTATTTGCCCAGTATAACTTAATGTGTCAGGTCAATAAATTAAATAAACAAATAGCGTGGCAATGTTTCAGGACAGACGATAACTGCGTATTACGAGTGGTCCAATTGACGGTCGACCACAGCTTACACAACGAAGACGAGCTGCTGAGGCTGAAGCAACTTGGACTGGATGTAAACAAACTAAGAAACTGTAAGTTTTTTTAAATGTTCAACAGGCTTGGTGTTTGACCACAGCTCACCTGATGTTAAATGACGGTGTGGTCGAAGATGGTAAAGCACACCTAGCCTGGAATGGAACTGGCTCTCAAGTGATGCTGCCGGAACACACCGTTAGGTGCTTGGCGGCAGATTTTCAACTTGAGGGTGGTAGCTAGCCAGCAGAATACTAGAAAGTACCCTACCACCATGCTATGTTTTCCTATACCGGCAGCTCAAGCTCATTGTTGGGGTTTGAACTCACGCCCTGCAGCGTGCGAACCGACCGCGCTAATCACTAAGCTATCATCGCTACACATTTCCGCGATAAGTTTCTTCGCTTCGGGCCCCCCAACAACCCAAAAATGCTAAAAAAAAATCTGAAAAAGAATAAAATCTCTCAAAAAATAATTCCATAATCTCATTAAAAGTAAGTTTATTTTCCTTAAAACTGCAAGCAATATATTTACCAAGCTGTGTATGCCTATAACTGGCGCATGTACATTACTGTGTTCCGGTTTGAAGGTGACTGCAGCTAGTAAAATTACTGGGCTGTTGAGACAAACCATCGAAAGTCTCAAAGTAATGAGCGCCAAAGCAGCGATGCCCCGGACTTTGTTTGCTACTCAAACTTCTGTGTATCGCTGCAATGGTCATGGACATGCGTTATCTGTTACTATCTGGAGACCGCAACGTTCGTCTTATTACTTTTAAATTAAAAAAATAAATAAAATCGGAACATAACTTTTTGCAATGTGATTGTACATTTAGCAATATGTGTGCTATTGGCGTACCTTAATAAATATGATACAAATTGATATAAAAGGCAACACATATGGGACTTTGTTGAACTGAAATAAAGGACAGCTTCCTCACAGGAGGAACAGCTCCTACCTGGCAATCAACAACCTCAACAAATCTGCTAAGGGCTTGTGGAGCCGATCGCAGGACAAAACAGAAAAAAAAAATATTGATATAATCCTAATAAATTGCAGCGTAAAAAAGCATATTCATATATATTTAAGACTAAAATATGTTTATTTTGTGCAATAAAAACGTAAATAAAATTTATTTATTTTGAGTTTTGGTCACGTTATGTGAAACACTCTGTGATTGGTAGCAACTCTAATGACGTCACACCAAAGTAAAAATTCAAGAAAACAAACAAACTTTCGCCTTTGAGTTTTGGCGGGAACGCGGGAAGAGTCGTGTCGCTCCGTTGTATTTTTTTCCGAAACTTGTGTTTTGTCGAGTGTTTATGCATAAAAATGGTGGTGTTTTATTCATAAAGTGCCGAATCACAAGCGCGAGTGTGGGAAAATGATATAATGTGGTGAAACATGACTTTTCGTGGTGCTTCCAAAACTCCATCAAAGCTTATAGTAAAGTCGCCACTACTTTACTAAAGCATGACTGGACTTGGCTGACACTGACTGGACTTGACTAAGACTGGACTTTGACTATAACTAACTACGAGGACACTTATTTAACTTTTGAAACTTGAAAATATATAAATACTTGACACTGACAAATGCTAAAACGCGACGCCAAAACCAAAGAAAAAAAAAAAAACTTTCGCCTTGTTTAGCTTGTTGTTTACTTTGATGTGACGTCAGACTTGTCACGTGACCAGGGTCATGATCAAAATTGCATTGTGGCGCGTTTTTTTCTCATTCAAACTTTCATATCGATTTTTAGCGAAAATACGACAGATCCCAAGGAAATATAGACGTGATGTGCAGTAGATATAATTAGACTCTTCACTTGGTGGTAGATCTCCTTAGTAGGAGGTCGTCTAGGTAGGTACCACCGCAGTACCAGTTATTCTGCCACTAAGCAGTAGTGTGTAAGCATTACTGTGTTCCGGTTTTGAAGGGTACTGCAGCTAGCGAAATTACTGGGCTGTTGAGACTAACTCTATCAAAAGTCTCAAAGTAATGAGCGCCAAAGCAGTGATGCCCTGGACTTTGTTTTGTTACTCAAAGTTCTGTGTATCGCTGCAATGGTCATGGACAGGCGTTATCTCTTACCATCAGGAGAGCGTCTCGTTCGTCTCATTACTTCTTACATAAAAAAAAAAAAAATATTTAAAACTATTTCCCAATAGTAGTCAAATAGCCTATATCTAATTACGTAATATCTTACGTGTAGCTCAGTACCTTGGTAACCAGACGGGGACGCGTTGTCTGGGAAACTACCTCGTGAAGGGTCTTCATAAGGCGTTCCCTTCTATAAGCGCCGCTACCAGCGAACCAGTCGTCGCTGCTCCGGAAATACACGGACCCATCACACTAGATGACAGCTGCAGGTGACACTGAATTTTTTCTTGATTTTGGCGTCGCATTTTGAGCATTTGCCAATGTTTTTTTTTTATGGATGACGGTCTAGGTATTTGACCTCAGCTCACCTGATGTTAAGTGAAGGTGTGGTCGAAGATGGTAAAGCACACCTAGCCTGGAATGGAACTGGCTCTCAAGCAAGGCTGCCGGAACACACTGTTTAAGAACGAGTCACTCTGCTGAGGGTAGCTAAGATATATGAACGCATATCCATGACCATTACAGCGGTACATAAAACTTATAACTTACTTGCTTAGACACGCGACTTTGTCTGCGTTCTTTTGGGTTTACAGAGAAACGAAACATGTGCGTGTCCTTTTTTTGGTAATCCCACAGGAACATAACATTTTTCTGATATGAAAAATACCTTAAATGTTAATCTAGTTAATAAACTATATGTAGGTATGCCAAATTTCATCCAAATCCGCTTAGTCGTTTTAGCGTGATTGAATAACAATCATCCAAACGTACAAATTTTCTCATAATCATCATTTATTGACATATTTAAAACACAAAAAAAAAAGTCAAAGTCAAAACTCAAAGTCAAAGTCAACTCTATCAAAAGTCTCAAAGTAATGAGCGCCAAAGCAGCGATGCCCTGGACTTTGTTTTGTTACTCAAAGTTCTGTGCATCGCTGCAATGGTCATGGACAGGCGTTATCTCTTAACATCAGGAGAGCGCGTCGACCGTCTCATTACAAAAAAAACAACTTTTACATAAAAAAAATTAAAAAAAAAACCCATTGACATTTAGTGACATTTTTTTTTACTTCAAAAAATAGTATTATGTATATGTATTCTACCAGTTATCTGACTTCCATCACACAAGCTCTGCTTAGTTTGGGGTCGGATGGCGCTGTGTGTGTAGTCCCACGATATTTATTTAATTTCTTATATAGGTTCTTAAACTATGAAGGTACTATGCTTACACAGTTATCAATACAATTTGAAAAGTATGAAATTTATTTGTTCAAAAACATAACACAATTAGGTAGGTACACAAAAATACGGAGAAACACAAAATGGAATACTACAGTATTGACAGCCCTGTTGGCTCATTGGTAGCATGTCTGCTTCAAGAGCTGTGGGGCGTGGGTTCGATACCCACCCAGGACAAGCATTTTGTGATATAAAATCAAATGTTTGTTCTGTGTCTGGGTGTACTATTATGTATTATAAGTATGTATTTACAAAAAAAATAATTAAGTATTCTATGGGCCACCTTACACGTTCAATCATGATCACGATCCGCGATCCGCGATCATGATTTCAAAATTTCTAGATATTATGCGATCCGGAGCATCAGTCCGTCAATCCGCTTCGTACACGATCAGTCTGGATCGCGATCATTGATCGCGGATCGCGCGGAACGTGTACGGGCTGCCAATCAGTTATCTGACTTCCATAGTACAATCTTTGCTTAGTTTGGGGTCAGATGGCGCTGTGTGTAATGTCCTACGATATTTTTTTTATTTATACATAATTATAAAAAAATAAAAAATATGTTTTGTCAGTTAATTACAAAACACATTTTTTTTAAACTGTATCAATTAGTAAGATACAAAATTGTTTTAATTTCAGATTCCTAATTTTAGTGAGCGCCGGAGTTTATAAACGTATACAGGAAGCCAAAGGCAGCAGCGAACAAACAAACAAGCAACTCGCTCAAATCATCGTAGAAAACTTCCGCAAACAGACGGACTTCAAAAGAGTCAGCCAATCAGTTCTGGAAGAGATCGAGGACGAATTCGTCTGCTATTGCGTCAAAAATAATTTAACTCCAAGACCCAACACTCACATGTCACTCCTCATAAGAAATTTCAATTTCCTAGCGCCGGTCGTTACAGAGAATCCTCAAGGATTAGCTAAGAATCCTTCGGTTAGATTCAACCCGATCGTTCAATCGAAATCGACCACGTTGTTGAACGAAATCGATTCGGAAGTTTATTCGTCCGGCACGATTAATACCAATGATTCGATTGTTGATACTAATCGATCGATGGAGTCCAATTCGGATATATATCCTAATGTAAGACAAGATAGGCATACGAAAATAAAGGGTTATGTAGATTTTTCTTGTTACTATGAAAACGTTGCCAAGGCTAGACGGAATGGGACTTTGCCCGATTTTATAGAATAAGTGCTTTGTTGTTTTTTTGTATACGGTTAGATGGAACTGCTTTGTTTTGGTGGTTCGATTTCCATACAAATATTTTTTTCCATTTACGAACAAATGGAGCATAATTTTACAGTGAAATCACAGCTACTGGCATTTATTTTGGTCTTTATTTGCGGTAAATCACAATTGCTTGAATAAAACAGTAGATTATTGGCATAACCCACTGTTTTATTTAAAAATCATAAATTCATAAATTTGATTGCATGGTAATCTACTGTTTTATTCAAGCAATTGCGATTTACCGCAGATAAAGACCCAAATAAATCCCAGTAGCTGTGATTTCACTGTAAAATTATGCTCAATTTGTTCATAAATGGCAAAAATTTGTTTGTATGGAAATCGAACCACCTTAAGAGGCTAGTCTGGTGAAATGAACGCAATCTGATGTGTTTTTGTCGTCACTTTATCCGACGTTATACATTACGTGGAGATTTGAAATTAATAAATACTATAATACATATCTTGAATTACTATGTGAGCCGTTTATTATACCGTCTCCGTTCTTTGTGTAAAAAGGCGTCCTTGTAAGGGTTCATTCTATTATTACGTAAGACAATTTAAGGGGTGGGGGGAAGGTGGTCGACCATGTCATGTTTTATCTTACAAGGTGGTGAGAGGAGTCTCAATAGTTCTTATGTAAGATCACAAAAATGCACGAAGTTAAGATTATAGGTACATAATATCATCATTTCAGCCGTAGGACGTCCACTGCTGGACATAGGCCTCCCCCATTGACTTCCACAAAGACCGGTTGGAAGCGGCTCGCATCCAGCGCGTTCCTGCGGTCTTTACTAGGTCGTCTGTCCACCTTGTGGGTGGACGTCCTACGCTGCGCTTGCCGGTCCGTGGTCTCCACTCCAGAACTTTGCAGCCCCATCGGCCATCAGTTCTGCGTGCTATATGCCCTGCCCACTGCCACTTCAACAAGCTTACTTGGTGGTAGAACTCCTTAGCAGGAGATCGTCTAGGTAGGTACCACCGCAGTACCAGTTATTCTGCCGCTAAGCAGTAGTGTGTAAACATTACTGTGTTCCGGTTCGAAGGGTACTGCAGCTAGCGAAATTACTGGGCTGTTGAGACTAACCATCGAAAGTCTCAAAGTAATGAGCGCCAAAGCAGTGATGCCCTGGACTTTGTTTTGTTACTCAAAGTTCTGTGTATCACTGTAATGGTCATGGACAGGCGTTATCTCTTACCATCAGGAGAGCGCCTCGTTCGTCTCATTACTGGGCTATGTCGGTTACAATACATAATATATGTAAAGATAATTTAAATTAAATATAAACCGTATTCTTTCTTAAAAGCTTTTTATCGTATGATAGACGATCATAATAACATTGTTTCTAGCAGTTCTACCTAACCCTGTGTGTAAAATGAAATATAGATTCATATTTAATATAAGTGAAATAATAATTTCAAATATGTGCCTTCTTGTCATTAGAATAAGTGTTAAAAAATAAAATAAACAATATTTTTTTACCACAAGAGATTTTTTATTTTAAAACATTGGATACATAAGTCTAATATTAATAGTAATTAATTAAAATGCTCGAAATACTTAAATATATTTAAACAGGTTTGTAGTCTAACTTGCTTTCCAGTTTCTTGTTGTCGGCTACCTTCCGTACGGCTTTCATTAGATCCTCCTGGAATTACAAAATAAAATTAAAGAACCTTATGAGCGGCAAGTGGCTGCGTTATCGCCAAAAGCGATCTCTTCCAGACAACCAAAAATGAAAACTACTAAGATAATATACAGCATGACTGGTGAGACATCTACGATACTGTAGTACATGACACTTGGCGATCATATACGAAGAAAAAAATATAACATTAAAAATAAATATTAACTGACTACTAGGTAAACTTAACCGGAAATCATGTAATTAATTACGCAACGCATGGAAACCGCGCGGACGCACGAGCTGCACGTTGTGAGGACGCTCGCGCCGACGATGGGCGGAACAAGCGCGTACTTGTCGCGAGATCGAAACATTCTTATCGGCGTCGGGAGTGTATCCACGGTTCATTTATTTATATGGAAATTTAGCCAAAAATTAAGTACCTAATTTTATTACATAATTATAACGAGAATCGAGTACCGAGTACACTTCTCCAGTATCGTAAGTGTCTCACCAGTCATGCTGTGTAAATTTAAAATTTAAAAAACCGACTCCATGACCCTCAGGCCAACTAGACGCACTGCTCCAATGAAACAGCGCGGTTTCGGAGAAAACGAAAATATCATTGATGGATACAATTTTCAGATATTTTTTTAACCACTTAATTTATTGCATTTCAAGGTATACACAATCAAAGTAAATTAAACATGCTACATTCAAAATAATAACTAATCTAAAAGGTCGCTATAGATTTTTGTTGATTTTTTTAAAATCGCTCAATCGACTTCGATGAAATTCATATGGGACCACCAGAGTGTGATCTACCGAGCAAAAAAAGAATCATCAAAATCGATTCATAATAGGCGGAATTATCGCGTAACATAAAAAACAAACAGTCGAATTCATTGATTAACTCTTTATTGTAGACACTAAAAATAATACAATACAAAAGAAATAGACTTAATTAATAGGAATTGAGAATCTCCTCCTTTTTTTAATCGGTTAAAAAGACGGGATTTGGAAAATTATAAAAAAATTAACTGATGAAAATGTAGCGATGATAGCTCAGTGGTTAGCGCGGTAGGTTCGCATGCCGAAAGGCGTGGGTTCAAACCCCAACAATGAGCTTGAGCTGCCGGTGAAGGAAAACATCGTGAGGAAACCATAGCATGGTGGTAGGGTACTTTCTAGTACTCGGCTGGCTAGCTACCACCCTCAAGTTGAAAATCTGCCGCCAAGCATCTAACGGTATGTTCCGGCAGCCTCACTTGAGAGCCAGTTCCATTCCAGGCTAGGTGTGCTTTACCATCTTCGGCCACACCTTCACTTGACATCAGGTGAGCTGTGGTCAAACAACTAGCCTGTCAACCATTAAAAAAAAAATGTTACCTACATAAATACATGGATAAACAAATAATTATCGTGTTTCGTTAGTTATCTGACCTGTATGATGTATTCTCGCTCAGCTCTGATGGCGAACAGCCCCGCCTCGGTGCACACGTTCCGCAAGTCGGCGCCGTTGAAGGTGTCAGACAGCTTGACGACGGCCTCGTAGTCCATCTCGCCGTGCTTGGCGATCGGCGCCGCGTGGATTTTCAGGATCTCCAATCTGCAATAAGTCGTGTCTCAAAAACAAGCGCCATCTAGTTCCCCTTTCAGTACTACTACGAAAAGTCACGTTCCACCACATTATAGAATTATTACATACGTTTATAGCATTGTTCTTTTATTTTTGTAGCGATGATAGGTCAGTGGTTAGCGCGGTAGGTTCGCATGCCGAAGGGCGTGGGTTCAAACCCCAACAATAAGCTTGAGCTGCCGGTGAAGGAAAAACATCGTGAGGAAACCATAGCATGGTGGTAGGGTACTTTCTAGTACTCGGCTGGCTAGCTATCACACTCAAGTTGAAAATCTGCCGCCAAGCATCTAACGGTGTGTTCCGGCAGCCTCACTTGAGAGCCAGTTCCATTCCAGGCTAGATGTGCTTTACCATCTTCGACCACACCTTCACTTAACATCAGGTGAGCTATGGTCAAACACATAGCCTGTCAACACAAAAAAAAATATTTATTTACTTTTCTTTCCATCCAAAGGTTGTCTGGAAGAAATCGCTCTAGGCGATAAGACTGCCCTTATACATCAAATATCTGTTCTATTGTTTTGTTTTATAACTTCTTCTTATTTTAATCTTTTTTTTGTTTCATATTTGTATTAATTGTAATTTCCTTGGGTACGTACAAAACGTTTTGACTCTACGTTTCTGATCTGTACGGCCAAGGAATGGAACAAGCTGCCGGCTACCTTGTTTCCTGATAGATATAATCTGGATCTTTTCAAGGTCAGAGCGAATAGGTATCTTCTAGGTCTGCGTGCTTCATCTTCGACCACATCGTCGCTTACCATCAGGCTAGTTGGCGGTCAAACGCGGACTTATCCGTATTAATTTTGAATTAAAATTGATTTTGGTGTACAATAAAGTTATACCTATTCTATTCTATTATACAACTTTCCCATTCTACAACTTTGCGCGTAATTCGGTAATTTATGAATAAAACACCATTTTACAGTTTTGGAAAAAAATACAATAGAGTGACGACACTTTCCGCGTTCCCGCCAAAACTCCAGTCGTTTAGGCTTGTACTCTGATGAAAAATCCAAAATGATAGCTGTCAGTCGAAAACGATTCTCCCTAGGGCTGAAAAGTGTTACATTCAACCCGCGCCTCAGGCAACTTCAGACCTACTTTCCGAGTACGAGCAATGAAAAAATAAATATCGCAGGACATTACACACAGCGCCATCTGACCCCAAACTAAGCAAAGCTTGTACTATGGAAGTCAGATAACTGATAGAAAACTTAAAATACTTTTCTTTTTAAATACATACAGAACAAACATTTTTGTAGCACAAAAAATGTATACCCTGGGTGGGAACCGTACCCACGCCCTTCAGCCTTGGAGCAGACATACTACCAATGAACCAACAGGGCTGTCATAATAAGGTTTGCGTTTTACCTAGCTTGTTCGTTAGGCAGCGGTATCTCGATCTTCCTGTCGAGTCTGCCGGGCCGCAGGAGCGCCGGGTCCAGGGTGTCGGGCCGGTTGGTAGCCATTATCATCTTCACCTGGCCGAGGGAGTCGAAACCGTCCATCTGGTTCAGTAGCTCCATCAACGTGCGCTGGATCTCACGATCGGCTGACGTGCCTTCGGAGAATCGCCGCCCGCCTGCGAAATTAAAAAAAAATATTATAAAAGCGAAAGTTGCTGACTGAACGGCTGGGTAATGAAGCCCCGCTCCCATTTCTTAAAGACGAACTTTTTTTTTTTATTATTGTTGACAAGCTAGGTGTTTGACCACAGCTCACCTGATGTCAAGTGAAGGTGTGGTCGAAGATGGTAAAGCACACCTAGCCTGGAATGGAACTGGCTCTCAAGAGAGGCTGCCGGAACACATCGTCAGATGCTTGGCGGCAGATTTTCAACTTGAGGGTGGTAGCTAGCCAGCCGAGTACTAGAAAGTACCCTACCACCATGCTGTGGTTTTTTCCTCACGATGTTTTCCTTCACCGGCAGCTCAACCTCATTGTTGGGGTTTGAACCCACGCCCTTCGGCATGCGAACCGACCGCGCTAACCACTGAGCTATCATCGCTACAAAGTGACGTTTGTGAGTTTGTTTGTTACTTCTAAACGCTCATACGGCTGGAGTAAATGAAATTTGGTATGGAGGTAGCTAACACCCCGAATTAACACATATTTGCTAGTATTTATCCCAAAAAAAAACACCTTTTTTAATAAAATTTAAAATGTAATGAGCGAACTATACGCTCTCCTGATGGTAAGAGATAACGCATGTCCATGACCATTGCAGCGATACACAGAACTTTGAGTAGCAAACGAAGTCCGGGGCATCGCTGCTTTGGCGATCATTACTTTGAGACTTTCGATGGTTAGTCTCAACAGCCCAGTAATTTCGCTAGCTGCAGTACCCTTCAAACCGGAACACAGTAATGCTTACACGCTACTGCTTAGCGGCAGAATATATGGTACTGCGGTGGTACCTACCTAGACGACCTCCTGCTAAGGAGATCTACCACCAAGCATTTTTTTTTATTTTATAAAAAAGTAATGGGACGTACGGATGCTCTCCTGATGATAAGAGATAACGCCTGTCCATGACCATTGCAGCGATACACAGAACTTTGAGTAACAAAACAAAGTCCAGGGCATCGCTGCTTTGGCGCTCATTACTTTAAGATTTTAGATGGTTAAAGTTACAATAGTTTCCATCTATCTACTATACGCACAATGCACACATTGCAGCTTGATTTTTAATTTGTTTTGATCCAGCCACTATAATGTGGCATTTAGATGATTACATTTTCCGACGCTGCAAAGTTCGTGGCAGAGTCAGGGCGTCGCCTTAGGGAGAGGGGTCGGGATCCGAGGTCGGGAGACTACATAGTCAAGCGCATTTCTCTAGCGATCCAGCGAGGAAATGCCGCCAGTTTTATGGGTACGTTTGCGGCGGGCTCGACCGGTAGACCGAGTTTTTAATTAATTAGTTTTTTTTTTAACTTGTATTGTCATAATATGTATTTTAGACAGTTTAAATACTAATTCATTATAATAAAAATTGATAGTAATAGTATATTTAAATTAATTAAATACATAATAAATAAAATTACATCTAGAAATATAATACACTTTAGATTTGATAATGGGTGCGAGTTTACCTATAGCGTCGATTTCGTCCATGAATATGATGCAAGGTTGATGGTCACGCGCGTAGTTGAACATCTCGCGGATGAGACGCGCGGACTCTCCTATGTATTTATCCACGATGGCCGACGATACCACCTGTGAAAATAAAAACAATGGTTTTTTTTATGTACAAAGTAATGAGACGAACGAGACGCTCTCCTGATGGTAAGAGATAACGCCTGTCCATGACCATCGCAGCGATAAACAGAACTTTAAGTAACAAAACAAAGTCCAGGTCATCACTGCTTTGGCGCTAATTACTTTGAGACTTTTAGTTGAGTTAGTCTCAACAGCCCAGTAATTTCGCTAGCTGCAGTACCCTTCAAACCGGAACACAGTAATGCTTACACACTACTGCTTAGCGGCAGAATAACTGGTACTGCGGTGGTACCTACCTAGACGACCTCCTGCTAAGGAGATCTACCACCAAGTAAAAAAAAACAATGAAAGATGGCGCCTTTTAGTGTTTATGGTCATCACACACTTTGGGTCGCTGTGGCAGCAAAGTTAGCAAGGGCACAATTTTAGGAAAAAATTATTCGTGAAACGGGTAATCCATTTAAACGTTTAAGTTATTTTTCCAGTGAGGAAACATAGTACCTACCCAAAAAAAAAAACATTTATTTGTTTGGGTTCTTTGTCAATTCAAGAGTTTGTTTTTGGCGGGAACGCGGGAAGAGTCGTGTCGCCACGTTGTATTTTTTTCCAAAACTAGTGTATTGTCAAGTGTTTATGCATAAAAATGGTGGTGTTTTATTCATAAAGTGCCGAATCACAAGCGCGAGTATGGGAAAATGGTATAATGTGGTGAAACATGACTTTTCGCGTTGCTTCCAAAACTCCATCAAAGCTTATAGTAAAGTCGCTACTACTTTACTAAAGCATGACTGGACTTGACTGACATGGACTGTACTTGACTAAGACTGGACTTTGACCATAACTATAGCTAAGAGACAGCAGAAATAACACTTAAGACAAGGCAGTATGGCTTTACAGCTTTAGCCTGCCCGATGGGGCAAATTAAATTAAAAAAAATTTATTGACAATTCATTTTACTTGGTCTAGCTAAACATAGTATTCATATTTACAATTATAAAAAGTTATATACAAAACCTATATGACGACTTTATTAGACCCAGGTATATGTAATATGTATGTACATTAATCTGTGATTTAGTTTTTTTTTTTTTTTTTTTTTTTAATACGGATAAGTCCGCGTTTGACCACCAACTCGCCTGATGGTAAGCGACGATGTGGTCGAAGATGAAGCACGCAGACCTAGAAGATACCTATTCACTCTGAGTTTAAAACTTAGGATATAATATAGTTTAATTATACACCAAAACAAAAATACAAATCTTAAAAAACATAAAATGCAATGATGTTTCATTGCATTTTATGTTTTTTAAGATCAATGTTTTGTTTTTTAAGATGAATGTGTCTGGGTCAAGTTTAATGTTTTTATTAACTATACTACTTTGTACTTTTAAGGTATTATTATCATCGACGATCATTGTCCCGATAGTCGTCACGGTAAACGGTCTTATAGCGAAGTCTCGATCAACATCTCAAGAGACTCTCGCTACACGGTTGGGTCAAGGGTCAGCTTCAAAAGGCAGTGATCCTTGACACGGTGCGCATTGTGAGGAGGTTCCTCACTCTGCAGCCCTAACCACCGGCAGCTTGAGCCCTGCCCCGCTGCCGGCGGCACCCTAGTTTTTAAGTTTTTTATATTATATATGTTTTGGAAATATTTAAAATTAAAAAAAAAAATAACGATTATAAATACATAAGAATGTGTTTCTCAATGTTTAGACTGTAAGTTTTCCTTTAAATAAAATAAATGTAGGTATTGAATAGTATTAAAGAGAAATGATATACCTTGAGGAAGTTAGCATCGAGTTGTGAAGCGACCGCTCGGGCCAGGAGAGTCTTGCCGGTTCCAGGAGGACCGTACAGCAGACAACCCTTGGGCGGAGTGATGCCCACTCGCACAAACAGTTCCGGGTTCATTAGAGGCAGCTCTATCACCTAAAATATAAAGATATTGTGCACACCATAAACAGAAAAAAAAGTACAGACAACAAAAGAATCTTATGAGCTAGTGCCACAAGTGGTGGCCTTATCGCTAAGGATCTCTTCCAGGCAATCAAGAATAGGCGAAGACACGATAAATAAATAAATATCGGAAGACATTACACACAGCGCCATCTGACCCCAAACTAAGCAAAGCTTGTACTATGGAAGTCGGATAACTGATAGAATACTTAAAATAGTTTTTTTTTGCAAATACATACAGTACACCCAGACACAGAACAAACATTTGTTTATATCACAAAATACTTGTCTTGGGTGGAAATCGAACTCACACCCTTCAGCTCTTGGAGTAGACATACCACCAATGAACCAACAGGGCTGTCGATAGATGACATAAAAAACTATTTTGTAGCGATGATAGCTCAGTGGCTAGCGCGGTAGGTTCGCATGCCAGAAGGCGTGAGTTCAAACCCCAACAATGAGCTTGAGCTGCCGGTGAAGGAAAACATGGTGAGGAAACCTTAGCATGGTGGTAGCGTACTTTCTATATAGTACTCGGCTGGCTAGCTACCACCCTCAAGTTGAAAAACTGCCGCCAAGCATCTAACGGTATGTTCCGGCAACCTCACTTGAGAGCCAGTTCCATTCCCGGCTAGGTGTGCTTTACCATCTTCGACCACACCTTCACTTAACATCAGGTGAGCTGTGGTCAAAACACCTAGCCTGTCATCCATAAAAAAAAAAAAAAAACAAGGAGTAAAACAGTGTGAGGAGAGAGTATTTCTATGGTAAGAAATAATTAGATGACCTTTTATTTATTTTACATCAAAGTTACCTCTCTAAGCTGTCTGATCTGCTCCTGCAGTCCACCGATGGCAGAGTAGGTGACATCGCCGGGGTCTTCATGGCTCATGTTGTACACCAGAGGGTCAACCTAACGACAAACAAAAATAAGATGATACATTGTAAATTAGCTGCATTCTGCGGTGTTACCTACATGTTTTCAGGATAAAAGGATTTTGTAGCGATGATAGCTCAGTGGTTAGCGCGTTCAGTTCGCATGCCGAAGGGTGTGGGTTCAAACCCCAACAATGAGCTTGAGCTGCCGGTGAAGGAAAACATCGTGAGGAAACCATAGCATGGTGGTAGGGTACTTTCTAGTACTCGGCTGGCTAGCTACCACCCTCAAGTTGAAAATCTGTCGCCAAGCATCTAACGGTGTGTTCCGGCAGCCTCACTTGAGAGCCAGTTCCATTCCAGGCTAGGTGTGCTTTACCATCTTCGACCACGCCGTCATTTAACATCAGGTGAGCTGTGGTCAAACAACTAGCCTGTCAGCAATAAAAAAAATAAAAATAAATAAATAAAAGGTAGCCCTATGTGTTAATTCAGGGTCTCAGCTATCTCCATACCAAATATAATCCAATTTTTTTTAAAATTATTATGTTAAGCGAAGCAAGCACAAAAAAAAAACATAATATTTACTCAACAAATCAGTCTACAACTCATGAAGCATGGACATTTAGGGCTGCTTGTAAGTTAACTGCAGCTATTAACTATGCCAGCGGCCCAAAGCCTCCCTCTGACAATTCAAGGTTGGCTCGGGTAGACGCTGGCAGGGGGATGTGCACAATACACCCTAAGCGGGATGTCAGTGCAGGACTTCGCCCCCACTTTAAATAAGAATGTTAAGCGAAGATGCGGTCTACGGTGGAGCACGCTCGCCTAGAAGATACCGATTCACTCGCGACTTGAAGGTACCCAGACTATATTCATTGGGGAACACCCACTCGGGCAGCAGATTCCAATGTCTAGCGGTACGTATGAAGAAGGTGGAATCAAACAGCTTAGTTCGAGCTTTTGGAACATCAATCGTTAAACATTGCAAAAAAAAAAAAGAAAAAAAAGAAAGACCAACTTGTAACACCGTCACACCGGCTCGTCAAGTCGGAGAGGTCGGTATACATTTTGGGGCCCGCGGTCTACAACCGGGTACCCGCCTCCGTACAGGATGCAGCTTCCACCGCGTGTTTCAGAACCAAGTTAAGATCTTGGCTCCTAGAGACCTTGTTTTATGACATTGACAAGTATTTCAAACTTAAAGATTATTGAATTACTAGTAAGTAATTATGATTTTTTTTTTCATGTCATTTTAATATATTGACAATATTGTTTTGGTAGTGACATATTTTTATATTGACATATTTTATCTTGACAGTGTTTCTTTGACATGTTTGGATATTGACATACCTTATTTGACATGTAATCAGTGTTTTAAAACCCATTTAATGACATCTTTAAAATTTTGAAGTGACTTGTAACATTGGTGTTATCAATAAAGTATTTGTATTTGTTTTTTGCATAGAGCTCCTGGCTGTCTGATAGTATAATCCTTTCAGTAGTTTTTGGGTGAAAGAGTAACAAACATCCATCCATCCAAACTTTCACATTTATAGTATTAGTGGGATTAGTAGGCAATGAAATTCTACATTCATGACAATTTGGGATAGTTATGGTCTTTAGGAATTCTTTTTTTTGACTAAAGTTAAGTTAATAGGAAGGGTTATATTTTACAGCAGTGTAAGTATGTATGTTTTGCAGCCTGAGTGGGTGTTGTTGAGCCTGAGTCCTGATAAATATAATCTGGGTGTCTTTAAGTTGCAAATAAATTGTTTTCTTCTAAACAATTTTACTTAACATCAGGCAAGATTGCTGTCAAACACAAGCCTATTTATAAAAAAAAAATGTGTGTTCTACTCTAACATCAAGACTACTCATCTGATTTTGATGACCGAGATGTCAGAGGCATGTTATTTATTTTTTAATTTAGTCTGTGTTTTGTTTTTTGATCTTTTCTTAATTTCCTATGTACAATATAGTGTCTATCTATCTCTTAAGTAGATTAGGCAGTTAGATTGTAAGCGTTATGCCTAACATTGTTTCAAGTAAACCATTTAGTGTCTTTGAGTTGTATTTACCTCTCTTGGCAGGTGACGCATAATGGTGAGAGTGGTCATGTCGAGGGCTACACGGGTTCCTCCCTTCAGCTTGTTTTTGTCCAGCTGCCGTCTGCAGCCGACCACATAGCGTGGACCGTTGGTCGCCTTCACAATGACTGAAATATAAGAATCACACTAATATCAAAATGCTGCTAATACAGCTGGTAATGAAATTTGTAATGCAGATATTCTTAACACTGTTTCACCCAAAAAAATGTGAAAGGCATGAAATATAATGTCAAATAAAGAACAATAACATATCCTACTATTTTAGTAGCAATTAAGTTTCATTCCATCTGGTCAAGTCACAGTATTTTTAATTTCACCAGTCCATAATACTTCAAAATTAGAGAACATTTTACTTAGGACAATCTAGCCTCAAACTAAGTAAAGTTTGTACTATGGATACCAGAGAAATTACAAATGTCATACACTATTTGTTCACATTGATATGTATGATGACCTCTTTTCAGTTAAACACATTTTTTTATTTCACTTAGCCCTGTTTATAATTTCCATTTTCACTGGAACCTCTGAATACCTGAGACTTGCTGTATTTGAAGTGCTCGGGCTTTGTTGTATTACAGGCAAATACATAATACACCACAATTATGACTTCACTGCAAAATTGACCTCAACGTGAAACAAGAACTGTCTATGTGATTGTAATATATAATTATACTCACATTTCTCTTCAGTAAGCTGTTTTAGCACCTCCCCGACTATTTGTCCAACACTTTGAAGCGCTTTGAGATCATTCTCGCTTTTGTCATATTGTTTGGTAAGATCCTTTAATTGTTCTCTCACTGAAACAAATTGTATGTGTTAAGTGCATTGAAAGTATACATGTTAAGAACCACTTATAACCACAATTTTCATGTCGAATCTAGCCTATGTAATAGCTTTAGTTTAAAATGGCTTTGGTCTTTCGGATTGTGGTAATGAAAAACTTTTCATGGAAGATTTGATTTTCTTTTCTTTGTGTTTTCTATAATTTAAAATGAAACGTAATACATTATAAAATATGTATAAGCAGTATAACGGCTAATTATAGTAGTAAATATAGAGAAATATATAAAAATTGTAGTGATGATTCGGCATAAATCGATGATGAACAACAAAAACTTACTATCTTTGAGTCTGGATTCTACTTCTTTATGCTCCATTAACTTCTTCCTGTAGTCTTGAAATCCCTTTTCTCGTAAAGAATCCATTGGTATAGCAGATCCAGCTGGCATTTTGTAAACAATTTAAATTAATCCAAACCACAAAATTAAATCACAATTTCTGTAGCGAACTAGCGATGGCGATGAAATTTGATTTGTTAACTGTCATTGTCATTTACTAGACAATAAACTTTTTTTTTTGTTTCGATGTCGCATTTTTCTAATATCAAGTTTTTATCATTTCAAGTTTCAAAGGTTAAATAAGTTGCCTCGTAGCTATAGATAATAGATATAGTAAAAGTACAGTCTGTGTCAGTCAAGTCCAGTCATGCTTTAAAGTAGTGGTGACTTTACTATGAAGTTTCGATAGAGTTTTGGATGCAACACGAAAAGTCATGTTTCACCACATTATATCATTTTCCCACACTAGCGCTTGTAATTCGACACTTTATTAAAAAAACGCCACCATTCTTACGCATAAACACTCAACAAAACACTAGCTTTGGAAAAAATACAACGGGGCGACACGATTCTTTTCGCGTTCCCGCCAAAACTCTGACAATAAACAAAAATTAAGTGCTAAACATTTTTTTTGTTCATTTAGCACGGCATCACACTTTTCAATATGCATTATGCCATTGTCAAGTATTTTAATATTTTCAAGTTTTTGATACTAGTTATATTGAATTAGGTTTATTTGTTGAGCTATATACAACATCAAAGTTACAAAGTTAAGGTTAAGTTAAAGTCTTAATGACGTAGCGGCGACATAACAAGTTGTTCATAATTACGGAGTGATGAAATATAGAGTGCCGCTATAATTATCCAGATGACTTTTATTTCAGTAGTTTAAACGCGTTATACCTATTATGCTATCAATTTGTTTGCATCTTCGAGTAGACAGTTTGCATAATCTGGATTTTACTGTCACCTAAATACGTGATTTGAGTCTTTGTGATTCCGAACGGATTTCTTTTAGAATAAAGACTATCAATCGATACGTTGCGTATTCGTTAGAAAAAGAGTCACAGAGAGTATTACTGAATTAAACGTATGTATTAAAACATATTGCAAATTTTCGCCATCCTTGTAGTTACCTACATAAAACTCTAAAAAAGCATAATAATATGTCATTCGTTCTTAGGATAACATAAGCTTATTTTCGTTAAATTATACAAATAAGTTAATAGTGTAATTCTGAAAATTTGGGTTTTTATCGAAATTAGGTCGCTATAATTATGACACAATGAATAAACTGCATCACATAGCGTGATAATTTTCCAAAAAAACGCGTATAATTCGATAATAAAAAGATACGACAGCCATGACCTTACAAGATATTCAAGTTACTATTGCAATCATCGGTTTTGTTGTTATTATCTGCGCAGATAACTGAATCATGGATTTAAATATATCATTAAAGCGATGATAACTTAATGGTTATCGCGGTTGGAACACTCGCCGAGTGGCGTGGGCTCAAGTCGCAACAGTGAACTTATGCCGGTGAATGCAAACCTCGTGTAAACCTTATTATTGGTAGAGTGCTACTGGCTAGCTACCACCCTCGTAAATCTTCTAAGGCCATGAGCCACGTTACACACACACTCTTGTTTAGAATTTCATGGTCTAGTAGTTCAATCCTTTATGGTGTACCTACGTAGGTTCTTTTCTGCCAGTATGTTTGGTGTGTAACACTTTTGTTTTATATAGAATGCGCATTTTTACTTCTTACAAGGGGTTTGGCGGGAACGCGGGAAGAGTCGTGTCGCTCCGTTGTATTTTTTTCCAAAACTAGTGTTTTGTCGAGTGTTTATGCATAAAAATGGTGGTGTTTTATTCATAAAGTGCCGAATTACAAGCGTGAGTGTGGGAAAATGATATAATGTGGTGAAACATGACTTTTCGTGCTACTTCCAAAACTCCATCGAAGCTTTATAGTAAAAACGCCACTACTTTACTAAAGCATGACTGGACTTGACTGACATGGACTGTACTTGACTAAGACTGGACTTTGACCATAACTATAGCTAAGAGACAGCAGAAATAACACTGACAAGGCAGTATGGCTAGCTTTAGCCTGCCCGATGGAGCAAATTAATTTAAAAAAAAACATGGAGACTAATGTGTTTTTTTTTTTTTCTTTGGTTTTGGCGTCGCGTTTTAGCATTTGCCAGTGTCAAGTAATTATATATTTTCAAGTTAAATAAGTGCCATCGTAGCTACTTTTAGTCAAAGTCGTCTTTGTCAAGTCCAGTTCGTGTCAGTTAATTCCAGTCATGCTTTAGTAAAGTAGTGGCAACTTTACTACAAAGCTTCGATGGAGTTTTGGAAGCAACACGAAAACTCATGTTTCACCACATTATATCATTTTCCCACACTCGCGCTTGTAATTCGGCACTTTATGAATAAAACACCACCATTTTTATGCATAAACACTCGACAAAACACTAGTTTTGGAAGAAAATACAACGGAGCGACACGACTCTTCCCGCGTTCCCACCAAAACTCACTAATGTGTATTGTGTATAGTGGTTATGTATACTGTGTGGGTATCACTCTATATAATAAATTGCCAAATTATTTTAAAGAATTAAATATCAGGAGCTCTATATATATGTAAAACAGTTATTTTGATAATGATGATGATTTTTGATTAACACGCTTAAATCATTATTTATCTATCTAAATTAAATCTAACTAACAATATTTGTACCTATTGATACGAACGTGAGTTTTTTTCTATATTCTAAGGGTAGAAATATTTGATACTTAGAATTCTAGACCTACAATTTAAGACAATATTCTTTTAAATAAATAAATAAGATTTTGATTTATTGAAAAAAAAAAGTATTATTCTTGTGATTCTTGTACTTTTCTATATCAAATTGCATCTTATATCGGCATCTTTGGTTTTCGATATCGTTTTCCTTATACCTTATATTTCGACATGGTCTTATCATATCTTCCTTAATTAATTAATTTGTCATAGCATCTATCTACTTACCTACTTTAAAATTACTACTACTTTAGCTGTAAAAAAATTGTTTGGCTAAAAAAAACTGCTAAATTTTAGAAAAGTTTGTTCAAAAAGGCGACAAAAAAACCAAATAACCAGAAAAAATATTATAATTTTAGACTAAATTTTGAAACTTGCTATGAAAGAAACCTGTTTGAATATAATTAAGTAGGTAGGTTAGATTTACCACCGACCTAGCAGCGAGTAAGCTAATAGCTCGACACCTACCCTTTATGAAGCCCAATATATAGGTATGTG
Source organism: Biston betularia (assembly GCA_905404145.2). Taxonomy (NCBI): domain Eukaryota; kingdom Metazoa; phylum Arthropoda; class Insecta; order Lepidoptera; family Geometridae; genus Biston; species Biston betularia. The sequence continues at coordinate 8,497,381 of FR989885.1, forward strand.
TATGTAGATATTCCAACATTAATTTCAGAGAAGCATTTTCTCTCGAACATTTGGACCGTTTCTATAGCCAGAATTTATACCAATGTTCAAATCCCGGTATAATATTGCTCAAATAAATGAGGCGGGTAGCGACACCGTCACGTTTCGCTAAAATAACACACGTGCGCCGAACAATATTATATTTTGGCGGGAAGGCGAAAATGGCGGGCGTGCTATGTCGCTGGTGTTGCCAGCGCGAACGTAATGTACTGAGACCGTGCCTATCGGAATTTTATTGAAGCATACGCTCTTGATATAATAACAAACTGTGGTTATAGAGTTAAATTCTATGAGAAATTATAGGTTTCGGAGGACGTATGAATTATGTTGGGTATGGGATAAACATTATTTTCAATCATTAAAAAATAAAGGTTGAGATTAATAGATAGATAGATAAAACTCTTTTTTGTATACCTACACCATAAACAGAAAAAGTACAGGGAGCATAAGAAAAGAAGAGTAAAGTTGTGTGGTGTGTGTGGTGTGAGTGTGTGTGTATCGTGTGGTTTAGGTACTTATTGACTGTTACAGGGTAATCACTGTTACTGTTATTACTGTTAGTGTATCGGTTTCGTCTAGGCAAGCGTGGTCCATCGTAGACCGCATCTTCGCTTCAAATCATCAGGCTTGATGGCGGTCAAACGCAAGCCTATTTATAATTAAAAAAAAAACTGTTACCGAGATTATAAAAAGTAGAAAAATGTGTAAAAAATAGGATAGCGCCCTAGGTGGGAGTAAATAAAAACTATTATTATCATCTGTTTATTGTAGTTCTACGTACTAATGTAATTATTACAAACTAATATACCTAATAGAGCCACTGAATATAAATATATACTATGTTATCTTGTTTAAATTAAGTGTTATAGTACATAAAATTATAATAATATCGTAATCAAAATATGCAAAATGTTTTTACTTGATATTTTGAGGTGATAAGTCTGAAAATAATTAAAAAAAAAGTGCAGTATTCTTTATTTTTGACGACTAGTGTTTTGTCGAGTGTTTATGCATAAAAATGGTGGTGTTTTATTCATAAAGTGCCAAATGACAAGACAAACATGATTTTTCGTGTTGCTTCCAAAACTCCTTCGAAGCTTTATAGTAAAGTCGCCACTACTTTACTAAAGCATGACTGAACTTAATTGACACGAACTGGACTTGACTAAGACGACTTTGACGATAGCTATAGCTAAGATACAGCAGAAATAACACTTAAGACAAGGCAGTATGGCTTTATAGCTTTAGCCTGCCCGAAGGGGCAAATTATTAAAAAAAAAATATTTTTGACGTAATTTTTGATTTTTTGTTTTCCGAGATTGTTTATATGTTAATAGTTCTGATTTATGAGTTGTAAGGCGTGGGTTCGATTCTCAAGAAAACTTTAATTTAACAAATATAGATCTCAGTTAATTATGTGTCTGGTTGTTTATGTATTGTGTGTATTTACAGAAAAGTACTAGATATCCCAGTACAGACATTCTGCCGCCAAGTAGTAGTGCGTAAATATTACTGTGTTTCGGTTTGCAGCTAACGAAATTACGGGGATGTTGCGACTAACCATCTAATGTCTCAAAGTAATGAGCGCCAAAGCAGCGATGTCGTGGACATTGTTTTCTTATTCAAAGTTCTGTGTATCGCTGCAATGGTCATGGACAGGCGTTATCTCCTACTATCAGGAGCGTCTCAATCGTCTCCTTATTTTTACATAAAACAAACTATTATTTATTTAGTAATAGCTAGTAAGTACCTATTATATGTATTTATAAAATACTAGTGGACGCCGCGCGGTTTCACCCGCGTAGTTTTCATTCTCTTGGGAATACAGGGATAAAAAGAAGCCTATGTCGCCCTGGGATAGCGTAGCTTCCCAACGGTGAGATATTTTTTTAAATCGGTCCAGTAGTTTCGGAGCCTATTCATTACAAACAAACAGTCAAATCATTCCTCTTTATAATAGATAGATAGATATTTAGTTAATACATAGAATTTGTACCTGGCAGCCCAGTCCACAGGTGGATATTTTTTATTGTCAAGTAAGAGCGACCTGGGAAATTCGGTAGAGTTTGGGGTTTATTTATTAACCGGCAGGTTTGGTAGCCTTATTTGAAATTGTTCGTATCTTAGCTGAATACTGAAACCCTAAGGAACACCTGGTATTTTCAGTAAATATCTTTATTTGATAAATAAAGTTGGTAAGTTTGGTAGGGCAGTTTACTCTCTTGTCCAATAATTTTTGATGTAAACTTTACAAACTACTCTGTAATATCATATTAGCAATATTTTTTTACAGGCCAAACTGCAATAGCCTTCCAAGCTTCTTTGTTTTTGACGCCATAATTATAATTAGTGTATTTGCCATCGAATGTTTTATAAAAAATAAGTTAAACGAGTCTTAGTCACAGTCAAAGTCGCAAAATGTAAGTCACATGGCCAAGTCCAGTCATGCCTTAATATACTTAGTACTGGTAACTTAACTACGAGCTTTGTTGTCGTTTTATGAGCAAATCAAACAAGCGCACGTAATTCGGCACTTTATGAATAAATCACCACTATTAAAAACACAAACATTCGAAAAAAAAAAAACAGTTTTGGGAAGTAATAAATTGCGTTGATATGATTTTTGCCATGTTCCCGCCAAAACTTAATAAAGAGGATTGTTAAGAATTTTCAAAAACGAGTAAAGGCCAATATTTATTATCAGTGAAAAATGTATTATTTTTAAAGTTAGTAAGCCTATTTTTTCTAAACAGTTTCAAAACAGTTTAAAAGAAAAAAACTTTGTCAGTTTTCCCGCCAAAACAACTCTTGGTAGCAGATCCACAGAGTAGAAATAAGATAAAAACTAATAAAACCTCCGTGGTTAAGCTTCGGAACGTCAGAAAGATCTTGATTAGGCAATCCGCTTCGCTCGAGGATTAGCTTTCTCCATCAAGCCGGGAAACGGCCGCATTTGAATTTTTTAAATTCAATCGGAATTTTGGGTGCCTTAAATTCGATCAATATCCTTTTCTCAGTAAAATGTTTTTATAGTCAGGCTGATCAAGATCAAGAACACAACTAACGTAAATCGTATTTTTTTTTCTTTGGTTTTGGCGTCGCGTTTTAGCATTTGCCAGTGTCAAGTGTTAATATATTTTCAAGTTACAAAAGTTAAATAAGTGTCCTCGTAGCTAGTAATGTAAATCGTATTGATATTATTTTATACTTATTTCTTCTTCTTTGATTTTGGCTTCCCATTTTGTGCATTTGCCAGTGTTGAGTGTTTCGATATTATTAAGTTTCATGAGTATAAAAAGTAGTAAAAGTCCAGTCTTCGTCAAGTCCTGCCCGTGTCAGTCAAATCTAGTCATGCTTTAGTAAAGTAGTAGCGACTTTACTATAAGCTTGATTCCTACCCAGGACAAACATTATGTGGTATAAACAAAATGTTTGTTCTGTGTCTGGGTAATCTGTATAAATTATAAGTATGTATTCTATAAGTATATATGTATATTCACAAAAAAAAACAGTCACCTAACTTCCATAGTACCTACCACGTTTGCTTAGTTTGGGGTCAGATGGCAATGTGCGTAATACTTACTATATCCGTGTTATCGAGGCTATCCAGCTCCTCGACAACACGGATATAGTAAGAAGACTAAAAAGGACAAAACCTTTTGAGTAAGTGTATTAAGTTAGTAATGTCAGTGCAGTGAGTGAGTGTGCATATTATAGAACACATGAACAAAGTGTCTTCCCCTTAATAGAGACAGTAAGAAAAGTGTCGATGGACGCATTCTTAGAATATACTCTACTTAGCAATTTAAGTTATATTAAAATTACTTATTAGTCTCAACTAGGCTAGATTGTAATAACAATGAGGTATCTATCAACAGAAAGATACATCATTAGAAGGGAAAAAAGCACGCAATGGATTTTGAGAAGGCTTTTACTATCATGTAAAGAATTATTTCCGGAAAGTTTACATGTCCGAGCGAAGCCGGGGTTGGTCGCTAGCTAGCAATAAACGTATTCGCGTAGGTGATTAAGTCCCCAAGTTTAAGAAAACTAATAAACTGCAAAATTGCTCTGTTAATAGCTTTTAGCTACCTCCATAGCATAAACTAGTAATTTTGTCGTAAACTACAGGACCGTGATGTTGAAATGACCCTTTAAATTTTTCACTGCAAATTGGCGTAGTAGATTCAAATTATATGTATCAAGTGACTTGCAATTTTTATCGCAGTTTTAGTATTGTCAATTTTTTAGAGGTAACTTTTTTTGCTTTTGACTGGATAGGTGTTTGACCACAGTTCTCTTGATGTTTAGTGATGGTGTGGTCGAAGATGGTAAAACGCACCTAGCCTGGAATGAAACAATACACGTTACAATAAATATACATTATGTGTTATATAATGGCGTACTTTTTAACTGTAATGACGTAGGTACAAACTGGTCATACTGATTAGTATGACCAGTATTATGCTGAGGTGAGCCCCTATTTTGTAACTGTTTGTCTCTATTTGTTGTTATTTTTGTTTTCTGTTACAAAATAAAAATTATTTTCTTTCTTTTATAATATTCTGCATTCATCGATGGATTTTCGACGGAGGACCACATCGCGAGGAATTCTGTCTTATCATGCAAAAAGTGCAAGAAAGGTAACGACTTTCATGCTATGGTTGACGGGCTAGGTGTCTGACCATAGCTTTCCTGATGTTAAGTGACGCTGTGGTCGAAGTTGGCAAACGCTAGGTGTGTTTGCCAACTTCGATTTGGAAAATGTAGGTAAAAGAAAAAATCAAAATGATTTGTTATAATCTGATTCTAAAGAAACCCTTTGTCGCTCCAACTCCCAAACTGGGGCTAATAGTGCCGCTCGAACTTTCGATAAAAAGTTCTAACTGACTTTGTGTTTACCAACTCTGGGTAGGTACAAGAAACTGTACTTATCATCTTTAGGGTTACGTGGGGAACAGAAAAGAAACGAATTTTCGCGCTTACATTTTTTATGTATTTATTTTATACGTTTTTACTCATAATTTTTAGGATTTTTCCAAAACATTTTTGAGTTGAGGGAATCCACACTATAGTACCTACGTGATTGCTAAATTAATTCAAAATAGGTTGAACTATTTACCTATGGCAATTAAAACAAGTAGGTACCTTACTTTATCTCGAATGTCTGTACCTACTGCTTTCGCTGTCGCTGCAATAGTTCTATTGAGTAGGCATTAGGTATCTCTTACCATCAGAGGAAAGTCTTGTCGTATTACGTAAACAAAAGTCACGACTGCGTTAAAAAAAACACGGACAATTGCGAGTTAGACTCGCCCACCGTACAAACTAAGTTTTACAAATGTTTTTCAAGCACGGAACCTTAAAAATAGCCATTACTACTCAGGATGATGTAAACATTCATAATCTATTCTGACATTAAAAGGTTATGGTGGGAAACAGCAGTCGTATAAAAAAAAAACTAATCATTATTATACTTGAAACCACTTTTCCGTAAAAAACGGTTCCAGCTTTATAACAGACGAAACGTACGAAATCCCATAATGTCTGATAAAATACGGAATAATTGTAGCGATGATAGCTTAGTGGTTAGCACGGTAGGTTCCCATGCCGAAGGGCGAGGGTTCAAACCCCAACAATGAGCTTGAGCTGCCGGTGAAGGAAAACATCGTGAGGAAACCATAGCATGGTTTTAGGGTACTTTCTAGTACTCAGCTGGCTAGCTACCACCGTCAAGTTGAAAATCTGCCGCCAAGCATCTAACGGTGTGTTCCGGCAGCCCCACTTGAGAACTAGTTCCATTCCAGGCTAGGCGTGCTTTACCATCTTCAACCATAGGTGAGCTGTGATCAAACACCTAGCCTGTCAACCATTTAGAAAAAAAAAGATACGGTAGTTCTGACCATACAAAACGTGCCTAATTATCTCCCCAATAAGAGATAATTTATCCCCCATAATTGTATTGTATTCCGTCCGGTTTTTGTCACCAACGCTACAGGTAACAAATAATAATTACATCCTTCACATTAATCAAAGGGCACTTTCCTTAATTCCCCCCTTTTCCCCTAACAAGGTCCTCAACAGGAAAATAAATATTACGGAACCCCGAAAAACAACCCAGAGCACATAAATATAAAAAGGACGGTTTGTATGTCACTATCCGACAGCTCAAGAAAGAGGGTGACATATTTTCAAATATTAGTTTGGTAAATAGTCATGCATTGTATTGGACCATACCATTCATGTTCGAGTGACTGCCATTTTGGCAGTCACTCGATCATGAACGGTATGAATGGTACGGTCATGTACGGTAGTAGTTCTGTAGTTTCATCAGTTGAAGAGCGCTTTTTTTATTTGGTATTGGCGTCGCATTTTGAGCATTTGCCAGCGTTGTATGTTTTCAAGTTTCATAAGTTTGATAAGTTGCCTCGTAGCTATAGTTATAGTCAAAGTCCAGTCTTGGTCAAGTACAGTCCATGGCAGTCAAGTCCAGTCATGCTTTAGTAAAGTAGTGGCGACTTTACTAAAAAGCTTCGATGGAGTTTTGGAAGCAACACGAAAAGTCATGTTTCACCACATTTATCATTTTCCACATTTATCAGTTTCACAGTTACACATTTATCAGTTTCACATTATATCATTTTCCCACATTCGCGCTTGTGATCAACTTGGCACTTTATGAATAAAACACCACCATTTTAAACCATTAACACTCGACAAAACACTAGTTTTGGAAAAAAATACAACGGGGCGACACGACTCTTTCCGCGTTCCCGCCAAAACACTTGACGCAAACAAATGTCAAATTATGACGTGTCAACTTGTTTTTTTTGTGTTGTCGATGTTTTTTCTGTGCTTAGATTTTCTTTACATAAAAAGTATTTATTTACGAAACAAAGTACACTAAAAGTATTATATCATTACTTTGACATGATAAATTGTAAAATGCGACACCCCGGAATATATATATGAATATGGTTATCCATTTGTTACACGACTTGCTTATAATGAAAAAGGATATGGAAAAAATAAACGCATAGCAAGTGGACCCGCGGAACCCTAATAGTATCTATGGAACCCTTGGAAAACAACGCGCGGCTGTAATAGCAGTTCTTGTTTGAGCCAGATAAAACCGGAAAAAAGGGAAAGGACAGATTAGTGGAATTGTATGTGACATATCGGCGGGCTTATCGCTACGGCGCAAGGACGTATGGTTAGACAACTTTCGAGGACGTAGGTTTACCTTTTTTACACAACTACGTAAAGAAGGGTTATGCTTTTCGGAATCTATTTGTAGTCATGATGGGTTAGCAGGGGCGTGCGTTCAAACCCCAAAGGAAACAGCATCGTGGTAGGATACTTTGTAATATTCGGCTGGCTAGGCTTTGTAGATAGATAAAACTCTTCATTGTGCACGCAAAAGAACCTTATGAACTAGTGCCACAAGTGGCGGCCATATCGCTAACAGCGATCTCTTCCAGGCAACCAATAAAATAAAAACACGATAGATAACATAAGAAACAGACGGGAGATGTAACACTAATAAGAAAAATAAAACATATAGTAAGTACATAAAAATAATCATAATAATGTATTTAATTTTTTTTTAATATCTGACAGGCTAGGTGTTTGACCACAGCTCACCTGATGTTAAATAAAACGAAATATTTATATATATAAATATGTGCACTCATAATACATATTATGTAATAGATACTCAAGTTTAAAATCTGTCGTCAATTGACTATGACTGAAAATATGACTGTTGATTTCTCTCGTTTTTAAGTCGGTTAAAACTTGCTTAACTTCTGGTCTGAGGATAATAGTCCGTAAAATAAGACGAATAACGTAAGAAATATATTGACTACCTTGATGTAAATAAATAAACAAATATCGTAGGACATTACACACAGCGCCATCTGACCCCAAACTAAGTAAAGCTTGTACTATGGGAGTCAGATAACTGATAGAATAATTAAATACTTTTTTTTTATAAGTACATACAGTACACTCAGACACAGAACATTGTTTGTTTTGCAAAAGCCTATAATGATAAAAAAAAAATGAAACAAAAAATCTTGTACACATTGTATTGACATTGACAGCTATAATACTCCCAAGTCTAATTACTTCCAATTATAATTATTTCAATCGTCATCATCTCTATGACAATTTTCAATAAGACAAGGACATATAAATGGTAAACATGACAATACAGGAAAAATACAAAACGGGAAAAGAGAGATGCAACACCAAGGAAAAAAGCAGCACATCAATTATTTAAAAGCAACTAAGCACAGTGTAACAAAATGAGCTTGGATTGAGTTCGAGCTTAGTTACTTTGTCACATGCTACTATTTTCCGATCATTATATAAAAAGCATATCGACACGAAAAATACTTGATCTATTTGAGTTTTATGGTTGCAATTAAATTTAAGTAGTATTTTAAGCACTTAAAAAATATATTAGGTAGCTTTATTTAAAAAGAAAAAGGTACACTTTGTAAAAAAAACAAAATTAAAAGCAATTTGTTGTGAATTGATTTGAGCTTAGTTTTGATACTGAGCTTATTTCAGTTCGCAAGTTTGTATGCAATTAAATTTATGTAAGATAAAAAAATGTAAGTACTTATCTGCGTTTGATTTCACATCAAAGCTTTTAAATCTATAATATAAAATAAACTAAGATTAAATAGTTAAAGTTTCAAAAATTATTTTGTTTGAAAATGTATTTCAGCTCACTTTAGAAACTAAGCTTATTTTCAATGCAATATTTTGAAATCAATTAACTCTAGTAACTTAAATATTTTGAATTAAATTTGAATCAGTTTGAATGGATTCTATATAAAAATTAGGTGGTTTCAATTTTTATCTAAACATAACCAAACTGATTTGGGCTAAGTTTAATTAAAAATTATGTGATTAAATTATTTATTCTCCATTTATCATTATTTTTCGTCTTCTGGTACGATTGCGTTAAAACAACAATCAAAACACGGTATACAAGAAACGAACGGACTAACAAGCAGAGGCAAAATGTAAACCATGAGGCACATTTGAGAAACTATTTTTACCTAATTTCAATGTAAAATGTACTTGCCAAAAAAGGGCGGAACGTTTTTTTCTCTTTAATGTACCTTTGTAAGAGTGATTGAATCAGAATTGTACGACCGAAATTGTTTTCTTAGTTAAAACCTGTTTCAAATATTACTCTCAATTTGTCAAAAATGTGACTAACTATGATTTTTAGATCTTGATTTTCTGTTTTTATAATATTACAAATTTTCTATTTTTTTTAGGAAAAGATCCTTGTACACAAACTATTGAACTTGATTAAAATTGATTTTTACAAACACAACCCAGCTTAGTTTCTTGCCCTCTCTGTACAAATCATGCAAGTAATTTTTAAGCTCAGATTTTGTAGTCTCTAGCACACATAAACAAGCTTTATATTCTTTCCTCAAAAAATGAGACTTCCTTTTAGCAGTTTAGAGCACAGAACTTGACCTTACTTTCTTTATGAAAATTGAGCTTAAGAGCTTTTGTTTCTTGTACTCAAGAAAGCTAGTTTACTTTTTCGTTGTTTTTCTAGAACTAGTTAGAATAAATAATTTCAGCTTCGGTCACCAGTAGAAGAAGAACGTAAATTGTTTCTAGATATTTCACTTTCTTTCTCTTTTCGCGGATTTAGGCGCGGTGGCGCTTTCGAAACTTTGTTAAATGCTTTGAAAATTAAAATTCGTTCTTTTGATCGTCTGGGCAGCAATCTAACAATGGACACAAGACAGGTATAACAAATAAGCACGGAGAAACAAGGACTAGAGGACAACATAAAATCCAAATTATGAGTGGAACAAAAAAGCACATTTAATGTTAAATTTACTTTGAGTTTTATGTATATATGAGGTAATAATAGGAAATACTCTTCGATTTTGTATTTTGTTTGTTTGTAGCTGTTTAAGCTTGTTGTCAATTATTTTTTTTGCGGTTGGATTTGACGTTGATTTGATTTGAGCTAAGGGTATGTACAGAAATACGCATGCAGTGTCAGCGATGCCAACAGCGGTAATGATAAAACGACAAGGCCTATACTTATTGTTTGAGACCTACGTTGATTCTCATTGTAGATGTTAGTATCGTTGACATATGTATGTATTTTGGACAACTTAAAGAAGTTATTATTACTAATGATTGATTAATAGAGTATTGGTGGGAAAGTGGAAAGTTTGTGTCGTCATTTTTTAGTGTTTATGCATAATATATGTAGCGATGATAGCTCAGTGGTTAGCGCGGTAGGTTCGCATACCGAAGGGCGTGGGTTCAAACCCCAACAATGAGCTTGAGCTGCCGGTGAAGGAAAACATCGTGAGGAAACCATAGCATGGTGGTAGGGTGGGTACTTTCTAGTACTCGCGGGCTAGCTACCACCCTCAAGTTGAAAATCTGCCGCCAAGCATCTAACGGTGTGTTCCGGCAGCCTCACTTGAGAGCCAGTTCCATTCCAGGCTAGGTGTGCTTTACCATCTTCGACCACACCTTCACTTAACATCAGGTGAGCTGTGGTCAAAACACGTGGCCTGTTAAACATTAAAAAAAAAATATATAAGCTTGTGTTCTTTCACGAAGTGACAAATTACGTGCGCGAAGAATGGAAAGTGGCAGTAGATTATGCTAATAATCTACTGTTTTATTCAATCAATTGTGATTTGCCGCAAATGAAGACCAAAATAAATGACAGTAGCTGTGATTTCACTGTAAAATTATGCTCCATTTGTCCATAAATGAAAAAAAAACATTTGTATGGAAATCGAACCAACTTAAAACTTTTTTTCGAAATATTTTTTAAAATTAAAATCTCATTTCGTATTGTCTATAGTAGAATAGATAAATACTTTTTTATTACATTTATTTATTGAATTATAAAAGTTTTCTGCATGGAAAATATAAATTACAATAGAATAAACTAAAACGTAATGGAGAAAAAGACAATTTAAAAATAAGTTATTTTATTTACAAACTTTTACAGCAATCATGAAATTCACAAACCTTAACACAAACCTTAACGGTATACTAATGTAGGTACAACATGTATCTACATACATAATACTATTACACTTGTATACATAATTATATACTTCATTTAAAACTAGACATGATTAGTTTCCTTTTTTACGGTTAGAAATTTAGCGATAATAGATCTGTGGTTAACGCGGTCAGTTCATAGAGTTCAAATCCCAACAATGAGCAGATGCAGATGAGTTGCTGCAGATAGTAAGGAAATCGAATAGTAGCACCTTTTCTAGTACTCAATTGACCAGCATCCTCAAGTTGAAAATAGAGTTTTGGCGGGAACGCGGGAAGAGTCGTGTCGCTCCGTTGTATTTTTTTCCAAAACTAGTGTTTTTTTCGAGTGTTTATGCATAAAAATGGCGGTGTTTTATTTATAAAGTGCCGAATTACAAGCGTGAGTGTGGGAAAATGTTATAATGTGGTGAAACATGACTTTTCGTGTTGCTTCCAAAACTCCATCGAAGGTTTATAGTAAAGTCACCAATACTTTACTAAAGCATGACTGGACTTGACTGGCACGAACTGTTCTTGACAAAGACTGGACTTTGACTACAACTTTAGCTACGAGGGCACTCATTTAACTTTTGAAACTAGAATAAATACTTGACACTGGCAAATTATCAAAACGCGACGCCAAAACCAAAGAAAAAAAAGTTGAAAATATATCACAAAGGACTTAACGGTGTGTTCTAGCGGCGCCATTTGAAAGCCAGTTCTCATTCCAACACTTACTGTGAACCGCTGATCGCGATTCCCGTTAGGTGCTCACGAAAACTGTCAACACGTATCGATCATATGGAAATCTATGATTTCCATATAATCGATAACCTAGTATCAATATCTGTATATGCCCGTATTTATATTACCTGTACCTATTATCAATAATTATACATCAATCAATATAGTATAGTATAAATAAATTATTAGTTACACCTCTAAAATAGGAGCCGTTCTATCCCTTGGGGACGCCACGGTAGTACCATGACGCCCTTTGATAACCTCTTCTTCAAAGTTTACAACCAAACATTCGCAGCATTTGAGTCCTGAAAGAGTTAATTGTAATATTTAATAAAGGAAAGAAAAAAAAACAAAGGCAAATGTTTAATTTTGTAACAAAAGAAACAAAAAACAAACACACAAAGACAAATCAGGGACAGCTACAAAATAGGGTGTTAAACTCAGCATTGTGCTGGTCATACTAAGTGGTATGACCAGTGCTGGTCTTCCGGTATCGCTACACTTCTCACAAACAACAACATAATAGAGTTTTGGACGGAACGCGGAAAAGTTCATGTCGCCCCGTTGTATTTTTTTCCAAAACTAGTGTTTTGTCGTGTCGAATCACAAGCGCGAGTGTGGGAAAATGATATAATGTGACTGTCGCTTCCAAATCTCCATCGAAGCTTTATAGTAAAGTCGCCACTACTTTACTAAAGTATGACTGAACTTGACTAACACGGACTGTACTTGACCAAGACTGGACTTTGACTATAGAACCATTACTTTTCGTGTTGCTTCCAAAAATCCATCGAAACTTATAATAAAGTCGCCACTACTTTACTAAATCATGACTGGATTTGACTGACAAGGACTGGACTTTGACTACTTTGTAACTTATGAAACTTGATAATATCAAAACACTTGACACTGGCAAATGGACAAAATGCGACGCTAAACTCAAAGAAGAAGATACCTTTGACACACAGCGGCAGGCAAGATAAACATGGGCTGAAGATGGAGGGGAAACAACACATCTGTGGTACACAGAAGCAAAAACACATCGAACACGCCCGATTTTTGATGACGACATTATCTTTTATTAATTTTCAGATCTAAAGCCTTTGACCGAAGCATAGTTTCGCTTATCCTGATTACAAGGATAAGATGCACTCTCAATTTCAGGAAATCAACCGAATCAATTGGAAATGAATCATGGCAAAATGTATGACAGCTGACCTGAGTCTCGTTCTACGTCAGCACAGAAGTTTTAGCAAGAAGGTTGTTGTTGCTTCCAAAATTCCATTGTAACGTGCAACAAAGTCGCCACTACTTTACTAGTGCATGACCAAGACTTACTTCGTGTGACTATGACTGTGATTTATACTTATTTAACTTATGATACATGAAAATATTAAAACTATTGACACTGGCAAATGGGTAAAATGAGACGCCAAAAAATCAAAAAAGAAGAAAACTATCATTTATCCGAAGGTCATGTTCAACAAGAAGGTTCTAGGAGGAGTTTTGGCGGGAACGCGGGAAGAGTCGTGTCGCTCCGTTGTATTTTTTTCCAAAACTTGTGTTTTGTCGAGTGTTTATGCATAAAAATGGTGGTGTTTTATTCATAAAGTGCCGAATTACATGCGTGAGTGTGGGAAAATGATATAATGTGGTGAAACATGAGTTTTCGTGTTGCTTCCAAAACTCCATCGAAGCTTTGTAGTAAAGTTGCCACTACTTTACTAAAGCATGACTGGAATTAACTGACACGAACTGGACTTGACAAAGACGACTTTGACTAAAACTAGCTACGATGGCACTTATTTAACTTTTGAAACTTGAAAATATATAATTACTTGACACTGGCAAATGCTAAAACGCGACGCCAAAACCAAAGAAAAAAAAAAAAAAGGTTCTAGGAGTTTTGGCGGGAACGCGGAAAGAGTCGTGCCGCCCCGTTGTATTTTTTTCCAAAAAATATTTATAATAATTTATCTGACGCAAATTTAAGTCGTACGTAGCTAGCCGTGATATCAGAGCTAATCAGATATACGAAGGCAAATGCATAGTAGATATAAATTTTCTATCAGTATTCCCTAGAAACGAAGGCCAGATATTTCTTCAAACGGAAGAATCTTCATTGTAATTTCCGCTTGCGATCTACGATCCAAGTCCACGTTAATAGTTAAAGAGAACGCGGATTACGATATTTGACAGAGAAAAAGTACCTACATACAAAAAGTACAGGTCAAAAGCTAAGCATTGCCATCCAGCGTGGCAATGCTGCCAGCATTCTGGCCACATATCCCTCCTCTGACGGATTTTTAGACTAAGTTTTTTGTATACATTTTGTAAATAGTAGAATTTTTGCAATAGTAGTTTTTATTTCAATAAACAAAAAGTACAGTACATAATTGTATTTTAGTAATTCACATTTTTTTTATACCAACCTTGATAGCTTTTTTGTCTGTTACTTTCCAGCCCAAAGTTGTCTGGAAGAAATAGCTCTAGAAGATAAGGCCGCCGTTGTACGCTGTATATTTATTAGTCTGTATTGTTTTTGTTTTGTTAACCCTCTAGTGTCTTGTAGTTGTTTGTCGCAGTGGTCATTGACATGCTTTATCTCTTACCATCAGGAGAGCGTATCGTTCTTCTCAGTAGGTTTACATAAAAAAAGATTTATTAATAACATTTGTAGTGGTGGTTAGCTCAGCCAGTTTACACGCCGCCGAAAGGCGTGGGTTCAAACCCCAACAATGAGCTTGAGCTGCAGGTGAAGGAAAACATCGTGAGGAAACCATAGCATGGTGCTAGGGTACTCGACTGGCTAGCTACCACCCTCAAGTTGAAAATCTGTCGCCAAGCAGCTAACGGTGTGTTCTGGCAGTCTCACTTAAGAGCCAGTTCCATTCCAGGTTAGGTGTGTTTATCATATTCGACTATACCATCACTTAACATCAGGTGAGCTGTAGTCAAATACTTAGCCAGTAAATCATTAATAATCCCCATTCACTGGAACCAGTGCCGGGTTAAAGAGTAACTTGATGCCTTAAGGTATCTTCCCCTGTGCCTCCCCTGGCCCCTCTATCCTTAAGTAAACTACACAGAATTAATTTAATTTTTAAAACGAGCGGAGTTTGAAATTACTTTAACTTTCGTGTTCGGTTTTTTTAGGTCGTCTCTGGTGCCCTAGACATGATGCCCTATAGCTTTTAGGCTAACCCAGGACTGACTGGATCCACTATAACTATTGAGTTGTATTCCTGTAGGATTTTCTGCTCTGTGACAGAGCTTGGCCATGCTTGCTCTCGGTAATTGTTAGTTCGTTAACTATGTAACTGTGCAGTGAACTATGCTATCTGTCTTTGCACCAGAAATACTGTTTAAGTTAAAAATTACTTCAAACTTGGCGATTCGTCTTCACTGTTATATAAAACGAGACCTTTAAAAACAGTGAATTGACTTTCTTTTTTTAAATGTGATAAATGTTCACAAAATTCTTTATCCGAATGTGATCGCCGAAATACGATTAAATAAATTTCGCTCGATAGAAAAAAACCGTAAAGTTTCCTAAAAACGCCCGTTTGACTTTTCCGTCGATGGAATGAATCAACTACATTCATTTCCTTTCAAAGGTATTTTTACAAAAAAAAAAAAACAGTATGTAAAAACAGTATGTAACAAACATTCAAATCCTTCTGTGAGCTCAGTTTTTTGAAATATTGTAAGGTTATTTTAATAAAACAAAGTAAAATGAATATTAAATACGCGCACGCAGAATAATTATGCAGGAATTACCATGCAATGTGAGACACATTACCTACTATACCGTCTGGTAGGTTACTGATGCGGGCGTATAAAAGTTACAGGCATGTAGAGCAGTGGCGTAGCATGCCTTGGATTGTGCCCTGTATCAAAATTAGTTGGGGGGCCTGAATAAAAGGTAAAGATTTCTCACAAAAGAAACAAAAAATGCTTGCATTAAATTAAAATAAATATTTATTGATTATATGGACAGTTGATCGAATAACAGTTTTTTTTTTTCAATGTTTTTTCCCGGGAAGCACGAGATTAAGTGACATTGTGGATAGCATTTTACTAATTTAATTTTTGTTTACACACGTTAGGGGGGCCCCTGTAGCCCGGGGGCCCCGTATCATTGATACGGCTGATATGGCGGTAGCTACACCCCTGATGTAGAGCACTTAAATAAATAAATAAATGAAAAAAAGGCTTTAATTTCCTACTTTCCATCGTTTTTTTTAAATTACTTAACTAATTTAATTAATAGTTTTTTTAAATTTATTGTTTACTTATTAGCTAATAATAATAATTTAGT
The DNA here is from genome assembly GCA_905404145.2 of Biston betularia. Classification (NCBI taxonomy): domain Eukaryota; kingdom Metazoa; phylum Arthropoda; class Insecta; order Lepidoptera; family Geometridae; genus Biston; species Biston betularia. The sequence goes on from FR989885.1 coordinate 8,513,549, forward strand.
GTGTTATTTAATATGTGTAGGAACCCCATATTGGGTCGAGGCCTCCTCCAAAGATGCCTATTTGTCTTTGTCCTGTCTGTTTCCAGTTTAGGCCGGCTGTCCCTCTCGTCCCAACGTGTCGACGGTCTTCCTCTGCTCCTTTTACCTGGAGGACCTTTCCAAAATGGCACTTGTAGAGTACTTAACAAACTGAAAAGTTTGAAAGAATCTATAACCAGACTGCGAATAAATTAGCTATAAATAAAGGAAAATCTTTTTTGAAACTATTTTATTATTCCTAATTAATGTTACACATACAGCATGTTTCTCTAGACGACGGACATATTTCATGACGTTATAATTTAAGTTTATATAGTACGAAAAAAAATAAAATAAAAAATATTTACGCCAGCATTAAAAAGATATTGGTGTTCAAATTTTGTCCCGGGACTACAAGACTTACGGTCACCAAAAACAGATGATCAGCTGGCGGCGCGACGCGCCTATCGTTCAAGTAGGCAAGTACAGCGGTCGTCGCCCGCTCGCCCCGCGCCGCGCGCTCGCTCGAGCAGACGCGATGTTTGTATGTACTTATCGGTTAGTTTAGTACAAGTGTAATACGTACCTTTCACCTAAATTTTCCTATTTTCCCTCATACTTCTAAGTGTAACGTCAAAAAAGGAAAACTCAATGTCAAGTAGAGTTCATTGAACTTGTTGAGTTAGTACCGACCTAGCTTAGAACAGGCAAAAACATCTAATATCAGCTGTAGCTGTAGCTGTTTCTTGAGACGGTCCAATAGTTCGACTAAACGACGTACACGTATTCGTAATATGACCCGATAATCAAAATAATATCTCGTCTTCAGTAGGTAGGTATTCGCGCGGGATGGAATTTTGTCAAAGTACTCTTGTAGGTTCACTGGAGTCGGTTCGTTTTCCCTTTCTTGATAGGAAGTCGGCACTGTGAACTGTCTGAACATTCGAAGCCGTTGGTTAACTCCTAACATCAGAGAATACGATGGGATATGCCTGTTCGGATATGTTTGCCGACGTCTATAGCACCTCTCACACTGTCATTGGCTAAAGCATACACACACACCATAATTATCCCAATACTCTTCGTTGGTGTATTGATAAGGCATCGTCACGATGAGCGATAAATAATAATCATCACTCGACGTGAGAGCGGTACGCGGAGCGGCGGCGGCGGGACGGTGCGACGTTCTCATCGCGCTGAACGCAGGTGGCGAACTGACTGCGTGACCTGTTGACCCGAGAATCGCACGCACCCCCGCCCGTGACCCCTCAGACGCCGCCGCAGCTGTGCGCCCGCGCCGCGCGACGTGTAGGCACAGATAGCTTACGCCCGGATTTGTTTATACCTACTAGGATTTGTTATGTGTCTGATTACATTAGTTTGTGGGACAATTTGGTCAAATTGTAAGGTATTGTTTTTATGACGTATTTGAGTCCAGTATCGCTTTCTGAACACTCCCTTGAAATATGTCCGTCGTCTAGAGAAACACCCTATATACATAAACGAGTATTTTTGTATTCCCCTTTTAATTTCGTTCCTTTTGATAACCTACTCGATAGGTTTGGTTATTTTTTTAACGCACTAAAACTCCGCTATATTTTTTTTCAAAAACCCTTAGAAACAACCGCGTGTTTTGATAACGTATGCCAGCCGGACATATCCGTATCTATGTTTCCAAAGCCCTAGTTCGTGCCATGTACACATAAATGGGAATAAGGAATAAGGTTGTTATCTTTGTTCACCCCTCTTTTCATAAGATAAGTCCATAGATGTTAAACGTGTCAGCAAAAGGTCTATAACAATCAAATTACTTATTCTACTGTCTTCATATGTAACTATTTGCCAGAGGGAAATCTCAAACTATCCTCCGAGTGGCGGAACATCGACACGACGCGAGATTCGCGCACTACGCGATCATACTGAGTTTGTACAACACTTCGAAGTGTCTGAGACACACGAGCCGGTAGTGTAACCAGTAAAAAGCTGGCAAAAAATCTATAAACCGACTGTGAATAAAATAGCTATAATTAAAGGAAAAAGCTTTTCAAACCAATTTATTATTCCGAATTAAAATTTAAACGTTATAACTTCAATATATTTTGGGTTTAGTTAATTTTTTTTTGTTAACGTATTAATATTTCGCGCCAAACATACGCCAATTTCATTTTTTTTTCAATCACACACGAACACAATATTATTTCAAGAACACTGCAAATGAAATAAATTGATTTAAAAAGATTTTTTCCTAATTTGTTAAAGCTATTTTATTCGCAGTCGGGTTATAAATGTTTTAAACAGAGCACTTGGGTTATTGAGTCGACCACACCGTCACTTAACATCACGTAAGCACCGAGCGTGTCAACTATATAAAAAACTTAATTGATTAAATAAAAAAAATCACACAGTGCCATCTAGCCCCAAACTAAGCAAAGCTTGTACAATGGAAACCAGACAGAAATTGGTCTTTATCCATTCGACCCGTTTGGAAGAAACGAGGTAATAAAGAAATTTACATACAAGATACGCGCGAAAAACATAACGTTTACTTCAGTGGCGTAGCGTGCCTTGGAGGGGCCATGTGGGGCCCCACGAAGGGCCCCAACTAATTTTGATACAGGGCCCTTTTTTTTGATACAAAAGATTTCTCACAAAAGAAACAAAGATGCTTCCATTAAACGAAAATAAGAATTTATTGATCGTATGACAATTTTTTAAATGTTTTTTTCCCGGGAAACACAAGTGACATTGTGGATAAAATTTTACTAATTTTTGCTTACACACGCTAGGGGCCCTGTAGGCCGGGGGTCCCGTATAATTGATACGGCTGATATGGGGGTAGCTACGCGCCTGGTTTACTTGGCAGACGGGTAAAAAAGCACGTGTTCGATAAAAATGCTCGCTACATTTCTCATCCAAGTGTCGGAACGACGCGCCGTCAGCACGAGCGCCGCAAGGGAAATGTCCCAGCAACTTACACGTAGTATAATTGAAAATACGATTTTGAATTTATGTCCGCCTGCCGGGGAGCTCCGCGACCGCTCTGATTATTTGATGAATGGTAACGCGAGGGCTCCACTTGGAAATATGGTTAATTGATTGAGGGCTTTGAGCGGCCTGATCAAAGTATTTTGTACTAAGGTGTCTGGGGATGATTGCTTGGGGTGACTTCTGTCAGATTTATCAATATTTTATGTGAAAATAATGAGACGAACGATACGAAACGATGGTAAGATATAGCACCTATCCTAGCAATTCAGGCGTTAGGTACTTTGCGGAAGTTCATTTTGAGTGTTTAATATAATTATCACTCGCAGTTTCATGTTCATCACATTTTTTAGTAGTGGTTAGCGCGGTTAGTTTACACGTCGCTGAAAGGCGTGGATTCAAATCCCAACACTGAACTTGAGCTGCAGACGTAGTAAAACATCGTGAGGAATCCATAGCGTGTGGGTAGGATATTATTTTATTAGTAACAATTGAATTAAAAAGAATTTTTAAAGTTAAGGCATCGTTATATTTCTCTTAAATCTTTACTTGGTGGTAGATTTCCTTAGCAGGAGGTCGTCTAGGTAGGTACCATGGCTGTACCAGATATTCTACCGTCAAGCAGTAGTGTGCAAATGTTACTGTATTCCGGTTTGAAGGGTAACGCAGCTAGGTCTCAAAGTAATGAGCGCTAAAGCAGCGTAGCCATGGGCTTTGTTTTGGGCTGGGAAATGGTCATGGACAGGCGTTATCTCTTACCATCAGGAGAGCGTCCCGATCGTTTCATTACCTTTAAAATACACTAAGTGTCTTTAGGTTAGGTTTCAAAAGTCACCTGTATTCGTTTGCTAAAACCATACGAAAAAAAAGACTTTACATTGTATTCGCGCTGGATTCGAGTGCAACAGTAGTAACAAAACATTGACAAAGTCTTATTTTGAAATTGGATCCTTATTTGCTATGAGTTCGTAACCCACCTTCACGTGCGAGGCGCGCGGGCGGCCCGTAGTGCGAAGCAAGTCGAGGCCGCGCGCGCGTTGTACTCAGCTTTGTCTCCTTGAAGAAGGCCACCGAATGTTAAGGACGGACGTGGACGAAAGGACGTGGACGAAAGGACGTGGGTTCAAACCCCAACAATGAGATTGAGCTGCCGGTGAAGGAAAACATCGTGAGGAAACCATAGCATGGTGGTAGGGTACTTTAGTACTCGGCTGGCTAGCTACCACCATCAAGTTGATAAATCTGCCGCCAAGCATCTAACGGTGTGTTCCGGCAGCCTCACTTGAGAACTGTGGTCAAACTCGCCTGTCAAGCACAAAAAAAGTCGGTTTAAAAAAAAAGTTTCTGTTATAATTAAACATAATCACGCATAAGTACATCAGAAAAGGATTAAACGTATCTACACAGAGTATTTGCCCTTATCTTGTTAATAACACCTTTGATTTGAAACACTCAAGTCCTTGATCGAAAATCAATAATTCTAAGATCCTAATAACTTGAAATCTAATTTTAGAGTTCGTAGGTCCTACCTACCTTAATAAATACTGTATAGGGAATACCAGCCAATATTCCTAACTGGAATCTAAGTGAATTATTCAAGTAATCAGACATGCAAATTGAAGATCAGTGAGATTGATGTAGGCTGAAACCGCATTGGCAAGCTCGGGGAGCTGTTTGATCAGGGCCAGATTAAGGGACCTAGGGGCCTAAGTTGGACATTAGTCGGAACGATACTAAGTTAAAGCAATGTTTTTTTATTTTTTTTAATATAGTTGACAGGCTAGGCGTTTGACCACAGATCACCTGATGTTAAGTGAAGGTGTGGTCGAAGATGGTAAAGCACGCCTAGCCTGGAATGGAACTAGTTCTCAAGTGAGGCTGCCGGAACACATCGTTAGATGCTTGGCGGCAGATTTTCAACTTGACGGTGGTAGCTAGCCAGCCGCGTACTAGAAAGTACCCTACCACCATGCTATGGTTTCCTCACGATGTTTTCCTTCACCGGTAGCTGAAGCTCATTGTTGGGGTTTGAACCCACGCCCTACGGCATGCGAACATACCGCGCTAACCACTGAGCTATCATCGCTACACTGTCACTGTCACTGTCACAATGTCATTGTAAACGTTTACTATGGAATCATCCCTGAAATTGTGAAAAAATATCAACTAAGTATGAGTCAAACTTGCACACAGAAGGTTCGGTACTATTGGCATGCCTAGTTGTATTTTTTTTTTTTTGTTCAAAATAGGTTCGCGTTTAACCACACTCTGCTTGATGTTAAACAGTAGTGTGGTCTAAGATGGAGCACGCTTACCTAGAAGAAACCTATTTACTCTAGATTTGAAGACGCCGATATTGTACCTAACAGGGAACACAGACTCCGGCAGAGAGTTCCACAACCTGGCTGTGCGAATGAAAAATGTGGAATCAAAATTTTGTAGTTTGTCCATCGCGGGAAATATGAAAACACCGAACATTGCTATCCCTTAGAGGATCGGTAGATTCCCTTGAAACAAAAAAAAACGCATTTGGTCATTAATTACAAATTCTGCAAATGTTCAGCTTGACAATGTCCCCGAGTTAAATTCTAATTTTTACATTGGATACGTATAGTCATGTTGCCATTTTTCTCCAAAACTACTTGTCCGATTTTGATGCAGTTTTCAATAATGCATTCGGGTTTGATTGGTGCATGTTTATAGATAGATGTTACGGTGACAACTCACCAGGGGGCGCTGCAGGAAACATTTTTTGTGCAAATCCATGTTGCCACTTTTCTCCAAGACTACTAGTCCGACTTTGATGCAGTTGTCAGTTATGGGTTCGGGTTTAATTGGTGCATTATCTTAGATAGGTGACAATTACTTTTTAACCGTTTTGGGTTTAGCAAAATTTTTAATTATGCTTTTTATTTTAATATTGATAATAGCAGTTAAAAAAAACAAACGAACAAAGATTAAAATTTGTATATTTGGTACTTCGTATATTTTTTTCATTTACATTTTGAGTCGATAAGAATTAATAGTTAATCGTATAATCTTAGACGATTACAATTTTATTAATATTTTTCCATAAAGAACAATACAAACGTAACATATTTCGAGTGTTAAAATTAAAATATTTTAACAAATTCTATATAAGGTTATTATTAATATAAGTATAAATAGTATTTAATTTAAATTTAGAACAATTTTTATTGAACAAGTTTCTAGTAATACGTCATAGTACAGAATAATATTCTATAAGGTTTTTATTATAATTTTTTTTTATAATTTTTAAAAACTTTCTAAATAGATAAAGATATATTCACTAAATAAGAAAATAATGGCAAGGTTATTTTACATTTTTAAGACTGTACAAACTTGTATTTTGTTAAAAATAAATTATATGCGAACTAAATTAAAAATTTATTTGCTTACGTACATAATATAGACAGATAAAGAAAAACATTATTTATGTTACAATATTCATGTCAGGTAAAATATATATTAATTCGTAAAAGAATATCTACCTATCGTTTAAGGACATTTTACGACGAAACATATTTTGTCCTAAAACAATTTCTCATAATAATTTACAAATAGAACCGACACAAGAAGCAAGGGCTCTATGCTAACTCGTGGGGTGCTATATGTCATTTAATTTAAAATTAAATATATCGTTACTCCGTATTTAATTTACTAACAAATATAACACATAAACATTTGTAGGATTTAGTTTTAACTGGTATCAGGCGTTTTTGAAGGCGATATTTTTTTTATAAATTTAGAATTCCATGTATTACATAAATACAGCTAAAATATACAGAACACAATTATCCGCTACTAAAAGAATACAGTAAAACGACTATCGATATATAATCACACACACATTGGAAGACTATAATAATTATGAAACTTTTTAGAGAAAATAACCGAACAAAAACTAATCGATCCCTATTGCTCATGGTTCAGTTCAATAACTATAAAAGTTTTAATTATTATTCTAAAACACTACTTATAACTTTAACGGCTGTGGTGTTTTAGTATTATTAATTTACTTAAAATAATCTTGTCTTAATAGTTATTTAAAAGTCACTAGCACAAGAATCTAAATATACACCGATTTAGAATTAAGTTGTCGTTGTTGATTTATTTATTATAATTATTTATTATATTAACGTATGATTATATTGCTAAGATAGGTACAATATTTACATTACGCGGGATAAAAAAGTATTTTAAAAACTATTATCAGTCATAGGTATAGTTGATATAATTTAAAATATAATTTTAACAAAAATGTATGTAGCTTTAAAATCTAATCATAAGTTTGGTATTTACCATAATTAAATTATAACAGATAAACATATAGTTATAGTAATTATTATTTGTACAAAACTTGAAGGAACGTTATATATACAATTTATGTAATATAAATAAATAGCACATACATTTACACGAACAATTTTATGAATTACAATTATGACGTTCATAAGATTAGAAATGTACAGGAAGTATTTGGTGTTCTTTTTGGTATTAATTTAGAATTAATACAATGCTAATTCTAAATATTAAGTACATTATTTACAAGTTGTATAAACCTGACAATTAAAAAAAAAAACAAAAGCGACCTGCGCTACAGTATAACGTAATACAATACAATAATACACATGTAAATTTAAAATATATTTTGGCTAGCATGCAAGCGATAACTTATTGAACTATGTATTTATTTAAATATATTACAATTTATATAATTTAAAAGTGCATTTTTATTGTTGTGTAGTGCGCATTTGATAGGCACAGAGGCACAGTCATTTTTATTTATTTAAAAAAGGTTTAGCCTAAATTTATGACTTCACAAATTATAAATTATTTATGATAAATTAATGATGTGACAATTTTCATTATAAAAGAAATAAAAAGCCATTTTCCGTATCTGAATTTTTTAATTTATTTTTGAGTACTTATCACTGTTAGTTGAAAGACTATAGTTAGAAGAAAATTTATAAAAAAAAATATTTTTGATTCAAAAGTACTTTCATTCATCAAATATTTATCATATCTAATTTATAACTTATGAAGTTTTATTAATTAATCACCGCATCTTTACAATGCAAAGTTTAATGAAGTGCATATTGATGATTTACTTTGTAAGGATTTCATTTTATAATTGTGAATTGTAACTAGAAATCTATGCGTGTTTCAAAATTATTAAAATCTAGGAAAACAAATTAATACAAATAAGAAATGGTGGTTTAATTTACGTATTTATTATTTCAGTTAGAATATTACATTTCTTGCAACTTTATTATTACTTATAGATGATTGAATGGTCGTTCATTATTGCTTATAGATGATTGTATGGTCGTTCATTATTGCTTATAGATGATTGAATGGTCGATTATTATTGTTTATAGATGATTGAATGGTCGTTCATTATTGCTTATAGATGATTGTATGGTCGTTCATTATTGCTTATAGATGATTGAATGGTCGATTATTATTGTTTATAGATGATTGAATGGTCGTTCATTATTGCTTATAGATGATTGAATGGTCGTTCATTATTGCTTATAGATGATTATAATATAATATCTATCTATCTGTCTGTTTATCTATCTGTCTTTATTTTATATATTTTTCAATAAATTTATTCTTATGAAGCTTTTTCATTCTGTTCTACAAATAAATTGTTGATAAAAAAAACAATAGATTTCAGTTACAATTCCTATATTTAATTTTAGGTAGGTGTTGTTTAAATACTTATTTTTATTTGTAGTATTGGTAAGTCGTAGTTCTATTAAAATACAAGGAACACTAGTTTTAGAATTAAAACATTTTACTTAGAGTGTGTTAACAGCTTTTCCGATCTTTGAGTATTGATGTATACAGGGTTGTTAGCTTATGATATACTTAGCAAAAAGAGGATCGTCGTTACTGAAAGCACAACTCAGAGAGTGAAATTGATACTGAATTGGTTGATTTGATATTGTTAGCATAGAATTTTAAATGTGTTCCATCCTCGATCCTCGATTGTTTTTCACGATCACTGAGTTGTGCCTATAGTAAAGGTTGTCAATAATTAGTACAATTACCCCCTTTTGGCTTATTACACCCAAAGCGTATAACCTTGTATATGTCACGAGATTTATTAATTTTCTTTTTAATATGATTTTCTTAGAATTAAATAACTGATTGCTCAAATTTTTGTAATAGGTACATACTAGGAACTTTTAACTTTGCAATTTTTTTTGCATAAGTTTTTAAATTGTATGAAGTGATTAAGATTGGACAAGATTTCGTGACACACATATGAGCTGTAAATGAAAAACTGCAATTCAATTATGAAATTAAAAACAAGCGAAATAAGTTAAAGTGTTAATTTACATTTAATCTATGGTAAATTCCTCATTTATATTGTACATAAAGGAATATTCTTTTTAATATTATAATTTTCAAATCCGTTAGTGTTTGCAGTTTTCTTCTATAATTATTAAACTATAACTATGGTTTTGCTACTTATATTAAAAAATTCTACGAAAATGTAGGGTATGTAGTAATTTACAATTCCAATCAAATAACGGAAGCGATCGCTCAAGTAGAGTGATTTACGAAAAATAATGTATTTATTTAATTGTCAATTTACTAGTACTAGATATATACAGTATATTTATGAAAACCCGACACTACTGTACCCGGTGCAAAGGTCTCCATTACGCTGGCCGTATTATTACGATGAATTGATTGATTGTTTGTTTGATTGATTGATTGATTGATTGTTTGATTGATTGATTGATTAACCTTTTTATTGCAACTGTTGCCAATGGATAACCTTTGCATTAGGTACAAACCAGCGCGGGAGTCACCAGTCGGTAGTAATATTAATTAATATAAAGTGTATTTATTAAGTAAATCAATTAGGACGTTTTTTTACTTACAGCCACAGATTATGTCATATTCACTGTTTTTTAAAGTGATTATTTAATCACTGAAGCCACGATTATTTTTTACGAAATAGTAAAAAAAACATTTTCAAATTTTGCATTGAAATTCCAGCATAGATATAGGGTTGTAAGCTTGGGGTGGAAAAAATCAAAAGGGGACTAATATACCTGTAATCAGTTCCATTCCAGGCTAGGTGTGCTTTACCATCTTCGACCACACCGTCACTTAACATCAGGTGAGCTGTGGTCAAACACCTAGCCTGTCAGCTATAAAAAAAAAAAAATCACAAAAAAAACAGCTGTTCCAAACATTCATTTAAGGGGTTAACAGTTTCTCTAGAACAGTTGTTTTTTCTCGATTACAGAGTTGTGTTTTAGTTAAAATCCTTCATAATGGCCCCCTTTTGTCATACCACATCGCAAACTTACAACCCAGTAAAACGAAGAGATCTCTATTTAATTTACAAAGTTTATTAATAAGCTTAAAATTAAATCGCTTATAATAATAAAAAAATATTATGATTTAAAAGGTAGATAGTATTTTAAATTGAACTACAGATGTAGAAGATCTTTTCTAAATATTTAACTTTTGATCACTACGAAATCACTAGTGAGTTAGATCTTGCTGATTGGTGTCAAGAAGAAAGCGTAGGCGATATTCAAATAGACACTACGTTATAATTCAGTCAGATTAATTTGATATCAAACTTGTAGGATTATTAATTGAACTAGCAATTATAGTATACCTTACAGAAGGCATACTAATGTTGAAATGATGTACCATTTATTTTGAATACAACTTCAAAACAAAGAAAAATGTGTAATGTGTGTGTTTGTGTGTGTGTATGTGTGTGTGTGTGTGTGTGTGTGTGTGTGTATGTGTGTATGTGTGTGTGTGTGTATGTGTGTGTGGCTAAACTGCGTGATCGTTCCCTTTGGCGATGTTTTATAATTAAAAAATTGACTTTTCGAAAGAGAAATTGTTTTCGTATTGTAACGTTACGAAAGTTTTCATTTACACCAGATTAGTGCAACTGCTTTGTATACACTGCTCTGCAGTTGAGCTGAACAAATTGAGTGTCTGGTTCACATCATTTAGCACTTAGTACCTACCTACATAAGATTGTGCTTTGGAAGTCAGATAACTGTTAGAATACTCAAATATTTTTCTCTACACAGAACACACATTTGATTATACAAAACGTTTGTCCTGAGTGGGAATCGAACCCACACCTTTCAGCTCTTAAAGCAGATTTACTACCAATGAGCCAACAGGCCTGTCAAACACTAAGCAAACTTGAGTTCGTCTATTGGTGTTAAGAATAATTTTTCTAATAAATAATGACTAATAATATTAATATAATCTAGAATAATTAAATTAATGTATTTTTTACTATACCCTTAACGTCTGCTTGCAAACTGAATACATGGTGTCTGAAGACAAAAATTGATGTAAGACCTATTATATATACCTACATGTATTCTTGCAAATAAATTACTTCATTTGATTTATGTTAAATAAAATATACGATACTCTCCACGCACCAAACACTAAAAAGCATACAGCTCTTGCTGTTCTAGTCTTCTAAAACTCCCCAGTTTTTGGTACGATTTCCTCGTATCACCAATCAGCAGTAACTCCATCACCTTTCACGTGAAGTCCAAATATCACCAGAGAGTCAATGAGTGAATGATCAACGCACATTGTAAAGACCCGGCGTCGCCCGCTGTTGCGCCAACATAATTCTGTTGGTGACACAACGGTAGCAACACAGGTAGGCCAAACATCACTTAAACAGTATCCTCCTGAACGCTCTCCTAAAGTCCTTATTAAATATCGTGTAGATCACTGGATTCAAGACAGAGTTCATATAGCCCAGCCAGAACGCTATCGCAAACGCGCTGCCAGGTATATCGCATGCATGACATGCTGCCTTCAAGATATACAGAAAGAAAAATGGTAGCCAGCACGCTATAAAGCTGCCCATTATAAGACCCAAGATGAGAGTGGCTCTTTTTTCTTTTTTCCGAGCCAGTCTTTTCTTTTCTCGCTCCGGGTCCCTTGGTTTATGGGGTTTCGGCAGCGCTGGTTCGAGTTCAGACTTGCTCGGTTGGGATTTCTCTTGTCTTCTGTCGGTCTTTTTGAATATCCTCAGTTTCAGAGGTTTGACGCCTCCGCAGCGACTGACGACGCCACTGTCTGAGGAGGATGGTTCCATTTCGGAGACCATGTCAGCGTCGATGGCGACGCTTGGTTGGCGGCCTCTGGTCTGCTGAAGTGCTAGCTCCCCATTGACGGAGAGCGTTGAACTTCTTAATGGACACGATGCTAGAGGATTCTTCTGTACTTGTGCTGCTGTTATCACCTGAAAGAGGAGAGAGACATTTCACTGAGGGTGAATTATGCTTCATACGCCTAAAAAAAAACACATTTTATTAAATGTGTTTTTCCAGACATTATTACATGAAATTTCTTGTCAGGAAGAACTTGATGTCGGTTTGGAAATTTTAGAGAAAAAATAATAATTTCTAGAATGTGGTGAATTTGAAAATTGTGTTTGTAGCGATGATAGTTCAGTGGTTAGCGCGGTCGGTATGCACGCCAAAAGGCGTGGGTTCAAACCCCAACAATGATCTTGAGCTGGTGAAGGAAAATATCGTGAGAAAATCATACCATGTTACTAGGGTACTTTATAGTACTCGGCTGGCTAGCTACCACCCTCAAGTTGAAAATCGGCGGCCAAGCACTTAACGGTGTGTTCCGGCAGCTTCACTCGAGAGCCAATTCCATTCCAGGCTAAGTGTGCTTTACCATCTTCGACCGCACCGTCACCGTCATAAATAAATAAATGTATTTGATATATGTGATTCGGTTGCTGGTATTGCTAGCATATACGTTTTGATGCTGTATTCCAAAGCTTTTATATATTCTATGCCATCTTGAAGGGTAGATAAAGCAAGTTTGAACCTACCTGGTTAACTTTCAAGGTGTCTTTCCGCTCGTCAGGCGGTGGTGGACAGGTGTCTCCGGCCTCGCTGGTGGATATGTCGGACGCCAGCTCGCAGGTCACCGTCGGGATCTGCACCTGGGGCGTCTCTATTGTTGATATTTGGCTCTCGCTGAAAAACATAAACGATTTCTTTTTTTACTTTGTTCTTGTTTTCTTTTGTTCTTTGTTTTTTGGGTTATAAAAAATATTAGAAACAAGTTTAAAAACACTAAAGAAATGCTAAAAGCATTCTACAACATAAAATAATTTTATGAAAGTACAAATCCCACTAATATTATAAATGTGAAATTTTGCATGGATGGATGGATGTTTCTTTCTCTTTAACGCAAAAACTACTGAACGGATTTGGATGAAATTTGGTATGGAGGTAACTGACACCCTAGATAAAAAAAAATATGTAGCGTGTCCTTAACACCGCGAGGCGCAGCTAGAGATTATATAAAAAAAGTTGTGTACCTAGAAATTATCGTACGGTATCGGCGGCAGAATATCTGGTACCGCAGTACCAGATATTCTGCCGCCAAGCAGTAGTGTGCAAACATTACTGTGTTCCGGTTTGAAGGGTACTGCAGCTAGCGAAATTACTGAGATGTTGAGACTAACCATCTACTCTCAAAGTAATGAGCGCTAAAGCAGCGATGCCCTGGACGTTGTTTTGTTACTCAAAGTTCTGTGTATCGCTGCAATGGTCATTGACAGGCGATATCTCTTAACATCAGGAGAGCGTCTCGTTCGTCTCATTACTTTTAAAATCTATTTTAATTTTTATGTTTAATAATTGTTTCTTTTAGTTAGTAAACCTAGTTATATAACATATCCGCTAGGATAAACTGTTGAATGAAATACCTATAAGTATATAAGACCATCATGTACACAGTCGGTAGGTACCATACGACCTCGAAACTTTAGTTTGAAGTCGTCAGCTAATCGTCAGCTAATGACGGTAACGATTAAGCTTCTAATCAACTCCAATGTTGATGAGTTTAGTAAAAATTTTGTTGCGAATCCAGCATTTATAATAGAAACTTTAGTATCCCCTGTACGTATGAATATGTTATGGGCAGTAAACATTTTAAAAAGGCACTTTTATCAACACCATCTTTAGTACACGACGGTTAAAGTTTTGTTATTATAGCAGTTTCGTGTAAAAGTTACACGAAGCGTGGCCATAAACATTTACAGTTCATAAAGTTTGCCGTTTTTAAACTGCATTTTATATGAGTTTAGAAAATATATCCCATAGACAAAGTAAGTTTTCCTAGTCTATAGTACTTTATTACAATAATATAAAAAAAAATTGCGATGATAGCTCAATCGTTAGCGCGGCAGGTTCGCATTACAAAGGGCCAACAATGAGCTTGAGCTGCCGGTGAAGGAAAACATCGTGAGGAAACCATAGCACGGTGGTAGGGTACTTTCTGGTACTCGGCTGGTTAGCAACCCTTAAGTTGAAAAGCCGCCAAGCATCTAACGGTGTGTTCCGGCAGCCTCACTTGAGAACCAGTTCCATTCCAGGCTAGGTGTGCTTTACCATCTTCGACCACACCTTCACTTAACATCAGGTGAGCTGTGGTCAAACATCTAGCTTGTCAACCATAAAATAAAACAAAAAAAATTACGATTAAAAAAAACCGGTTCCATGACCAACTAAACGCACTGCTCCAATGAAACAGCGAGGTTTCGGAGCAAACGAAAATATCATCGACGTATACAACTTTAGGATTTTTGTTGATTTTTAAAAAGCCGCTCAATCTATTTCGATATAATTTAACCTCTAAAGTATGATCTACCAAACAAAAAAGAATCATCAAATTGGATTTATAATTGGCGAAATGATCGCGTAACAAAAAAAACATACATAAAAAAAGGAGGAGGTTCTCAATTCGACTAATTGAGAACCTCCTCCTTTTTTGAAGTCGTTTAAAAACAGGGAAGAATCGCTCAATACAATTTCATCTCACTTTTCACCTAGCCTTTCACCGAAAAAAAATGAATAGTTTAATCTGAAGAGACCGTTTGTTTAGCAGTAATTTCGCATAAAATAGTCACGACGCCTAAAGGCCTAATTCGACTAATTGAGAACCTCCTCCTTTTTTGAAGTCGTTTAAAAACAGGGAAGAATCGCTCAATACAATTTCATCTCACTTTTCACCTAGCCTTTCACCGAAAAAAAATGAATAGTTTAATCTGAAGAGACCGTTTGTTTAGCAGTAATTTCGCATAATATAGTCACGCCGCCTAAAGGCCTCATGGCTCGGTTGACTTCGAGCAATAGTTTCTTGGTCATTGGTGCATAACTAAACAATGTTGGTCCAAACATAGGCCAGTGAACACAATCGTATGAAACTTGACAAGTTCGTCGCAGTATATCGGCTCATATTAAGGTGACAAAACCTGCTCTTCTGGCAACTTTATAGTCGACATAAATTCTCATTGAATACGGAATAAAAGTACAGATAAAAAAGGGTTCTTTTACTATTATAGGAGGAAATACACTAGACTTTGTGACAGGTTTTCCTAGTACAAAGCCTAGGGTACTACGATGCAAAATGATCTTTTATACCTACATAATTATTATATGACGTATGTAGGCACGTATGCATTTGCCATGTCGAAGACCTGACATGACACTTATAAAAAACCTTTTTCTTATGAACGCTATTCTTGTAATTTTATTTGTTATGTAAAAGTAATGAGACGAACTAGACGCATTACTGATGGTAAGTGATAACGCATGCCCATGACCATTGCAGTGGTATACAGAACGTTGAAACAAAACAAGTTCAACTGATAGAATACTTGAATACTTTTTTTTTGGTAAATACATACTTATAATATATATAGTACACCCCAGACACAGAACAAACATTTGTTTGTATCACAAAATGCTTGTCCTGGGTGGGAATCGAACCCACGCCCTACAGCTCTTGGAGCAGACATACTACTACTATTTGATTTTAATTATTACAATAATTACATTAAAATTTGTCAAATTTATCAATTTTTCTATTTGGCCCGTCCATAAATATAATCATAGAAGCACTCTTTCACCAGCCAACATTTATAACTCATCAAAATTAGTCCAGCTGTTTGAGCGTGAAGTGGTAACAAACATGCAAACACACCCACAAACTATAGTCCTTATAATAATTAGTGTGATGACTAATGAGGCATTTTAATCAAATTTCGACATTATCAATGTCTTTTTTCATTATTTCAGAAACTCGCAAGATAGTTGACGGGTCCTTTTACGGATCTTTCGCTTCACGTATCACAAAGAAGAACCTGACAAAAGCACAAAGGTGCCACCATCTTTGACCACCTCGTAATATTAGGCACAATTTTTGCAACATTCCATCGTTTAGGCTATACCGGTCACAAAAATGTTTGAGGCATGTTTTCAATGCCAAAGGATCAAAAGCAATAAGTTGAATGCCGAATAATTTTCTTTCCGCGAAAAATGTCGGTTCAATAATTTGGCCGTTTGATAGCCGAATCGGTATTTTTGTAGCGATTATAGCTCAGTGGTTAGCGCGGCGGTTCTAACATATACAATGGTATTTAAGTTAATATTTTAATAATAAAATACAATGAAATAAAGTGACAAATGTCAAAAATGTAAGTGATAGTGAAGTGACAGTGAAATTATAATGGAGTAACAGTAGAGTGGAGTTTTGGCGGGAACGCGGGAAGAGTCGTGTCGCTCCGTTGTATTTTTTCCAAAACTAGTGTTTTGTCGAGTGTTTATGCATAAAAATGGTGGTGTTTTATTCATAAAGTGCCGAATTACAAGTACGAATGTGGGAAAATGATATAATGTGGTAAAACATGACTTTTCGTGTTGCTTCCAAAACTCCATCGAAGCTTTATAGTAAAGTCGCCACTACTTTACTAAAGCATGACTGGACTTGACTGACACGAACTGGACTTGACTAAGACTGGTCTTGACTAAGACTGGACTTGACTAAGACTGGACTTTGACTAAAACTAGCTACGATGACACTTATTTAACTTTTGAAACTTGAAAATATATAATTACTTGACACTGGCAAATGACAAAACAAAACGCGACGCCAAAACCAAAGAAAAAAAAAACAGTAGAGTGGCAATTCTATACCAAAATACAATTTATTTATCAAATTCGTACCGAATTATACCAATGAAACGGTATATTGAACTAAATTATGATAGTTACTAAATCAGCATGGATAATGGTATTAAAATTAAATCTTAATCTTAAATTAAAATTAATAAATAAAATTGTCAATTAAAAAGTACAGTGAGATATATATACATATTTGGTCTTGTGGCTTCAGTGAGATAAAATGGCAAATGTCAAAATGAAAGTGATAGTAGAATAGCAATTCACTTAAAAAAAAACACAATTTATTAGTTAGATTCGTACTAAATTACACTAATGAAACGGTCTACAGAACTAAATTATGATAGGTACTAAATCGGCCTGCACAATTGTAGTAAAATTAATATGTCAATAATATGAGATAAAATGACATATGTCAAAAAGTAAGTGACAGTGAAGTGACAGAGAAGTGATAATCCTTACCCATTATTATTACTACTAAGGTGACCGGAAGGCATAGGGTGCGTGGAAGGCATCGGTCGCGTGCCCTTTGGAGGGTTGCTGAAGCTTGTCTGCTGATCGTTCTGAAACAAGAAACACATCTGAATATACACTGAAATCATTTAAAATTATAAAACATTTCTGTGGTACTAAAATTGATTTGCAATTATAGCAATGAGGCGAGCTAGACGCTCAGCAGAATAAATTCAATGGTGTATGTAAATATACCAAACCATGCTATGCCAACGAAATAGAATATCATCCAAAAGTCTTTTGAGGGTAGACCTACGAGTATGTCTGGACATAGGCCTACCCTCTGGAATAAAAGTGAAAGAAAACATACTAATCCTACTTAGTAAGATGCCGAAACAATTCTTGCAGCCATATCCTGAGACTGTGTAACCCGACCAATTAAAAGAGGCGCGTGAATACTTAAGTGTAAGTAGGTACGTCGCAAATTGGCTGAGTTATACGGTCTCGAGCGATTTTGCAATTTTTTTTATCTAAAATTAATTGGACGAACCTAAATTGCCACACAGATTGTGGGGTAATCCCGGACACTAAGGATTTTGTTTTTTATGATACAATCTTATTATGATTTCATTTCGAAGATTTATTATCTGATTTGATTATAAGAACATAAGGTCGTATCTCAAGTCAACGTTTATTTAAGTTATCTTGTAACTTAATTGATTAAATTCAATAAAATAAATATCGTTGGACTATACACACAGCGCCATCTGGCCCCAAACTAAGCAGAGCTTGTGTGATGGAAGTCAGATAACTGATAGAATACATAAATATATATTTTTTTGTAAATACATACTTATAATACATACAGAACATCCAGACACAGAACAAACATTTTTGTTTATTCACAAAATGTTTGCCCTGAGTGGGAATCGAATCTACGCCCTACAGCTCTCAAGGCAGATATATTACCAATGAGCCAACGGGGCTGTCACCTTTTGTCTCTCTTCTCCTTTATTATTCGCAATTACCCCTCTTCCTGATCTTTCTTATCTGATACTGCGTTAGTACATATCTTTTCAGAGACTTTTAAGCTTTACGATCTTGCATTGCTGATTTTGCCTCTATTGACAAAATACCTCAAATGCTACTTTTGATTTTATTCTGCCGCCAAGCAGTAGTGTGTAAACATTACTGTGTTCCGGTTTGAAGGGTACTGCAGCTAGCGAAATTACTGGGCTGTTGAGACTAACCATCGAAAGTCTCAAAGTAATGAGCGCCAAAGCAGTGATGCCCTGGACTTTGTTTTGTTACTCAAAGTTCTGTGTATCGCTGCAATGGTCATGGACAGGCGTTATCTCTTACCATCAGGAGAGCGTCTCGTTCGTCTCATTATTGTTCACATAAAAAAAAAAATTTGTTCATTTAAAAAAAATACTCACAGGCCTGGGCCGGGGATTTTTCCGGATGCCCCGCCTCGCTCTCGCCTTGGCCGCGAAGTATATCCTGATGTAGACGAACACCATGATGCAGGACGGGATGTAGAAGCTGCCCAGAGCGGAGTACACTACGTAGCCAATGTCATCTGACACCTGCAGACAAACAGACGACGGGTTAGAAACAAAACTTGTCTCTGGTCACAAATAAAATATGTTTATTACTAGCAACGCCCCGCGGCGTTACCCACTACATGTTTTCGGGATTAAAAATAGCCCGTGTGTTAATCCCGGGTCTCAGCTACCTCCATAGCATATTTTATTTTATTGGCTCGGTGTTTGACCACAGCTCACCTGATACTAAGTGAAAGTGTGGTCGAAGATGGTAAACACACCTAGCCTGGGATAGAACTGACTCAAGTGAGGCTGCAGTTAGGTGCTTGACGAAAGATTTTCAACTTGAGGGTACCTACTAGTCAAGTACTATAATGGCGCTGTCCTGCGATATTATTTTATTTATATGGGCTAAAATAATAATAATTTGATACATTATTACTACACTTAAACCGATCCACTGTCCCGCGCATAAAACAGTTCTTTTAGCAGCCACCGTAACCGGATTCTAATGTGTACGACTGAAGAATTTTTTACAAAATCATTCAGAGAGCGCGTTCTTATTCAAAAGACTGAATTCCTTCATAAAAACCAGGAAATGACTGGCGGCTCAGGTAAGTAATGTAGTCGGTTTCATTCTGATTAACATATCCTTTCATTCGCTTATCTGACTTAATTGATTGCGGGTGTTACGAGGTTAAACCATTGTGCTCGGGGGAGCTCGGAAAGTAATTGGGTTTTATTGCGAATAAAAAAACGTTGAGCTTTAGACACGCTGATTGAGCAGATTCCCAAAATACTTAGCTGTTTTCTCTTACTATCCGAAGCCGTTATCAAAAACGTAATTTCCAACGTTTTGTGAACCTACCCGTATCTGGTTCTATTTCTATGGGACTTTAGAATACACTGTCTATAGTTTGAAAGAAAGAAATCATTTATTTTGACGCACACAACACTACAACAATAATAAAAAAGACACTACAAATAAAAGATTAGAAAATAAATATGAAAAATAACAATAATAAATGTGTAGAAAGTTGTCGCTGTAGTGTGCAGTGCGACTAAAAAGGTTAGTTCTCAGCATCAGCGCTGACGATTTCTCAGCAGCGCTGGTTTTCAGAACTAACATTTTGGGACGCACGAGACTGAATAAAAATGTCATAAATATATACGGGAATATTTATAATAGAATAAATAAATTATAAATTAACAAAAAGTGTGGAAAGTTGCTTGTAAAAGAAAGTGTATTTTAGTACATACATAAATAATTATAGTTCAGAAATAATAATTATAAGAAGATAAAAAAAAAGGTTAAAATTAACGTTTAGTGTTTGAAATTGGAAAACGTTTATTTATGTCCTTGTCCCTGCTTTTAAATCACTAGCAGCGCCACACGGCGTTACCCGCTACATGTTTTCGGGATAAAAAGTAGACTATGTCTTAATCCAGGGTCTCAGCTACCCAGCGGCGGCCTTAGCTGCTGCGAGGCCCGGGGCGGCAAATTATTGTGAGGCCCTTTTTCTTTGAGTCCGTTTTACTAAAAACTTAGTTCGAGTGCGCGAGTGGCCGCAACATGCTTGCACTAATAATGAAACCGTGCGTTCCGGGGGGGATTTTGCGAGATACACATACTTATATGGTAAAGACTTTTTTCTACGAGGACGCGAGGCCCCTGCAAGAGCGAGGCCCGGGGCGGTTGCCCTGCTTGCCACCTCCTAAGGCCGCCACTGCAGCTACCTCCATACCAAATTACATCCTAACCCGTTCAGTAGTTTATGCGTGAAAGAGTAACAAGTTAGTGGGATAGTGGGGTTTGGTAGATTATGTCCTTTAAGAGCTGTTGAGCTTGGGTTCGATTCCTACCAGAAGAAACATTTACATGACGATATATGTTTGTTCTGTGTCTGGATTATATGAGTATGTATTTACAAAAAAAAAGGATAAGTACCTATGTGTGTGTGAAATGTCTCACAACTGGCTGTAGGGCGTGGGTTCGATTCCCACTCAGGGCAAACATTTTGTGAATAAACAAATGTTTGTTCTGTTTCTGGGTGTTCTGTATATAATAATATTATAAGTATGTATTTACAAAAAAAAAAAAAAGTATTAATGTATTCTATCAGTTATCTGACTTCCATCACACAAGCTTTGCTTAGTTTGGAGCCAGATGGCGCTGTGTGTAATGTCCTACGTAATATTTATTTTATTTATCTATTTATTTTCGTTGATAAACGGATACAAATCCAGATATAGAAGTCAAATAAAAATTTCCAGATAAGAAGTTATGCCCCAGGTATAGATTGTCAAATTATAAAAACGTTCACGGTGTGCGGCGCAGTCCGTTCAAACGGCGTAAGTTAATAACAAAGAAAAATTTAAAGACATATTTTATATAATGTAATGCCATCCTTACATTATACGTTTCTCACCTTCTCACTACTCGCCGTCGTGCCCGACACACTCTGATTGGAAATTTCTCTTTCAACGAAATGCAGAGCGTGTGGTACAAGTAATAGGAGGATTTACTCATGAATAATGCTTTTTTAAAATCTTTATTTAATTTAAAGGGTAAATGACAGCCCCGTTGGCTCATTGGTAATATATCTGCCTTGAGAGCTGGAGGGCGTGGGTTCGATTCCCACTCAGGGCAAACATTTTGTGAATAAACAAATGTTTGTTCCGTGTCTGGGTGTTCTGTATGTATTATAAGTATGCATTAACAAAAAAAAAGTATTTATGTATTCTATCAGTTATCTGACTTCCATCACACAAGCTCTGCTTAGTTTGGGGCCAGATGGCGCTGTGTGAATAGTCCCACGATATAAAAAAAAATAATGCTTTAAGTAGGCTAGTAATTTCCGTGATATTTCACGTTAGCGAGAAATTGTCATTTTATTCTTTGGTTAATTTTCAGTAATGTTTAAAAGTAAGACTTAGGCGTTGCATGGATATACAAAACAAAAATGTCGAGGTCAGACGTCGTCAGGGTAGGTACCACCGCAGTACCAGATATTGACAGACAGCCCTGTTGGTTCATTGGTAGTCTGTCTGCTCCAAGAGCTGAAGAGCGTGGGTTTGATTCCCACCCAGGATAAACAGTTTGTGGTATAAACAAATGTTTGTTCTGTGTCTGGCTGTTCTGTATGAATTTACAAAAAAAAACTATTTAAGTATTCTATCACTTATCTGACTTCCATAGTACAAGCTTTGCTTAGTTTGGGGTCAGATGGCGCTGTGTGTAAAGTTCTACGATAGTTAAAAAAAATGCTTAGTCGTCGTCAGTAATGACATATTTAAAAAGATGAACTGTGATCAAACATCTAAGAATCTCGTAAGAACTGCTAAACAAAAGAAATTTGCCAACCAGTTCAACTCGTATACCGCATGCCCGCTTAACAGACAAGATGGCAGTCATCCAAGCAAAAGCAAAAAAAAAAAGTTTGTCAAAGGCAAAACTTACTTTGTTTTTGATGATTGATTGATTGATTGCTTGATTGATTGGTTGACTTTTTATTGTAAACATTAAAATAATACAATACAGAAGAAATAAACTTAATTAATAAGTGTAACAACTGGCGACCTTATGATGTTGAGAAAAGGAAACCTATATCTTGTATGAGTGTACCTATTTAAGATGCTTTACTAAATCTCTTCATTTCATCACTTGCACCATTTAATTCTTATTTTAGAAACGTTCTTTCAAAGAATTTAATCTCAGCCCATTGTGAGCCCACAATGGGTCTAATACTGCCAAGATAATGCCCTCCGTATGAAAAGTAGGCCCAGTCAGAAATCCGCTGGACTATTGCTGATATCTATACGATTTCAAATAAATCAGGAGTAGAATTGTTTCTGAACTCTATTAAAACTATAACCATATTATCTAACATATACATCTACACTAATTATAAAGAGGAAAGATTTGTATATTTGTTTGTTTGTATAGAATAGCCTCCGAAAGTAAAGGAGCCCGAGGTGTGTTGAAACAATTTGAAGATTTTCATTTCTAACTTAAGTTCTCAACGGCCAAATATTGCGATATTTGTACATAAAGTTAGCTAGTTTATTTGGTTTTTAGATGACATATACAAAAACCATTAAAGTTTAGATTCTACGACATGAAATGGATTAGAATGACAATAGTCATTTTGTGTCAACAGGGGTCTAGGTGTGTTGAAACATGTAAGTTTTGGAACTAAATAAAAGGGGTTCGTTTTAAAACAACGATATATCTTAATGTATATTAATTGACAATTCGCTTCTTTTAAAAAAAGAATTTATATGAGATTTGTACAGCTTTGTATGCTATCGAGGACTCGTGATCGAGGCTCAGGTGAGTTGTGATCAATCTAGCTTATCAACCAAAAATAAATACCGTTCCTCTGAATTCACGCCAGTAGGCTTATCACCATCGTTCCGCCTTTAGAATCTGATTCCGGAATAAAAGTATCATAACCGTCTATTACTGCACCCCGCCACAAATTCACTTACAGCACTAGTACCTTCGAATACTTCTCAAACTTCCCAAATGTAATCACAGATAGAAAGACAAAGGAAAATAAACTTTCCACATTTTAACTTAAGTTGAGAATGGCCCGTCGGTATCTCGAGGGAGTATCTGTGGAACCAAGGAGATGATATAAAGAGGAGATGGCATAGAGGTTGTGTACAGTGATTTATCATCTATCTATACTATTATAAAGTGGAAAGATTTGATTGTTTGTTTTCTGTTTAATATATACAAGTTTAATTCGACTATCAAGCTAAATTATGAAAAAAAGTATAATAAATATCTTCAATTAAACAAAACAAAATAACTTAAAATAATAACTAATCTAAAAGACCGCTATCAATGGGAATAGTTCCCAAAACGCTGGCCCCATTGCCGCGTTGTATGGCAATACTCAAACGCTGAGCAAAATAAAGGCCAGCGTTTTGTTCCCGTGTGGCGTCGACCAAACGAGATGACAATTCTTTAAAAATTTTTTTTGCTCCCGGTCCCCACAAAAAAAAAAAAAAAAAAAAAATTAGGAATCCGTTTGGAAAATGCAATAATGTAACTCAAGCTGTGAAAAATTTGAAAAAAATCCTTACTTAGCATGCGCAGCGAAAACTGTTGACAATAGAATAAAGTGACGTTTTATAGAGCAAATTGACAGCTACATATAAGTCCGCAATATCATATTATGTCTAACTATTACAGTTGTCATCTACATCTAATTCAATTCATACATTTAATTTTTTGTTTGTTTGTATTGAATAGGCTCCGAACTACTGGATCGATAAATTTATATTGTTAATCGAGTTTTGTTTTCCCGTGCAAAGCCTACTAGATATAGGTTAAATATAGGCTTACGTTAACACGTGTCATAATACTTAACGTACATAAATAACGTATGATATTGTTCATAAATTTTCATCGAAGAATGCAATGTAATATCACGTAAGACGGAGCAGTATGTCTTTAAAAAAAAGAAAGAAAAAAAGAAAATTATTTTATTTTGTAAGATACAAAAAACAAAAACAATCAAACAGAGACAAACAGTTACAAAATAAGGGCATAATACCAGTCATACTAAATATGACTCACAGCTTTAGCCTGCCCGATGGGGTAAATTATTAAAAAAACATACTACATATTTTTATTTGTCCAAAGATGGCGCCTCAGCAACCTTTATAATCAAAAAATCAAATCTTTCCTCTTTAAAATTAGTATAGACTATTGCTTGGCGGCAGAATATCTGGTACTGCGGTGGGACCTTCCTGGACTTCCTAGACAAAGTGTATCTTGTGATAGTGAACATATTCCGATGATAATATTAATACGCTACGCACCATCTCCTCGTTTTATCTGCTCCATGGTTCTAAGTCGTAAGAAGGTCTTCCGTTCGCAAACGAGTTTTTGTCTCCGGACGAATAATGAAAATAGGGATGTGATGCGAGGAATGGAAATTACGGATCATCTGTTCACCGATTCCGGATATTTATCGACTCTTAAGGTCGTGAGAGATTCTGTTTAGGGATTTGTGCGGAAAATTAAGTTGGTTCTAATCGTATTCTACGTTTGTGGCGTCTTTTTTAATTTGGTTAAGGTGGTTCGATTTCCATACAAATAAATTTTTGCCATTTATGAACAAATGGAGCGTAATTTTACAGTGAATTTAGAGCTACTAGGGTTTATTTTGGTCTTTATTTGCGGTAAATCACAATTGATTGAATGAAACAGTAGATTATTAGCATTTGGATTAGGTTCAGTTCCTTTCCAGGCTAGTTGTGCTTTACCATCATCGACAACACCGTCACTTAACATCAGGTGAGCTGTGGTGAAACACCTAGCCTGTCAACTACAAAAAAAAATTGCCATGAGAATCCCTCAAGTGACGTCACGATCGTAAAAACAACGAAATACCGAATCGATCCTTTCACGGGACATCTCTAAAAATTCTAATGTGTCGGTCATTTCAGTTAATAGTAATTAAAAAAACCCCTAACATTTAATTAGATCCTCAAACTGATGGCACTTAATTTCGGTCCTTGATTGGAAACGCGGCACAAAAATTATTTAAAGATATTTTGGGATCACAATGTCTCATATTTCGTCGTTCAATTTTAAACGGAGTCTGACGGCGCGTTTTCGTTCTCTTCATTTTCTGTTAATTAGATTTTTTTTTTTTTTTTTTTTTTTTTTTTGTTTTGGCGTCGCGTTTTAGCATTTGCCAGTGTCAAGTAATTATATATTTTCAAGTTAAATAAGTGCCATCGTAGCTACTTTTAGTCAAAGTCATCTTTGTCAAGTCCAGTTCGTGTCAGTTAATTCCAGTCATGCTTTAGTAAAGTAGTGGCAACTTTACTACAAAGCTTCGATGGAGTTTTGGAAGCAACACGAAAACTCATGTTTCACCACATTATATCATTTTCCCACACTCGCGCTTGTAATTCGGCACTTTATGAATAAAACACCACCATTTTTATGCATAAACACTCGACAAAACACTAGTTTTGGAAAAAAATACAACGGAGCGACACGACTCTTCCCGCGTTCCCGCCAAAACTCGTTAATTAGATTGCACAATGCTGTCAGTGTCGGATATCGTTTGTAAAATGATTGACATAATAAAACATGACACGACTGTCAGTCACTTCTACTTTTATCTTATTTTTTTATTCAAATGGCAATGCTAGTGGCCTGTGGCTGTTTGTATCTGTTTGTTTGTTTTTGTATTTGTGCTTGTATTTGTTACAAAATAAATTCATTTTCATTCTTTTTTTTTCTTTAGTTTTGGCGTCGCATCTTGAGCATTTGCCAGTGTCAAGTGTTTCATATTTTTAAATTAAATAAGTTGCCTCGTAGCTATAGTTATAGTCAAATTCTAGTCTTGTTCAAGTACAGTCTATGCCAGTCAAGTCTAGTCATGCTTTAATAAAGTAGTGGCGACTTTACTATAAAGCTTGGATGGAGTTTTGGAAGCAACATTAAAAGTCATGTCATGTTTGCATTATATTATTTTTCCACACTCGCGCTTGTGATTCGGCACTTTATGAATAAAACACCACCATTTTTATGTATAAACACTCGGTACACAATCGGTGCATAAACACTAGTTTTGGAAAAAATACAACGGGGCGATACGACTCTTTCCGCTTTCCCGCCAAAAATCCCCTTCTTTCTTCTTAGTCACGAGTGTCAGTCACTCCTACTTATCTTATTTTTTAATTCAAATGGCAATGCTAGTGGCCTGTGGCTGTTTGTCTCTGTTTTTTTTATTTTTGTTTTTGTGCTTGTATTTGTTAGAAAATAAAATTATAGTTAATTTTCTTTCTTCTTAGTGGTGTGACCAATGACATTAGATTATCTTCATACTGATTGTATACTTGGTGGTAGATCTCCTTAGCAGGAGGTCGTCTTGGTAGGTATCACCGCAGTACCAAGTATTCTGCCGCCAAGCAGTAGTGTGTAAACATTACTGTGTTCCGGTTTGAAGGGTACTGCAGCTAGCGAAATTACTGGGCTGTTGAGACTAACCATCGAAAGTCTCAAAGTAATGAGCACCAAAGCAGTGATGCCCTGGACTTTGTTTTGTTACTCAGAGTTCTGTGTATCGCTGCAATGGTCATGGACAGGCGTTATCTCTTACCATCAGGAGAGCGTCTCGATCGTCTCATTACTTTTTCACATTAAAAAAAAACTGAGCGGCGGCGGCGTTCAGAATTCGTTGCGTTGTTGTTACAAATGCACTTACAACTGCGAATGCGATAGATAATACGGAACGTATGATACAGAAAGAGATAGCTATAAATAGTGTGTTGCGCTTGAAGTACATACACATGTTCAATTGTTCATATTTGACAGCCCCGTTGGTTAATTGGTTGATTCCATTCCAGGCTAGGTGGGCTTTACCCCCATCGACCACACCGTCACTTAACATCAGGTGAGCTGTGGTCAAACACCTAGCCTGTCAACAATAAAAAAAAAAGAAAAATTGGCAGTAAGTCTACTTCAAGAGCTGAAGGGCGTGGGTTCAATTCCCACCTAGGTCAAACGTTTTGTGTTATAAACATAACGTTTGTTCTGTGTCTGGGTGTTCTGTATTTATTACAAGTATGCTTTAAAAAGAAATTAAAATATTCTATCAGTTAACTGACAGATGGCGCTGTGTGTAATGTTCTACGATATTCATTTTTTTAATGTGTAACAGGCTAGGTGTTTGACCACAGCTCACCTGATGTTAAGTGACGGTGTGGTCGATGATGATAAAGCATACCAAACCTGGAATGGAACTAGCTCTCAAGTGAGGCTGCCGGAATACACCGTAAGATGCGTGGCGGCAGATTTCCAACTTGATGGTGGTAGCTAGCCAGCCGAGTACTGAAGTACCCTACCACCATGCTACGGTTTCCTCACGATGTTTTTCTTCACCGGCAGCTCAAGCTCGTTGTTGGGGTTCGAACCCACGCCCTTCGGCATGCGAATCGACCGCGCTAATCCCTGAGCTATCATCGCTACAAATTATTAATTACATATTTATTTCAGACCATTGCTAAAATGTTAACTTAGAAAGTAACTAATTTTTCGACACAAATTTCACTTCAATCTAAAGAATATACATAGATATATATATTGATATACATTGGACCTAGCGATAGATCCCCAATAAAATTTCCAAAAAAAATTACAAGTCTTTTTTAAAACATATCTCAGTCTAATTCAAAAAGTACAACAAAACGTATACCATTATTGAAATGAAATTGGCTCCCCCATTGTGAGAGGTTCGTTTCGTTTATCATTAATTTCACGGGCGGTGGACCCCTGAAGACCTGTGGAACCTTGAAACCTAAAGGTTGTGATATTCAAGACAAGTTGAAGGATTTCTATTCAATAACAAACTGTACATTTACTTTCCTCATAAAAAAATAGTTCAGGTAAGGAAATGTTGTACGTTCTGGAATAGGGCTGTCTAGTACGGCCCGCGACTCATATTTCTGCGAAGTGCTTTTGATCAAAAACACATCGCGGGTCAATGCGAAATATGAAGAGTTTTCTTTTCAAGAAATTTGTATAGTGGAACATTCTTTTATTTCTATAGCGTCTTAAATGAACAAAATTAAATATAATAATAGGTAGTACTCGTATTTTAATTACTTATAAAAAAAAGACAGAATTTGTTTCTGCGGCCCTGTTCTTAAATCTTTTAACACGTTTCTTTTTTACAATACAAGGTTAAACAATGTAGTTAAATAAATAATAAATACGGTAGGACGTTACACACAGCACCATCTGACCCCAAACTAAGCAAAGCTTGTACTGTGTAAGTCAGATAACTGATAGAACACTTAAATACTTTTTTTTTGTAAATACATACTTATAATAAATACAGAACACCCAGACATAGAAGAAACATTTGTTTATACCACAAAGTTTGTCCTGAGTGGGGATCGAACCCTCTTGAAGCAGACATTCTACCAATGAACCAACATAACTGTCAAATATGTCAATATTATATTGACATATTTGACATATAATTTTGTCTGCATTTGGCATTCTGTATAAAACTATCGGGAGAAGCCATTGGTTCCCGAAACACAGAACTATTACTAGTTCGGAGCCAATGGGTTCATTTTTATGTAACTTTAAATTGTGCCAAGTAAATAATTTGAATTTGAATAAAAAAAAAAAATTGAATTTATATATAGGCTGTCAATTAATCTAGTGCTAGTTTGTGTGTATACCGTGAGCAGACCAGCGACCCGCAAACAAGATGCAAGACCAAGACAAAGACTGCACTAGTTTTATCTCTAACAAGGCAACACTACCATCAATAGTGTAACAGGATAGAAAGGTCCCTCAATACGTCGACGTTACATTGGACACAATAAGTGTATTGCATTATACTATGGTTTTCCTCCTGCGTTTACTAGCCGAGTTCCGCGGTTTACCATTATTTTAATTAAAAAAAAATATTTCAAACTAGCAACTTGTTGCCTTCGTTGCAATAGTGTAGAGCTGTCAGAATTCGGTATGTAAAAAAAACCGGCCAAGTGCGAGTTGGACTCGCGCACGAAGGGTTCCGTACCATTATCTATAAGCACGGCAAAAAATCACGTTTGTTGTATGGGAGCCCCCTTAAATATTTATTTTCCTTTGTTTTTTAGTATTTTTTGTTATAGCGGCGACAGAAAAACATCATCTGTGAAAATTTCAACTGTCTAACTGTTCATGAGATACAGTCTGGGGATAGACGGACAGACAGACAGACGGATGGACAGCAGTGTCTTAGTAATAGGGTCCCGTTTATCTTTTGGGTATGGAACCCCAAAAAATACTTTACTGATTCCAAAACGATTTTCAAATATTACATTCCTGTAAATTATTTTTACGTTTAAACCTCTTTAAACTATGGAGTTTATTTTAATAAAATAAACTTGAATTTAAATTGACCTCCCATGACGTCATATAGTAGGTTGTAGGACCTATACAGCCCAGTTGGTTCATTGGTAGTGTGTCTGCTTCGAGAGCTGAAGGGCGTGGGTTCGATTCCCACTCAGGACTAACATTTGTGTGACTAACATTGATGTTTGTTCTGTGTCTGGGTGTATGTATTATAAGTATGTATTTACAAAAAAAAAAAGTATTTAAGTATTCTATCAGTTATCTGTCTTCCATAGCACAAGCTCAGCTTAGTTTGGGGTCAGATGGCGCTGTGTGTAATGTCCTGCGATATTTATTTATTTTATTTTTATTTATTTATAGGCAGTGTCTAAAAAGTCAATGACAAACCAAAACAAAATCTCCCAACGTCGAAGAGCGTTGGCTAGCTACCACCCTCAAGTTGAAAATCTGTCGCCATGCATTCAAGCAGCGAGTTCCATTCCAGGCCAAGTGTGTTCACCATCTTCAACCACTTAACATCAGGAAATCACCTTAAAAAATATAATATTCCATTGCAAGGGTGACGATCAAAATATCTACGAACTACTAAAGTAAAACTTGCTGTTTTCAATATTAAAACGTTCTCGTAATATCACACGCAAGCTGAAAAAACAAGAAAACGTTTTCCCCAAAAACAAACTAAAACATTTTTAATTTAAAAGTTGACAAAAACTTTTCCTCGCTCAGTTCACGCAGTGTTCGCTAAATACTGTAATACCAACTACTAGGTCACAGAACAGTACAAGTATTTGGAATACTCAGTGTTAC
The DNA here is from genome assembly GCA_905404145.2 of Biston betularia. Classification (NCBI taxonomy): domain Eukaryota; kingdom Metazoa; phylum Arthropoda; class Insecta; order Lepidoptera; family Geometridae; genus Biston; species Biston betularia. The sequence goes on from FR989885.1 coordinate 8,544,289, forward strand.
CCGAGTGTCGTCACAAGTTTGAGCTTAGCTTATATATCTATATACTTATACACGTAGATAGTGGTAGATTTCCTTAGCAGGATGTCGTCTAGGTAGGTACCACCGCAGTACCAGTTATTCTGCCGCTAAGCAGTAGTGTGCAAACATTACTGTGTTCCGGTTTGAAGGGTACTGCAGCTAGCGAAATTACTGGGCTGTTGAGACTAACCATCGAAAGTCTCAAAGTAATGAGCTCCAAAGCAGCGATGCCCTGGACTTTGTTTTGTTACTCAAAGTTCTGTGTATCGCTGCAATGGTCGTGGACAGGCGTTATCTCTTACCATCAGGAGACCGTCTCGTTCGACTCATTACTTTTTAAATAAAAAAAAAATATATAAAAAAAAAACGTAAATATACACCACTACTTTTTACTTACTAGAAACATTTCAATAGGTAATACAGACCCATTAGACATCGTAAATATGCAATCACAATTTTTGTTTACTTCATAATGCCAAAGTTATTGTAAGACAAAATTTTCTGAAATCCTGCCTAAAATTATGGACATTGCACTCATTTACTACAAAAGAATACTATCACCGGACCAACTGGCGGTAACCAATGGCGGCTTTCATTGAAATATTGCAAAAACATTTTCTTTCTCTATCGCATTATCGCGATCGACGCCTCCTGATCTAGTTGCATGGGCTTGCCGCGTTATTTATGAATGAAATTGCGACGGACTAGGTTTAGGTAAATGCCTCTGGGCAGAATAATAACCAGAATAACGTTGCCATCACTACTAAGCCAACGCGATACGTAATAGTCCTGTTTTGTTATTATTGCTAATAGCCTAACTCATTAGTTCACTACGGTGTCAACAAATTTTCTGCCTACCCGCCACTGTTTGTTTCGTCTCGCTTGTATGTAAGTACCTACACTAATTAAGGAAAAACATGTATTTTTCTCATATATAAGTGAATATTATATTCTTTTTGAGAAAATAAATATCTTAAACCATAAATCACCTTTTTTTTGTGGATAATTTTTCGACATCAATTATTTCAAGTTTTTGTTCATCGATGGGTTCAGTTATAGCAGTAGATAACGCCATTTTTTTCTAGTAATTACAAAATAGTTGTGTATATAAAATGTTCAAAGAGCTGTTGTCTTATCCGATCGAAGGCCACACGTGATCAGAATGCTAACCTCTATTTTGCAGAAAGATAAATATTACCATATAATGCGGTTATAGGGCCAGTTTTTTGGGAAATATTTTCATTGACCTTGTAGATAGCTCGGGGTTAAATGACGCCCTTGGCGTCCAGACGAAATGACAGCTCTTTGAATATTTTGTTTATTGAGATGAACGTTTTAATTCTTTCTAGAGAATACTTGGTAATTGTAATTATTTTGATGTCAAGATTAGGGGTTAAAAATAATTTGGCCATATTCTATTTCATAATTTCAAGAAACGAAAAGCGTTTGAAACTATTTTTTCTCCAAGCATAATAATTCAGGATATGTATTATAGTATTCATTAATTTCAAACTTCCACATGATGTATAACGTCACAAAAAGATTGACAAAAACACATCGATTGCCTTATTTCACAAGACTTGCCCGTTAATATCGTTCTCTGACGCATATCTCAAACTTATATAAATATCCGATCATGAAATTTTACGGTCCTTATCAAACAATCATAGTTGTTGTAAACATTTTCAAAGGCAGAGTGAGAGTTCTGTCCAATGTCAAAACTATTGACTCTGTAGGATCCCTAGCAAGAGCTTAACTTATTGATAGTTTTTGATGATTAAATTAGTAAATCCTGTTGAAACCAGTGGTAAAGTTTGGAAGGACAAGCTTTTGCCCGCGGCGTTCTGTACCTGGGCCTTGGCACTAACTTGCTCAAGACAGAGTATGACCTTTTCTCCCGATAGACGGACCAAAGAATTTGTATAAGTTTCTACTGTAGCGATACAAGTCGGGTGTAACGAAGTTTTGCGCAAATAGAGATGACTTTGCTACATTAGAATTTGTTTTGTTGCTCAATGTATTAATTACCAAAGGTCATACAGAAAAAACAAACAGAAAAATTAGGGACATTTACAACATAGGAAAATGAAAAAAATAATTAATGCAATGAATTCTATGTACCCAGAAGAAGATTTTGTCAAACTAGACATATTTTTAATACAAAGTTACAAATTTATTAACTATTGTTTTGTTTTATTGTTTCTATGGATCAAGGTATGTACACATCGCTCTGCAAGTTTTCTTAAATTGTGTCAGGCATTGTGTTTTGTGTCAACAGATCGCACTAACCACTGAGCTATCATCGCTACAAAATTGAGCTGAATTAAGAGCGATATGACAATATATATCTATCAGAGACGATAACATTTTTTTATCCATAATAAGTAAAATCATATACTACATTCCAAATTATAGGCGTCAACGTATGACAATCACGCACGCATCCAAACACGCATGCACACATCCAAACACGCCTTCATGTCTTATTTATAATCCTGTATACGTTTTCCAGTAAGCAGAACATAATCTTCATAGAATTAATCGGCTCAGCGAAATTAGAACCGGAAACACGTCATATTAAATGTAAACAAGATGGCGGAAATCCTGTGAGCAGGAACGGAAGCGGAGCGCTCGTCGCTACCGACAACCTGCTTACGTACTACGTAATAATTATTACGATGTGAAATGATACAGCTGAACGAGTGTGTGCGACACATTAATACGTGAACTATTTATGAATCGGACGCTTATATGTAAATTAGCGTTCGTTTTCATTCATAAATAGCTGCGCCTCGCGGTGTTACCCGCTACTTGTTTTCGGGATAAAAAGTAGCCTATGAATTAATCCAGGGTCTCAGCTACCTCCATACCAAACTTCATCCAAATCCTTTTAGTATTTTTTGCGTGAAAGAGTAACAACCATCCATCCAAACTTTCATATTTATAATATTAGTGGGATTAAATAAAACTCAAATTGAAACAATCCAGATTTTATATATTTTTGAACCATTAAAAAGGTGATATACTCACATAAAACATATAAAACGATTTCGTTTCACGCAGCAGAGCACGTTTAATAACATAGTATACAAACAACAACCGGTAAACTGCCGCTTACTGTCACGTCGAATGGAACGTAAAAGAAAAAAAACAGTCGAATTATTACTTTTTTAATTACTAGTTGAAGTTTTGGCGGCAATGCGAAAACATCGTGTATGCGAAAACATCGTGTTGGGTCACATTATATTATTTTCCAAAATTTGTGTTTTTTCGAATGTTTAGGTATGTATAACAATAGTATTGTTTTATTGAGTGCCCAGGAAAATTGATACCTATAACATAGTAAAAAGTGACATGACATAATAATATCATGTTGCTTCCAAAACTCCGTCGAAGCTTCTAGTACAGTCACTACTACAAGAGCATTACCGGACCCAACCAAAACTTACGTTGTGACTATTTTCGTTTGAATTACATCGAAATATTTGACACTGACAAATACGCAAAGTCATCAACATCATTTCAGCCGTAGGACGTCCACTGCTGAACATAGGCCTCCCCTATTGACTTCCATAAAGACCGGTTGGATGTGGCTCGCATCCAGCGCGTTGTAGCGGTCTTTACTTGTACGTCTGCCCATCTTGTGGGTGGATGTCCTACGCTGCGAAAGTGCGAAGCCAAAAAAAAAAGAAAAAAAATCTAGCAATTCAATGTTCCTATTACCTCACTTTAAATGAGCACCATTTCTTAGAAATAGCCAGGCGTGATAATATCTTTTTATGGCATTTGTCTAATTAACAAACCTTTCAATTATAATAGTTCAAATATTAACTTAAAGTAATAACTAAATGAAAAGACGTTGAAGTTAGCAAGTAATTTTTAGGTCTTAAACTCAGCTGTTTCGCCAGCTTTTCAAAATGGCGCCAACTCGTAACTGGCTCGATCAAAGAAAAGTTTTACAACTTGTTACTATATTAGGGCACTAATTTAATACCTGATTTACTTTTAATTTACTTTAGTATTATAACTTTTCATTGTTAAGACAGAAATGGATGAGAAATTTCCATTTTCTGTGGTTAGCTCAATCACCATAGCGCATCTAATGAATTAGAAAGAAGGAAAGAAGGAATAAAGAAATCATTTATTTTGACATACACAACACTACAACAACAGACCACAACAAATAAAAAAACGTGACGTGTGGCACTCGGGGATTACCGCGGCAGTCCCCGAGTGCCACACGCACGAACAACAGAACAACAACAACAAGAAGTTGTTGTTGTTCTGTTGCAAATTAGAATAGACTTTTAATGCAATAGCTTTAGCTATTGCATTAAAAGTTCTGCTATTCATCGATAGATGGCAAAACTAAAAAGTATCACCGCTGTGCCGGTGGGAGTTAGGTTAGTTAGGGGGGTGTTAGGTTATTTTCGTTACGGAATTTCTGGATTCGGTCTCCACGCTCAAGGCCTGCGATAGAAGCTATGCAATAGCTTAAAAATAAAAAGACTATAAAAATAACAATAACAATAAGTAGAAAGCGTCGCTTACCATCAGGCGAGTTGGTGGTCAAACGCGGACGTAACAGTATTAAAAAAAAAAAGTTGTCGCTGTAATGTCTAGTGCGACAAAAAAGGTTAGTTCTCAGCATTAGTGCTGCCGATTTCTCAGCAGCGCTGGTTTTCAGAACTATACTAACCTAACTTTTTTACTAACCTTTTGGGACGCACGAGACTGAACTAAAATACATACATACGCGAATATAATTATAATAGAATAAATAAAGTGTAGAAACTACGTGTAAAGGAAAGGATATTTTAGTACATCCATAAGTAATAATTATAGTTCAGAAATAATTATAACAAGATAAAACATATATATGTACATATAATTATGGTAAAGACTTTTTTCTACGAGGACGCGAGACCCCTGCAAGAGCGAGGCCCGGGCGGTTGCTCTGCTTGCCTGCCCCTAAGGCCGCCACTGGTATCATGTCACCATGTAATGATTCCATTTTTTTGTAATAGGATTACAATTGACTGCCATCTCACCTGATGTTAAGTGAAGATGCGGTCTACGTTCGAACACGCTTGCGTAGTAGAAGATACCGAGCGCGCCTAATGCCAGAAAAACGGGAAAATGGGTATTTTCGATGCCAATCCTCGATATTAAGAAACATAAATATTACAACAAAAAAAATATTGAAGTGTGCGTATAATCCTGAAAAAGTACAATAGCTAGATAAAATTTTGAAAAGAGATCGGAGTTTTTCACAAAAAAAATCTACAAATGCAAAACTATTTTTAAACCGATTCTAAATTCGAGTGTATTTTTGCGCAGTGGAGCAGTGCGTTTAGCTGGTCATAAGTCGGTTTTTTAAGTTGTAAATTTGTATAAATTATTGTTTACACACTACTGCTTGGCGGTAGAATATCTGGTACTGCGGTGATACCTACCTAGACGACTTCCTAAGTTTTTTTTTAAGTCTCAAAGTAGTGAGTGCCAAAGCAGCGATGCCCCGGACTTTGTTTGCTACTCAAAGTTCTGTGTATCGCTGCAATGGTCATGGACATGCGTTATCTCTTACTATCAGGAGACCGCTTCGTTCGTCTCATTACTTTTACATAAAAAAATAAAACAATATTGTTTACTTTGTGGTACAACTCCTTAGTAGAACGTCGTATCGCATGTACCACTGATGTATCAAATATTCTGCTCCAAGCAGTAGTTTGTAAACATCAGTGTGTTCCGGTATGGAGGGTAATGCAGTTAGCGATGTTATATGGCTGTTGAGCTTACCTATCAAGCCAACTAGTTAAACTTTTCTCCCCAGCTCGCTTCATCATTTATCTTTTCTTAGCTTATTTAGTCCAGACGTCACATCCGACTAACTGAGACGAATTCCTGGCACGACGCCAGCTCTGGGCGAAATCAGATTTTACATCTTTAACTTTTAACAATCCAAGTTTGAATAAAGCTGTTAAATTCTTGGCATTTTTCATTTGGGTCGGTGTTTGAATTCGTGGAGTTTTTCGATGCGGCGGTTTAGTAATTTTAGTCGGTATTTCCACGGTGCTTTCATATTTTTATTTATACCTATACATATCCCACAAATGTTATAAATGTGAAAGTTTGGATGGATGGATGTTTGTTACTCTTTCACGCAAAAACTTCTAAGCGGATTTGGATGAAATTTGGTATGGAGGTAGCTGAGACCCTGGATTAACACATAGGCTATTTTTTATCCCGAAAACATATAGCGGGTAAGCCGCGGGGCGTAGCTAGTAAGTATTATATAAATATGATACATTATTATTAATCTGATATAACAAAAAATTAAAATAAATAAATATTGTAGGACGTTTCACACAGCGCCATCTAGTCCCAAAATAAGCAAAGCTTGTACTATGGGAACTAGATAGTTGATTGAATACTTAAACACTTTTTTTTTTTGTAAATACATACTTACGATACACACACTACGCACAGACAGAATAAACAGTTGTCCCACTCTTGTAGTAGAGACTGGACAGTCTTGGTCACGTCTAGTCATTTTTTTAATGTTTGACATTCTAGGTTTTAACCACAGCTCACCTGATGTTAAGTGACGGTGTGGTCGAAGGTGGTAAAGCAAGCCTGGAATAGAACTGGCTTTCAAGTGGAACACACCGTTAGATGTTTGGAGGTAGATTTTTAACTTGACGATGGTAGCTAGCCAGCCGAGTACAAGAATGTACCACCATGATTTGCTTTCCTCACGATGGTAGCTCAAGCTCAAGAAGATAGCTCATTGTTGAGGTTTGAAGCCACGCCCTTCAGCATGCGAACCGACCGCGCTAACCACTGAGCTATCATCGCTACAAAAATCCATGTCAGCCAATTCCAGTCATGCTTTAGTGAAGTAGTGGTGACTTTACTATAAGCTTTTTTTTTGGCTTTGGTATTGAGACTGGCAACTAGGTTGTCCTATCTTAGAAAGAGAATAAGCTTTGCCAATCAAGTTATCCCAATTTAAACCCTCACATAAATGAGATAAAGCTCAGATTAGCTAAATTAAATTTCGATACATAATTCGATAAAACACGGGTCGTCCTTTGTCCATAGAATCAGCATAACTAGATGTGGCACTGCCTTAAACCGTTAAATAGATTAAAATGTCATGCGCGCGAATAATTTTCATTTGTATGGTAATCTCGTAGTTCCAATTTTAAGTTTTTAATACCAGTATTCGTGACGCAGGAAAAAATGTTTTGCATTTTCATTTTTAAATCAATAAAGCTATTCCGTTTTAACTTTATTTCCATATTTTTGACGAAAAAGATTGAAAATATCTCTATGCCAAAATGATTTATTGATTGCCTTTTGAGCAGTCACAGAAAAAAGCATTTATTGATTGGCTTTAAAGGTGTGATAGAAAATTATATTTATTTTGTCAATTTCAAACTGTATTACAAAGTATTCAAAAGCTGAGTAGTGCTTTTAATATAATAAACGATGTATTACTTACAAAAAGTAATTAAATTTATAAAATCCTGCAAACAACTTAAAATTAATACTACCTATACAATTTACAAATTTATAAAAACAACCTAATCTAAGAGTCCATCAGAGGAGGACAATGTGGCCAGAATGCTTGCAGCATTGCCACGCTGGATGGCAATGCTAAGCTTTTGACCAAAGTAGATGCCAGCATTCTGGTCACCCGGAGCCTCCTTTAAGGGTTTGGCCAGGTCCCTATATGGTCGTGAGCAGCCCCCACAGACCCAAAGTTTCAACCCAAAGCGATACAAACAAGTACATTCTATATAATTAACTATATTTGTACTGTTTGAGGGTTTCGGCTATAGATCGGCAACTATCCCGAAGTCACAGAAAAATGAGACTGTGCCAAGGTGTCGGCTCATGTGACATCCCACACCAAAGGACGCCCTGTCTTTCATGGGATACCTTGAGCATGGTAGCTAACCAACCGAGTAGAAAGTATTCTACCGTCATGCTGTGATTTCCTCATGATGTTTGCCAGTTCAAGCTCATTGTTAGGGCGTTGAACCCACGCCCATGGGCGTGTGATCCGACCGCGCTAGCAACTGACCTATTATCGCTACACATAGCGTTGCCAGGTGTCCGGTTAAAGCCGGATATAGTTAGGCTTTTTGATTTCGTGTCCGGCGTTTGTCGTACCTAGGGTGTCCGGCCTTTTTGCCCAAATGTCCGGCTAAACTGGCTGGTCTGTCCGGCTATTTGGTTTGGCGACCTGGAAACCCTAGCTACACAAGTAATATCGTACAACATGTGCAGCTACTAGTGGAAACCCAAATAGGGAAGAGAATTCCCCGCGCGTTTCTTGTACACTTGACCTTTGGAAACGGGTGGGCGCTTCCAGCTAATCTAATTCGGAAGCCACCAAAAAGCAATTTTCAGATTAAACAGCCGTTAGTGGCCCAATGGGCAGACGTATTTATTATTTCTACATTAGCGTTGGCGACACTTAAAAGTTGGGCTTTTTAGATGCATGGACACATTTCCTTTTTGCCGATGACGATAATGATCCCATTCTACTGTCAAAAACAAAAATACAAATGCCTACAAATATTTTATTGAAAACACTAATATTACAAGTCAATTCAATATTTCAAACATGTATGTAACTAAGCAAAGCTTGTACTATGGGAGTCAGATAACTGATAGGACTAAATATTTTATTTTTGTAAATACATATAGAACACCCAGACACAGAACAAACCGAAACAGCTTTTCCAACAAGTATACAGGGCAAGGCTAACGGAACGTAATTTAGCAAAATAAATACACAAGGGCATACAATTACGACGGTCAGACAAACAGAGAGAATGTATTATAGTTACTAGAAAGTGTAATTAAATATTATCCTAGTTAGGGAACTTACGTGACTCCATTTTATTATTTTTCCGAATGTTCCCTCCATTCTGATAATACTTGGGTAAATAAATGATATAATACCTATTGATATAAGGAATCTCTTGGACTTGTAAATATCAAATGGGTTGCTGTAGGATATGAATTCATTTTTAGGGTTCCGTACCCAAAGGGCAAAACGGGACCTTATTACTAAGACTCCGTTGTCCGTCTGTCACCAGGCTGTATCTCATAAACCGTGCTAGTTAATAATAATAAGGAGGACACGCTCAGCAAGTACCTTGACTTGGCTCACGAGATAACCGTCATTTGGGATGTTGATTCGACGATCATTGTCCCGAAAGTTGTCACGGTAAACGGTCTTATAGCGAAGAGTCTCGACCAACATCTTAAGAGACTCTCGCTAGACGGTTGGGTCAAGGGTCAGCTTCAAAAGGCAGTGATCCTTGACACGGCGCGCATTGTGAGGAGGTTCCTCACTCTGCAGCCCTAACCACCGGCAGCTTGAGCCCTGCCCCGCTGCCGGCGGCACTCTAGTTTTTAAGTTTTTTAATATTATTTATGTTTTTAGGGTTCCGTACCCAAAGGGTAAAAACGGGACCCTATTACTGAGACTTCGCTGTCCGTCCGTCCGTCTGTCATCAGGCTGTATCTCAAGAACGGTGATAGCTAGAAAGTAGAATTTATCAAAGATGATGTATTTCTATTGCCGATATAAGAACAAATACTAAACATAAAAAAAAAAAAATTTAAGGGGGGCCTCCCATACAACAAACGTGATTTTTTTTCAGTTTTTATAGATCATGGTGCGGAATCCTTCGTGCGCGAGTCTAACACGCACTTGGTCGGTTTTTTAAAGGTTAGATTGCATGCTGTTTAACATTAAGTTACATTACATTAGTGGTCATACGCAAACTTATTTTGACTAAAAATAAACCTTAAAATAAATGAATGAATGACTTAATGAATGATTGAGTGCAGAATGAATGATTTATTTGTCTGTGAAACTAGGAACATTATAGATCTTTTTACAGTTAACTTATTTATTATTAAAGTACCTATGTGATCGTAATTTTATAAATACTTATGTACACATAAAGTATATAATGTGTACATTGTAGCGATGATAGCCTAGTGGTTAGCGTGGTCGACCAGGGGCGTACGCACATGGAGCTGTCCGACGCCCATTTGCTGGTTTGGTCTCCGAGGTGGACGACGATGTGTCTGGTGTTCGGACACATCGTCATTGTTGCGGGGTGAGCTTCCCGAGGTGGGTCCGAGAGGACAAGCGCTGTCAAGGCCGCGGTAGAATGCGGAAGCGTGCCCGCAGCCTCGACACAAAGCGCCGAGGTGGAACACTCCAGGGTTTTTAGTGGGTAGGCCGTCATTAGGACGGAGAGTCCCACATAACCACCGTGCCCGCCCCAGGGCCGGTGGTATACACAAAGTATTTTCCCTGGACAAAAAAAAAAGAAAAAAAAGTGGTTAGCGTGGTCGGTTCACATGCCGAAGTCGGGTTCAAATCCCGACAATGAGCTTGAGCTGCCGGTGAAGGAAAACTTCATAAGGAAACCATAGCATGGTAGGATACTTTCTAGTACCTACTCGACTGGCTCAAGTTGAAAATCTGTCGCCAAGCACCTGGTATGTATGTATGTATGTGGGTATGTATGTTCCATTTTCACTTAACATCAGGTGAGCTGAAAAAAAAATAGTTGTTTCATAAATAGTTTAAAGAAAACTTCACAAAAGCCATAGAAAAAAATACCGATTAAATTGAGAACCTGCCTCCTTTTTGAAGTCGGTTGTTAAGTTGGAAGTAAGGTTGCTCGTTGGTTGAAAATATTTATGATGGGCACAAAACCTTTCGTAACCGAGATTTAAAACTGCCCGAAGCATTTCCTATTTTTTTTAATATTTTCACCAGTAAGCGTCAAAGAAAAAATACCCGCATATTTTCGCGCTCAATTAGTATGATATTTCCATACATTTTAACGAGGTTTTAAACATTCTGTTACCGTTGGCGAACATGTCGAAAATGTGACGGTTTTTTTAATCGATAAAATAACATAAAAGTTTATTTTTCTCCTTCAACAACATCAACAGCGCTTGATGCTTTTTGAACGAAATTTAACGTTAAATGCAGGAAACGATATAGCTACGATACACACGAAACCGGAACGAAGATTGTATCCCGAACGAAGTAATTTGCCAGAGAACTAAAGTAACAGACATAGCTCAGCGTATTAGCAAGCTGAAGTGGCAATGGGCTGGACATATCTGTCGCAGAACCGATAACCGCTGGGGTAGACGTGTTCTAGATTGGAGACCGCGAATTGGCAAACGTAGCATAGGACGCCCTGAGACTCGACGAAGTGACGATATACGTGGGACAGCCGGCGGTGGATGGAAGCGAAAAGCCGAAGATCGGGCTAAGTGGCGTGTCTTGGGAGAGGCCTATGTCTAGCAGTGGACTACAAAAGGCTGATGATGATGGTGATGATGATGATGACACACGAAACATGGAACTACTATGTATATAATTATGAACGTACGCAAGGCTTTTTAGGGTTCCGTACCCAAAGGGTAAAACGGGACCCTATTACTGAGATGCCGCCGTCCGTCCGTCTATTTGTCCGTCTGTCACCAGGCTGTATCTCATGAACCGTGATAGTTAAACAGTTGAAAATTTTCACAGATGATGTATTTATGTTGCCGCTATAACAACAAATACTAAAAAACAGAATAAAATAAATATTTAAGGGGGCTCCCATACAACAAACGTGATTTATTTGCCGTTTTTATAGATGGTACGGACCCCGTCGTGCGCGAGTACGACTCGCACTTGGCAGGTTTTTTTGTCACTTCTTTTTTCGGGGCAAGCTCATTCTAAATAAATAAATAAATATCGTAGGACATCACACACAGCGCCATCTGACCCCAAACTAAGCAGAGCTTGTGTGATGGAAGTCAAATAAAGCGATAGAATATATAAATACTTTTTTTTTGTAAATGCATACTTATAATACATACAGAACACCCAGACACAGAACAAATATTTGTTGGTACATAAAATGTTTGTTCTGAGCGGGAATCGAACGCACACCCTACAGCTCTTAAGGCAGAAATACTACCAATGAGCCAATAGGGCTGCCAGAGCTTCTCGAAAGTTGTAAGCCCTTATTTTTTTGTTTTCCCCGGTTGTGTTTTGAGGAAAATAATGAAGTAAATTTATTATTATTTCTTGTTTAAACAAAAATAAATTTGGAAATAATAAACTTATATTTAGGTGAGTAACATAAAAAAAACCAGCCAAGTGCGAGTTGGACTCGGTCGCTTTAAGAGCAATAATCTGTTATCTCGTCCGTAAAATACTTTATCCGAGCTTTTCCTCCCCTTCATAGATAAAAGATGATTAAAGATAAGGCACCCATAGACAAAAGATGAAAGTCATAAATGTTCGTAAAGCGTAGACAATAATGAACACATTTAACATGGATCTATACTCAACCCAGAATGAGTATTTGTTTTTAAGGTGGTACGATTTTCATACAAATAAATTTTTGCCATTCATGAGCAAATGGAGCATAATTTTACAGTGAAATCACAGCTACTGACATTTTTTTTGGTCTTTATTTGTGGTAAATCACAATTGCTTTAATAAAACAGTATAAGTCTTAAGTCCCAAGTCCCAAGTCCCAAATCCCAAGTCCCAAGTCCCAAGCCCCAAGTCCCAAGTCCCAAGTCCAAAGTCCCAAGTCCCAAGTCCCAAGTCCCAAGTCCCAAGTCCCAAGTCCCAAGTCCAAAGTCCCAAGTCCCAAGTCCCAAGTCCTAAGTCCTAAGTCCTAAGTCTTAAGTCTAAAAAAGTTTTACATAAAAAAAGATACAGATCTCTAGTTGTATCAGTATTTTAACATCACGTTTGACGTCGGCACGCGATCCGCTTTGGGTCGACATCCATGGCGATTCGTAATTAATGCTGAGACAGTATGGGTTTATAACTGTCATAAAAGATACAGCGAGAGAAACGTGCAGGGAATATTGTTATTAATGACTTTATAGGGATGAAACAAGAATTGATGATTAGAAAAATGATTTAATTTGATTTGTATTGTTCATAAGGTTCGCTTAGAAACTTCATAATAAATAATTGTATTTTTTGTTTATTGAGGTATCTATATTTTGTAAACACACCATTTTGTAGCGACGATAGCTACTAATATAAAAATGAGTACTATGACCTCCTTTCGACGTAGTACCCCCAAGCTTATAACCCTGTATAATCTGTATATGGCTTTATTATTTTTATGTTAGTACATTAAAAACGTGATACGCGTATAATGGACCTTGCTTACGTTTATCTCGTCCAAAAAACATTTCCGTCATGTTTTGTGACCTTTGTAATTGACCTCCATTTTGAATTATTAAAAAGGATTAAGGTCTCCCTCTAAAGTCGCCCTGTTTGCACAGAAAATATGCAAATATGTACTGAAATTATGTTGATTAGGGTTTGCGAAGTTTTTACCGCGACTGTTTAAACTAGGAGACACTTAAATAAGTAAGTAGAGTTCAAGTAAACAAGGCTATTTCGGGGAAGCGGAGTAAAAAGTTTGCGTTTGTGAATAAATGAAAGCATTGTCGTTTTGTAGCACATAGCCGAAAGGCGTGGATTCAAACACCCAACAATGAGCTTGAGCTTGCGGTGAAGGAATTTATTTTTTTATGTTTGACAGGCTAGGTGTTTGACCACAGCTCACCTGATGTTAAGTGACGCTGTGGTCGATGATGGTAAAGCCTGGAATGGCCACGAGCCTGTTTTGATTTTTCCGAATTCCCCCGACAATTTCGTAAATGATTTATACATAAATAATAAATAAATAAATATCGTTGGACTATACAGTATACACACAGCGTCATCTGGCCCCAAACTAAGCAGAGCTTGTGTGATGGAGGTCAGATAACTGATAAATACTTTTTTTTTGGTAAATACATACTTATAATACATACAGAACACCCAGACACCCATTTTGTTTATTCACAAAATGTTTGCCCTGAGTGGGAATCGAACCCACGCCCTACAGCTCTCAAGGCAGATATATTACCAATGAGCCAACGGGACTGTCAACTTTATGTACTTAACTGTAAGTTAAATAGTAGTTTTCGAAACAGATCTTCTGCTAACGTATGCTCTTAAATTTTTTTTTGTTAGTAACTTGTTGTGTTTATTTTGTTTGACCGACAAGGGCTCACCGGAAGACCAGCGCTGGTCATACGACTTAGTATGACCAGTATTAGGCTGAGGTGAGCTCCTATTTTGTAACTGTTTGTCTCTGTTTGTTGTTTTTGTGAGTTCTGTGGTGTTACATAAGAAAAAAACATTTTCTTACTTATATAAATAATTGATTGATTCAGGCGTTACTTTGCGGAAGTTCATTTTGAATGTTCAAGGTATATATTTAGTTTATTTCCGCTTAACAGTCGTTCAGACTCAGTCTCGACCAAGCGCTCGAAGAGTCAACACGTCCTGAGGACGCCTCGTGTCGAGGCGACGTGTCGGCAAGTGGTTACTGCAGAGAGAGGAGGATTGTGACTTGTGGTTATTTTAATTAGATTTTTTGTTATTTTATTTAAATTTTTGTCACATTATATTTTTAAGTTTATGTCAAATTAGTTCCAAATTTTAAGTAAGATTAGGTTTTTAATTAATAAATAAGCTACGTCAAATTAATTAAATTTAAGTCCTCATCACTGTTGTAACTGGAACGACTGTTAAGCGGAAATAAACTAAATATATACCATGAACATTTTCTTTCTTTTCAATTTTCTAAAATTTACAACGTTTTCAGGTCCTTAATAAGTGAAAGTTCCGTCAGATGAAATGGGCATATATTTGCAATGTATGTAATTGGGCTAATGGGCATTGGGCACATCCACCAAACCCCTTTCAAAAGTGGGGGTTCAATTTCCTGCCCACATATTGTCGCAGCCATAACACTATCGATTGTCGCAAACGTAAACCAACGTAAACTAGATTTATTTAGTTTTTTTTGTACAGAAATTTTACCTAGAATTTATAACAGTTTTGCTGGTACGAGAAGTTTTAAAAAGTTCCAGGAAAAGAAGGTTCGACAAAATCCGCCCTTTTCCAGTGGTTGATAAAAGGCTTAAAATGGTCAACTTACATAGCTTAAGTAAGGCTATAGGATTACACTGTTAGGTACTTGGCGACAGATTTTCAACTTAAGGGTGGTAGCTAGCCAGTCGAGTACTAGAGTACACTACCACCATGCTATAGTTACTTTCACCGGCAGCTCAAGCTCATTGTTGTATTTTGAATCCACGCCCTTCGGCGTATGAACCGACTGTGGTAACCACTAACTTATCATCGCTACAAACACCGTCATTCCGTTTTTGATACACAATAAAGACGCATTGAACGAATCAAAATTGAGTAATTGAAACAAAATGAGATGAAATCTGTTCAACATTTAGTCATCAGCGGATTTTATTTCCTTTCCTTTTCTACAAATAATATAATACTAGAGTAATTTTGACACAAAATATAAATGTCTCTAGTGTATCACTTCGCTCAATCGATCTTTAGCGTTTTGCTTAGTCTTATATCACCACTCTGTCGAGTTTTAGGGCGTCCTATACAACGTTTTCCAATTCGGAAAACTCCTCTTTAAATTCAAGTGGCGTTTTTTAAGCTATTGCATAGCTTCTATCGCGGGCCTTGAGCGTGGAGACCGAATCCAGAAATTCCGTAACGAAAATAACCTAACACTCCCCACTCCCACCGGCACAGCGGTGATACTTTATAGTTTTGCCATCTATCGATGAATAGCAGAACTTTTAATGCAATAGCTTTACCGCGGCAGTCCCCGAGTGCCACACATCTTTTTTGTACGTAAAAGAAATGACACGAACGAGTTGCTTTCCTGATGGTAAGAGATATCGATGTTCATGACTATTGCAGCAATATTTAGAACTTTAAATAGCAAAACTAATTCTAGAGGGTCGCTGGTTTGGTGACTTTGAGACTTTCAATGGTAACAACATCGCTGTACTTTTTTTGGCGGCAGTGTTTTTTGAACACAGTAATGTTTACACACTCTAACGGTGTGTTCCGGCAGCCGCACTTGAGAGCCAGTTCCATTCTAGGCTAGGTGTGTTTACCATCTTCGACCACACCGTCACTTAACATCAGGTGAGCTGTGGTCAAACACCTAGCCTATTAAACTTAAAAAAAAACACTTCTGCTTGCAATATTTGTTAATACAAATACAAATATTTTATTGGTAACACCAATGTTACAAGTCACTTAAAAACTTTATATAAATATGTCATTAAATGAGTTTTAAAACACTGATTACTTGTCAACACAAAAATGTCAAAATAAGGTATGTCGACATATTATATACATGTCAATAAAAAAAATATTGTCAATGTAATAAAATGACACGACAAAAAAACTCATAATTGCTTTATGAGTAATAAAAATAAATATCATAATTTATTATTATTCATAGATACTTTTTTTTCTTAATTTTTGAATTTTTTTACATGAAATATAAAAAAATTCAATAATTTTTTTTCACACATTTTTTAAAATTATTATTGTAATTTTTCACATAAAAAAAGATACCTACTTATACGATCTTCTGCTTAGGAGATCTACCACCGATCAACTTTAGAGATGTCTATGACCAGCAGTGAACTTTGAAGATGATAAGGACGTCGCTTAATAAAAGCATTTATCCAGTTCAAATATTGAATAGCCCGAGTTGGTTCCTTTACGCGACACTAAGGGATTCACAAGAAAAGATAGAAAAACTAACACTTGGAGTGCGGAGGCAAGGAAATTGGTTCTTAATACTCCATATTGACCTTTTTGTTGGGTAAAATATCACTTATATTGGGTAGACGGGATAAAATTTGGTTGTACTGTTCTTGACTTAGATATAGGGTGTATTCGTTTGAATTTATGGCAAAGGGACGGTGAAAGGCGAAAAAAAAATTCTAAGCAAATGTACAAATTATGCTAAAGGAAATACGGTGAACCATACACCATGTACAACACAATTTTCGTCAAATCTGCAAAAAAGATGTTTTCGTCATTTAAAATGAACCCTCTCGTTCCCATAATAAGTCACTGTACAAACTCGTACCAGTATTGCATACAGAGTAAGTGAATAACAGAGAAATAGTTTCAGTTAATTTTATTGTGATACTTTTTAAAATTTATTCCAAATAATTTTTTTTGTTAATTTGCCCCATCGGGCCGGCTAAAGCTGTAAAGCCATACTGCCTTGTCTTAAGTGTTATTTCTGCTGTCTCTTAGCTATAGTTATGGTCAAAGTCCAGTCTTAGTCAAGTCCAGTCCGTGTCAGTCAAGTCCAGTCATGCTTTAGTAAATTAGTGGCGACTTTACTATAAAGCTTCGATGGAGTTTTGGAAGCAACACGAAATGTCATGTTTCACGACATTATAACATTTTCCCACGCTCGCGCTTGTAATTCGGCACTTTATGAATAAAACACCACCATTTTTATGCATAAACACTCAACAAAACACTAGTTTTGGAAATAAATACAACGGAGCGACACGACTCTCCCGCGTTCCCGCCAAAACTCTTCTTATTCGAAATAGTTTTGCCATTGCTTTGTCCTGCCCGAATGCAGTCTAATTTATATCTAGACTTTTTAAAGACTTCTTTGTCTAGCCTAGTTAAAGACTTCTTAGTGTTTAAAAATGTGTTTACGTATACACTGTGGTTCCCACGACACTAACACTGTTTTTTTCGATCGAAGTGAGTCTACTTGAACTAGTTGGAAATAGTTTGGATCTAAATTTTATTTCACAATAACTTACTAATCGTCCTATTGATATTTATCATAATATCTAAATAGGTGTTTCAAGTAAAAACATTTTTTTTTTAAATAAAATTTGAATGTATTTATTTGTTTTTTTTTTTTTTCGATTGTAGAGGAAGATTTGTTGTGAGGAAGATGTTTCACTAATGAAGGTCCTAGTTACTTCTGTGGCTTTGCAATGCCACAGCACGTTGTCCACAGTTTCGTCTTGCCACGGCAAAGCGGACTATCTATGGCGACTAGCTTGTACAGATGACTTTTTTTTTTACAAAAAACTAGAATTTTTATAGCTGTTATTCTGTAGATTTCCTACTCTATACTCTCACAATGCATAATATGTATATGAAGTACACATCTTTCGAATTAATAGGACGCATTACAGTGCTCTCAGGCTAATCTACGAGGCGACACAAAAAAAGCGCTTCTAAGTATCTCTGTGGAGACAGACACACATTTGTAAAATAAATTGTTATAGACGTGTGAGCGGTAGGGATGGGGTAGCATTGAAAATTTAACTATCGATATCGGTAACGCGCTCTAGCAGACGCCTCGCGGTTTCACTCGCGTAGTTCACGTTTCCGTGGGAATGCAGGGATAAAAAGTAGCCTATGTCACCCGGGGATAGTGTAGCTTCTCAACAGTGAAAGAATTTTTGAAACCCGTTCTGTTGTTTTTGAGTTTATTTCCGTACACGGCGTCAATACGTTCCGTACAAGTCGAAAATGCATACTTTTCAGGGTAGCCATTGGTAAATCTATTGTTTTATCCTTTTATATAATTTTTATACGTATCTAAGTAATTTAATAGGAATTTTCAGATTATGTAAGTACAGTAATAAATTAATGTTTTAATTGACAAAAAAATGACATATCAAGTTGTTCACCGACGACTTGTCAAGTTATTCACGCCGTGTAGGTACGGATTTGTTACAAACATGCAAAAATCCAAAAATACAAATCTTTGCTCTTTATAACATTAGTGTAGATGGCGAACTAAAACATGTTAATTTTTCCATTCCATCTACATTTTGTAGTAAAATAGTTTAAAACTTATCCTACTACTACTATAAATGCGAAAGTTTGTGAGTATGTTTGTTACTCTATCACGCAAAAACTACTTTTTTTTTTTTTTTTAAGGTTGACAGGCTTGTTGTTTGACCACAGCTCACCTGATGTTAAGTGAAGGTGTGGTCGAAGATGGTAAAGCACACCTAGCCTGGAATGGAACTGGCTCTCAAGTGAGGCTGCCGGAACACACCGTTAGATGCTTGGCGGCAGATTTTCAACTAGAGGGTGGTAGCTAGCCAGCCGAGTACTAGAAAGTACCCTACCACCATGCTATGGTTTCCTCACGATGTTTTCCTTCACCGGCAGCTTAAGCTCATTGTTGGGGTTTGAACCCACGCCCTTCGGCATGCGAACCTACCGCGCTAACCACTGAGCTATCATCGCTACAAACTACTACTGAACGGATTTGGATGAAATTTGGTACGAAGATAGCTGAGACCCTGGCTACTTTTTACTCTGAAAACATGTAGCGGGAACACCGCGGGGTGCAGCTAGTATTAGCATAATTTTATATTAGGTAGTAAAATTTCTCGAAAAATAGTAATATTATTAAAATTAATTAAAATTGTCGATATTTCCTATCCCATCTCTACGGGATTCCTCGTAAAAAGGTTAACGTTGTACGGTGATGTAAAGCTACAATTTTTTAACCGTTCGCCTTCTGTCTGTAGAAGCTCCATATATGTACTTGCTGATAGATAGACTAAGCCAAAGCTTTGCGATGATAGCTCAGTGGTTGGCGCGGCTGGTTCACACGCCGAAAACCGTGGTTTAAAACAAAGAGCTTAAGCTGCTGGTGAATGAAAACATCATGAGGAAAGCATAACATGGTACTACGGTACTTCTTTTTTTATAATCTACCGCCAAACACCTAACAGTGTAAAAACAGTATTACTTTACATAATACCAGCAGACGCCTCGCGGTTTCACCCGCGTAGTTTCCGTTCCCGTGGGAATACAGGGATAAAAGGAGCCTATGTCACCCGGGGATAGTGTAGCTTCCTAACGGTGAAAGAATTTTTGAAATCAGTCCAGTAGTTTATAAGTTTATTCGTTACATACAAAAATACAAATATTTCCTCTTTATAATATTAGTATAGATTGATTTTATGTATATATATTTTTTTTAATGGTTGACAGGCTAGTTGTTTGACCACAGCTCACCTGATGTTAAGTGAAGGTGTGGTCAAAGATGGTAAAGCACACCTAGCCTGGAATGGAACTGGCTCTCAAGTGAGGTGTAGCTTTAATGCTAATTTAGTTTAGCGCCATTTTGCGTAATTTTGGTGGACTAGAGGTGGAATGGCGACACCTCTGACGTAACACTGGTTCCGTGCTCTGCATGTCGTTATTCGTGTAAAGTATTTTGACTTCAACCAATGAGAGAAGGTGAAGTTGCGGATGTTGGCCGGTAGGGGCGCTGTGTGAAGCGAGCCGGCCGTGCGTTGAATGTTGAGGTGGAGAGATCATTCTTGCTTTGGTTGAGGAGAGAGGAACATGGATTCTTGCTTTGAGAGGAGATTGAGTTGGTCGGTTGCAGCGTGCGAAGCTAAGCGGAACGTTTTGTCCCCAAGCTATGTAATAGTGTCTATAATGTTCTAATCGTTCTTAAACTAAAGTCGTTGTGAAGTGCTGATTAAACTTTGTATAAGATAACTGAATTGTGTAGTTTGTCTCCTCACCCGCTACACCCTCGCCCAGTAACCCAGTAATCATACATGATGTTGATCGGCCATCCCACTTCTGATGTCGGAGATATAAAAAGAAGAAGCAGTAGAAATGATGACCATGAGCGATGTGTAGATGGTAGTGACGGTGATGAGGATATTAGTGTATTTTTAGTTATTTTAGGTAATATGTATTAGGATATATTTTATTATTGGAATGTAGACATATTTATGTTATAATTAAGTATTCTCTTATACGTATATCCTCGTTATTGACACCACCCATCTCTTCTTTCTCCCCGTCTTCCTCTGACTCCGCCCATCCTAAGGTTGCCTGGAAGAGATCGCTTTTAGCGATAAGGTCGCCCGTAGTTACACCTGTTAACTAAGTTTATTTATTATGTATTATATAATTTTAGTGAGTACAGTTTTAGTGAGTTAATTAATCAATCGGTGTGTTCCGGCAGCCTTATTTGAGAGCTAGTTTCACAGACTACCTAGTGGTCTCCTCATGTTGTTTTCAGCTTAGGCAGCTGTCATTGTTATAATTTGAACCAACACTCTGCGGCGTGTGATCTGACCGTACTAACCTACAAGCTACCATCGTTACAAACAGTGTGCTACCTAGTTAATTTTACGTTAAAACGTAAATTAAAATGATGTCATAGAGTTTTTTTTTTTGGTTGACAGGCTAGTTGTTTGACCTCAGCTCACCTGATGTTAAGTGAAGGTACGAGATACGCTAGATTACGCTAATTTCTAAGACTCCTTTTGAATAAGCACGACCTAATTTCTGTCAAAACTAATTTTCTATTTACTCAAAGTTAATATTTACTAATTCAATAATAATTTCTATCAAATTCACATTGAATTCCGTATATCGCACTATCAATTTACTAGAGATATATCCAGACTTGGCACAAACACAATTAACTCGAAAATATGATGGCACTCCAGTGCAAAGCTAAGCGATAGCTTGCTATGCAAGATTTTTTTAACTAACCGGCTATCGCTCGCGTTCAATGTCCCGTCGTCATATTTTATTCTCGTACCGTTCTCGTTAAAAAGTAGCTTATGTGTTAATCTAGGGTCTCAGTTACCTCCATACTCAATTTCATCCAAATCCGTTTAGTAGTTTTTGCGTGAAAGAGTGATATCCATCTCCATCCATCCATCCAAACTTTCACATTTACAATACTAACTGCGCACCGCGGTGTTACCCGCTACATGTTTTCGGGATAAAAAGTATCTTATGTGTTAATCCAGGGTCTCATTATCTCCATACTAAATTTCATCTAAATCGGTTGAGTAGTTTTTGCGTGAAAGAGTAACAAACATCCATCCATAACCACAAACTTTCGCATTTATTAATAGGATAGTAGGACATCAATTTTTATTTTAAGACTTTTAAGTAAAATATTTTTTTAGGATATTTTTTTGGTAATAAAATTTCTGGGTAACACTGCAATGATAATTAACAACCGTTATCTCTTACTAACAGGAGATTTTGAATGGAGTTTCATTAGAAAAAACAATTACCACAACAATTTAAAGGGGGTTTTGTTATGGTTGACTAAAAGACGGCACCATGGCGATTGCAACATGGTCTAAAATCCAAACAAAAATCTTCTATTCTATTCTAATACGATTGTTCTGGGTGGGAATCGAACCCATGACGATTCGTCTTCACAAATATTTAAAACTAGACCTTTGAAAACTGTTAATTTGATTTGATTTTTTATGTGTGATAAATGTTCACAAAATTCTATATCCGGATGTGTTCACCGATACACGATAGAAAAAAATCGTAAAGTTTTCTAGAAACCCCGTGTTGACGTTCCTGTCGATGGAATGAACCAACTTAATTAATTTTCGATTAAAGGTATTTTTAATATTCAAGGTACATATATAGTTTATTTCTGTATGTATTATAAGTATGTATTTACAAAAAAAAGTATTTATGTATTCTATCAGTTATCTGACTTCCATCACACAAGCTCTGCTTAGTTTGGGGCCAAATGGCGTTGTGTGTATAGTCCTACGATATTTATTTATTTATTTAACAGTCGTTTCAGTTACAACAGTGATGAGGACTTATCGTAATTTTACTTTTTATCTAGAACTAATTTGACATAAACTTAAAAATATAATTAAACAAAAATCTAATTTAAATAACCACAAGTCTTAATATCCCCTTCTCGCTGCAGTAACCACTTGTCGACGCGTGTGTCGCCTCTACACATGGCATCCTCAGGACGTGTTTGAAAGCTCTGGTTTTTTTGTAAAAATACCTTTACAAAAAAAAGCAGATATAAGAATGAGGTAACGTGGCTGTCACCTCGATATAATTCAGCTATATTGACCAAACTAAATTAACAATTTTGTAGCGATGATAGCTCAGTGGTTAGCGCGGTCGGTTCGCATGCCGAAGGGCGTGGGTTCAGACCCCAACAATGAGCTTCAACTGCCGGTGAAGGAAAACATCGTGAGGAAACCGTAGCATGGTGGTAGCGTACTTTCTAGTACTCTGGCTAGCTGAAAAGCCCTCAAGCTGAAAATCTGCCGCCAAGCATCTAACGGTGTGTTCCGGCAGCCTCACTTGAGAGGCAGTTCTATTCCAGGCTAGGTGTGCTTTACCATCTTCGACCACACCGTCACTTAACAACAGGTGAGCTGTCAAACAACTTGCCTGTCAACAATAAAAAAAAAAAACTAACCGATGCCAGCTTAGCTTTTACATCGGCACCAGCCTTATTCGAGAGACAATTCACTCGGCTAACAAGATTATGTTGTACAACTACATAACTTGTTCGATTTGAACGGATATTAAGTTACAACCAGTTCAATACTTAGCGACATACTCGGTTGTTTAATCAAAGTGTGAACGACTGTTCTTTCGTGCGAGTGTCTTGCGACTCTTGCGTCCGTAAACTTCAATATTGTAGGTACGTTACTTTATATTGGCAGAAGTGAACTATGCTATTGTTTGTTATAAGCTATGACAGCCCTGTTGGCTTATTGGTAGCATGTCTGCTTCAATAGCTGCGGGGCGTGGGTTCGATTCCCACCCAGGACAAGCATTTTGTGATATAAAACCAAATGTTTGTTCTGTGTCTGGGTGTACTGTATGTATTATAAGTATGTATTTACAAAAAAAAAAATTAAGTATTCTATCAGTTATCTGACTCCCATAGTACAAGCTTTGCTTAGTTTGGGGTCAGATGGCGCTGTGTCATGTCCTACGATATTTATTTATTTTATTTATTTAAGTACACTTTTTGGTGCTTGGACAGATTTTCAACTTGAGGGTGGTAACTAACCAGCAAGAGTTTTGGGAACGCGGACTGACACGGACTGTACTTGACCAAGACTGGACTTTGACTATAACTATAGCTTCGAGGCAACTCATTCCACTTTTGAAATTTGAAAATGTAAAACACTTGACACTGGCAAACGCTCAAAATGCGACGCAATGTATGAACAACAACAACAACAACAACAATGTAGTTGTTGGTTTTGGACCACATTTTTAGGGCAAGTATGTATGTAAAATTGGGATCATTAACATGCTTATTGCTTACATAAAAAAAATAAAAAAAATTAATATTATTTACAAAATTTATACAAAAAATTTAATCGAAAAGTCCGTCAGAGGAGGGTTATGTGGCCAGAATGCTGGCTGCATTGCCACGCTAGATGGCAATGCTTAGCTTTTGACCAAAGTAGATACCAGCATTCTGGTCACCTGAAGCCTCCTCTAAACGTTTGCCCAGGTCCCGATAAAACCGTTTAAAAACGTGATTCGGCACTCTGGCGTGGCACAGATCAGTGTGAAATGACGACGATCTGAGTAGTTAGAAAAAATCTTGTTACCAATTAACAATTATTTTCTGAAATCACTTGAGTACGTAAGCACTTATAACACATCAAGAACATGTGTGTACGCCCTCACAATAGGTCGGAATACGGAATTGCGTTGTCATCACATAAATCACTGTGCGAACAGAAGGAAAACTAAACATTTATCACACGTTTGACGCGTGAGTTTGGCTGAATTGTTTTCAGTTTTGTGGTAAACGCTATAGGTTAAAACAGGAAATTAAATTAATAGATTCTGTGTTTAGCGTACGCGGTCGCTCACCTACCCGTTGCTCAATGCTCAGACCTAATAAAGACGATCACCGACCGATTACTAAAGCTATTAAGACCGTTGAAGGCATAAACACGTGAGAAGAAAGCTAAACCGAGTACAGTTAAGACTAGACAAGACCTTCAGCAATGAAGATGCCGCTAGCGAAATTACTAGCTGTTGACTAACCATCGAAAGTCTCAAAGTAATGAGCGCCAAAGCAGCGATGCCCCGGACTTTGTTTTGCTACTCAAAGTTCTGTGTATCGCTGCAATGGTCTTGGACATGTTATCTTTTCGCAGCCCTGTTGGCTCATTGGTAGTATATTTGCCGTGTGAGCTGTAGGGCGTGGGTTCGATTCCCACTCAGGGCAAACATTTTGTTAATAAACAAATGTTTGTTCTGTGTCTGAGTGTTCTGTATGTATTTACAAAAAAAAAAAGTATTTATATATTCTATCCGTGATCTGACTTCCATCACACAAGCTCTACTTAGTTTGGAGTCAGATGGCGCTGTGTGTAATCTCCTGCGATATTTATTTATTTTATTTAACCGAACACACTAACCACTGAGCTATCATCGTTACAAACTATTATATGGTATTATTTCTATCTAACTCCTTCTCAGCATCACAAACAATCCACATTTATTGTTTCAACAACTTATAGAAAACATCAGCGACCACACAATCACTTAACCATAACTAACGTGTTGTCATAACTTCGCCTTTCATTACAAAACTCAAAACAAAACATACCTATTATTACAGACATTTGTTTGCCTCTAATGCCGTTGAACATAAGGTTCGTTATTGGCAAGCATGGATAAGTTTGGAAGACAATAGTCGAAAGTTATCAAGTAGGCCATAGCGGAAGAGGGAGCGATAGGGTGTATATGCTTTCAATGAACGTTCTGAGATATTTTATGAAGCAATCCACTAATTTAGCTTTGATTTGGATGTACTGTATGTATTTACAAAAAAAAAGAAACTATTTAAGTATTGATTGATTCAGGCGTTACTTTGCGGAAGTTCATTTTGAATATTCAAGGTAGGTATATATCTAGTTTATTTCCGCTTAACAGTCGTTCCAGTTCCAACAGTGATGAAGACTTAAATTAAAGTAACTAAACTAACTTGACATTGTTTATTAATTAAAAACCTAATCTTACTTAAAATCTAGAACTAATTTGACATAAACTTAAAAATATAATTTGGTATAAATTTGATTAAAATAACAAAAAATCTAATAAAAATAACCATACATCTTAAAATCCTTTTCTCTCTGCAGTAACCACTTGACAAAGTACATTACATACAAGTAAGTACACACACATGCACATAAGTACATTACATACATTTAAGTATTCTATCAGTTATCTGTCTTCTATAGCACAAGCTTTGTTTAGTTTGGGGTCAGATGGCGTTGTGTGTAATGTCCTATGATATTTGTTTATTATTTAAATTTTACGAAACTGTATCACATTATTATAATACATGTGAAAGCATTGATTGATTCTGGTGTTACTTTGCGGAAGTTTTATTTTGAGTATTCAAGGTTAGTAGTTGTTACAAAAGGGTTGAGGAGTTAATTTAAAATTTATCTATAATTATATATCTACGATAATGTATGTATGTGTGTATTATAAGTATGTATTTACAAAAAAAAAGTATTTAAGTATTTTATCAGTTATCTGATTCCCATAGTACAAGCTTTGCTTAGTTTGGGGTCAGATGGCGCTGTGTGTAATGTCCTACGATATTTATTTATTTATTATAATTCTTAATAACTAAAACTAAAATCCAAAATAAATTAAAATAACAACAAGTCTTCGTAATTATATCCTCTTCTCTCTGCAGTAACCAGTTGCCGACACGTGTGTCGCCCGCCTCTATACGAGGCATCCTCAGTACTTGTTGACTCTTCGAGCGCTTAGCTAGGAATGAGTATTTCTCTTACACTGTTGTAATCAAAATGCAGCGGAAATACTAAAAATATATTTGTACATTGACTGTCCAGTTCTGTTACTTCTTCTGATCTAATAATAAATGGCAAGGTATCTTTATTTTTATCAATTTTATTTGTATTAGAGTTTTGCTTTAATCCCACTAATACTATAAATGTAAAAGTTTGGATGGATGGATGAATGTTTGTAACTCTTTCACGCAAAAACTACTGAACGGGTTTGAATGAAATTTGGTATGGAGGTAGCTGAGACCCTAGATTAAGATATAGGCTACTTGTTATCCCGAAAACATGTAGCGGGAAACACTGCAGGGCGCAGCTAGTATATGTATATTAGGTCAAATTTCACTCAGTTCAGTTCAACTCCGTTTTGAAGTCCTGTACAGAATAAACTCATGGTCACTCTACTGGCGGAAATTTCGCTTGTTTGCAACTAGACGACATTCATTTCCTTCGTCGCACTCTCGGGGTCATAATAAGGTTTAATTTGATGAATACCGGTAATTTAAGGTGTTAAAGCTAATTTTACCAATAAATAAACCAGAAAAGTGAGGTTAAGTGAGAAGTTATCAGAATGTTCTTAAATATGTTATCGCCGTTCCACTACAGGACATGTTACTACAAATTAGGACTGACCTATAAGCTCATTTGGTAGTGTATATGCTTCTGGAGCTGTAGGGCGTGGGTTTGATACCTACACAAGACAGCCATTTGTGTGACGATGATTAGTGTTTGATCTGTGTCTTGGATGGATGGATGTTTCTCTTTCACGCATAAACTACTGAACGGATTTCGATAAAATTTGGTACGGAGGTAGCTGCGACCCTGACTGAGACTGCCCGTTCTTCGCAGATGCTTCCAGTATTTTTACGCTATGAAATGGCTCTACTTTCTTGATGCGTACAGCCCATGAATGGTACTCATTGTCACGGTTTCTTTGTTTCCTGTGATTCAGGTGTTTTTAAGGCTCGAGTAAATAGATTTACGTACCTAGGCGACCTCCTGCTAAGAATTTACCACCAAATAAATCTAACTCAAGGATTTTTTTATATTTTTTTTTTAATATCGTAGGACATTACCCACAGCGCCATCTGACCCCAAACAAAGCAAAGCTTGTACTATGGAAGTCAGATAACTGATAGAATACTTAAATATTATTTTATGGTTAACAGGCTAGGTGTTTCGTAGGACAAATATCGTAGGACTGGAATGGAACTGTCTCTCATGTGAGGCAGCCGGAACACACCGTTAGATGCTTGGCGGCAGATTTTCAACTTGAGGGTGGTAGCGGTACCAGTTATTCTGCCGCTAAGCAGTGCTGTGTAAACATTACTGTGTTCCGGTTTGAAGGGTACTGCAGCTAGCGAAATTGCAGGGCTGTTGAGACTAACCATCGAAAGTCTCAAAGTAATGAGCGCCAAAGCGGCGATTCCTTAGACTTTGTTTTGTTACTCAAAGTTCTGTGTATCGCTGCAATGGTCATGGACAGGCGTTATCTCTTACCATCAAGAAAGCGTCTCGTTCGTCTCATTACTTTTTACAAAAAAATGAACGCGATGTGCTCCTTTACATGAATTCTAAGACGCGCAATTTTTAAATAAAGTGTTACTTCAAACACCACATTCTACGCGGAGTTGTTAAATTTTTACACTCTTTCACCTCATTTATGTAAAAATAGGAGGAAAAATATTGTAAAATAAATGGCGTATTTTCCATATTTTATTAGATTACACGTGAAAAAATGATGTTTTTCTTTGTTCGCGTAAGGGCGAATTTATTATGAGGACGCGACATGGTTCGCTGGTTCGACGTACGCCATTATTTTCTTCCACTTTTTAGATAAACATAATAAGAAACACCTAAACATTACTATGTGTGGGTACTTACAGACGGTAGGTGGTAGATCACCTTAAATAAATTAATAAAAAAAATTCGTAGCGATGATAGCTCAGTGGTTTGCGCGGTCGGTTCGCATGCCAAAAGGCGTGTGTTCAAACCCCAACAATGAGCTTGAGCTGCCGGTGAAGGAAAACATCGTGAGAAAACCATAGCATGGTGGTAGGGTGCTTTCTAGTACTCGGCTGGCTAGCTACCACCCTTAAGTTGAAAATCTGCCGCCAAGCATCTAACGTTGTGTTCCGGCAGCCTCACTTGAAAGCCAGTTCCATTCCAGACTAGGTACGCTTTACTATCTTCAACCACACCTTCACTTAACATCAGGTGAGCTGTGGTCAAACACCTAGCCATTCAACCATTAAAAAAAAACGTGATTTTAATATCACTATCAGAAAACAAAATAAATAATCATTTTTATACCGTAAATACGTATGAAGCCGAAATATTCATCTATTAATAGCATATCTATACTATTATAAAGAGGAAAGATTTGATTGTTTGTTTGTATTGAATAGGCTCTGAAACTACTGGACCGATTTCAAAACTTCTTTCACCTTTGGGAAGCTACACTATCTTCGGGTGACATAGGCTTTTAAATAAATAAATATCGTAGGACATTACACACAGTGCCATCTGACCCCAAACTAAGCAAAGCTTGTACTATGGGAGTCAGATAACTGATAGAATACTTTTATCCCTGTATTTCCACGGGAACGGGAACTACGTGGGTGAAACCATGTCCGCTAGTACTATTATAAAGAGGAAAGATTTGATTGTTTGTTTGTATTGAATAGTACTGGACCGATCTGAATAATTCTTTCATCATTGGAATGCTACATTATCACTGAGTGACATAGGCTATATTTATATTGTTAATCGAGATTTGTTTTCCCGTGCGAAGCCGGAGCGGCCCGCTAGTAAAATGTAACTTTATTATTTTTGTATAAATAAACACTAAAACCTTTTCCCGGCTCGTTCCTAGCATTGTTATTTCATTTCAAAACCAGAAAACACAAACAAAGTCAAAACACGTTTTGAATAGAGAATTTCTGTTGTTTAAAAACAACTGGAATTAAGTTAAAACTGGTTAAAGCCAGTCATGCATGGTACACCTGGATCTGAAATTCCACTTTACTATATTATACAATGCACGTTTTAATAAGAGACAATAATTTTATTACACCCCTTTGTGTGGGTGTATTTAAGTACATAAGCGGAGCGATTTAAGGTGGTTCAACTTCCATACAAATATTTTTTTTCCATTTATGAAGAAGAAGAAGAAGAAAGAAGAAGAAGACGCCATTAGCTGTGGTTTCACTGAAAAATTATGCTTAATTTGTCCATAAATGGAAAAAAATATTTCTATGGAAATCGAACCACCTTAAACACCTGTTATTAGAAACGGTACCTACTTCTAGTAAAAAATAATTGCGTGGTACTTTCTGATACTCGGCTGGCTAGCTACTACCCTTAGCTTTGAAAATCTGACGCCATTTAACAAAATATTTTAAAATGATTACTACGCCACATTATGTCGGGCAAAGGTCTTTTTTAGCCCTACTGACTGGACTATGGTGTCAACTCCTAGGCACTGTATAGGTCCCCGTTATCGCTACGTAATGAACTCCCCCCATGCAAAATAACCGTCACAATATCCATTAGAACTAGCTTGAAAGTGTACCTTAAATATTCAGCATATAAATATTACGTTGTTGATACGCATGTGATACAAGAAGAACGAATATTATAAACAACCGTATTATACTACGATAGCATAACTTAAACAAGAGTCGAACGGTTGACGACTAAGTGTGTTTATGTCAAAATATCAAAATAAATCACGACGAAGTATCTTTGCGAGAGGTTTCAGTTCTCAATGAGATTTGACTGAGATTTGTCGTGTTACTGTTATATTTTATACAAGTTCAAAACAACTTTTTGTATAACTTTTACGTGGCCGAATCTTTTTAAATAGGTAAGTGTTTTATAAGTTACGTTGCTCCTTACTCTTTCCAAAGAACAATGATTGTGTTAGAACTGCCGATGCTCAAAATCGGTTATCTCTTTATGACACTTGATATATAGAAGTCTTTTAAAGGTAAGAAGCAGCCTTCTTTTTTCATGGATTTTACGAACATTGGATACATAAATTAGACCAGCATTTTGAGGGTTTTGGCGGGAACGCGGAAAGAGTCGTGTCGCCACGTTGTATTTTTTCCAAAACTAGTGTTTTGTCGCGTGTTTATGCATGTCGAATCACAAGCGTGAGTGTGGGAAATGATAATGTGGTGAAACATGACTTTTTGTGTTGTTTCCAAAACTCCATGGAAGCTTTATAGTAAAGTCGCCACTACTTTACTAAAGCATGACTGGACTTGACTGACGCGGACTGTACTTGATCAAGACTGGTCTTTGACTATAACTATAGCTACGAGGCAACTTATTTAACTTATGAAACTTGAAAATACAAAATACTTGACACTGGCAAATGCTAAGAATGCGACGTCAAAACCAAAGAAAAAAAACATACATTTGTCATAGTGATTCTTTTATGTCATTTAAATAAAAGTGACAGCTGTCTGTCTTCATCCATAGCTTCCTCCTGCTGCCTCCTGCTAAGGAGATTTCCGAATCAGCCCTGTTTTTAACCATCAAGTAAATAAATAAATGGTATTGAGTGAGTATTTTTTTTTGTGTGACTCAATTTTCACAGTAACAATATTCACGAGCACTTGAGATTTGTACGAATAGTACAAAGTAAGGAAATCCTCGGGATATCCGCACTCGACTCTATAAAACCTCCTTTTTACAACGTCACTGCAAATGATAGCGCATAAAATGCTGTTTTTATTTTCTTCTTATCTTGAGTTCGCCTACTCGGTACTTACTGGAGGCAAATCATTGAAATTTCAGTCTTATAAGACGTTGTAGTACAGCAGAATTTTTAATAAATATCAAAATGTATAGATCTCTTGAAGTCCTTATAGTTTTTAATTTTATTGGATGAAATCCTTACAAATAGCTAGGAGTGATAATGACAGTTATCCTTACAAATAGCTAGGAGTGATAATGACAGTTATCCTTACAAATAGCTAGGAGTGATAATGACAGTAGTCCTTAAAATAGCTAGGAGTGATAATGATAATGACAGTTGTTCTAACCAATAGTTAGGATTGATAACGACAGTCGTCGAGTATTTCATTTGGACACCGTATATACAGGTTGTTCGAATATATAATGTATGTTAAGTAAGAACCGAGAACAAAGGCAAAGGAACGTCAAAAAATGGGTTCAAAAAATATGTCCCGATATGATTTAGCGGATCATTAAATTCGAATAACCGCGGTATTTAGATAGATAGATAGATATAACTCTTTATTGTGCACATCATAAATAGAAAAGAGTACCTACAAAGAACAAAAAACCTTATTAACTAGTGACACAAGTGGCGGCCTTATCACTAACAGCGATTTCTTCCAGGCTACCAAGAAAAGAAAAATACGATAGAAAACATAAGAAAAAAAAGGGGGGAAAAAAAAATTAGGATATTAAATTAGGATTAGGAAATTATTATTTGAATTAGGAAAAAACCTGTAACGGTAATTGTAAATAGTTTTTTTAAATAAATAAATGAATAAATAAATTGGAAATAAAGGGAGACTTGAGACCGAATTTGTTTAAGAGTGCCCTGAAGAAAATTCTGGTTGAGGAATGTTATCATAAAATCAATGATTATTTATTTATTTTTGACTTTTGACATATTTGCTTGACATTGTTTATTATTATTATTCTTGACAACCATTATTATACATTCATTATTATTATTTTTTGACATTATTTTGATTGACTTTTACAACTAGGAGGTCGTCTAGGTAGGTACCACCCCAGTACTAGTTATTCTGCCGCTAAGCAGTAGTGTGTAAACATTACTGTGTTCCGGTTCGAAGGGTACTGCAGCTAGCGAAATTACTGGGCTGTTGAGACTAACCATCTAAAGTCAAAGCAAAATGAGCGTCAAAGCAGTGATGCTCTGGACTTTGTATTGTTACTCAAAGTTCTGTGTATCGCTGCAATGGTCATGGACAGGCGTTATCTCTTACCATCAGGAGAGCGTCCTGTTCGTCTCATTACTTTTTACATTAAAAAAAAAAACGTTTTATTAACTTATAATTATAATTTTAAAAATTAATTTATTAACATGCTCATATTTGTACGCCTAAAAAACAAAACGCGATCGCAGGACATAATTAAATCTATCTATGTATATCATACACGTGTTTTATCAAATGAATAATATTTCTGTTTTTTTTGACAGTCCTGTTGGTTCATTGGTAGTATGTCTGCTCCAAGAGCTGAAGGGCGTGGGTTCGATTCCCACCCAGGACAAGCATTTTGTGATTTACCAAATGTTTGTTCTGTGTTTGGGTGTACTATATGTATTATAAGTATGTATTTACAAAAAAAAAGTATTTAAGTATTCTATCAGTTATCTGTCTTCCATAGCACAAGCTTTTGCTTAGTTTGGGGTCAGATGACGCTGTGTGTAATGTCCTATGAAATTTATATTTATTTATTCTCCTTGAATAACTAAATTTAAAAAAAGCTTTATTTTTCCAGCAGAAGTGCAGAACCAATAAAATGCTGTATTTATTCCTTTTCATCTCGAGCTCCTTGGCCAATGAGACCTACATCACGTGCGACGGTGTCGTATTCAACGACGTTTATTACGAAAAAGAACTACTGTTCGGCAACCGTGGACGGCCATACAACCTTGTGTTACACAAGTATTCGGGAGTTTTGTTCTTCAGTCACACGATCCAAGTACGTCATCCATTTCACCTTTTGAACATACATATCAAAACAAAAGTTTAAGGAAGATTACATGAAATTTTTTTCTATGGTTGACAGGCTAGGTGTTTTAACAACTCACCTGATGTTAAGTGACGGTGTGATCGAAGATGGTAAAGCACACCTAGTCTGGAATGGAACTGGCTCTCAAGTAAGGCGACCGGAACACACAGTTAAGTGCTTGGCGGCAGATTTTCAACTTGAGGGTGGTAGCTAGCCAGCCGAGTACTAGAAAGTACCCTACCACCATGTTTCCTCACGATGTTTTCCTTCACCGGCAGCTCAAGCTCATTGTTGGGGTCTGTTTTATTCAAGCAATTGTGATTTACCGCAAATAAAGACCAAAATAAATGCCAGTAGCTGCGATTTCACTGCAAAATTATGCTCCATTTGTTCATAAATCGCAAAAATGTTATTTGTGTGGAAATCGAACCACCATAAAAAGTCTTTGATATGAAATTTTAGAATGGCACACATGTGGACTTTGGCATCGCTTCGTGTCAAGTTGAGAAACGCAAGTGCACAGACATAGAAGGCGTACCCGGAGGCTACGCTATAGCTTACGATCTCGGTAACGATGACATTTACTTCGGAGGCCATGATGGCATATACAAATACAATTTCATGACCAAAGCAGCCGAATTTTTCGCAGAACAGGGAAAGTCCATCTGGGGGATTTTCGTCAAAAATCATTTCTACTACATAGATTATCCGAGTCAGAAACTTTATGTATACCAGGACGACTATTTCGTCAAAGTCGCTGAAGCTGAAAACATTGAAGTAGACCATTTCTTCATTTCCAAATATAACGATATATACTTCTCAAATAAAACAGCTTTGTATAAAATCGAAAAGTCTGCAAAGGATGTGTTACATCTTAATGATGAAATCTCTGTGCGGCAAATAGCTGAAGATGCGTACGGTGATGTGTTTTTCGTAGCAAGTGATGGAATTTATCTGGAAGAAAAACCGTTTCTAAGACTTAGAAGGGTTGCCAAAATTGAAAATGCGTTCGGATTGACCTTTGACGGCAACGATAATGCTATCTATTCAGATAAAAGTTCTATAAACAGATTACTGCCAAGTAATCACGGTAATCTGTGTTACGAAGCTCTTGTCATTAAACCAGCACAATTTAACGAAGATGTGTCACGATTTGTTCCTAAAGATATATTGGGACCACTATAGACATAAGCTCATCTTTTAAGATTAGTTTAACCATCAAAAAGTGAAATGTAAATATGCTGTTGGAATTCGAATAGATTTACTTTACATGAACACTTCTGGAAACTTTTCATAACACGTCAGAATTTTTCAAATTTGTTTTATACGATTGACCAAAAAAAGGAGTGGAATGTTTTCATGTATCTATGCATGTGATGTATAGGGTATCGTTAGAATCCTTACATAATCCCAAATGTCACAAGCTATAACTTTTTTTTTGAAAAAATATTGTGAGTTAAGCTTTAGTTAATTCATTTATAAGTTAATCAATTAAGTTTGTTTCTAAAATACTCGTACGTGTTTTACATATTATAAGCAATTTTTTGTTAATATTAACATCATGTTTTCTATCGAATTGTAAATAATATATATTTTAATAGTAGTAGTGGATAAATTTAAAATAGTAAACAATAATTATTATTTAATAATAATTTTATTACCTTTACAATGTAGGTCTCTTCTTACTGTAAGGATCATAAATGTAAGGTCCAAAAGTAATCATCTGTAATTTTTCTTCTGTAATCTAGCTTACCCCAAAATAGAAGCCAGCTCCATTCCACGTTAGATGTTTTTACCACCGTCACTTAACATCAGATGAGATGTGGTCAAACACCTAGCCTGTCAACCATAAAAAGAAGCTAGAATCCTGTTTAGAATCAATGATAAATACTTTATGCTAAATAATGATATAGTTTTTTATAAGAGATCAATGAGAGCGGTACAGTCATGTTTGATTTAACCATATATTCATATTATAATAGATATAAAAATAATTTAAATTTAATTAATTTAATTTTTTTTATTTGTATTTTAATTACGTTCGGAAAGGGAAACCCCCTTTCAGATTGTGATGATGATCATGATGATTCACAAAATCAAAAATTGTAATAATTTTATTAAGCAATGCTTCACATAAATTAATTAAGATGATGACCTTTTGAAGGATAACGTCGAAAATATTGCCATGCCGTCTTTTTAGTTATTTAAAAAAACTTACTGTAACGTTAGGTAAACTATAAATGCTTTCAGACAAACACTGTTTTAGCTCAGCTTAATGCTACTTAACGCTTATACACAAATTCATTTAAGCGAATGGCTATTTTGGCAAGACACTCTGCTCGTCTAACAACTAGCCCAATATAAATATTGCTTATTTATTAATACTGGACAACCCATTCATAAAATCAGAACAATAGCTTCTAATACAGAGCTACCAATAATAATCAATACAGATAATACTACAGTGCGTTTGTCCGTTTGTCTTCCATTCTCGTTGATTTTTTTGATTTTTTTTAATCGAGTTCAATTTTTATTCGATATAATCAGTTTAGATTTCCCCTATATTCATATCCTCGTTATTGACACACCCCGTCTTTTTTGCTTTTAATCCTTTCCTAAGGTTGTCTGGAAGAGATTTTCTTCGCGATAAAGTTGCCAGTTGTTATACCTATTAATTAAGTTTATTTTCTTTCTATACTGTATTGTACAATTTTTTGTGTTTACAATTGACTACAAAGAGTAAATCGATCGATCAACATTCTGGCTTAATTATGGATGAAAACGATTCATGATTGTATCTATCAGGAAACACCCATTTGGGCAGCAAATCGTTTTTTTTTTTACACACAGCGCCATCTGACCCGAAACTAAGCAGAGCTTGTGCTATGGAAGTCAGATAACTGATATAATTCTTAAATACTTTTTTTTTGTAAATACATACTTATAATAAATACAGAACACCAAAATATAGAACAAACATTTTTATACCACAAAATGTTTATCCTGGGTGGGGATCGGACCCACGCCCTTCAGCTCTTGGCGCAAACATACTACCAATGAACCAACAGGGCTGTCAAACTATCAGTTGTTGGCGATGTTTAACTGTCGAACCTTTATACTTGGGACCAGCGGCGGCCTTAGCTGCTGCGAGGCCCGGGGCGACAGTTCACTGTGAGGCCCTTTTTCTTTGAGACCGTTTTACTAAAAAATTAGTTCCGAGTGCTCGAGTGGCCGTAACATGCTTGCACTAATAATGAAACTGTGCGTTTTTGCGAGATACACATACTTATATGGTAAAGACTTTTTTCTACGAGAACGCGAGGCCTCTGCAAGAGCGAGAGCGGTAGCCCTGCTTGCCAGCCTCTAAGGCCGCCACTGCTTGGGACAACCGCTGGGCCTTTTGCAGTCCGATATTTATGCCTTTAAAGAACGACGAATTCGATTACAATATCACCGTTTTTATATAAAAAAGTTAATCAAATCAAACATTCTAAATGTTATCATTTATTATTACTCTCTGTATTGTGTTGAACAGATTATTTTTCTTTTTTGCAAATGCGAGCGAAGTCACGGCTAGCGGCGAGTGATATGAAAGGTGATACAATCAATTAGCTAATTTATAAACACGTTATATTGTATAACAGAATCGATTTCATTCCGCTATTTGATCTCATTTAGTGATAACTTTGCTAACGAACGTGTCTTGTTTATCATTTGTGTGTTTGAGATAAACATTTTGTAAGTATATTAGTATTGCTTGGATTTACTGTTTCTTTTCTTTGACTGACCAGTCCGTGTGCCGTGATTCTTGTTATTGGGATTACAAAGAATTTGTACGACTGTTAATGGTTTGTACATATGGCTAATGGCATAACTGAAGCAGTTAAATAACTTTTTCGTAGTCTCTTGATGATGGTTTTGTTGGATAGCTAATCTTTTTTGTTTTTGCTATAGCTAATCTTACTTTCTGCCTTAGCAGTAAAATTAACTCGTATGCCGTGACAGCAAACAGCGTGACGCTCTCTTATACGCTCGATTCCCTTGTGCGTGTCAGCGCCCTATGTTAACGATTAATTCATAGTTCATATCACTTCGACAGCCCCGTTGGCTCATTGGTAGTATATTTGCCTTGAGAGCTGTAGGGCGTGGGTTCGATTCCCACTCAGGGCAAAAGTTTTGTGCATAAACAAATGTTTGTTCTGTGTCTGGGTGTTCTGTATGTATTTAAAAAAAGAAGTATTTATGTATTCTATCAGTTCTATCAGTACAAGCTTTGCTTAGTTTGGAGTCAGATTTCGCTGTGTGTAATGTCCTGTGATATTTATTTATTTATTTATATATTGTACCAGATTAATAAGTAGTAGCAGCTCCCTCTGCCATAGATTACTTAGCAGTTTGTATAAGAGTACTTAATGTAAGCTTATGTTTTGGAGGCAGACGGTGCCAAGCCTGTGACGTGATTAGACGATTTTAAAAAGAACAAGTTGTTAATTTATTACCTCCCTTCTGTCACGCGCGTATATAATACACTATATACGCGCATACTAATGTAACACATGACCATGCCCATTGCAGCGATACACATAAGTTTGAGTAACAAAAAAAAGTCCAGGGCATCGCTGCTTCAGCGCTCATTAATTTGAGACATTCGATGGTTAGTCTCGAAAGCCCTGTAATTTCTCTAGCTGCCTTCAAACCATAACACAGTAACGTTTACACATTACTGCTTAGTTGCTGAATATCTGGTACTACCTAAGCGACCTCTTGCTATGACGGGTATCATGTTCTCTAAACCAAAAGTCCATAGAGTCCACTCTCTTAATATCTCAACTCGCTATAAATTGTGAAAGCATTGTCAGAAATACAAATTATGAGACATTCTGCAAATTATTATCTCTTTAATCGAAACAAAAGAAAGATGTCCTAACAAATGAAAACAAGTTATTAAGTAAAACACTGCCATTGGTGGGATTGAAGTTATGATAGCTGTATAAAACAACTTTAATTGTGCTTAATTATCGCTTACAATAGAGATAAAGGAACACAAAGTTGCTGATTTTTTTTGTTCATTAATTAAAACAACGCTTTTTTGTTGTTTTCATATAATTTTATTAGATCTTTCACGATTGGTGAAAGATCTATAATGTATGTATAATTTTTATTGTATATGATTAAATTTTTTATCCTTCGAGAACGAGGGCTTCTTACATAAATAGTAAAATATGTATAAATATAAGGTACTAGCGGACGCCTCGCGGTTTTACCCGCGTAGTTTCCGTTCCCGTGGGAATACAGGGATAAAAAGGTAAAAAGGGTAGCCTATGTCGCCCGGGGATAGTGTAACTTCCCAACGGTGAAATAATTTTTGAAATCGGTCCAGTAGTTTCGGAGCCTATTCATTACAAACGAACAATCAAATCTTTCCTCTTTATAATAGTAAGTTTAAACATAATACTTGTAGAAGATAATTACAAATAAGAATTTAGTAAGAAATATAATTTTTTTATTTATTTATGTAAAATACATAATTACTAAAAAAAAGTTACATATTATATCCGTTCTTTAGCAAGAGGTCGCCTAGGTAAGTACAACCGCAGTACCAGATATTCTGATGCCAAGAAGTAATCATTACTGTGTTCCATTTTAAAGGATAATGCAGTTAGCGAAATTACAGGGCAATTAAGATTAACAATCGAATGTTTTGAAGTAATGAGCGCAAAAGCTGCGTAGTCCTGTCCATTTTGTTACTCTTTTCTCTCTTTATGGTTGACAGACTAGGTGTTTGACCACAAGACACCTGATGTTAAGTGAAGGTGTGGTCAGAGATTGAGATAGTCACACCTAGCTTCTCAAGCAAGAATGTAAGGTATTTGAAGGCATATTATTATCAACTTTAGGGTGATAGCTAGCCAGTTGAGTACTAGAAAATACCCTTCCACCATGCTATGGGTTCCTCACGATGTTTTCAAGCTCATTGTTAGGATTATGACGCATGCCATTGGCAAGTAAACCGACCGCGTTAACCACTGAGTTAATATTACAAAAACTCAAACTGTCTTTAGTGCTGAATACAGTTGCAATGGTCATAAACAAGCGTTATCTCTTACCATCGGAAGAACGTTTCGTTCATCTCATTACTTTTGTATAAAAAAAAATTACAATGTGTTTTAGAGAATACTTTAATAATGCCGATGATGTTCTTACGTAAGAAATATATTATATTCGACAGCCCCGTTGGCCCATTGGTGATATATCTGCCTTAAGAGCTGTAGGGCGTGGGTTCGATTCCCACTCAGGGCAAACATTTTGTGAATAAACAAATGTTTGTTCTGTGTCTGGGCGTTTTGTATGTATTATAAGTATGTATGTATTTACAAAAAAAAAGTATTATATTAGTTATTTGACTTCCATAGCACAAGCTCTGCTTAGTTTGGGGTCAGATGGCGCTGTGTGTAATGTCCTACGATATGTTACGATTGTTGTTTCAGATATATGATGGATACTCTTGTATTGTTATTACTGTTGAGTACATCAGTGACAAGCATACCAACAACTGAATGCAACAGACTTCGCATCAGAGACAAATACTACGACAGGGAAATACTCTGGGCAAACAATGTTGGAAGACCTTACAACCTAAATGTTCACAAACCTTCAAACACTCTGTTCTTTAGTTTCTCTACACCTGAAACCTATTCCGATATAGATTTCACTCTAGCTTTTTATAATATAGATACTCAGGAATATCGAGTTGTGGCTGGGGTTAGAGGGGGCTGTGCAACAGCTATAGATCCCTCCTCCGATGACATTTACATGGGTGGAAGCGATGGCATATTCAAATTTAATATGAACACAAAAATAGCTGATTTCTACAAAGAAAAAAACAAAAATATATGGGCACTATATTTCAGAAAGAATCTTTTCTACATTACCTATCCCGATCAAAAGTTACATATAGAAATTGATGATAGATTTGCACTGGTAAAGGAGTTTGAAAATTTTCAAATAGATCATTTTTTTGTATCAGTTTTGAATGAAATATTTTTCGCTAATGACTCTGGTTTATTTAAATATGATGCTGTAGCTACTAAAGTTATTGTGATTAACGAATTGATATTAGTAAGACATATAGTTGATGACGACGATGGAAATATATATATTTGTACGAATTTCGGCATATTTATATATTCCAATTATGATGGTCTGAAAAAAATACTCGATTACAAATATATATTTGGATTGACATTCGATAGGGATAATAATTTTATTATCGCTGATGGGAATAGCTTGTGGCGATTGAAATATAGCCAGAAAGGTTGTGAATCTGATGAGTTTCATTGGTAAAGTTCTTATTAAATGATGAACTTTTTATTTTTAACAGATTTTCTTTGATCACAATGTATAAAGTTATAATAGTTGATGACAATGGTAGAGTAAGTAATGCAATTGAAACAAGGTCATTACGAACAACTTTTTAGGGGACCAAACACGATATTAAGCTGTGATATAGAAAATATTATTTATCCTCGATGAAATTAACAGAATAAGTAGTTATTTCCGGAATTTTAGGGTTATTTTAAATGTAAAAAAAAGATTAATAAATACAATCTTGTTTCGGCTTATTTCTATTGCATTCTGTAACTATACACCACAATTTTTTAATTACTAAAAAAATGGTGTTATTCACTGCTATAATTGAACCCATCAATAAAATAAAATTGAAAAATTGGTGTTGAAAAATTATCCACAAAAAGGTTTCCTGGTTATTATTCTACCCGTCATTTACATAAACCTAGGCCGTCGCAATTTAATCCATAAGTCAGGCAATAAGCTCGTGCGACTCGAGCGGGAGGTCTCGGTAGCGATAGTGCGATAGAGAAAGAAAATGTTTTTGCAATATTTCAATAAAAGGCGCCATTGGTTACCGCCAGCTGGTCCGGTGATAGTATTCTTTTGTAGTCAATGAGTATACATAATTTTAGGTAGGATTTCTAAAAACTTTAATTAATAATAATTTTGGCAAAATGTAGTAAAAAAAAATTCTGATTGCACATTTACGATGTCTTTTTTTTCCTTTTGGTTTTGGCGTCGTGTTTTAGCATTTGCCAGTGTCAAGTATTTATATATTTTCAAGTTTCAAAAGTCAAATAAGTGTCTTCGTAGCTACAGTTATAGTCAAAGTCCAGTCTTGGTCAAGTCCAGTCTATGTCAGTCAAGTCCAGTCATGCTTAAGTAAAGTAGTGGCGACTTTACTATAAAGCTTCGATGGAGTTTTGGAAGCAACACGAAAAGTCATGTTTCACCACATTATATCATTTTCCCACACTCGTGTTTGTGATTCGGCACTTTATGAATAAAACACCACCATTTTTACGCATGAACACTCGACAAAACACTAGTTTTGGAAAAAAATACAACGCGGCGACACGACTCTTCCCGCGTTTCCGCCAAAACTCCCCGCGCCATTGGTTACCGTCAGCTGGTCCGGTGATAGTGTTCTTTTGTAGTAAATGAGTTATACATAATTTTAGGTAGGATTTCTAAAAAGTTTAATTAACAATAATTTTGGCAAAATGTAGTAAATTCTGATCGCACATTTACGATGTCTTACTCGGTCTGTATTACACATTAAATTTTTTGTAGTAATTAAAAAATAGTAATGTATAGTTCCATTAGTGTTAAGGTTATATTGTAATACTTGTTTGTAATTGTTGTAAACAATAAAGAGTCATTTTGATAAATTCGAGTCTGATGGAAGAAGAATTCTTTTTTGTTAATTCCATTGCTTCTATCACGTTTTACTTTTACCCAGCCCCGATGCAAGCTATTTCATGTCAAAACACGGACTGTAGTTTCGTGTTTCACATCGAAATGGATTCCAATTTTCAGCAGAGCCTAGCGTATAAAATGGTGCACGATCTTTTTACTTGTTTTTCAATTTCCAGTTTTTATATTGATGACAGACTACTCGTTTGGTCAAGTTTGATTGGTATATTCAAGTATTTTAAGAAAAAGTGCGAGTCGGAATCGCGCATGAAGGGTTCCGTACCATCCCACTAATATTATAAATGTGAAAGTTTGGATTGATGGAAGAATGTTTGCTACCCTTTCACGCAAAAACTACTAAACGGATTTGAATGAAATTTAGTACGGAGGTAGCTGAGACCCTGGATTAACACTTAGGCTACTTTTTATCCCGAAAACATGTAGCGGGTAACACCGCGGGGCGCAGCTAGTATTATAAATGTGAAAGTTTGGATGGATGGATAGATGTTTGTTACTCTTTCACGCAAAAACTACTAAACAGATTTGAATGAAATTTGGCATGGAAGTAGCTTAGATCCTGGATTAGAACATAGGCAACTTTTTATGCTGAAAACATGTAGCGGGTAACACCGCGGGGCGCAGCTAGTTATCTATAAAAACGTCAAAAAATCAAGTTTGTTGTATCCGATTTCATATTTATTTTATTTTGTTTTTTAGTATTTGTTGTTATAGCGGCAGCAGAAATACATCATCTGTGAAAACTTCAACTGTTTAACTGTCACGGTTCATGAGATACAGCCTGGTGACAGACGGACAGCGGAATCTTAGTAGGTCCCGTTTTACCC
Organism: Biston betularia; assembly: GCA_905404145.2. Taxonomy (NCBI): domain Eukaryota; kingdom Metazoa; phylum Arthropoda; class Insecta; order Lepidoptera; family Geometridae; genus Biston; species Biston betularia. The sequence goes on from FR989885.1 coordinate 8,587,263, forward strand.
TTTGGGTACGGAACCCTAAAAATCAAGTGGAATACGAAATACAAATATTTATAAGTCACAGTCAAAGTCACACATAGTAAGTCAAAGGCGAATTCCACGCTAACGCATGTGCTTGTTATTCGGTACTTTATAAATGACGACATTAAAAACTAAAGTAGGCGTACAGTAAGTAAACCCCTTTACTGTTACTACTACAAAAACTTTTCTTTTTTTTTTATCTATTTAGGTTTAAATGTTTTATTTGACTTGTAACTTGTGTTATCAAATATTTGCTTAGTTTTTTTTTTGTGTAACCTTAATATTTTAGTCAATTTAACTGTATCTGCATTTTTAAATGGGCCTTGTTGCCCGAAATAAATTTATTTTATTTTATTTTAATAATGTTTTATTGTGTGGCATAAACAAATACTTGTTCTGTGTCTGGGTGTATTGTATGGTATGTATTTACAAAAAAAAAAACTAACTATATAAGTTATCTGTCTTCCATAGTACTAGCTTTGCTTAGTTAGGAGTCAGATGGCGCTGTGTGTTATGTCCTACGAAGTTTATTTTGTTTTATTTAAATTCTCATCACTGGTGTAACAATTGAGCGGAAATATACAAAACCAATACCTTGAACACTCGAACATAAATATCATTACTATAGACTTTAAAGTTGTACACGATACTTATTCTACAAGTTGTTTGTAACAATTATCACAATACTTACAGAATGCCCAATTAAAACTCTGAATATTGGCGCTCACTCCTTTAATTACACTTCCCATAACTTCAATAATTTACCTGAAACAATAAGGGAAGAGACATTAGTAACTAATTGCACGGAACACAGAAACTAAGAAAGATAAAATAGTTATTATTCTGTAAAAATACTATAAGCTTCTTATAGGATAAAAAACTTTAGACTATCCCAACGTAAGAGACACGTATGCCACTTATCTCACTAGATGACTAGCCCTGAAGCAGGAACACAGTAATGTTTACACACTACTGCATTTATATCTTTTATTAAGTTTTTTTTTAAATTTATTTTTTTATACACCAACCGGATGTCTGTCTGTTCTGTTTTTCTTTCCATCCAAAGGTTGTCTAGAAGAAATCGCTATAGGCGATAAGACCGCCGTTATAATAATACACCATAAGAGACTCTCGCTAGACGGTTGGGTCAACCACCGGCAGCTTGAGCCCTGCCCCGCTGCCGGCGGCGCGCTAGTTTTTTCATATTATTTATGTTTTAATATTTAACGTAAAAAAATAAAAATTAAGAGAAAAAATAAATAGCCATGATAATAATAATGAAATAATTTATTTCGGATCAAATCCATAATTATTCACATTCGCGTTAACTAATTACATAATAAAAATTAAAAAAAAGAACATGTCCACAGAATAAAACCACCGCCACCATAATATGTACACTATTTGTTATACACCATTTAGGTATGTTTTATATTAACCATCGAAAGACTCAAAGTAATGAGCACCAAAACAGCGATGCCCTGGACTGGTTTTGTTGCTCAAAGTTCTGTGTATCGCTGCAATGGTCATGGACAGGCGTTATCTCTTACCATCGGGAGAGCGTCCGAGTCTCGTTCGTCTCATTATTTTTCACATAAAAAAAAAGTATATATATATATATTGTTTGGGCACATAGCACGCGGAACTGATGGCCGAAGGGGCTGCAAAGTTCTGGAGTGGAGACCACGGACCGGCAAGCGCAGCGTAGGACGTCCACCCACAAGGTGGACAGACGACCTAGTAAAGACCGCAGGAACGCGCTGGATGCGAGCCGCTTCCAACCGGTCTTTATGGAAGTCAATGGGGGAGGCAGTATGTCCAGCAGTGGACGTCCTACGGCTGAAATGATGATGATGATGATGATGATATATTGTTTTGTTCTGTTCTTCATCTCTTTTTTTTATGTTTCATATTTGTATATTCTATTCTATTCTACTACTTGGCGGCAGAATATCTGGTACTGCAGTGGTACCTATTTAGACAACCTCCTGCAAAGAAGATCTACCACCATGTAAAAAATACTAACTTCCCACAGATATCATCTTTCGCACTGTTCATATGTACAACATATTAGGACCTTTACAATCCAGGCTACAGTTAGAAAAAATACTAAGTAAAGTCATAGTCAAGTCTGAGTGTATAGTGTGTAGGTATTGTAACTTAGTCAGAGATAAAGGCAATAATAGAATAGTTCTCGCTTGTTGTCTGAAACTTCCGCGTCGGCGAATTTATGAGATTTGTTGTTCTTTTGGTGGAATGCGATAGGCATCTGGGGTCATAGGGAGAAATACTATCGGTTTTGTTTCCTAAAACAGTAAAAGAGTAACGTTCTCAAGGTGGGAAGAAAGCAGGAGTATTCGCCAAGCAGTAGTGTGTAAACGTTACTGTGTTCCGGTTTGAAGGATACTGCAGCTAGTGATATTACATGGTTGTAGAGATAAACTATTGAAAATCTCAAATTCATGACCATCAAAGCAGCGATGCCCTGGATTTTGTTTTGCTGTTTAAAGTTCTGCAATGGTCATGGGCATACGTTATCTCTTACCATTACGATAACGTCTTGATCGTTTCATTACTTTTATGTAAAAAAAAAAAAATATTTGTGTCTCATTTGTAACAAAAATTACTTATTTCATATAACACGAGCGGCGATTCGCTCTTTGGAAAAAAAATCTGTTCATCCGATCGAAACCAGAACACAGTTACTTACACACTACTGCTTGGAGAATATCTGGTACCATCAGGTACTTAAATAAGCTACTAACGAGATCTACCACCAAGTAAACACATAAACAACATAACATCCCCGTTGGCTCATTGGTTGTATCTGCCTTGAGAGATGTAGAGCGTGGGTTCGATTCCCACTCAGGGCAAACATTTTGTGAATAAACAAATGTTTGTTCTGTGTCTGGGTGTTCTGTACGTATTTACAAAAAAAAAAGTATTTATGTATTCTATCAGTTATCTGTCTTCCATCACACAAGCTCTGCTTAGTTTGGGGTCAGAAGGCGCTGTGTGTATAGTCCTACGATATTTATTTATTATTTAAATAAATGTTTCGGTGGAATTCGAACCCGTCATACAGCTAGTAAAGCAGAGCCTTTAATCGTTTGCTATCTACCGTGATAAACGAAAACAAAACACAGAACAAAACAAAAGAAAACTAAGTAAAGACAAACAACACTTTGTTAAGTATATAGTGGCAATAGTTACATAATATTTTTTGATCATAATATCTAAGTCGGTATCCAACGTTGCTTGTTATAATAAACCTTTGGAAGAATGTTTTCAGTAACTCGGCAAAGGTCAACGCAAAGACGGTCCGCACAGACGTTTGGAAACTCTGTCCATTATTATACTTCGTTATAATTCGACTTAACTCACTTGGCTTATTCTCAACGCCCATTTGAGGGTCGCATAATGACCCAGTTTAGTTCGGGAGCCCACGGGTAAAAATCATCAGATAAAAAACATTTAGAGCTATTTTACACCAAACATAAAAATGAGGAGATCCGTAGACGAACCAAAGTTACCGACATAGCCCAACGGATTAGCAAGTTAAAGTGGCAGTGGGCAGGGCACATAGCACGCGGAACTGATGGCCGATGGGGCTGCAAAGTTCTGGACTGGAGACCACGGACCGGCAAGCGCAGCGTAGGACGTCCACCCACAAGGTGGACAGACGACCTAGTAAAGACCGCAGGAACGCGCTGGATGCGAGCCGCTTCCAACCGGTCTTTATGGAAGTCAATGGGGGAGGCCTATGCCCAGCAGTGGACGTCCTACGGCTGAAATGATGATGATGATGATGAAACATAAAAAAACTTTAAAAAGAGATAAAGAAAAAAGATAATAACAAAGCAAAAAATCTTCAACTAATATGTGATAATGGCGGCCTTATCGCCTAGATCGATTTCTTTCAGATAACCCTTGGATGGATAGAAATGATGGCACTGCTATTATAGTTGGCGGTTTAAAAAAACAATGTGTTTTTTGGGTCAAATGTCAAAACAATGTCTGCTTAGTTTGGGGCCAGATGGCACTGTAGTGAGACTTACTAGATACTTTCTTGTTGGTAATAGATAACGACCATTGCAGCGTGGCACATACTAGTTTTAATCAATAAACATCATTAGAGATAGCGCCATCTTACCTCAAATTAAACAAAGTTTGCAGTATTGGCAGTCAGTTAACTAATAGAATACTTAAATACTTTTTTTGTTGTAAATACATACTTATAATATACAAGCCGACGCCCGCGTCTTCATCCGTGTTAACTTTATAAGCAATAGTCACGAATCTGACATCTGTCAATCTGACATCTGTCAAACTGACATCTAATAAAATTACATCTGTCAATCTATCGTAAAAAGTATTCTATATGTTAATCCAGGTAATAATTAAAAATACCACCAATAAAATAACTGACTGAGTATGGAGGTAGCTGGTAGGTATGGTACCTACCAGCTACCTCCATACTAAATTTTATTAAAATTGGTATAGCCGTTTGAACGTGAAGAAATAACAAACATACGAACACACGTACACACTCACAAACACCGCGGCAGGTTTTGTGGCAGGTAACACCGCGGGGTCCAGCTAGCATTATATAATTATGTAAGCATATTGTTGTCTTATATAACTTTATAAGATCTGTATGCTGAGAAAAAATACGAGAACGTTTAAAAAATATATATTTAATATTATTTCAAGAAGTAACTAAAATCTCCATCGACCCCCAAACTCTTGTTTAGAGTAAATTAGCACAAATCGTATTTATTTTAATTAGGAAACGCGGAGTTTTGTTTTGGCGAATGTAATTACGTATTCTGTTGGGCAAGGTGTCGTAATTTTACTTTTTTTTTTTTTTGCTTTTTTGTACGTTTTTTCGACGATGTTTTCCGGCGTCCTGCTTTTGGAATTTAATTTGTGGGGACATTTGAATGATAAGATCCGTTTCCGGTTTTAAGGGAAGAAAAAATCTGGGTGTGTCTATGTCGTTGATACGGCCGTGTACGTACGTGTTCACGTAAACATTTTTTGAACACAAAGAAGTTTTTCGGATTTCTACGTTTCAAATTCTCAGTGAACGTAATGAAGGAGCCACCTTAAATATTAATTTTGTTCTGTTTTTTAGTATTCGTTGTCATAAAGGCAACAGAAATACATCATCTGTGAAAATTTCAACTGTCTAACTATCACGGTTCATGAGATACAGCCCGGTGACAGACGGACAGACGGACTTCTAGGTAATTACGCCAATATAGTAAGTATAAAACCAGCCAAGTGCGAGTCGGACTCGCGCACGAATGGTTCTGTACCAATATCAATAAAAACGGCAAAAAATCAAGTTTGTTGTATCGGAGCCCCCCTTAAATAATTTTTTTATTTTATTTTTAGTATTTGTTATTATAGCGGCAATAGAAATACATCATCTGTGAAAATTTCAACTGTCTAGCTATCACCGTTCTTGAGATACAGCCTGGTGACAGACGGACGGACGGACAGCGAAGTCTCAGTAATAGGGTCCCGTTTTTACCCTTTGGGTACGGAACCCTAACCAGGAGTTTTGGCGGGAACGTCCCATTGTATTTTTTCCAAAACTTGTTTTATTGAGTGTTTATGTATGAAAACAGTGGTGTTTTATTCATAAAGTATCGAATTACAAGCACGAGTGTGGGAAAGTGATACAATGCGGTGAAGCATGACTTTTCGTGTTGCTTCCAAAACTCCATCGAAGCTTATAGTAAAGTCGCCACTACTTTACTAAAGCACGACTGGATTTGATTGATTGATTAACTATTCATTGCACACACTAAAAAAAAATACAATACAGAAGCAATAAACTTAATTAAGAGGTATATCAACTGGCGACCTTTTCGCTAAAAAACGATCTATTCCAGACAACATTAGGACGGACAGGATCAGTGGAAGAAAATGAAGGGTATTGACTGGCAGTCTGGCACGAACTGGACTTGACCAAGACTGGACTTTAACTACTTATTTAACTTATGATACTTGAAAATATTAAAACACTTGACACTGGCAAATGCACAAAATGCAACGCGAAAATCAACGACAAAGAAGTAAAAACTACGCTCAAACGCGTCCGAGTGCAAATGCTAGTCATCACATTAAGTCATACATCACTACTCACCGATCTAATATCTGCTATCGACATATAAAATATTATCCGATACGAATCTTCCACATGGTTGTCCAATTTGATTTCAGTATTCTTTCCTGCGAAATCTTTTCATTTGTCGGGTCTTGCTTTCTTGACAATCAATGTTCGAGGGATCAAGTTATTATAAATAAACAAATATCGTAGAACAGTACACACAGCGCTATCTGACCCCAAACTAAGCAAAGCTTGTACTATGGAAGTCAGATAACTGATAGAATACTTAAATACTTTACTTGGTGGTAGATCTCCTTAGCAGGAGGTCGTCTAGATAGGTACCACCGCAGTACCAGTTATTCTGCCGCTAAGCAGTACTGTGTAAACATTACTGTGTTCCGGTTTGAAGGGTACTGCACCTAGCGAAATTACTGGGCTGTAGAGACTAACCATCGAAAGTCTCAAAGTAATGAGCGCCAAAGCAGTGATGCCCAGCAGTGTGTGAAACTTTGGTTTGCTACTCAAAGTTCTGTGTATCGCTGCAATGGCCATGGATAGTCATTATCTCTTACCATCAGGAGAGCGTCTCTTTCGTCTCATTACTTTTTACATTAAAAACAATTTTTTTTTTGTAAATACATACATTACATCCAGACACAGAACAAACATTTGTTAATACCACAAAATGTTTGGGAAAAGGTGGGAATCGAACCCACGCCCTTCAGCTCTTGGAGCAGACATACTACCAATGAACCAACAGGGCTGTCATTTACATGTTTACTTTGGAAATCTCGGAAGATTGTGTTATTCAGGCTTTTCTCAGATATTCAAAGGAAGCACACAAAGTGAACACAGAATATGAATACTTATTACCATTAAACTATTTAAACAAAGTGGTTTTAAATAACATCTGAGCCATTACAGAGCACTAACGGAGTTAATGGGTATTCATATTTAGCAAACAGCTTTTTTGCTCGCTTCGCTCTTTGTGCTGGAATCTTCGCTCAGTGCGAGCGGAAGCGACGAGCGTTCCAGCAGACATTCTCGTAAAAAATCGGTTAAAAACTTAAACAAATAGACAATAGACAACACTTTATTTGGGGCATAAAACACATTTCAACATAATTAACAATACATACATACAAAACAATAAACATAAAACATAGAAAAAAACTTATAGGTGTATAGTATATATAAATAAAAATTAAACAAAAAAACAAAAAGTTTGAAATATATTTTATGTCACAAACCGGCCTCGACTCAGCATAATGCCGACTGCAGCCAGCCGGCGCTGGTCTTCCGTCGAGGCCGGCAGGTGACGTCACAAATCAAAAATCAAAATCAAATCTCACTTATAATTATAAATGTGAAAGTTTGGATGGATGGACGTATGGATGGATGTTTGTTACTCTTTAAGGCTCACCGGAAGACCAGCGCTGGTCATAGCACTTAGTATGACCAGCATTATGCTGAGGTGAGCCCCTATTTTGTAACTTTTGTCTCTGTTTGTTTGTTTTTGTTTTTGTGCTTGTTACTGTAATTAAACGTTTTTCTTTCTTTTTTTCACACAAAAACTACCTAGATGAGGCCATAGTCCACCACGCTGGCCAAGTGCGAGTTGGCAGACTTCACAAATCGTCGAGAACTTTTTATTAAGAACTCTCAGACGTGAAAATACAGAGGTGGGTGCCATGGGATTTGAACCCCATCCATCACGACCATCTCATTTCCAATAAAACCTAAGATCCTCCTCCAGATTGGAAATCGGATGGTCTCCCAACTAGACTGCCGAAACTACACTATTCAAATACATTCAATTCCATTACATTCCATTCCACGCCATTCCATTGCATTCTATTCCACGCCATTCCATAACATTCCATCTTCTACTTTCCCTGTGCCCACGTTAGGTGGGGTCGGGTTTCCTAATAAGCCTTTTTTTTTTTTTGTCCAGGGAAAATACTTTGTGTATACCACCGGCCCTGGGGCGGGCACGGTGGTTATGTGGGACTCTCCGTCCTAATGACGGCCTACCCACTAAAAACCCTGGAGTGTTCCACCTCGGCGCTTTGTGTCGAGGCTGCGGGCACGCTTTCGCACTCTACCGCGGCCTCGACAGCGCTTGTCCTCGCGGACCCGCCTCGGGGAGCCTAAGCTCACCCCGCAACAATGACGATGTGTCCGAACACCAGACACATCGTCATCCACCTCGGAGACCAAACCAGCAAATGGGCGTCGGACAGCCCCATGTCCGGACGCCCCTGGTCTCCATGCGACGGGTCAGATAAGTGACCCCGCCGCCTGCCACTTTGGTTGCTTGGAATGGGGATCGCCAGACCGGCACTCCCCCCATTCCGCAACCCCCTCCCACTCGGCTCCTCCACTGCGCCCTCAGCTTATCAGAGGGACACGTGGAGAGCCCGTCGCCAGACCATTTCCTGGGGTCAGGTCCCTCATGCCGTCGCGACATTCCATAACATGGCTTGTCGTGACCCACCTCGAGGACCTATAACAACTGGCGCCAGACGACCCCATGTCTGAACGCCAGTGGTCCTCATGCGACGGGTCAGGTGAGTGGCCCCGCCGCCTGCCACCACGGCTGCAGAGGACAGGGAGAGCGGCACAACGCAACACCGACACTCCTCTTCCCCTGCAGCCCCACCGCGTCCGCCATCAAACGGTGGCGGCCCCGTTAAGGCCGCGGAAGGTAGGGAAAGCGGCAACGATACACCGACAGTCCTCTCCCGCCGCGGCCTCCAGCCCTCAGCCGCAGTGCCTTCCATTCGACACTGCAGCCCGCCTCAGTTGCGATACCGCCCACACAGTCCGCAACCTACTTGGCCGCTTCTACCAGGCCCGGGGGAACACCCGGAGAAGCAGCCCCACCTCGGGTTCCGCTTAGTTTCACCGTGGTGACCAGTCACGGTTACTCAGCCCCCCCGCCACGACAAGGCGGGAACCCACGGGGGGGTTCCTAATAAGCCTACGCCAGGATGCTCTGCCCTGGGTTGTCAGTAAGTCTAATTGGGCCTTATTCATAATTTATATTTTTTTTTTTTTTTTTTTTATGGTTGACAGGCTAGTTGTTTGACCACAGCTCACCTGATGTTAAGTGAAGGTGTGGTCGAAGATGGTAAAGCACACCTAGCCTGGAATGGAACTGGCTCTCAAGTGAGGCTGCCGGAACACACCGTTAGATGCTTGGCGGCAGATTTTCAACTTGAGGGTGGTAGCTAGCCAGCCGAGTACTAGAAAGTACCCTACCACCATGCAAAATAAATATCGTAGGACTATACACACAGCGCCATCAGACCCCAAACTAAGCAAAGCTTGTGTGATGGAAGTCAGATAACTGATAGAATACATAAAATACGTAAATACATACAGAACATCCCAGACACAGAACAAATATGATTGTGTTTATTCACAAAATGTTTGCCCTGAGTGGGAATCGAACCCACGCCCTACAGCTCTCAAGGCAGATATACTGCCAACGGGGCTGTCGTTTTTAGATTTGGAGCATGCTCGTCCACCAGGTGGCTGGAGGGCGCCCCCTACATAACATTCCATACTATACTTTTAAAATGAAAATATCTCCATGGTAGACTCGATCAATCGTGTCTAAAAATAGACAAGAGCGTATCAATAGAAATCTACACAATTCATCTCCCAGCTAGCCGTGACTCAATAACTCAAACCCCATCGGGTCTAACAACACATGCGTTTGAGAATCAGCCTCGAGCCATTTTTCAATGTTCACAAACTTTCGCAAAAAACGGATAAAAGGTTAGAATGCACTAGGATTTTGCCGCAGCGAGATGCGATATGAAATGTTTAAAATGGAAATCAAACGGCAGGTCAAGTGCGATTATAGCTCAGTGGTTAGCGCTGTCAGTTTACAAAGTGCAAGGCAACTGTGGGGGGGGAATGGTTATCTACTGCTAGTGAAGAGAATATAAGGACTTGCAGTTATTTTAATTCGTTTTTTGTTTTCATCATCATATCAGTCGTAGGACGTCCACTGCTGGACATAGGCCTCCCCCATTGTTTTTTGTTTTAAGTTTTGAAATTGTCGTCAAAATAGTTAAATTGAAATCCCCATCTTATCGTAATAAACTAAATGTATACCTTGAACACTGAAGCTAGCTTTTCCAGGGCACAGTAAATTCTATCGAATTCATGCCTATGTAATTAGGCTTAAGTTTTCACAAATATTTGCATGCCATGGTGCTAGAGCATAGTGATTCTATAAAACCTATGACTTTGATCTCTGTAACCCATGTCGCTGCAAAATAAAGAATTTGAATTTGAATTTGAGTCCTTTAATATGGTTGGCTTGGATGACAAAAGACGGGGTTTACCACAAAACGGTCAAAGTAGAGTTTTACCATAATGTGGAGAGATGCCGAGAAATATCGGATTTCACGTGTCCGTTCGCGCAGAATTGTTTGCAACTTTTTATTCAATGTTTGTCGATACGAAAGGGTGCCACTTATTGAGCCCAGTCCAACGACTTAATACCTTATGGATACCACATCACACTGATTTTACATTCGTAAATACAAAAGATTTTAAATATACGATGGATGTTTTTTAATCTTTCACATTGGATTTAAGTAAATTTAGAATTAAAGTAGTTTTTGTCTCAATTGAAAAACATAGCTTACGTGTTAAGTCATTTAAAAAAATCTTGTTTCTTTTAAATGGCTTAACACGTAACGAACCTTATTTCTTTTTGAAGCTGGTTTAAATTTATACGGTTCTTGTAAATTAGTAAGTAAAACGGCAAGGTAAATATGCCAAAACTATTCAAAAGGCACGTGCATTGGTATGGGTGTGTAGTATTATATGACTTTTAAAAGCCCTAATATTATAGTCAACACTTGGTAAAGATGTTCAATGTCACCTTTAATTTTTTTTTTTGCTTTTGAACCCTGTCAGCTCCTGTCGTAATCTGCTTTAAAAACTGTGGAGCATGGGTTCGATTCCCAATAAGATAAACATTTATGTGACAATAAATGTTTGTTATGTGTCTGGGTGTTCTATATCTATTATAAGTATAAATTAAAATAAGTAATCTTTTAGTTATCTTCTGCAGTATCTTTTGCATCTAGCGTTACTGTTATACCAACATACTGTGGTTGATATTTTCTAACTATTCGTAAATTTATAGTAAATATTTTTGGCGGTAAATATACCACCTGTCAAAAACTATTCTAGCGGCATTCCAAAACTTAGAATGAAGAAAAAACGTTTTTGTTTTTGAAATATGGCGTATATGGCCTAAACTCAACCGTAACGAATCATTTGCGAGTAAAGTATTTTATACGTAAAAATTGAGCCAATAAATATACTTAAAATTTCTCACGGCAGGTGTCTATGGAGTAAGTAGTCGTCGGCTGAACCACTGTCGGTGATATAAAATTGGGATCCGCTGTGTTATCTACGAATCGTATTTTGCTGGATGTATTTTTGCGTGTAGCAACTTGAATATTGTGTTATACAATACAAATTGTTTTTGTTCATTTTTGTGGTAGGTATCTTTAACATGTCATTGTGTACGCAGACTTTTTCATCGGATTTTATTAACTGTTTTTTTAACTTTTGATTAGAATGAGCAAAACTCAAATGGCAGTTGAGCACTACGGCGTAGCAAGCACTACGGTGTAGCAGTTACTACGTCGTAGCATGTGTAATGATCCAAATACTTTTTAGTTCTAATTTTATAAGATTTCTCACGTCTGATATTCTGGCTATAGTATATGTGACGTAGTATCATATAACGATGATGACTCAGTGGTTAGTACGGTTAGTTCACACGGGGAAGGGCGTGAGTTCAAATCCTACAACTGAGCTTGAGGTTCCGGCGAAGAAAAACATCATGAGGAGATTAATACAAAAAATATTTTAAAGTTGAACTTAGGATGGGTATTTCGTTGCGAAGTAAATTTTGTGAACGGATTTTTTTAAACCACTTTTGTCCGCGTTTGACCACCAACTGCATAGAAGCATCGAAGATATAGCACGCAGACTATATAGACTATATACGTATTTACTCTGATCTTAAAAATATATAAACAAATAAATACCTATATAAATAAATATCGTAGGACTATACACACAGCGCCATCTGGCCCCAAACTAAGCAGAGTTTGTGTGATGGAAGTCAGATAACTGATAGAATACATAAATACTTTTTTTTTGTAAATAATTCTTATTAATTAATTAAATTCCCACACAGAACAAACATTTGTTTATTCACAAAATGTTTGCCCTGAGTGGGAATCGAACCCATGCCCTACTGCTCTCAAGGCAGATATTTAAAAAATTAAAAACAAATTTAAAACTAATAAAATTTAATTTAAAACTCCCGACAGGTATATAGTATTTTACTACCCAATCCCTTTCATTTAATACCCATATTGAGGGAGTTGTGACAAAAAAATGTAATCCGCCATTTTGTGACGGCGGCCATCTTGGACCGATTTTCATCATAGCTAAGAACACTAATTTCCTTTTAAACTAACAAAATCGAAATCGGTTCATTCGGGAGCTGTTATAGGTATTGTTAAATTTGTAATTTAATTTAATCGCATTTATAACGTTCTGTGTATCAAATCAATTGATTAAAATTATTTACCATACCTGAATAAGGTCATATGTCCGAGGTAATAAAGCATTGTTAAATTTTTATAAGTTACAGGACCTGTACATATGTTGCAATAAAGTATTGAGCTACGATGCCACAGACAGACACACACACAGACACGTCGAACTTATAACACCGTTGTTTTTGCGTTGTGAGTTAAAAATGAAGGTATTGCAAACTAACGCATATTTGGAGCTGCAGAAGTATTGTTTTCGAGTGCACATTAGTAATATTAAGTCGCTTTTCTTTAGTACTTCGTCTGCTACCTTTTTTCAAGTATTTGCTCGCTCAGAGCGAGGCGCCATTGGTCGCAGGTATCTGCGCGGTGCAGTCTTGTGCTATGAAGAAAATATTTTAGCTCTGAAAATATAGAGTTGATTTTTAAGCTAAGTTTTTGTTTTTTTTTTTTCACCTTTACACTTTGCTGTGGGATGCGATAGTGAATTTACATATTTTAAGCTCTTTTCTTAAAATGCAAAGCGGATTATTTTATAACTAGCTGTGTTTTGCGGTTTCTTCAATGTCTATCAAAGTCTCATGTATTGATTCAAGGTATAAGCTATTTAAAATATAAGTTTAAGAAGTAACAAATATACGAGTAATTAATTTCGTAGGACATTACACACAGCGCGATCGAACCCCAAACTAAGCAAAGCTTGTACTATGGAAGACAACTGATAGAATACTTAAATAGTTTTTTTTTGTAAATACATACAGCACACCCAGACACAGAACAAACATTTGTTTATCATTACAAAACGCTTGTGGGTGGGAATCGAACCCACAGTCTCAACCTCTTGAAGTTGACATACTACGAATGAGCCAACAGGGCTGTCAGTTTGTCCGTCTATACTATTATAAAGAGAAAATATTTGTTTGTTTGTATTGAATAGGCTTTGAAATTACTGGACCGATTTCAAAAATTCTTTAACCGTTGAAAATCTACATTATCCCCGGGTGGCATAGGCTACTTTTTTACCTGTATTCCCACGGGAACGGGAACTACCGTGAGGCGTCCGCTAGTATACTGTTATAAAGAGGAAAGATTTGTTTGTGTTGAATAGTCTCGGAAACTACTAGACCGATTTCAAAAATTCTTTCACCGTTTAGAAGCTACACTATCCTCAGGTGGCATAGGTTACTTTTTATCCCTGTATTCCCACAGAAACGGGAACAACGAGGGGGAAACCGCGAGGCGTCCGCTAGTATAGTATAATTCTGTGAACGTCGTCTCTGTGAATTCAAATGCCGAAATTGAGGCTACATCTTTAGTAATCTAACGCCTTCAAATGGTTTCTAGATTAGTACAGATCTAATCACATTCGATTCAGGGCAAGGCGCTTGATAGGCCCGTCGAGGCAACACCTAATTCTCGAGTAAGGGCTATCTAGGTACAAGGTACCATAGTCCTCTAACTTAGCACCATCTTGTCTTAGTTTGCCGCTTTGATTGACTCGATAATTGCATTAGCCTAAGGTGTTCTAACTCGGGTAAGATTGACATAGAACCCGGGCGAGTGGCGATTACAAATAAATAATGAGTGATTACGTACCAATGATGAAAATGATGATCATTTGATACAATACATGTTTAAATCCCACTAATATTGTGAATGTGAAAGTTTGGATGAGTAGATGTTTGTTAATCTTTCACGCAATAACTACTGAACGGATTTGAATGCAATTTAGTATGGAGGTAGCAGAGAACCTGGATGTAGCGGGTAGTACCGCGGGGCGCAGCTAGTATTGTAAATGTGAAAGTTTGGATGGATGGATGTTTGTTACTCTTTCACGCAAAAAAACTTTGAATGGATTGGATCAAATTTGGTATGGAGGTAGCTGAGACTCTGGATTAACACATAGGCTAGTTTTTATCCCGAAAACATGTAGCGGGTAACACCGCGGGGCGCAGCTAGTTACTTTATAATAATCTGTCTATACTATTATAAAGAGGTAAGATTTGATTGTTTGTTTGTATTAAATAGGCTCCGAAACTACTGGATCGATAAATTTATATTGTTAATCAAGTTTTGTGTTCCCGTGCGAAGCCGGGGCGAGCTGCTAGCGTCAAAATGTATATAGACGACGGTAATTTATTAACATCAAGCAATTCATTTGCTTGTTTGTCATAATAATCGATAAAAAATACAGAATTGTATTTAGGTCGCGACTGAAATAAATCGGAATCGAAATAAACATTTTGACATTATTTCACCTGCATTTCCAGCGTCTAAGAGACAGGACAAACAGACGGCCCGCGCGGAATTTTGATTACAGGAGAGTGTTTTCTACTTAACCGTAATATGGGCGAGGGAATTGGGACGAGGGTCTGTCTACGCACGTGATATATCGTGTTATCTGGATACTGGGTACGTATTTTTTTTTGTAAAACCACATACTTATGCGAGGGTTTCTTACCCAACCGCACAAAATAAGTGTGTACTATAAAATTAATTAAACAAAAACATCAAAAGAATAGATAATTATTTTTTTTTAATTAATTTGCTTTATCGGGCAGGCTAAAGCTGTAAAGCCATACTGCCTTGTCTTAAGTGTTATTTCTGCTGTCTCTTAGCTATAGTTAAGGTCAAACTCCAGTCTTAGTCGAGTCCAGTCCATGTCAGTCAAGTCCAGTCATGCTTTAATAAAGTAGTGGTGACTTTACTATAAAGCTTCGATGGAGTTTTGGAAGCAACACGAAAAGTCATGTTTCACCACATTACACATTTCCCCACACTCGCGCTTGTAATTCGGCACTTTATGAATAAAACACCACCATTTTTATGCATAAACACTCGACAAAACACAAGTTTCGGAAAAAAATACAACGGAGCGACACGACTTCCAGCGTTCCCGCCAAAACTCAAGTATAGATAAGTTTTCAAGTTAGACCAAAGAGCATAATTATACAAAGAATCGGTTTAATAATGTTTATTAATCTCATAAAAGTTACAAATAAATCCTTACTGAGATTAGGTACACTTGTTTATTATTAATTATTTTACTACTAACAACTACATAACAAACAGAAACAAGAAAAACAAAAAACCAACCATCAGTTTTTCTACATAAAACATAATCTTTTTTGCCGTAGTCGGATAAAAATACTAAACATATTTTGAGTAGAGATCTCAAGCGACAAACCCCAGAAACGGTTACTAAATCCGCTAGCTAGCAATAGTCAATAGTTTGCACAGATATTTGCTCAGTTCACTCATGAAGTCGCTAACTTAGCATTGCAGATGAGTCAACAATGCAAACTTGGTATCGCCCTGTCGAAGTATTCCCGTTTCCAAACTTCAAGTGAAAGATATTGACGTGCATTTTAGTAAAGTATTGATGGGGTTAACTAAAGAGGTAACCCAATCAATACTTTACTGGAATACGCGATAAAGTTTTATATAAATTTCACTAGGGATTCTATCTGAATATTCAAAACATTGATAAATATTGACGCGCAGTAAGAAAGATTTTTTATTTATTTTGTAACCAAACCAAACACAAAAACAAACAGAGATAAATAAGACACAGTTACAAAATAAGAGCTCACCTCAGCATAATGCTGGGCATATTAAGTGGTATGCCAAGCGCTGGTCTTCCGGTGAGCACTTGTATGTAAAGAAAAATAAACATAAAAAAGTTAAATAAATATTTTACCCAATAATAGACAAATATACAATTTTAAAAATCCGACTCCATGACCTTTACGCCAACTAAACGCACTGTTCCAATGAAACAGCGAGGTTTTTTTTTTTTTTTTTCAGCGCATCACTGCTTTGGCGCTCATTACTTTGAGACTTTTGATAGAGTTAGTCTCAACAGCCCAGTAATTTCGCTAGCTGCAGTACCCTTCAAACCGGAACACAGTAATGCTTACACACTACTGCTTAGCGGCAGAATAACTGGTACTGCGGTGGTACCTACCTAGACGACCTCCTGCTAAGGAGATCTACCACCAAGTAAAAACGAAAATATCATCGATGGATACAATTTTTAGATTTTTGTTGGTTTTTTAAAAACCACTCGATTGATTTCTATAAAATTTATATGATCTCTGAAGTATGATCTACCAAAAAAAAAAAAAATTGCAAAATCGATTCATAATTGGCGGAATAATAGCAATTACATACAAATACAAATACATACAAAAAAAAACATACAGTAGAATTCAGAACATCCCTCGTTTTTGAGTCGATTAAAAACAAAATGTCTTCTCCCTATATATTTCTCAACAGATTACAGATTAATTTACAAAAACAGGCTCACGTTTTACCGCCATCTCGCCTGTTATTAGGAGAAGATACGATCTTGGATGTAGCACGCTTGTCTAGTCGATTGATGAAACTAGCAATACCATTACGGAACTAAACAAAATAAATAAATATCGTAGGACATTACACACAGCGCCATCTGACCCCAAACTAAGCAAAGCTTGTACTATGAAAGTCAGATAACTGATAGCATACTTAAATAGTTTTTTTGTAAATACATACTTATAATACGTATAGGACACCCAGACAGAACAAACAAAGCGGTGATGCCCTGGACTGGTTTTGTTGTTCAAAGTTCTGTGTATCGTTGCAATGGTCATAGACAGGCGTTATATCTCACCATCAGGAGAGCGTCTCGTTCGTCTCATTATTTTTCACATAAAAAAACAATTGTTTATACCACAAACTGTGGGAATCGAAACCACGCTCTTCGGTTCTTGAAGCAAACATACTACCAATGAACCAACAGGGATGTCAACTAGTTACATGAACTTGCTTTCTGGCACTTCTGATGAGCTTTGAGGAGTTTTTTTAAGTTTATCACGGAAACTCTTGACGTTTTTATGGTTTCTGATAGAGGTGGAATATTGTTCCGAATGTTTACTGCCGTGAAGCGGAAATTTCCCCCAGAATGCTGCTGAAGTGAAGCCGCGTCGCACAAGCTCGTTAAGTCGGAGAGGTTACACGACTTTGTATAGTCAGCACGTGGTTGAAACCATATATTTTAAAACTAGCAGCTCGCCACGGCTTCGCACGGGAAAACAAAACTCGATAAACAATATAAATTTGTCGATCCAGTAGTTTCGGAGCCTATTCAATACAAACAAACAAAAAATTTAATCTTTTCTCTTTATAAGATGTAGATGACAACTGTAATAGTTAGATATATGATATTGCGGGCTTACTTGTAGCTGTCAATTTGCTCTATAAAACGTCACTTTATTCTTTTGTCAATAGTTTTCGCTGCGCATGCTAAGTAAGGATTTTTTCAAATTTTTCACAGCTTGGGTTACATTATTGAATTTTCTATACGGATCCCTAATTGTTTTTTAAATAAAATATAGCCTATATCCATCATGGATAATGTAGCATTCTAATAATGAAAGAGTTATTAAGATCGGCCCAGTAGTTTCGTAGCCTATTCAAAACAAACAGTCAAATCTTTCCTCTTTATAATAGTATAGATGGATATAGATTAAATCAAGTTCGAATAATAATATAAATCAAAAATTTTATTTCACTTAATGAAAATAAACGGACATTATAAAATTTTGCATAAAAATCTAGCAGCTTTTTATCAGTATATAAAAGATCCTATGAAAGCCGAAAGAAACTATGAAAATGAAAGCGCGTGATAAATCTAACTGAAATGCCTTGAAAGGCCTTCCAAATATCGTGGTGAAATGGCTAAACCCCCAGAATTAGTGCAGGAGTTTTTGTCAAATTTGGTCACTGCCTCTATTTCACAGGATTGGACGCAAAAATTTGCATCTCAAGTTTTTTTTTAAATATAAATTTATGGTTTAAGATATTTATTTTCTCAAAAAGAATATAATATTCACTTATATATGAGAAAAATACATGTTTTTCCTTAATTAGGGTTCTTACGAATTGCAAACATACAAGCGAGACGAAACAAACAGTGGAGGGTAGGCAGAAAAAAATTAATGAAAACGAATGAGACGCTCTCCTAATGATAAGAGACGACGCCTGCCCATGACCATTGCAGTAATACACATCTTTGAATAGTCAAAACAAAATCCAGGGCATCGCTGCTACGGTGCGCATTATTTTGAGACTTTCGATGGTTAGTCTCAACAGCCCAGTAATTTCACTAGCTGCAGTACCCTTCGAACCGGAACACAGTAATGTTTACACACTACTGCTTGGCAGTAGAATATCTGGCACTGCGGTGGTACCTACCTAGACGACCTCCTGCTAAGGAGATATACCACGAAGTAAATATATAATTACGTGTATCTCATATCTTTGATACCTTGAGTTACTAAACATGTCATATGCCCTCAACCTAAAAATGTTAAATTAAACTTACAAATTATGCGTTGTCCTAATCCTTATATTTATACAGGGCGTCGGTAAAGTGGCCAACTTTCGCCTAAACGAGATCCGAGGAGCATCCTGTATAATGTGTTAGGGAACTTGTACACGGTTTATAATCACAAAGTTTTAAACAAAAGTTTGAGTTTTTGTTACTCGGCTTAAATTGTGTGTCTTTTTGAGACTCCACTCAGAGGTTTTAGGTTTGCTAATATATTTATTCTATTATTCAAACTCCATTCTATCTAAAACGACGAGTAATTTTGCTAAGTAGGTATTTACTTGGTGGTAGATCTCCTTAGCAGGAGGTCGTCTAGGTAGGTACCACCGCAGTACCAGATATTCTACTGCCAAGCAGTAGTGTGTAAACATTACTGTGTTTCGGTTTGGAGGTTACTGCAGCTAGCGAAATTACTGGGCTGTTGAGACTAACCATCGAAAGTCACAAAGTAGTGAGCGCCAAAGCAGCGATGCCCTGGACTTTGTTTTGTTACTGGAAGTGTGTATCGCTGCAATGGTCATGGACAGGCGTTATCTCTTACCATCAGGAGAGCGTCTCATTCGTCTCATTACTTTTTTACATTAAAAAAAAATCTTTTTTATATTTTTCTTATGCGGGATTACTCACGTTTAATTATTTCAGACTAGCTGCGCCCGTGGTGTTACCCGCTACACGTTTTCCGGATAAAAAGTAGCCTGTGCTAGTCCAGGCTGTCAGCTACCTCCATACCAAATTTCATCCAAATCCGTCTGGTAGTTTTTGCGTAAAAGAGTAACAGACATCCATCCATCCAAACTTTTACATTTATAATATTAGTGGGATTTTTATTATAGTTTCGGCCACATCCGGTGGCCTTCTTCAAGGAGACAAAGCTGGGTGCAACGCGCACGCGGCCTCATATTGTTTAGCACTACGGGCCGGTATTACCGCATACTGCTACCGGTTTACTGATACTGTGTGCCAGAGGGCGTGGGTTCAAACCCCAACAATGAGCTTGAGCTGCCGGTGAAGGAAAACATCGTGAGGAAACCATGGTGGTAGGGTACTTTCTAGTACTCGGCTGGCTAGCTACCACCATCAAGTTGAAAATCTGTCGCCAAGCATCTAACCGTGTATTCCGGCAGCCTCACTTGAGAGCCAGTTCCATTCCAGGCCTGGTGTGCTTTACCATCTTCGACCACACCGTCACTTAACATCAGGTGAGCTGTGGTTAAACAACTAGCCTGTTAAACATTAAAAAAATATATATATAAATTCGAATGCTAGTTTGTTTAACTGTTATGCTTTCAGATGTAAACTACTCAACGGATCTGGGTGAAACTTTGCATATTTATACTGGCCCTGGAATAAGACGTAGGATACTATTTATCATCGTCATTATCATCACCCATCACCACGCGGGTAGTGCGCAGCTAGTATGATATAAAAATGATTTAATAATTTTTTTTTTCAAAGAACATAATTACATAATTATTTTCCAATAAATCGCACAATTACAAACTATTTGTGTAAATATGGAAAGTCTTAATAAAAATAGACAATTTAATTATCCCATTAGTTAAAAAAAAAATCAAATTCGTAAAACAAAACTTTCGGTTGTAAAGTTTTTAGTTGAGTTCTGAAACTCGTGGTGGAAGGTGCATCCCGGATGCAAGCTGGTACGCGGTTGTAGACCGTGGGCATATCTTCCCCCCTCCCCCCCTTCCACTGTTCGTCTCCAGTTTGGTAGAATTCAAGTCTTATGTGACGCAAAGCTTCAAGTTTCCGACATCCAAATTTCTTACTCGAAAATACTTTAACACAAACAAATGCGTTCATTTACGCTCATTCTGCTCATTTCAGAGTTATTGTAATTTGTTCGCTTTAAGAACATAATCCAGGGTTGTTAAAGAAGAAGTTACGCTAAAACCTCACGGGCGACTAATAAAGAATATGTGACAACCCTTATTTTAGAGATCAACATATTGTATTTGAAATTTGTAATGATTTTAAAATTATAATTATCTTGAGTTCAAGATATGACTGCGATATGGGATATTGAATCGATGATCATTGTCCGATAGTCGTCACGGTAATTGCTTATCAATTTTTTTTTATTGTTTGATAGGCTAGGTGTTTGATCACAGCTCACCTGATGTTAAGTGAAGGTGTGGTTGAAGATGGTAAAGCACACCTAGCCTGGAGTGGAACTGGCTCTCAAGTGAGGCTGCCGGAACACACCGTTAGATGCTTGGCGGCAGATTTTCAACTTGAAGGTGGTAGCTAGCCAGCCGAGTACTAGAAAGTACCCTACCACCATGCTATGGTGTTTCAAAAAGTTTTCGTTGATGTGTCTGTTAACCCGCACTTGGCCAGCGTGGTAGACAGCCTTATCCGTCTCTAATTGACAAGAGGCCCACGCCCCGAAGTGGGTCAGTTTTAAAAAAAAGTTCTGATTCGGATACCTATTGAAAGTAGCGCCAAAAATTAAAAAAAAATGTAAATCTCTCCATCTCATCTCTCTCTCTCATTTGAGTGTCTGTGAATAGGTAATTTATATGGATAAATTACCTATTCACAGACACTCAAATGATTTCCAGATAAAATAATTCCACCACCTACGGAACCGCAAAGAAGAAACAAACGCACGCACTTTCCTGTCACTCGAATTCCGTTAATACGACATAACGAGGCTTTGCTTTTAGCGCCGTTGCGCCGTTACAACGTATTTACGTGAATATTTTACGTTGTGTTACTTCGGTACTTTGTTTCAATATAATCACGAAACTGTTATTTGTAGCAGAATTGATTTGAATTCATGAATGTACTTTCAAAGAGAAACGTAATTCTAATTCTACAATGCGATGCAGCTTGCAATGACGTCCCCTTTTTTATGTAAAAGTAATGAGACGAACGAGACGCTCAATACTCAATACTTTATTGCAACATAACATCGATGTTTGTTCTATGTCTAGGTGTACTGTATGTATTATAAGTATGTATTTACAAAAAAAAAAAGTATTTCAGTATTCTATCAGTTATCTGTCTTTGCTTAGTTTGGGGTCAGATGGCGCTGTGTGTAATGTCTTATGATATTTATTATTTATTTATTATTATTAATTATGTACAGGTGCTTATGCTTATAAATTTTTACATGTTGTTCCTAGTACATATGACCCCATTAGGGTATGGCAAACAATTTTGGTCAAAATACTTAAATATTATTAATTACAGAATTTGAAATGCGGTTTAAATTAAAAAATACAGATTAAATAATACAAATTAATAATAAAAAAATAAAATCAGGATATTAATTGGCCATAATTAGTCACTATAAATAATGTCATCGTTAAAAAATTCGTCAAGAGTGTAGTAGCATTTAGCTTCCAGGATTAATTTCAGCCGGTCAATAAAATGATTTCTTTCTCCCCTGATGGTAAGAGATAACGCCTGTCCATGACCATTGTAGCAATACATGGAACTTTGAGTAACAAAGCAAAGTCCAGGGCATCGCTGCCTTATATAAATAAATAAATATTGTAAGACATTACACACAGCGACCCTAAACTAAACCAAGATATTATGGAAGTAAAATAACTGATAGAATACATAAATACTTTTTTTGTACACTAATAAATGGTTATTTTTTTCTATATTTTAGCCATTGTTATTTGGGGTCATTAAGGATTCTAACAGTACCGCAAACAAACTAAATCTGAAAGTTGTGATGGAATAAAGAACTACTTGGTGGTGAAATTACTTGGTGGTAGATCTCCTTAGCAGGAGGTCGTCTAGGTAGGTACCACCGCAGTACCAGTTATTCTGCCGCTAAGCAGTAGTGTGTAAACATTACTGTGATCTGGTTTGAAGGATACCTACTGCGGCTAGCGAAATTACTGGACTGTTGAGACTAACCATCGAAAGTCTCAAAGTAATGAGCGCCAAAGCAGTGATGCCCTGGACTTTAGTTTTGTTACTCAAAGTTCAGTGTGCCGCTGCAATGGTCATAGGCAGGCGTTATCTCTTACCATCAAGAGAGTGTCTCGTACGCCTCATAACTTTTTACATTAAAAAAAAGTCACATAATTATATACATACAAACATAATCTGAACTCAAAAACTCAAAAACATTACACACTTTTTTGTAATAAAAGATCGGAACAAAGAGAAAGAACATTCTATCCGTCCCTTTCTAGCGTATGCTCCAATTCTAAACGTCATTTTCTCCACGTTATAACATTATAAACAAAAAACTGTCACAACCTGGAATCACTTAGTAAATGCTTTTTTATCCATCAGAGGTATAACAAGAGTAATTTATGGTTTAACAATAAAGATAAATATAATATGGCATTTAACAATGTAGGCATGTAAACAACAAGTCCAGGAGACAGGTTCTCTCATAACTTGTGCCGGAGATGCGGGCGACGCCGGGTGTGGTATAAGAGCTGGGAGGTAGCGGATATTATACCGAGATTTGATGCTTTTGATCACAAAATTTTAACTTGCCTATAAATTTTTGTATGCATTTAGTATTCTTTATTGTGGTGCTGTTTTAATTGCAGTTTTTTATGGCTGACAGGCTAGGTTTTTGACTCCAGCTCACCAGATTTTTTTTTAATGTTAATGAGACGAACGAGACGCTTTCCTAATGGTAAAAGAAAACGCCTGTAGATTAGACAGACTTAACTTTTTTTTTACTAATCTTGTTATATTTTTCTCCGAGTTCCTATTTTAAAAAAGAAGTGCATAATGGTTAGCGGTAATACGGGGCTGGTTCGTACCAAGAGTTTGTTAATAAAGAAGGGGTATTAAAATTTAGTATGATATTTTTGTTAAATGAGGATGTCTCGTGGCGCGATACACGTGTCGGCAAGTGGTTACTGCAGAGAGAAGAGGATATTAAGACTTGTGGTTATTGTAATTATATTTTTGTTTAATTTTATATTTTATGTTTATGTCAAATTAGTTCTAGATATAAGTAAAATTACAATTAAGTTTTTAATTAATAAATTGTTTTCAAATTAGTTAAATTTAAGTCATCATCGCTGTTGTAACTGAAACGACTGTTAAGCGGAAATAATTTTTTTAAATTTATTTCTTCACATCATTTCACACCACCCTTGCAGGGGTTTCCTAGTGCGATGGTACTAGTCAACATACATTTATTATAAAAATTCAAAATGTCACAAAATTATAAATGAAAATGTCATAAAATTAAATTCGTATGTCAAACAATAAAATTTATAAATAATTATATCAAATTATAGCATGCGTCATAATTAACCGCCATTCTAAATATGTACCTCGAATATTCAATAATAAAATAAATGTCTTGTATATTGAATCTTATTCCAAATTTATTTTATGTAGTCCCGCTTACGCTTGTGTTTTGTGCCCTCGCAGTCAGCGGAAGAAACTAATTCCTTGACAGGGCCGGAACTTTATTCGTTAAAGTTCAGCGGACGTCAGCGGTACGACGCGTACCTCATCTCTACGATCTTCTCTTTGTTACACTCATAAGGAAAATGTGGGCGCAGTCTAAACGGTTTTATACAGAGTGTAACGGAAACCTCCCTAAAACTATTACGTGAGTGTTTACGTGCGTACCTTAATGCAATCAAATTATACAAAGTGTATCTGTATTACTTGTGTTTGTGTTTGAGTTTGTGTTTGTGTTTGTGTTTGTGTTTGTGTTTGTGTTTGCGTTTGCGTTTGCGTTTGCGTTTGCGTTTGCGTTTGCGTTTGCGTTTGCGTTTGCGTTTGCGTTTGCGTTTGCGTTTGCGTTTGCGTTTGCGTTTGCGTTTGCGTTTGCGTTTGCGTTTGCGTTTGCGTTTGCGTTTGCGTTTGCGTTTGCGTTTGCGTTTGCGTTTGCGTTTGCGTTTGCGTTTGCGTTTGCGTTTGCGTTTGCGTTTGCGTTTGCGTTTGCGTTTGCGTTTGCGTTTGCGTTTGCGTTTGCGTTTGCGTTTGCGTTTGCGTTTGCGTTTGCGTTTGCGTTTGCGTTTGCGTTTGCGTTTGCGTTTGCGTTTGCGTTTGCGTTTGCGTTTGCGTTTGCGTTTGCGTTTGCGTTTGCGTTTGCGTTTGCGTTTGCGTTTGCGTTTGCGTTTGTGTTTGTGTTTGTGTTTGTGTTTGTGTTTGTGTTTGTGTTTGTGTTTGTGTTTGTGTTTGTATTTGTATTGTAGGGGTGTATTAAGCCGAAAGGGGAGTTTTACTTGTTGGTAGGTCTTTAGCAAGATGTTGTACCACCGCACTAACAGATATTCTAGCAGTAGTGTGGAATCATTACTGTGTTTCGGTTTGAAGGGTACTTGCGAAATTACAGGGCTGTTGAGATTAACCTTCGAAAGTCTCAAAGTAATGAGCGCAAAACCAGTGATGCTCTTGACTTTGTTTTGCTACTTAATGTTCTGGGTATTGCTGCAATGGTCATGGACAGACGTTATCTCTTACCATCAGGAGAGCGTCTCGTTCATCTCATTAGTTTTATATATAAAAAATGATTGGATGCAATCAAAACATGCAGGTTTATAAGCTTGGGATGTATTAAGCCGAAAGGGTCTTTATACTCATTAGAATGAATAATTTTTGCTATGGGCGCAACTATGAAATTGTTATACAAAATCAGCTAGCTGTTCTATTGAAAAAGTTTGTTGACCCTTGGTCAAATGTACGGAGGAGACAATAAAATAGAATCAAATAATTCCTTTCAAAACTCCGACAAAGCTGCTAGTAAATTAGCCACTAATTTACTAAGGCATGACTGTAGTTGATCTTGACTTGATTTGTGTGACTTTGACTGTGGCTCAGATTACAGATACCGTCATATAGAAACTTGAAAATATGTTTATACTGACAAAATGTACAAAGTGTAATACCAAAAAAAAATCTATTTTAAAATAAATAAAAAAATGAAGAATTCCTTACTATGATTTTCAACAAAAGCATTCTTTAAAATTCAAGTTCTGTAAATTGGTATTTGGTAGAAAACTATTCTTTATCATCTGTCAATTAGATAATTTATACTTGATTTATGTATTCTTGTTTTACCACACAAAAAAAAATGTTGTTATGGTTTGATAAGGCGATATGGTCGCTCAGCGACAAAGCCAAAATTAAATTAAAAAAAAAAAAAAAAAAAAACATCTACCTTACGAAATAATACTTTTTGTAGATAAATTTCTTATCTTCAAGAAAAAATGGAATTAACTCTACAACAATCCGACCTTATAACGTCAAAAAGGAAAAACTACCCACAAATTATTTACTTACAAGAAATAAAATTGAAATTTCTCACGAGGGCTGCCACCCCCATATATCAAACGTAACCGCTTCGAGATAGTACAATCCCCACGGGTAAGATAACCGCTGGCGCAAGTAGCTGGCACCAGTTGCTAGGCGCTACTGAATATGTGTTGTACTACAATAGTTTTAAAGGTAGACTAAAACTATTTTTGACTAGCTGCGCCCCGCGGTGTTACCCGCTACATGTGTTCGGGATAAAAAGTAGCCTATGTGTTAATCCAGGGTCTTGGTGGTCGATTTCTTTATCAGGAGGTTGTCTAGGCACCACCGCAGTACCAGATATTCTGCCGCCAAGCAGTAGTGTGTAAACATTTCTGTGTTCCGGTTTGAAGGGTACTGCAGCTAGCGAAATTACTGGGCTGTTGAGACTAACCATTGAAAGTCTCAAAGTAATGAGCGCCAAAGCAGCGACACCCCGGACTTTGTTTTGCTACTCAAAGTTCTGTGTATTGGTGCAATGGTCATGGACATGCGTTATCTCTTACCATCAGGAGAGCGCATCGTTCGTCTCATTACACTTAGATTTTAAAAAAAGGTAACAAACATTATCCACCCATCCATCCAAACTTTCACATATATAATATTAGTGGGATTTTACTAAAGTCAGTTGGAATCTAGTTTCACACAGACTTCAAGGAGGAAAAGGTTGTATGTTAGACTGTATGTTTGTTTTATAACTCCGAAATACCCTAAAATGAAATTCCGGATAGCAACGCCTACATCAATCAGAAATATACTTTTCATTCCGAAAGCATGTAGCGGGTAACACCGCAGGGCGCAGCTAGTAGAACAATATAAATTTTAAAATCTTGGCTGCGTTTCAAATGTATGGAGTATCAGCAAAATGACAGACGAGAAGTTTGGATAAAGTTTCAGATTTAAAGTTGAACAATAAATTGTATTTATGAGTTCTATTGGATTTGTTTGCAGATTAAAGTTAACATTGTAAAGGTGTCTTTTACAAATAAGTTAGTTGTTTGTTTGGAATAACGACCGATTTTGTAGCGATGATGGCCCAGTGGTTAGCGCGGTCAGGCCACATGCCACATCAGGCATATGGCCTGACCGCGCGGCCTGACCGCATGTGGTCAGACCACATAAAGGGCGTGGGTTCAAACCTCAACAATGAGCTTGAGCTACCGGTGAAGAAAAAACATCGTGAGGAAACTATGGATCACTATAACTAGTTTGGAAATGAACTAGCTCTCAAGTGAACGAGCTCTCAAGAAAACATCATTATGTTACCTAGTTAGCCGAAGAAATAAAATTAATTTTACCGATTTTTTACTACCATATCATTTTAAATTAATTCTACCATTTGGCAGTTTTGTTCTTTGTTAATATTTTCGTGCTAATTCTTGTCATAACCGTACATAATTTAATTTGTGTCGTACATTATTATGTAAGGTTTTAATTTATTTTTCATAGTGGCACTCATTTTTCCAATAACTGGCAATACTATAGGCACTTGGCGGAGCGCGGAGAGTTTTGGCGGGAACGCGGGAAGAGTCGTGTCGCTCCGTTGTATTTTTTTCCAAAACTAGTGTTTTGTCGAGTGTTTATGCATAAAAATGGTGGTGTTTTATTCATAAAGTGCCGAATTACAAGCGCGAGTGTGGGAAAATGATATAATGTGGTGAGACATGAGTTTTCGTGGTGCTTCCAAAACTCCATCGAAGCTTTATAGTAAAGTTACCACTACTTTACTAAAGCATGACTGAACTTAACTGACACGAACTGGACTTGACAAAGACGACTTTGACGATAGCTATAGCTAAGATACAGCAGAAATGACACTTAAGACAAGACTCCGGCTGAAGGAGTTGTGTAACATCCATGGCCAGAATAAATTGTAGCGATGATAGCTCAGTGGTTAGCGCGGTAGGTTCAAACCCCAACAATGAGCTTGAGCTGCCGGTGAAGGAAAACATCGTGAGGAAACCATAGCATGGTGGTAGGGTACTTTCTAGTACTCGGCTGGCTAGCTACCACCCTCAAGTTGAAAATCTGCCGCCAAGCATCTAACGGTGTGTTCCGGCAGCCTCACTTGAGAGCCAGTTCCATTCCAGGCTAGGTGTGCTTTACCATCTTCAACCACACCTTTCACTTAACATCAGGTGAGCTGTGGTCAAACAACTAGCCTGTCAACCATAAAAAAAAAAAAAAAAAAAAATTGGCGGAGCGCGGGTAAAAAGGCTTGTAGGTAGGACAGTTGGATTCTGTCGCCCGAAGCGTCAAAAGATAGGTTTTGATGTGAGTCGATTGGAGAAGATGTACCTGTAGTTGAAGAAGATGTACCGATTGTGGTAAAATATGCCTACTGGTTCGAGTTCCAGTTGTTTTAATTACAAGTACCGCCGTTTCCTGCCATAATGCTAAGGTAGTTTACATATATATAAGAATTGTAACAATAAAATTTATTAAATTTATATAATACAGATTTAGCTATTATAATTATGTAAACTAGCGGACGTACGAATACAGGGATTAAAAGTGTCTATGTCACCCGGGGATAGTGTAGCTTCCGAACGGTGGAAGAATTTTTGAAATCGGTCATAATATACAGTGTAAACTCTTTATAACATTAGTCTTTATAACGATAAACTCTCTATAACGTAGAAAAGATCACAATTTGGTTGGTTTACCTTAAAACCCACACATTGATACACTCTTTATAACGCAGCAGCCATTCTCTATTACGAAGAAATGTGTTCATATTTAGACACAGAAAATCGTCACGGTGTTATTGTTTATGTTATCTTATCAGGTTACAAAAGATGCCGACTAAACCTTTGAGGCCCCGAAACTTCTGAAGCCGTCTTGCTTTTGTTATTGTTAATTGCCTTGAACACGTGCTTTTTTTGCTTGAAAGGATGATCTCGAACTAAACTCCTACCTATCGTATTATCAGTTGTGAACCAATTTTGAAACTGTTAACATGGCCAGTAAAAGAAAAGCGTTAATTAAAGCGTTAAAAAGAAAATTATTGTTAATTTGGTTGTTTTTCTTTCTTCACTCCATATAACGGTAACTCTCTATAACGATAAAAAATGCTCTGTCCCTTGAGTTTCGTTATAAAGAGTTTACACTGTAGTTTCGAAGCCTATTCATTACAAACAAACAATCAAGTCATTCCTATTTTTAATAGTATTGATAACGATTGGCATGCCAATTAGTGTAAGATGTGTTTACTAGTACAATATATTTAAGATAAAAAATGTAACCACTTGAGTTGACATCTTGAGTGAATAAAACACTTGAACTAGAACTTGAGTGTAAGAGCTTCAAGAGCTGTAGGGCGTGGGTTCGATTCCCACTCAGGACAAACATTTGTGTGACAAGCATAAATGTTGGTCATGTATCTGGGTGTTTTGTATATGTTATAAACATATACTTACAAAAAAGTATGTAAGTATCAGTCGCCATTGTACAAAGTTTGCTTAGTTTGGGCTGGATAGCATTGTGTGAAATGTACAAGGTTATTTATTTATGTTTAACTTATGCCATGGAGCAAAATAAATAAATAAATATCGTAGGACATTACACACAGCGCCATCTGAGCCCAAACTAAGCAGAGCTTGTGTGATGGAAGTCAGAAAAATGATAGAATACATAAATACTTTTTTTTGTAAATACATACTTGTAATACATACCGAACACCCAGACACAGAACAAATATTTGTTCACAAAATTTTTGCTCCGAGTGGGAATCGAACCCACGCCCAAACATTATTATAAACGTCATACAGAACACACAGCGCCATCTGAGCCCAAACTAAGCAGAGCTTGTGTGATGGAAGTCAGAAAAATGATAGAATACATAAATACTTTTTTTTGTAAATACATACTTGTAATACATACCGAACACCCAGACACAGAACAAATATTTGTTCACAAAATTTTTGCTCCGAGTGGGAATCGAACCCACGCCCAAACATTATTATAAACGTCATACAGAACACACAGCGCCATCTGAGCCCAAACTAAGCAGAGCTTGTGTGATGGAAGTCAGAAAAATGATAGAATACATAAATACTTTTTTTTGTAAATACATACTTGTAATACATACCGAACACCCAGACACAGAACAAATATTTGTTCACAAAATTTTTGCTCCGAGTGGGAATCGAACCCACGCCCAAACATTATTATAAACGTCATACAGAACAAAGAGAACTCATCATACTTTATGAGTTTTTTGTAAGTCAGCAGTTGAAAGTGCGCGGCGACCCTCACCACATACTGTCCAATTCTGTGACAACTTTAGATGACAGATGCAATTTCGGAATTGAATTTTTATGAAACCGCAAGACGAGTGTCGTACACTCGTCTTGCGGTTTGTGTGGCTGCAGTGCGGTAAAACATCCAGTTTTATTACGAAAACATTTTATGGAATCTCCTACATGTATGTAAACTGCGTTTTGGACGCTTCACTTTAACTTTAACTATAGCTTACTCTGTAAATGCCTTGTTTAGACCATGGTAAGTTTTCATTACGTGCTGAAGGACGGCTATAAATCTAAACAAGGCATTTACATAAATGGAAAATTTCTAAGTCACCTCAGGTTTGCTGACGACATCATCATATTTTCGGAAAGCCCACATAAATTAAATCTAATGATTAATGACCTACATCAGGCTAGTATAAAAGTCGGATTGGAAATGAACCTTGACAAAACGAAAATTCTAACTAATCACCACAAGTTACCCATTTTAATAAATGACACCACTCTAGAGTTCGTAGAAAAGTATGTATATCTAGGCAAACAAATCTCTTTTAACAAAGATAGAAATATACATGAGGTAGACCGAAGAATAGCGATCACCTGGAAGAAATACTGGGCTAACAAAGAAATATTTAAATCTCAACTTCCTCTGTCGGCTAAAAAAAATTGTTATGGATTCAGAAATACTACCATGTCTCACCTATGGCTGCCAAACTTGGACGTTCGATTCGAAAACAAGAACCAAAATCCAGACAACTCAGAGGAGAATGGAAAGAAGTTTTCTAAATATAAAATTAAAAGACAGGGTGAAAAATACAACCATTCGCAAGAAAACAAAGATAATCGACGCGTTGCGTTTTTCTTCGCAAAGGAAATGGAAGTGGGCAGGTCACGTGGCAAGATATGACGACGATCGATGGACCCTGAGCGCAGTGGCGTGGGCTGGCCCACGAGGCGCCAGAGCGAGAGGCCGCCCGTGCGCAAGATGGGCTGACGAAATACTATCGGTGGCAGGTCGAAACTGGCTAGAGTCAGCTAGAGACAGAACTTTATGGCGTTCCTTGGAGGAGGCTTTTACCCGAAGGGGGTCCGTACTTTGCGACTAAATTTAATATTCACATTGATCATTTATTTTCATTTGACATTACTAATTATTTTTTTTATTATTATTTTATCTGAATGCAATTATGAATCTATTTATATTATCACTGTATGGAATTATTAAAGCTTTATTATTATTATTATTATTATTATAGCTTACTCTGCGACTTGTTTGCTTATATACTATATAATGTATGTCACAATCGGATTCGTTTCGGGACGCAAATAAATAAACCATCCCGAAAAATCACGTTTCACAAAACATCTATTAGACACTTTAGAATCTTCAGAACGGCAATACGTTTGAGATCCTACATTCGTGGAAAAAGGATTCTGTATGAGCGTATTGGAACAATTGGAAATATGGGAACATAGATAACTCATTGCTGAAATATCAAACATGCGTCACTTCGCCATTGCTGCGGAACTTTAGTGTGTAGGCGCGGGCGGCAGCGGCAAATGGTATATAAAGCGCCGCTGTCGAGGAGAATTACTGCCAAGTCAGGTCCTCTTCGTCCGGCGACAGCCCAAGCCGAGGTCCGTACCACTATGGTGCCCTTGCACTAGCGCCTCGCCACAGTCTACGCCACGCCACGCTGTAGAAGCCATCTGCGGCCAACAGCAATAGTCATTCAAAAACTCAGTCTCGACCGCGCGCTCGAAGAGTCAACACGTCCTGAGGATGTCTCATGTAGAGGCGACACACGTGTCGGCAAGTGGTCACTGCAGCGAGAAGAGGATATAAAGACTTGTGGTTATTTGTTTTAGTCTTAGATATTAAGTAAAGTTTCAGATAAGTTTTTTTACAACTGTTGTTATAAATGAAAAGTTAAATCTATTTTTCATTTTAAAAATTAAAATGAAAGTGATGAAGATTTAAATTTTACTAAGTTGTAGTTAGATTTTAAACCTTCATCACTGTTGTAACTGAAACGACTGTTAAGCGGAAATAAGCTAAATTCTACCTTGGCTCAAAATTAACTTCCGCAAAGTAACGCCTGAATTAAGTTTATATTTTTCTATCGTATTTGATGTTTATCTTTGGTGTTTACAATATCTAAATTGGTAAAAAAAATGGTGTATTTAATCTATAATATGCTATAAATCCATACGAATGAAAAGGAAGGTACTTTTTATTCTCCCCTTACCAGTATACGCGTCCCAATTTTCCATAAAATCGCCCCTTTGTGGCAAAAGCATTATGAGAATGAAAACTGACGTGGTGGAAAACAGACGTTCAAATGTCGTTTTAATGTTTATTTTTCTACGTGACATTGTCAGAATTGTGAAGTTTTGTAGCAATGATAGCTCAGTGGTTACCACGGTAGGTTCGCATGCCAAAGGGCGTGGGTTCAAACCCCCAACAATGAGCTTGAGCTGCCGGTGAAGGAAAACATCGTGAGGAAACCATGGCATGGTGGTAGGGTACTTTCTAGTACTCGGCTGGCTAGCTACCACCCTCAAGTTGAGAATCTGCCGCCAAGCATCTAACGGTGTGTTCCGACAGTGTGTTTCGTTGTAATAGTAAGGTATTGTGCGTTTTTTTAAATGTCGTGTTACTGATTTTCATTCGAAGAGGCGGTGGGATGTTATTGCAGATTTTTGAAGCGCTGCATTTGAAGCATCCTTTAAAGTTAGAACTTTTGAAAGGTTTGAACCAACGCCTTTCAACATGCGCAGCGACTGCCACTGTTATCGCCATTATCACTACGTACGGGATAATACATTATGAAGAAACTTTAGAGACATATTCGCGTCAAAAAATCGAATAGACACTGGCGGAACACAAATTCGATTTTTTACTGAGATCATAAAAAAAGGTCATTTTCCATTTCTACCTAATGTTTCACAAAATGTTTTCTGAAATGTTGACATAGAACTCGATTGAATTCAGCAATGGCTGCGCCGACTAATTGATTTTTGATATTATGTTATTAAAAAACGATCAGTCGAACCTCAAGGTTTCTAGTTTTATGTCTATTCCATACAATAATTATTTAATCAATGTAATGATTTATATTCTATCTGTAGTGGTGATAGCTCAGTGGTTAGCGCGGTAAGTTCGCATGCCGAAGGGCGTGGGTTCAAACCCCAACAATGAGCTTGAGCTGCCGGTGAAGGAAAACATCGTGAGGAAACCATGGCATGGTGGTAGGGTACTTTCTAGTACTCGGCTGGCTAGCTACCACCCTCAAGTTGAAAATCTGTCGCCAAGCACCTAACGGTGTGTTCCGGCAGCCTCAGTTGAGAGCCAGTTCCATTCCAGGCTAGGTGTGCTTTACCATCTTCGACCACACCTTCACTTAACATCAGGGGAGCTGTGGTCAAACACCAAGCCTGTCAACCATTAAAAAAAAAAAAAAAAATATTATATCTAAAAATATTATCACATAGAAGTTTTTTAGAGTCTTTTTTTTCTTTCTTTCCTTCTAGGAGTTGCACATTGTCTTTTTGCCAGTGTCGAATATCATTACATTAATAAAATAAATAAATAAATATCGTAGGACATTACACACAGCGCCATCTGACCCCAAACTAAGCAAAGCTTGTACTATGGGAATCAGATAACTGATAAAATACTTAAATACTTTTTTTTTGTAAATACATACTTATAATACATACAGTATACCCAGACACAGAACAAACATTTGTTTTATATCACAAAATGCTTGTCCTGGGTGGGAATCGAACCCACCCGAATAAGTAATCTGGTAATTGATTGTTTCAGGCGTTACTTTGCGGAAGTTCATTTTGAATGTTCAAAGTATATATTTAGTTTATCACTGTTGTAACTGGAACGACTGTTAAGCGGAAATAAACTAAATATATACCATGAACATTCGAGTAATCTTGTAAAAATTCTCCAATAGTTTACAATATAAATTATAATTATATGTAAATATTTCGTTT
Source organism: Biston betularia (assembly GCA_905404145.2). Taxonomy (NCBI): domain Eukaryota; kingdom Metazoa; phylum Arthropoda; class Insecta; order Lepidoptera; family Geometridae; genus Biston; species Biston betularia. Next base: position 8,621,898 of record FR989885.1, read on the forward strand.
TATTTAAATACATTATTATGATTATTTTTATATACCTACTTACTATATGTTTTATTTTGATTAATTTCTCTTATTAGTGTTACATCTCCCGTCTGTTTCTTATGTTATATGTCGTGTTTTTCTTTTCTTGGTTGCCTGGAAGAGATCGCTGTTAGCGATAAGGCCCCCACTTGTGGCACTAGCTCATAAGGTTCTTTTGTTCTCTGTACTTTTTTCTGTTTATGGTATGCACAATAAAGAGTTTTATCTATATACCTATAAAAGTTAAGCAAAAACAAATGTACTTAACTAATTATGTTAAAGTAATGACACGTAAGTTCTGTGTATCGCTGCGATGGTCATGGACAGGCGTTATCTCTTACCATCAGGAGAGCGTCTCGTACGTCTCATAACTTTAAAAACTTTTGAAAAAAAAAAACGAACGAGACGCTCCCCTGATGGTAAAAGTTAAGGTGGTACGATTTCCAAACAAATATTTTTTTGCCATATAAGGACAAATGGAGCATAATTTTACAGTGAAATTACAGCTACTGGCATTTATTTTGGTCTTTATTAGAGGTAAATTACAATTGCTTGAATGAAACGGTGGATTATAAGCATAATCTACTGTTGTATTCAAAAATCATAAATTCATAAATTTAATTTTATGCTAATAATCTACTGTTTTATTCAAGCAATTGTAATTTACCGCAAATAAAGACCAAAGTAAATGCCAGTAGCTGTGATTTCACTGTAAAATTATGCTCCATTTGTCCATAAATGGCAAAAAATTATTTGTATGGAAATCGTACCACCTTAACGCATATCCGTGACAAAATAAAAGTTGTAACTTTTTAATCCGTGTGTCCGACACCGACGCGCCGACTCTGCGACACATGTGTCCGACATCGGATGCAAGACACAAACGTACTGTTATTTTATTTAAGTTATTGACGTGGAATGTAGGAACACATTAGGGTAAGTGAGTTTTGGTTATACGCTTTGTAACGTGCCTCCCTAAACATATGTTTACTCCCTAACTATAAATTCTTTTCAATACATTTGAAAACAGCACTAAACCGAATGAAATGAAGTATGATCTCTCTTTGACCCGTATCTTGTATGTATGTATGTAAATGTATCTATTACTAGGTACTTTCTAAATGGCCGAATGGGTTGCGACAAATTAAAACGGGATTACAAAAGTATACTGAGGTCATGTGTTTACATTTAATATAATTTTTTTGGTTGCCAGGCTAGGTGTTTGACCACAGCTCACATGATGTTAAGTGTAGGTGTGGTCGAAGATGGTAAAGCACACCTAGCCTGGAATGGAACTGGCTCTCAAGTGAGGCTGCCGGAACACACCGTTAGATGCTTGGTGGCAGATTTTCAACTTGAGGGTAGCTAGCTAGCTGAGTACTAGAAAGTACCCTGCCACCATGCTATGGTTTCCTCAAGATGATTTCCTTCACCGGCAGCTCGAGCTCATTGTTGGGGTTTGAACCCACGCCTTTCGGCATGCGAACCGATCGCGCTAACCACTGAGCTATCATCGCTACAAAATATTTTTTTTCCTTTAATTAATAAATAAATAAATATAATAAATATCGTAGGACTATACACACAGCGCCATCTGACCCCAAACTAAGCAGAGCTTGTGTGATGGAAGTCAGATAACTGATAGAATACTTAAATACTTTTTTTTTTTGTAAATACATACTTATAATACATACAGTACACCCAGACACAGAACAAACATCGATGTTAGTCACACAAATGTTAGTCCTGAGTGGGAATCGAACCCACGCCCTTCAGCTCTCGAAGCAGACATGCTACCAATGAACCAACAGGGCTGTCCCCCTGTTTATAATTATTATTATAATTATAGCTATTTTAGTCGCAGTCGGGTTACATTTACAAAAAAAAACTATTATAAGTATTTTATCAGTTATCTGACTTCCATCACACAAGCTTTGCTTAGTTTGGGGTCAGATGACGCTGTGTGTAAAGTTCTGCGATTTTTTTTTTTTTATACGCACAGAACACCCAGAGACAGGACAAATACTAATATTTAGACAATAGTATTAAGCGGCAGAATATCTGATACGGTGGTATATGATAGCTAGACGACCTTCTGAGTCCTACCATCATAATCTACCATCTTGACATATTTTGTTCTAACTTCTACAGCGATTTAGGATAGTTTAACTTGATTTGATTTTGACAGCCCCGTTGGCTCATTGGTACTATACCTGCCTTGAGAGCTGTAGGGCGTGGGTTCGATTCCCACTCAGGGCTAACATTTTGTGAATAAACAAATGTTTGTTCTGTGTCTGGGTGTTCTGTATGTATTATAAGTATATATTTACCAAAAAAAAGTATTTATGTATTCTATCAGTAATCTATACTGGCAAAATATCACAGTAGGTACATTGACCAATTGAACAAAAAAAAAAAGAAATGCCGACGATGACGACGTGAACCAAGAAACTTCAACCACAATTTATAAAGCATAGTTTCGACAACAGACTCGGAAACTATCACAAAGTGAAGATCATAATATCATTCGAAGTAAAATCATTCTTTAGCTAAATCGACTATGTATCCAAAGCTATAATATCGTGAATAACATTTCATAAAGTTTGAAACACCTGCGATGCTGATCCCATTTCGAAACGGTATAACTCCGGAAATATCTACAAACAAATCTAGGCTTTACTTTGCAACTCTAAAGGCTTATATTGAAAGTAGCTTAGCAGGAATGGGGTGACAAGAATGCGAAAAGAAAATTTGTTTTCGACAAAGTGCTTTCTTTTATGAAATAAAGATGGTTATGTCCAAGTGAAATGCCTCCTATAGGTTTTTGTGCTGTATTTTACTGATTTACGAGAGCTGTAGAACGGTTCGTGTTTTAGGAAGCAGCGTTGGGTAATTTGGTAAAAGCATTTTTGATCATCTTCCCGTGTGTTTTTTTCATGAGAGCTTTTTGGGTTATGTCCCGTGTAATAGAGGTCATGCGACTTGGAAATACAGCGATGGAGAATCATAAGTCCGTAAAAGTGATCGACCTTAGAGAGCCCAGTAATTTCGTTGAAGGGTTGTCTGGAGGATAAGAGTTTTGATTCCACCTTTTTTCGAGCGAGGTTGTGGAACTCTGTCGGTGTCTGTGTTCCGTGAAAGTCACAGTATTTTTGTAGCGGTGATAGCTCAGTGGGTTTAATGCATACTTATAATACATACAGAATACATAGACATAGAAAAATTATTGATTGTCACATAAGTAAATGTCTGTCCTCGATCGAATCGAAACGACGCCCTATAACTCTTAAAGCATATAATATTTCACTAAATGAGCTAGCAGTCAATAATAAATCTAGTAATGTTGTAGGAGTATTATTTATGAAGTAATGATAAATTTATTAAATATCGATCGAGCCATCTGACCCCAAACTAAGCAAAGCTTGTACTATGGAAGTCAGATAACTGATACAAAACTTTAATACGTTTTTTTTGGTGTAAATACATACTTGTAATAAATACAGAACACCCGGACACAGAACCAACATTTGTTTATACCACAAAGTATTTGTCCTGGGTGGGAATTGAACCCACGCCCTACAGCTCTAGAAGCAGACATACTACCAATGGACCAACAGGGCTGTAAGTGAAGTACTTTGAATACAGACACATTTTGTTATAGAATGCCATATTTCACTAACGTCTGCAATTACAATACAAATATGTACCTTTTTCTGAATTATGTTTCTGCCGCTTTCCCCAGACTCCGAATTCGGCCTAAAATCTAGACTTTCGCTTACCCTACGTTAGATTTACATAAGTTTCATTCGAGGAAATATTCCTTTTATATAGAAAAAGGCTGGAGCGTTTACCTGGTGGCACTGGAAATTAGGCCGGTCGTATATTGTGAAAAATTCTAAGTAAATTGCGGAAATAAAACCCATCCTCTGCAATAAGTTCTAGACGTATTGTTTGTGTCTTGTCGTATAGTTTTTGTTCAATTCATAATATTTCTATAGCAAGTGTTAAAATAATTCGGTTTCCTATTAAAATTATGTACCTACTAGCTACCCATGTTTTCGGGATAAAAAGTAGCTTATGTGTTAATCCAGGGTCTCAGCTACCTCCGTACCAAATCTCATTCAAATCCGTTCAGTAGTTTTTGCGTGAAAGAGTAACAAACATCCATCCAAACGTTCACATTTGTAATATTAGTGGGATAATTCGATTGGTCGCAAGATGGGTGGAAGATATTATTGTCACCGTCGCGAGTCGAACCTGGACTAGATTAGCACAGGACCGAGGCAGATGGCATGACAAGAGAGAGGCCTTTACCCAACAGGGAGATAAAGAAGGCTGTGGATGATGATGACGATGACAATATCGGATACCAATTTATCAAATCAATTGGAAATCGATTTCCAATTTATAATGTTTTCCAATTGAACAGTTTTCAACTTCAATTGGAAAACAAAAACAGCCTTAATTAAAAAAATGAAAAAACATATTAAAAAACTATTATATGCAGCTAGTTCACTCGGAATGAAATAAGGATTCTAACGATACCTTTTACATCCAAATCAGTTCAGGCGTTTAAAAGTTATGGTGGAATAAAGAAACTCACATATATACATAAATAAAATAGTAAATATTGGTGGACATTTAACACAGCGCCATCTGACCCCAAACTAAGCAAAGCTTGTACCTACTATGGAAACCAGATAGCTGACAGAATACTTAAATACTTTTTTTTCGTAAATACATACTTAAAATACATACAGTACACCCAGACACAGAACAAACATCGATCATAGTCGCACAAATGTTAGTCCTGAGTGGGGCTCGAACCCACGCCCTTCAACTCTCGAAGCAGACATACTACCAATGAACCAACAGAGCTGATACTTGAACACTGATAACATTACACTCCTATTTTGTTCAGTCGCGTAAAAATTGGTGCTCTTGCGGAAAGCGCTGCCCGTTAAAAATGACTTGGAACAAAGTTATCTTTATGGGCATCGCTTTAGATTACGTACAAAACACAAGTAGCATCTATAAGATCTTTAAAAAACATTAGATTTCTTATCTAGTAAATTATCTAGGGAAGCGGTTCCAAAACGGCCCATACCGGCGCCATCGCCGAGTAATTTGTCGCCGTACACGGCCTCTGTCACGTCTCCACCATTTACCACCGCTGTACTGTAATAGCGGCAGTGGGTGTCAGGCCCGGCGCTAGGCGCGGGGCAACATACCCTGCACAAAGTAAGTGCGTATAGACTAAGTTGCCAGTATTTGTGTTAGATTTTATTACCCATTTGAGGATAATTGATTGATTCAGGCGTTACTTTGCGGAAGTTCATTTTGAATGTTTAAGGTATATATCACGCAGAACTGATGGCCGATGGGGCTGCAAAGTTCTGGAGTGGAGACCACGGACCGGCAAGCGCAGCGTAGGACGTCCACCCACAAGGTGGACAGACGACCTAGTAAAGACCGCAGGAACGCGCTGGGTGCGAGCCGCTTCCAACCGGTCTTTATGGAAGTCAATGGGGGAGGCCTATGTCCAGCAGTGGACGTCCTACGGCTGAAATGATGATGATGATGATGATGAAGGTATATATCTAGTTTATTTCCGCTTAACAGTCGTTCCAGGTCCAACAGTGATGAGGACTTAAATTAAACTAACTAAACTAATTTGACACAGCTTATTAATTAAAAACCTAATCTTACTTAAAATCTAGAACTAATTTGACATAAACTTAAAAATAGAATTTGACCAAAATTTAATTAAAATAACAAATACCCTGATTTAACACATAAGCCTATGTGTTTATAACACTTTTTATACCGAGAAAATGTAGCTGGTAACACCAAAAGGCGTAAATCTTTTTGATTTATTTGATAAGAACAGAGTATGCCAGTGTGATCGTTGCCTAGAATTGTATTAACTATGATAACACAAAAAAAAGTATTTAAGTATTCTATCAGTTATCTGACTTCCATAGCACAAGCTTTGCTTAGTTTGGGGTCAGATGGCGCTGTGTCATGTCCTACGGTATTTATTTATTTATTAACTGTTTAATTGTTTTCAGAGTAATTAAAAAATTATTCCACGTGATCGATATGATTTCACTTCTATTTGTAAGATCTAATCTCAATACAATAAATATTTAAAATCCTCCCCCCCCCTAATTTAATTCTAGAGTTCGTTCTTTTACCGAGTACAATAATAGCATCGCTTGCGGTGTACAAATGAGCCCTTATATGCCCTATTGCCTTCTAACTGACTCGGAGAAATTCAGTTTTTATTGGTCCATAATTGATCCATAAATTACTGGTGCAAAATGAGGGTAGTTATGTAACTTGAATGATCATTGCTTTAAATCGATGTTACTTTTGAGATGCTGAGTAACATTTTGGAATGAGAGTTGATATTCAAGGTATATATTTAATTTATTCCAGTTACAACAGTGGACTTAAATTTAACTAATTTGACAACAACTTGTTAATTAAAAACCTAATCTTACTCTGTTTCGTCTGGTCGACGCCACACGTGAACAAAACGCTGGCCTTTATTATGCTCAGCGTTTGAGTATTGCCATACAACGCGGCAATGGGGCGCGTTTTGGGAACTATTCCCATTGATAGCGGCCTTTTAGATTAGTTATTATTTTACATGTTACATTTGTCTTAGTTACTTTACTTATTTATCTTACTTAATATCTAGAATTAATATTCAAGAAATTGTGATTTACCGCAAATAAAGACCAAAATAAATGCCAGTAGCTGTTGATTTCACTGAAAAATTATGCTCCATTTATCCATAAATGGCAAACAAATTTTTGTATGGAAATCGAACCAACTTAACATCAGGCAGGGTGTTTGACCAAACACAAACTTATTTTAAATTGAAAAAAAAAAATGATTCGCTTGTTACAAAAGGAAGATCACACGAACGTAGAGACACAAAGAAAGCGCGCTCTCTTATTTTTTTACGGCTCTGTGGTTTGAACCACAAACTCATATACAGTGCCTTCCTATCGACGAAACAAATAGGCGTTTTATTCATGAATGGCATGGCCCTAAATAAATGCCAGCGTATAATTCAACTTGTATAAACTTGGGGCACATTTTCGCACAGCCCAGAACAGATGCGAATCTAGGCAGACTTCGGGGTATTTGTAATAATAGCCTTTATTGAACTATCTTGTACATGTCTATGGAAAATAATTTAAATTTAATTATGTGTCACCGGTAGTGAGATTGTCTTGCGTCTTCGCATAGGCCTCCCCAAGAGCTTGACATGCTTTCCGATTTATGAGTCATCCTTCTCCGCGTAACACCTGTCTGCCTTTTTCCGAAAATCGTCTTCCCATCTAGCACGTTGTCTTCCTTTCTTTCTCTTATTTTGTCTTGAACACCAGTCCGTTACGTCGAGGTATTTATGTAACAGTAAAAAAACCTCATTTTTTTCTTTTTCACACCTTTATTTTTTAATTACAAGAAAAAAATGGCGTTATCTACTGCTATAGCTACGAAAAAAAACCGGTCAAGTGCAAGTCGGACCCGCGCACGAAGGGATCCGTACCTTTGTCTATAAAAACGGCAAATTGTTGTATGGGAGTCCCCTTAAAAAAATATTTTATTCTGTTTTTAAGTATTTTTTGTTATAGCGGCAACAGAAATACATCGTCTGTGAAAATTTCAACTGTCTAACTATCACGGTTCATGAGATACAGCCTGGTGACAGACAAACAGGCGGACGGACAGCAGTCTTAGTAATAGGGTCTCGTTATAGCCTTTGGGTAGGTACGGACCCCTAAAAAATCGATGGCGAAAAAACATCTACAGAAAGGTGATTCCTGGTTATTATTCTACCCGTAGGCATTTACCTGAACCTAGTCCGTCGCAATTTCATTCATAAACCACGTGGCAAGCTCGTGCAACTGGATCGGGAGGCCACGGTCGCGAGTGCGATAGAGAAAAAAATGGTTTTTGCAATGTTTCAATGAAAGCCGCCATTGGTTACCGCCAGCTAGAAATTGAAAATACAATGGGGGCACGACTTTTTCGCGATCCCGCCAAAACTACAGTTAGATCTTAAGAGCACTACAATATTATACGACCTCCAAGGCTGCCTTAATCCGTCACCGGGCCAGTGGTTCTGAAACGTTGCTATTTGCCCCCAGGGTAGCATTCGGACCCGCTAGACGACCTTGTCGAGAGATGGATCTTGGAAAATACATCTGTTTTATTGTGGAACCCTATTTGGGAAGCGTGTACTTATAGCACAGTTTACGCTAGGACCGCCTCGCATTTTCATCCGGGAAGAAATCTACAGAAAACGGATTCCTGACGATAAAAAAATATTTTGGCTCCGAGCTTTATAAAAAGTATTTCAGTGCAAAGATTACGTCAACCGCTTGTTCTATCTTAGAACAAGCTAAATTAATAAACGGGTACTTCATCATCATCATCATAGATAGATAGATAGATAGGAACTCTTTAATGTCCACACCACAACCAGAAAAAATGTACAGACAATAAAATAATCTTATGAGCTAGTGCCAAGATGCAAAAACTGATTAAATGTCAATGAATAAAAAACAAAATTTCAAATAAAGTACATAATAATATGTCGATACAAAAACATGTCAATATAAAAGTATTGTCAAATATAAAATTTGTCAAAACAAAAATATGCCAATATAATAAAATGACATTTAAAAAAGAAACGTAATTACCTACTTACTAGTAATTAATAATCAATAAGTTTGAAATACTTGTCAATATCATAGAACACTGTCTCTAGCAGCCAAGATCTTAACTTGGTTCTGAAGCACGCGGTGGAAGGTGCATCCCGTACGGAGGCGGGTACGCGGTTGTAGACCGTGGGCCCCAGAATGTATACCGACCTCTCCGACTTGACGAGCCGATGCGACGGCGCTACTAGTTGTTTTTTCATTTTACTGCTGCGAAGATCTGCCGACTACTTCCAGCTATCTCACATGCAAGTACATCGTCACTCCACCGAGTCTCGAGTCTAAGCTACGTTAGTGTTCTAGCTTAAAATAAGCGAAGGAAGAAAGAGGCGGTATCCAAAACGTAGTGTTACGTTATTCCCGGCGTAGAATAGGCGTAGTTAGTGAAAGTGGCATCAGGCTGCCAAATTCGTCGCGGAATCGACGATCGAAATCGACATGTTAGATCGGAGATCATATTTTGGCCTTTGCCAAAACATGTAGATATCTACGTTATCTATATAGCGTAGACATATATCTACCATTTGTATGATAATACAATTATATCTACATTGTTGTCTGCTCCGATCACAGATTAAAAAAAGAACAGATGAAATTTTGTATAGAAAGTTTTAAGATACAGGTCCTACAATTTTTGCTTGTTTTCACGAAACGTAGGTATAGAGTTTAAACGGGATCGCGAAAAAATTGTGTCGTCGCTTTGTATTACTTTTGGAAACTTCTCTATGTTCGAGTGTTTATTTATAAACATTAAAAAAATAATCAAATTACATGCACGAGTGTGACAAGTACAGGACATGTAGCAAAATGGCACACTACCGCCCGTTTCTCGCGGACGCTCCCAGTATTCGTACGCAACGTTTCGACTCTACTTTCTTGCGGTCTATGATTCTATCTTCTGTGAAGTACAATTTGTGCATCTATAGATTTATTCTAGATCATCGTGCTCTGTCGTGTTCAGGCGAGTTCCTGGTTAAAAGTTGATCTATATAAAAAAAGTGTTAATCTGTATTGAAAATGTTAAACGTATCTTTTCGCGTTGCTATAAAAGCTAAATAGAAGCTTCTAGTAAAGTTTCCTCTTCTTTACTATGGTATGTTCGGACCATCGGATTGAGTTTGATTTATTATTTTTATCCTAACTTGAAACTGTCGAAATAATTGATACTGGCTAAATTCATAAAGCGCGACGCTAAAAACAAAGAAAAATATTATTTTGTTTTTTTTTCGATGTTTATTTTATAAAGAGTTTAATTCTTTTGTTTTTTCTTTACTTTTTTTTAATATTTTGGTCTATCTAACTAAAAACATATCAAAATTTAATCCCAATCACCCATTAATTGTGTGCATATAATGTGCGTAACGAATAAAACTTGTAGGGGCAAGGAGTCTTCTGTCATTGTCTAGGTTATATTACATCTGCATTTTTCCCCATTCTGTGGCCCCGATATTGTTCACTATGAGCAAGTTGCGGAATAAATAACAGCAAACTGTCTAGCCTTTATAAGTAACTGGTTCTAGATAAAGCGTAATGTTCCTCAGGTATGTAAATGGCGTCTTATTTTTGGACGGGCTTTTTCTTCAGGTTTTGGTTCGAGTGAATGTCGAAAGTTCATACTATCAATTTATAAGCGTCCTATAATAAAAAGGTTTTTTTTTTAATTCATGATATATGTATGAAACTCATTTATTGCGTTTGTTTACCGCAAAATACCCGTTTTTATATATAGTTGTGAAATATACAGAAAAGGTCCGTTGAAATGATTTTATTTAGGTTAATATTTTTTTTTACAAATAAATCCTATTAATGTTGTTTTGTCGAGTGTTTATGCATAAAATGGTGGTGTTTTATTCCGAAGCGCCGAATCGTGTGGGAAAATGAAATAATGTGGTGAAATATGACTTTCCGTGTTGCTTCCAAAACTCCATCGAAGCTTTATAGTAAAGTCGCCACTACTTTACTAATGCATGACTGGACTTGACTGACACGGACTGTACCTACTTGACCAAAACTGGACTTTGACTATAACTATAGCTACGAGGGAACTTATTTAATTTTTGAAACTTGAAAATATAAACACTTGACACTGGCAAATGCTAAAAATGTGACGCCAAAATCAAAGAAAAAAAACCCTGCACCAGGCCAAAGTTCGTCGCTTCTAGCCGAAGTAGGTTCTCATTTGCGTCACAGTTTTGGCCAGAGCCCAAACGAGGCCACAGGTGTCTGCTGTTACAGTAACAGAATCCATTCAAATGTCATGCGCATAATTGAGCTTTATTAGACACCACAGAGTCTCACTAAATTCTGACGGTGTGAAAAATGGAATTTATTTTACAATCCTCTCAAATATTCTCAATGCTTTTTTTATAATAAATAAATATCGTGGGACATTACACACAGCGCCATCTGACCCCAAACTAAGCAAAGCTTGCACTATGGAAGTCGGATAACAGATAAAATACTTAAATAACTTTTTTTTGTAAATACATACTTATAATTCATAATGTAGACACACATTTTATCCGAGTTTTGTTTTCCCGTGCGAAGCCGGGGTGAGCTGCTAGTCATAAAATAAAGACGTAAGAAACAAATGCCATGAACAATTCTTTCTGAATTTGGCAATATTTTCTCTCGCACGTCAACCGAACCAACTAACGGTTGTAGAATTGACCGCGTTTTTGCACATTAACAAATGTCGGGAGCGCGTGCCAAATAGTTTCTGTAAACAATACTCTATTATCACGCCTTGAATTCTTGGCTCGCACTGATACAATAAGAGCAGTCAGAGGTCTAACAATGAAGTTTATAGAAAAGCTATGCATTACAAAGTGTTTTTTTTTCAGTTGACAGGCTAAGTGTGACCGTCGGCTCGTACGCCAAAGGTTCAACCCCCAACAATGAGCTCGAGCTGCCGGTGGAGGAAACCATAGCGTGGTGGTATGGTATTTTTTAGTTTTTTAGTATGATAGCTATCATCCTCAATACGGTGTGTTCTGGCAGCATCACTTCTGACACGGAACAAATATTTGTTCCTTTTTTTTTTAATGACTATTGCTGTTGGCCGCAGATGGCCTCTACAGCGACACCGGACTGTGGCGAGCGCAAAGGGCGCTGAGCATAAAGGTTAAGGACGACTAGCACAAGGGCACCAAAGTGGTACGGACCTCGGCTTGGGCTGTCGCCAGACGAAGAGGACCTGACTTGCCCTAAGTGGGCACCTACTTATAGGTTGAAATCTGAGCAAGTGAGTGAGTATCTAATCTACACTAAGCTGACTTAAATATTTGTTCTGTGTCTGGGTGTATTATAAGTATGTATTTACAAAAAAAAGTATTTAAGTATTCTATCAGTTATCTGACTTCTATAGTACAAGCTTTACTTAGTTTGGGGTCAGATAGCGCTGTGTGTAATGCCCTACGATATTTATAATTATTATTATTTATTAGTTCCATTCCAGGCTAGGTGTTAAATCATCGATGTGGTCATGACACTTAACCTAGCACTTGGTGGTAGGTCTTCTTAGCAGGAGGTCGTCTAAGTTAGTACCACCGCAGTACCAGTTATGTGTAAACATTACTGTGATCCGGTTTGAAGGGTACTGCAGCTAGCAAAATTACTGGGCTGTTGAGACTAACCATTGAAAGTCATCGCATTAAAGTCCGTCGCGCTGTTTAAAAGATCTAAGCGTACAGATGGCAGGAAGCGACTATGTTTTATCCTATGTTAAGATTAGTTATCATTTTCCCGTAGCTTTGTTCAGTTTGGGGCTAGATGGCACTGTGTGAAATGTCCTACGATATTTATTTTAAGTTTATTGGTATTTCGTTCAAAAATATTTTGACACTAAACAAAACAAAGTTTCGTTTTCTTTCTTGTTATTTCAACCGAAAGCATTCAAGCGAGCTTTCGTACAAGTTGAAGCTTTTAATCGGCTGAGAAAATAAACAGTACATTTGACATCCCAATAAATTATGTAAGGAGACGAACTAAGGATGCCATACCGACACATAGGCTACTTTTTATCCCGAAAACAGACAACTTTTTCTATGATTTTTTTAAGAATTTTCGAGATGTGCTTGCTTAGCAAAAATTGTTTGTTGTAAGGAGTTCAAAACATAATCACAATTAAATTGTTAAGGGATTTGATTTCATTTTAATATTTATTATTGTCATGTGACTTACCAAAGTAACGTACTGAGCCGTTAAAATATTTCTGCTTACCTGAAAAGAAAAAACAATCAATAGGTAGGTCAAACTATCATTTTTTGAGTTGACAAAGCGGCGGTACGATCGAGGATGGAGCATGTTGATCTAAAAGAACCTATTCAAAATGATTTCTTTTTAATTTATACGCCCCACAGACAGGGGGCCGTGACCTTTGTCAACTTGAATTACATTAGCACAATTTAGCAACACGAAATTTTGTCAAACAAAAATTAAAATGTTTACAAACAATACAATACATAATATATGTGTTATTATTATTTCATAATACAAACAATGTGCAAAATAATCTCAAAACTTAATTTTTACAGTAATATTATTTCGAAATTACATTTTCTTAACCCTGATATCAGTAACCTGAAATGGATTAATATTAATTTAATTAATTAATTAATTTAATGTTTTTAATATTGGCGTTTCTAAAATAAAAATACTACACCAAGCAAAATTTAAATATTTCGTAATAACTTCATTTAAAAATACATATGTACCTATGTTTCATAAAACTAAGAATTATTAAACAGCTGTCTAAATTTTCATCAAGATTAAGTTAACAGATCCCATTGCAACTTAACTCTAGCAACGAAACCCAGTAATTTAGCGATAGCGGCTAAACAACCGACAATCAGCCAAGTTACTTACTTAACTCCAACTTGACACTTAAGTTGACTCTCTTGATTGATGTCCGCTAACTTAAAACAATATCCGTAGATTGTTCGCTTCTGTTAGTAGGTAAGTTTGACAGTTACGTTTGACAGTTTGCCTGTCTGTCCCACCTTATCTTTTGGGGTTAAAAGGTAGAAGTTAAGTTTGATGATAATAACTGAAAATCGATTTAAGTTGTAGACAAGTGATTTGTTTCTATTATTTAAACGATAATACAGAGACAGACCTGTTGGTTCATTGGTAGAATATCTGCTTTAAGAGCTGAAGGCCGAAGGCGTGGGTTCGATTCCCACCCAGGACAAACTTTGTGGTACAAACAAATGTTTGTTCTGTGTCTGGGTGTCCTGTATCTATTATAAGTATGTATTTACAAAAAAAAAAGGATTTAAGTATTCTATCAATTATCTGACTTCCATAGTACAAGCTTTGCTTAGTTTGGGGTCAGATGGCGCTGTGTGTAATGTTCTACGATATTTATTTATTGCAGCAATATGCATAACTTAGAGCCACAAAAGAAAGTCCGGGGAATCGCTGCTTTGGCGCGCATTGCTTTGAGACTGTCGATGGTTAGTCTGATCAGCCCAGTAATTTCGCTAGTTGCAGTATTATACCACAAAATGTTCATCCTGGATCGAACCCACGCCCTTTATAGCTCTTGAAGCAGATATACTACCGATGAACCAACAGGGCTGTCAATGGTCGTGGACATTCGATATCACGTACCATCAGGAGAGCGTATCGTTCGTCTCATCACTTTTAATAAAACAGTAGATTATGCAAATAATCTCCTGTTTTACTCATGCAATTGTGATTTGCCGCAAATAAAGACCAAAATAAATGGCAGTAGCTGTGATTTCACTGTAAAATTATGCTCCATTTATCCATAAATGGCCAAAATATATGTATGGAAATCGAACGACCTTATAAGAAAAATATCCGGTAAAATTTTTAGGTATACTCCCGACTTTGATGGATTCACATTTTTTCTCATTACCGCTAAGTTTTAAGTAGAAACTTAGTGAATAAGGAACAATCTATCAGTATAAATCTTGGGCGTGTCAGATTAAAAACTGTAAAAAACAACTGCTTTACCCAGGGCTGGATCAGCGGGCGCAATTAATAATTCAGGCTTTAATGGAGATTGAATTGGCGGTTGTACTCCCTTAGGATGTCTGTTACACTGATAAGCAACTCGGAGCTACATATTCGTACAAATACATTATTTTAATCGGTTTGCCGATGTAAATTTGGATGATAGAGATAAATAAATAAATATTATCAGACTGAGTGAGAGAGTGATTGTTATTGGATGCTAGAAATGAATAAATAAATATCGTTGACCAGCTCTGTTGGTTTACTGGTAGTATGTTTGCTCCAAGAGCTGAAGGGGGTGGGTTCAGTTCCCATCGAGGATAAAGATTTTGTGGTATAAACAATATGTTTGTTCTGTGTTTGGGTGTTCTTTACAAAAAAAAGTATTTAAGCATTGTATCAGTTATCTGATTTCCATAGTGCAAGCTTTGCTTAGTTTGGGGTCAGATGGCGCTGTATGTACTGTTCTACGACATAATCATAGAAATATAATCCTTGATAAAATAAATAATAAACATTTGTTTTATCAACAGTTTTAGATATTAAGTAATATTTCGTTTAAATATTTAAATATTAGTAGCAATATAAGATTTTTTATAAGTCACAAGTGAAGTGGCTTTGTTTATACTATGTAGAGAAGAGAAAGTTTTTTTTATTGTTTATTTAAAAAGTAATGAGACGAACGAGACGCTCTCCTGATGGTAAGAGATAACACCTGTTCATGACCATCGCAGCGATACACAGAACTTTAAGTAAAAAAACAAAGTCCAGGGCATCACTGCTTTGGCGCTCATTACTTTGAGACTTTTGATAGAGTTAGTCTCAATATCAAGTAAGTACTGAAAATTGTGTACCCAATAGGGTAGCTGTAAATACCCGAATTCATGATACCAACATGTAATACACAGACTACAATAAAATATGATGAACTAGCTGCGCTCCGCGGTGTTACCCGCTACATGTTTTCGGGATAAAAAGTAGCCTATGTCCTAATCCAGGGTCTCGGCTACCTCCATACCAGATGTCATCCAATTCCGTTCAGTAGTTTATGCGTGAAAGAGTAACAAACATCCATTCATCCAAACTTTCACTTTTATAATGTTAGTGGGATTTGATGAAAATGTGGTGTAGGATTAGCAAATTTTGTGTTTTTATTCAAAATAGGTTCGCGTTTGACCACACTCTGCCTGATGTTAAGCAGTAGTGTGGTCTAAGATGAAGCACGCTTACCTAGAAGAAACTTTACTCTAGAATTGTAGACACCCATATTGTACCTAACAGGGAACGCAGACTCTGGTAGCGAGTTCCACAACCTCGCTGTGCGAATGAAAAACGTGGAATCAAAACGCTTCGTGCGTACATGGGGAACATCCACAATGCACGGATGACGTTTTGGTCGCTGTAAAAAATGTTCGTTACGGTGTAACATCAATCGAAAACACAAAGAACTTGCTTTAAATTATTTGATAGACATTTGTGTTCCACAATGGAGTGAGGTGCGGAACCAGTGGTTATCGCGATAGACGTATTCAGACACAAATTGGATAAGTGAATTTATTACACTTTATTAGGGCCTAGCCACAAGATGTTCCGAGATGCGACGACGACTGTTTGTTGGCAAACAATATCTAATTGCGCGTAGACGTGAATTTCTTTTTGTCTCAACTTGCTGATGACTCAGGTTTTAACATCTTTCTCTCTCTGTTGACTCATTGGTTGTATGTCTGCTTCAAGATCTGTAGGGCGTGGGTTTGATTCCCAACCAAAACAATTTGTGATATAAAAAAATGTTTGAATATTCAAGGTATATATTTAGTTTATTTCCGCTTAACAGTCGTTCCAGTTACAACAGTGATGAGGCCTTAAATTTAACTAATTTAACAACAACTTATTAATTAAAAACCTAATCTTACTTAATATCTAGAACTAATTTGACATAAACTTAAAAATATAATTTGACAAAAATCTAATTAAAATAACCACAAGTCTTAAAATCCTACCACTTGTTTATTCTGTGGATGTATTTACAAAAAAAGTATTTAAGTATTCTATCAGTTATCTGACTTCCATAGTACAAGATTTGCTTAGTTTGGGGTCAGATGGCGCTGTGTGTCATGTTCTACGATATTTTATTTCATCAAGAATTATTATCAAATAATTGTTTAACTCAGAAGTTAAAAATAATATTTCGTTTAAATATTTAAAATTATCTTAATGTTATTTTGATAATACAATATATAGACATACATATTTCAAATTAACACTAAGAAAGAAAATAAATCTATTTACATATCTACACTAATTATAAGGAGGAAAGATTTGTTTGTTTGTTTGTATTGAATAGGCTCCGAAACTACTGGACCAATCTGAATAATTCTTTCATCATTAGAATGCTATATTATCACTGAGTGGCATGGGCTATATTTTTTATTGTTAATCGAGTTTTGTTTACCCATGATAGTTTTAAATAAACTTACAAACTACAGAAAAAGAAACAATAGTCAAAATGTGACTATGTGAATATAGTCACTTCACGCGCTGCAATGCTGCCGCATCACAAAGTGTGACATGACCTTTATAGAGTGTAGAAATAGGATCTGTTCACAATGTAAATCAGCGACGTCAATTCCACTCGAAATTTGTACCAGTATTTATTTGTATTGTCCTTGGTTTGGCTATTGTCCTTGACTCGCACTTGGCCGTTTTTTTTTTCAAATCTAATGGCGTCAGTAATCCAACTATGCATGTCTTGATAGGAAGTAATTCTCTGTCAGCCGGTACATTAATTTCTGCTTAGTACTATAGTTTCGCGTAACTGTGCTGTAAGTATTAGTGTGCATGACGTTCCAATTAAATTCAAGGATTTACTTATATACCACACGTCTATTACATTTCTCCTTTTACTTCAGTTTACCCGGATACGACCTTCTCAGGCATAAGCACCCGAGTAAAGCGTGCATAATTTACGAGAATTGTAGGATAAATTAATCTATCTATTCTATCACTACATAGTATAAAATAAAGTCGCTGTCACTGTCTGTCCGTCCCTATGTATGCTTTAAAACTACGCAACGGATTTTGAAGAGGTTTTTTATAGATAGAATGATTCAAGAGGAAAGTTTATATGTATAATACATGCATAATATTGTAGAGAAACACTGATAAATTTAGAGGTTTCTAATGTGATGTCGTAAATAAATACACTTTTTTGCGCTTACATTGCAAACGTTGGCTGAACCCCATGAGATAAATCAAAATAATGTACTACAGTATTGTACAACTTAAAAAGGTCAACAAAAAAGTCCGGGATGGTATAAGTCTATCTCTTAAGGATAACCCACAATCACAATTTTTATCCATTACATTTTACGGGGGAAAAATGGCTTATTTACGAAGTGTTTCAAGCAATACAGCATTATTTTTTATCGAATTAAGTATCCTTAAATACATTGTCCATTCAATATAGATCAATTTGGCCCTTAAACGCCTACAATTTCCGGTAAAGACATCTTTTATAGGTACAAGTGTTGACTACAGGTTGCAATCACCTTTTTAAACAATATGTAATCAACAATATAAATTTGTTTTATAGAGTCTAATAAATTTATTTAGTGCTCACTTATCATAGTTTCCTGGAAAATGTAGTTTTAAAACTATGATATTTTGTAGTATTTGCATGCACCAAAAAACAGATACATAAATGCACAAAAATAACGACAAATACCTATGTTTTGAACAACAGCAAACCCCTAAAATGGTGAAATGATGTTGTCCTACACAATGAAAAGAATGATCTAGTACCTACTCTACATCACTAAACTAAATTATGAGAGAAGCAATGGTAGCTAGTATGTTTTGTGCTTGCCTATAACATTTCAATGCTACTCAAAACAGTAACTGTGAACTTCAATGGTTCGAAACACTGCACACAGTGCAATAAACTACACCCTGAAACATTAGAATATTCTAAAACTTCATTAATAAATCCATTAATAAATTGCAGGGTCAAACTTTCAACGTTGCGGGCTTAGATTTGAGCGTTGAGTGTTTTTGTCATGGTCAATTATATGTCGCTCTTTCAAGAATAACCTCTAAACAAAACATGTTTGTATTGTCTAATGACAAAAAAGCTGTAAACGTTGTTTATAAAGACATTCTGTAGTAGGTAGGTATATTTAGTATCAACATTGCACCCGTGCGATGCCGGGGCGGGTAGCCCCAACTATTGTAAAAAGAGAAGATTTGTTTGTATTGAATAGGCTCCAAAATCATTGGAGCGATTTCATAAATTCTTTCACCGTTGGGAAGCTACGCTATCCCCGGGTGACATATGCTACTTTTTATCCCTGTATTATCACGGGAACGGGAACTACGCGGATGAAACCGCGAGGCGTCCGCTAGCGTAGAATAAGTGCCATACCACCATTTAATTACATACGTCGCATCATTTTAAACTAATGCCAATTTAATTCTAACCTTCAAAGTTTCATGACAGGCTGTTACACAAGTTGTTTTAAAACTGTCCCACGTAATTAGTAGATTATGCGGACCGTACTTCAAGAGAGTGAGTGCAAAATTCATTCCATTCAAAAAAGGAGTTAGGATAATTCAAAAGTTTGATGTATGTTTACTGACTTTTAAACTTAGAGAGGGGAAAGGTTATAAGTTGTATGGTTATGTTATCGTATATAATACTTGTTTAATACATAACGTAACAATTGAAATTTGGTTTTACCGAGAAACGTGTTTTTGGGATCCTAACATTAAACTGTAAATTGGCAAAATAACTAATGTGAAAGTTTGGATGGATGGATGTTTGTTACTCTTTCACGCAAAAACTACTGAACGGATTTAGATGAACTTTGATATGAAGGTAGCTGAGACCCTGGATTAGAACATAGGCTAACAAATTACCTGTCTAACGTCTAAGTTGAAAATAACGTTTGTCCATGACTATTAAAGTCGTTCTGGGTACGACTTCAATGGTCATGGACGAACGTTATCTCGAGCGACATTTAAAATTCTATTTTTAACTTGTTAGACAGGTAGGTACTTTGTTTCCTATTACAACTGAAATACAACAATCAAACAACTTCATTAACTTGTAGGCATATTACAATAGGAATTTTTTTTTTCAATTAAAAGTTCCTTCTATTTTAGGAGCTTTTTGTAAATACGATTCACGGAAAGCGACATTATGATATTGGAATATTTGTTTAATTAAAAGTTTGTTTCCGTATTTTGGGAATCAATTTCGGTACACGTACCTATTGCTTTACGAATTTTGAAACTTTCTAATGTATTGTACACATACGTCTTGTAACTTGGTAAATATTCATTAAGTTCACTCTTTTCATATCTTAGTAGTAGATTTCCTTAGTATGAGGTCGTCTGGTACCACCGCTGTACCAGATATTCTGCCACCAAGCAGTAAAGTGTAAACATTACTGTGTTCTGATTGGAAGGGTACTGCAGCTAGCAAATTATAAGGCTGTTGAGACTAACCATCAAAAGTCTGAAAGCCCTAGGTACCACTGTAAAGGTCATAAACAAGAATTATCTCTTAACCTGAGGAGAGCGTCTCATTTATATAATAACACTAGCTGCGCCCCGCAGTGTTACTCGCTAAATGTTTTCGGGATAAAAAGTAGCATATGTTCTAATCCAGGGTCTCGGCTACCTCCATACAAAATTTCATCTAAATCCGTTTAGTAGTTTTTGCAAGAAAGAGTAACAAACATCCATCCATCCATTTAAACTTTGACATTTATAATATTAGTGGGATAATGGAATTTATATTTAAAAAATATATCTGGTTTGAAGGGATGCTGCAGCTGGCGAAATTACTGGGCTGTTGAGACTAATCTAAAGTCTCCATAGTAATGAGCGCCAAAGCAGCGATGCCCTGGACTTTGTTTTGTTACTCAGAGTTCTGGGTATCGCTGCCATGGTCATGGACAGGCGTTATCTCTTACCATCAGGAGAGCGTCTCGTTCGTCCCATTACTTCTTACATAAAAAAAAACTGGTGTATTTTACTTTCTTTCGTATTCATTATGTTTTAAAAATCTCTTGATAAGGAAACGGCATATCAAAAACCTTAACAACGACTGCATTTTTTTCATTTTTTTTAGATTAACACAAAAATGAATAAACTTTTTTTTTTATACAGAATAGGTTCGCGTTTGACCACACCCTGTCTGATGTTAAGCAGGATGCAGTCCAAGATCAAACACGCTTACCTAGAAAAAAACCTGTTTACTCTAGATTAACAAACAACTAAGTGACATTATTATCTTAAGTTGATAATTACTCGGCGTACTTTTGTAATCATGCCATCATGAGCATCATTATCAACCTATTGTAATTCACGGCTGACAATAGGCCTGCCCCAAAACTCACCTCGACCTTCATCTTCTTGCCAGTTACATCCATCGTTAGCAGTCCTATAAATATCTTACGTATATCGTCACTCCAATAAGTTTCAGATTTATGATATCCCATAGACAGCCCTGTTGGCTCATTGGTAGCATGTCTGCTTTAAGAGCTGTGAGGCGTGGATTCGATTCCCATCCAGGACAAGCATTTTGTCATATAAAAACCAAAAGTTTGTTCTGTGTCTGGGTGTACTGTATGTATTATAAGTATGTATTTACAAAAAAAAAAATTAAGTATTCTATCAGTTATCTGACTCCCATAGTACAAGTTTTGCTTAGTTTGGGATCAGATGGCGCTGTGTGTAATGCCCTACGATATTTATTTATTTATTAGACTTTTATGACTTAATATGTAATTTGTATCAGTTAAGATTAGTCCTGTCAAATCAAAAATACCGTGTCAATATCAAAATAAAATGTATTGCGATGTGCCCAAATTATGTGCACCCTAGCCCTACGAGAGTAGTCGCATGGCTTAGAGTAGATTACAAATACGCGACTCTGTTCCTACCAGATAATACTTAAAGGACGTGTATGCAATTCCCGTTCTCACTGTAAAATTGCTGTCAGATTAGACTGAAACAATGATGATAGCTCAGTGGTTAGCGCGGTAGGTTCGCATGCCGAAGGGCGTGGGTTCAACCCCCAACAATGAGCTTGAGTAGCCGGTGGTAGGGTACTTTAGTACTCGGCTGGCTAGCTACCACCCTCAACTTGAAAATCTGCCGGCAAGCATCTAACGGTGTGTTCCGACAGCCTCACTTGAGAGCCAGTTGCATTCCAGGCTAGGTGTGCTTTACCATCTTCGACCACACCTTTACATGACATCAGGTTAGCTGTGGTCAAACACCTAACCTGTCAACAATTAAAAAAAAAAACAATTACAGTATTACGTTTTTTTTTATGGTTGCCAGGCTAGGAGTTTGACGATAACTCACCTGATATTAAGTGAAGGTGTGGTCGAAGATAGTAAAGCACGCTTAGCCTGGAATGTAACTGGCTCTGAAGTGAGGCTGCCGGAACGCACCGTTACATGCTTGGCGGCAGATTTACAACTTGAGGGTGGTAGCTAGCCAGCCGAGTACTAGCAAGTGATTAACTGTAAATAACGTTTGTAAGTAGAACGTCATCTAGGTAGGTACTACCGCAGTACCAGATATTCTAATTAAGCATAAGATAAGCAGTAGTGTGTAAACATTACTGTGTTCCGGTTGAAGGGTATTGCAGCTAGCGAAATTACTGGGCTGTTGAGACTAACCATCGAAAGCCTCAAAGCAATGAGCGCCAGAGTAGCGATGCCCGGACTTTGTTTTGTTACTCAAAGTTCTGTGTATCGCTGCAATGGTTATGGACAGGCGTTATCTCTTTTTTTTTTTTTTTTTTAACGGTTGACAGGCTATTTGTTTGACCACAGCTCACCTGATGTTAAGTGAAGGTGTGGTCGAAGATGGTAAAGCACACCTAGCCTGGAATGGAACTGGCTCTCAAGTGAGGATCTCTTACCATCAGGAGAGCGTTTCGTTCGTCTCATTATTTTTCGCATAAAAAAAGAACTTTTTATGAATTTGGACGGCCATTTTTTCTTAAACTCGACTTTTACTTCTACCTCCAAATACATTTTTCCTCAGCGCAAACATTTGAAATATAATTGAAAATTATGAGTCATGTTCCCAACGATTCCGTTCGCCATTTTTTCGATAGGTCACGGATCGTATTACCAGCATTAGCATATTTCATTAACCCTTCGTCGCGCGCCTTTGTACGGGTCAGGAATGACCCCAAACAATGGGTCCTTTCCGACCCCAGGGCAAGTTTGTTAGAATGTTCAATGTTTTGGATTTGTCCACTGTTTTGAATCATTTTTGAACTGTCAAGCAACTGCTGGGGTTTTTCGCAAGCACCAATAAAAACTTTTAATTACGATTTTTTGGACCTGATACATAATTTTTTTAACTGTCTTCAAAAAAGAAGGAGATTCCCAATTCAGTTGTTATTTATTTTATTATGTTTATTACTTCATAACTTTATCATTTGTAAACTTAATAAATAAAAAGCTTTTAATAAATTTCTTCTAGTTTCGCACCGTTTCCATCGGGTTAGTCGGTGGCTAAACGTAAATCTATTTAATATATATATTTTTTTTTTATTATACGCTCCATAGACGCTGGGGTCCGTGACCTTTGTCAACTTTAGTTACATTTTTTTTTAATAAATATTAAAATTGAAATATCACATTTCAAATTGCAGCTTCCCTTCGATTGGGCACACCGTGCGGCGCTCCACACCGCTGCCAATGTGGCGTGGCTGTCGACCAGCTCGGTCACCACGGTCTTTCCTGCACAAGAAGCTCGGGTAGGATTCCGCGGCACGCCAGTCTTAATGACATTATCCGCCGGGCTCTTACCACCGCCAATTGCGCAGCCATCCTCGAGCCGAGCGGTCTTATAAGAGACGATGGTAAGACCTGACGGAATGACTTTGATTTCCTGGAAGATGGGACGGCCTTTAGTATGGGACGTCACTTGCGTTGACACATTTGCGCCGTCACATCTTCCAAGAACTCAGATTAGGGCTGGCGCAGCGGCGGAGTTTGCAGAAGACTTCAAAAGGCAAGTATAGTACCCTGGACAGTAGGTACATATTTGGGCTTTTTTTAAAACATAAAAAATATAGATATAGTAAAAACATAATAACAAAAACAACATTGAATAATACATGTTAGTACAAGGGCGGCCTTATCGCATAGAGTGAAAAGTAAAATAAGTTAGTAAAACTAAAAAATAGCAAGAAATCCCAACTGAAACATTTTTTTATTTTAACGCAAAAATCAATCGCTGTACCATCGTTCTCAAAATGACATATTGCTATTAATATCTTGCATATGGGTTGAGGTTCGTCCCGAACCTTGCAAATTGAGGTCAAATCGACCCCGGAGGCAGTACTTTTCGTCCCACCTGAAAAGGGTCCTACAGCCGAACGGAAAACAAAGGCAGGATTTCAAAAGTAAAGGATTTTCATGGTGTTATGAACGATCTCAATCCCAGTTCCTTACAAAATTATTTATCCTTTCATGTCATTGGGACGTAATAAAAGGATAAATTAAAATTAAATACTTACTGATTTGATTTCGGTGGAAGTAATTTGGTTGATTTTTGAAAATGGGACACCTTTTATACTGACCCGGGGACAAAACTGATACATTTGACTGACTTTTATCAAAGTGAAATATGGGCCGTATACTGTCATGCTTTGGTAATATTGGGTTCTTATAGGAAAAGATTTTGCTTTGATGTGAAACAACACTCTATAAATGATTTTATTAAATGGAACTGATTAATTAAATAAATAATAAATGTCGTAGGACTTTACACACAGCGCCATCTGGCCCCACACTAAGCAGAGCTTGTGTGGTGGAAGTCAGATAACTGATAGAATAGATAACTTTTTTTTTTTTTGTAAATACATACTCATAATACATACAGAACACCCAGGCACAGAACAAACATTATATTCACAAAATGTTTGCCCAGAATGGAAATCGAACCCACGCCCTACAGCTCTCAAGGCAGATATACTACCAATGAGCCAACGGGGCTGTCAAGTCAATTCTAGTGTTCAATTATTAACCGACTCAAAAAAGGAGGTTCTCAATTCGGCTGTATGTTTTTTTTGTATGCATGTTAGGGAATCATTATGAAACTATTTTGATGACTCTTTTTTTGTTTGGTAGATCATACTTCAGAGATCGTCCTACATCCATTATATTGAAATCAATCGAGCGGTTTTTAAATGTTTTTTTTTATAGTTGACAGGCTAGGTGTTTGACCACACGCAGTACCAGTTATTCTGCCGCTAAGCGGTAGTGTGTAAACATTACTGTGTTCCGGTTTGACGGGTGCTGCAGCTAGCAAAATTACTTGCCTGTTGAGACTAACCATCGAAAGTCTCAAAGTAATGAGCGCCAAAGCAGCAATGCCCTGGACTTTGTTTTGTTACTCAAAGTTCTGTGTATCGCTGCAATGGTCATGGGCAGGCGTTATCTCTTACCATCAGTAGAACGTATCGTTCGTCTCATTTCATTTTACATAAAAAAAAGAGCCAGTTCCATTACAGGCTAGGTGTATTTACCATTTTCGACCACGCTGTCACTCAAGATCAGGTGAGCAGTGTCAACCTATCAAAAGTATAGTGATGTAACCTATTTCTTATAAAAACACCTTTGGCAAAGCGTTCTTTGCGTTTAATTTTCCACGTAGCGCTAAAATATACGCTATCCACTCGAAACTAATAATTTTACCCCAAAAAGCCTCTACTAGGCGTAAATTGCACCATTTCGAACGTAACATAGCTTTGCCTAATTAATAAATAGCTGTAATACATCATACTTGTACGTTAGAACGGAACACAAAGTCTACTCCTGTACGCTGAATGGGCTGCTATTTATAACATGTTGGATCTCTGCTATATCATGATACATAGCAAAAACAACACAGTATGAAAAGTCTTTGATTTAATATTTTTTTATATAACATTAGCGCTGTTATTCGCTACACTTTTTTTTTTATGGTTGACAGGCTAGGTGTTTGACCACAGCTCACCTGATATTAAGTTACGGTGTAGTCGAAGATGGTAAAGCACACCTGGCCTGGAATGGAACTGGCTCTCAAGTGAGGCTGCCGTAACACACCGTTAGATGGTTGGCGGCAGATTTTCAACTCGAGGGTGGTAGCTAGCCAGCCGAGTACTAGAAAGTACTCTACCACCATGCTATGGTTTCCTCACGATGTTTTCCTTCACCGGCAGCTCAAGCTCATTGTTGGGGCTTGAACCAACGCCCTTCGGCATGCGAACCGACCGCGCTAACCACTGAGCTATCATCGCTACATGTTCTGAATAATGAACAAAGTTAAGGAACGGTCAGAGTAGTCGGTTTTTGGATGGGTGACCGGCATAAGTACAATAAGTATCTAAGTTTTTTTGAAATAAAAAGTAGACTTACGTTCTACCACCATGTCACCTGATGTTAAGTGATGGTGCGGTCTAAGATGGAGCACTCTTGCCTAGAAGATACCGATTCACTCTTGACTAGCTCGACCAAAACTAGCTACGCCCCGCGGTGTTTACCCGCTACATGTTTTCGGGATAAAATGTAGCCTATGTGTTAATTCAGGGTCTCAACTACCTCCATACCAAATTTCTTCCAAATCCGTTCCGTAGTTTTTGCGTGAAAGAGTAACAAACATCCATCCACACTGTCACATCTCATCTCACTAATATATATTATGTAAATATCAAATGTGAAAGTTTGGATGGATGGATGTTTGTTACTCTTTCACGCAAAAACTGCTAAACGGATTTGGATGACATTTGGTATGGAGGTAGCTGACACCCTGAATGAACACATATGCTACTTTTTATCCCGAAAACATGTAGCGAGCAACACCGCGGGGCGCAGCTAGTGGAACCATAATAATATAACTGATAGCAGACTTATACTTTTGTATTGTAACTCAAAGTTCTGTGTATCGCTGCAATGGTCATGGACAGGCTTTATCTCTTACCACCAGAAGAGCGTCTCGTTCGTCTCATTGTTTTCACATTTTTTTTTGTAAATACATAATATTATAATGACGGTATAAACATTTATGCTCGTCACACATATATGTATAAATATATATACATATTATGTTTGTTTTGATGCGCGCCTACAACCTTGTTCTTTACTGAGGGGTTGGCTGGCAGAAAATGCTTTAGCATTAAGTCCTCCCTTTGTACATATTTTTCTATAAAGTGTGCAACAAAGAATTAAATAAATAAATAAATATGTCGGTCCTGGGTCGGAATCGAACTCATGCCCTGCAGCTTTTACTTATTAAGTTAGCAGAGCAGCCATTAATGGTTAAGGTGGTACGATTTCCATACAAACAATTTTTTTTCTATTTATGGACAAATGGAGTATAATTTTACAGTGAAATCACAACTACTGGCATTTATTTTGGTCTTTATTTGCGGTAAATCACAATTGCTTGAATAAAACATTAGATTATTAGCATAAAATCGAATTTATGAATGTATGATTTTTGAATAAAACAGATATTTATGCTAATAATCTACTGTTTTATTCAAGCAATTGTGATTTACCGCAAATAAAGACCAAAATAAGTGCCAGTAGCTGTGATTTCACTGTAAAATTATGCTTCATTTGTCCATAAATGGCAAAAGATTATTTGTATGGAAATCGAACGATCTTAAGACTAGGATGCATAAAACTAATATTCCCACATATACATAAAAAAAAAATAGATATTTACTTTTTCAAAAAGAAAATCAAGCAAGATAACTTTGCCTCCAATTTGGTAAAAATACCTCAAGTACCGGATACTTTGAAACATTGTTATCGGAGTTGGTTCGAAACCCGCGAAAATGAGACGCGTACGTGGCGGGAATGCGTACTACTGGGACGCGAATTTATTTTCAACCGACTACTTGAAGAAGGCTCAAGCTATGATATTGACACAAAGCTAAACGATGTCTCAGTTCGGGTCATTAGACCTCTCAGACACCGTTATGTGTAGGTAAATGTAATAACCTTTTTAAGATCACTGGAATATAATTTGTTGTGACCAGCATAGTGTGGCCTGTCTTCCCATGGCACGCTTTCCGCGGGCTAGCGCTTCGTCCCCGTAACACAAGCAGTCTGCTTAGTTCGGAGGCGGAGCGGCGCTCCGAGGTCGCGGCGATGGGAGGAGGGGCAATTCCTTGTAAATGCTAGTCACAATACTTTATACTTTATGCATATTAAGGTGGTTTTGCCTACACAACATTTACTTATTTAAAAAATAAAGTTTTTTTTTTTAAAGCTACATAAAAATAATAACATAACACCTAATGGTTAAGATTGCAATACCTAACTTTACATTTTATGTGAAAATAAGAATACTTCTATAGGGCTTTTTTTTAATGCTTTACAGGCTAGGTATTTGACCACAGCTAACCTGATGTTAAGTGTCGGTATGGTCGAAGATGGTAAAGCACAGGCTGCCGGAACACACCGTTAGATGCTTGGCGGCAGATTTTCAACTTGATGGTGGTAGCTAGCCAACCGAGTACTAGAAAGTACTCTACCAGGTTTCCTCACGATGTTTTCCTTCACCGGCAGCTCAAGTTGATTGTTGAGGTTTGATTGAACCCACGCCCTTCGGCATGCGAATCGACCGCGCTAACCACTCAGCTGTCATCGCTACAACTATTTACAACAAAAAAAAAAGAGAAAGAAATTACTTTTTTCTATGCTACATATAAGTATGATTATATCTACCAGTCCCAGTAAGTTAGTTGGAAACAGTCACGTCGGTATGCTCGAGTAATTTCATTATATATCGACTAGAGCCCTAAAACTTTCAGTTTCCGTTCAACCAATAATGTCAAGTCGGATTGTGGAATCTTTTCTCTGATTGGTCGGATTTCAATTTGATTCTTGGCGGTCTGAGGTTGATGGGTCTCTCTCTATGGTACTGTTGATATTCGAATCAGTTTATCAAATAAGATTTTGTTTTTCTTTGTTTCTTTTTGGCGTCGAACTTTTTGTTTATGCCAGTGTTAAGTTGTTATTTCGATATGTTCACGTAGGTATATCATGGAATTTTTTTTTTGGCGTGGGTTCAAACCCCAACAATCCGCTTGAGCTGCCGGTGAAGGAAAACATCGCGAGGAAACCATAGCATGGTGGTAGGGTACTTTCTAGTACTCGGCTGGGTAGCTACCACCCTCAAGTTGAAAATCTGTCGCCGAGCACCTAACGGTGTGTTCCGGCAGCCTCACTTGTGAGTCAGTTCCATTCCAGACTTGGTGTGCTTTACCATATTCGGCTACACCGTCACTATGGCTATGGTTTCCTCACGATGTTTTCCTTCACCCGCAGCTCAAGCTCATTGTTGGGGTTGAACCCACGCCCTTCGGCATGCGAACCTATCGCGCTAACCTGAGCTAAACTGAGCTATCATCGCTACAAAACTAAAATATTTTCTTTCTTTTTTTCTTTCCCTGAAAATCGGATTTATTAACTACGTAAAGTCACAGAACACTGCTAGTTTAGTTGTACTTTTTATGATCATCATCATTTCAGCCGTAGGACGTCCACTGCTGGACATAGGCTTCCCCTATTGACTTCCACAAAGACCGGTTGGAAGCTGCTCGCATCCAGCGCGTTCCTGCGATCTTTACTAGGTCGTCTCTCCACCTTGTGGGTGGACGTCCTACGCTGCGCTTGTCCGTCCGTGGTCTCCACTCCAGAACTTTGCAGCCCCATCGGCCATCAGTTCTGCGTGCTATGTGCCGCCCATTGCCACTTCAACAAGCTGATTCTCTGGGCTACGACGGTTACTTCAATTCGCCTATGGGTCTCCTCATTTCTGATTCGATCTCGCAGGGAATCTGCGAGCATAGCCCTCTCCATAGCTCGTTGTGTTCTAGTTTATGATACACAAATGTTATATGTTTTTTTATATTCTTCTTGCCATCCGGAGTTTCTAGATTTATCGTTTGTGAAATTTTATACATTATGGCAGTTTTTTATACATAAAAGGGTTGACGTATTCTGTATTAGGGCTAAATAAACCGAATGTGGGTGAGAAATGGCCTGTCCGAAATGTGATTGGGGAGAATGATGTTGCCAGTTACAGCGTTTGCCTACATTGTGGGTAAATTCGTCTACATTATTATGACTTTTATGTTTGTATTGATGAATTTTAGTTTTTTTTTAATTTGATCCTACTAATACTTGAAGTCTGTGAGTATGGATGTATGAATGTATGTTTGTTACTCTTTCACACAAAAACTACTGAACGGTTTTGGATGAAAACGAATTTGAATTAGTTACTTTAATTTCACCACCCTCAAGTTGAAAATCTGCCGCCAAGCATCTAACGGTGTGTTCCGGCAGCCTCACTTGAGAGCAAGTTCCATTCCAGGCTAGGTGTGCTTTACCATCTTCGACCACACCTTCACTTAACATCAGGTGAGCTGTGGTCAAACAACTAGCCTGTCAACCATAAAAAAAAAAAAAAAAAAATTGTTTACCTTTTATGCTTATGTCGGAATTTAGTTTTAGTGTAATATTTTAGGTAGATGTTTTATACTGTCGTCAAGTTTTATAAATTTTGAATTTAACTCTCATCACTGTTGTAACCAAAACAACTTTTAAGCGGTAATACACTAAATACCTTAAACACTTTTATTAGTTCAAATGTTACCTGGCAGAGATTGGATTTAGCGATAAAGCTGATTTTTGAGTGTTACACATAATTCACTATTTTTTTTTATCGTATTAATAAATAAGTTATTGTATTAATTTAAAAATCATTTTGACTGACTTAAAAAATAAGGAGGTTTCCAATGCAATTGTTTATTTTATGTTTTTTTTACCTCTGAACCCCGTCTTTCCTAAACCGATTTTGACTTTTTATCTTATTTTAAAAAGATGCGTATAGTTTTATATTGGTAAATTCTATAGAAATTTCATCAAAATCTATGATTTTAAATTTTAACATCACTTACAACATGAAAAGGGAACACGAAAATCTCCTTATTCCCAACGTTTGTATGAAAAGAATATTTCTAAATAAATGAGTCAACCGTTGGTGACCTCTGGCGTCATAACTCAGAGGCAGGGGCGCGGAACCTTTTGTGAATTTATTAATATGTGACATGTGTGCGGAACAGACGGATGTTTTCTTGGATTTTAATTGCGTTTTCAATATTTTCGGAATTTCAGCTTGCGTTGGCATTTTTTTATGATTTATCACGAGTCACGTTAAATTGAATTATTTAAAAAAAAAACTAGCACATGCCTTTTTAGTTACCTAGCACACGGTTTCACCCGCATAGTTCCCATGGGAATAAAAAGTAGCCTATTTCACAGGGACAGTGTATCTTCCCAACGGTGAAAGAATTTTTGAAATCGGTCCAGTAGTTTTTGAGTTTATTCGTTACAATAATCCAAAAATACAAATCTTTCCTCATTATAATATTAGTATAGATAACTAGGTAATCTTAACTGTAACTAAATTTGGTAATTCGACTGCCCTTTTGCAACTTTTGAACGTAGCTTTCTGTCCACTACCTTTTAGAGTTTATTATATATATATATATATATATATATATATATATATATATATATATATATATATATATCAGTAGTATGTAAACATTACTGTGTTCCAGTTCGAAGGGTACTGCAGCTAGCGAAATTACTGGGCTGTTGAGACTAACTCTATCAAAAGTCTCAAAGTAATGAGCGCCGAAGCAGTGATGCTCTAGATTTGTTTTGTTACTTAAAGTTCTGTGTATCGCTGCAATGGCCATGGACAGGCGTTATCTCTTACCATCAGGAGAGCGTCTCGTTCGTTTCATTACTTTTTACATTAAAAAAAAAAATACAAGATACGCGGGTAAAACATAACTCTTCCTTGGCAGGCGGGTAAAAACCGTGAACTGAAACCGTTTTCTCTTTATAAAAGTGAGTCAATTTCAAGCCGAGTTCGTGTGAATATTACACCCTAGTAGGTATATTAACGTCAGATAGACAGTACGTACAGTTTTTCCAACCATTCCGGCCGGCGCGGTCTTATTGCATTCCTCTAAACGGACTTACGTATGTGTGGGTTTCGGGGTGGAGCCAGAGAGTTAAAGCGAAACTTTCTAGTATTGTATAATAAATAAATAAATATCGTAGGACATTACACACAGCGCGATCTGACCCCAAACTAAGCAGAGCTTGTGTGATGGAAGTCAGATAACTGATAGAATACATATATACTTTTTTTTTTGTAAATGCATTCTTATAATACGTACAGAACACCCAGACACAGAACAAACATCGATCTTAGTCAAACAAATGTTAGTCCTGAGTGGGAATTGTCGGGAATTCCCAAACCTTAGTTATTATAACGGAAGGGAAGCGGAGCGTCGGTCGTCCAGCCGCAAGATGGGTCGATGATTATATATTGTCACCGTCGCGGGTCGAACCTGGACCAGATTGGCACAGGACCGAGGCAGATGGCATGTAAAAAGAGAGGCTTATACCCAGCGGTGGGATAAAGAAGGCTGTGGATGATGATGATGATGAGTTATTATAAGATCGACAACACTGTTGGCTCATTGGTAGCATATCTGCCTTAAAAGCTGAAGGGTGTGGGTTCGTAAATATATTATTACATATATTGACTTGTATCATTAGTTGTAGTATATTTGTTGTTGGTGATTTGTTATGTTTGTTTTGTTTGACCGACAAGGGCTCACCGAAGACCAGCGCTAGTCATACCACATAGTATGACTAGTATTATGCTGAGGTGAGCCGCTATTTTGTAACTGTTTGTCTCTGTTTGTTGTTGTTTTTGTGTGTGTTTCTTCTTTAGCTGCTATCAATAAAATATTTGTATTTGAATAATATTTCCAACAATTAACTGGCGATATACATATTTGTGGTGGTTCTTGGCAAGCCAATGTCTTTTAATATATCATAGAGAAAATTTGCTGGTATTTTCCTCGCTTCCATTTTTACTGCATATAAATTGACCATAAAACCATTTATGGGCAATTCATTTGAAAGGTCATAATATATATTTGATTTTATCGTGTTGTCTTTTAAGATAATATGTCTTTCCTTAGATATAGTAAGCTGTAAAACTGCTACGTTTGAGTTTTTTGTTATT
This sequence comes from Biston betularia, assembly GCA_905404145.2. NCBI lineage: Eukaryota > Metazoa > Arthropoda > Insecta > Lepidoptera > Geometridae > Biston > Biston betularia. The sequence continues at coordinate 8,654,789 of FR989885.1, forward strand.
TGAGAAAAGTATTATGTCTGTCCTGAATGACGAAAGAGCAAAGTCCTCACGGATTTTATAGTGTTTTTAGTATAGGTACAGTCATAAGAGAAAATAGGGATTTCGCTTTGCTGTGGTTGGGTGATTAACTAAGACTTTGTATATCAAAGTTAATAACTATTGTCAAGTATTGTAGGATACGTTCTTTATCTTAGACATAAAAATTTTGTTGAAAATTTACTAGACATTCAAGAGTTATGTTTTTGTTTATTCCCCGCCTAAAAATAGTTTTGTTTACAAAAGTGAAGCCGATTTAATTAAAATCTACACTAATATTATAAAGAGGACAGATTTGTATTTTAGTATGTTTGTAAGGAATAAACTTCAAATCTACTGGACCGATTTCAAAGATTCTTTCACCATTAGAATGCTATATTCTCTTTGAGCTATATTTTTTACTAGAATTTAATTAAATAATTAGTGTCCACCCGTGCGAAGCCGTGACGGGCCGCTAGTATTTTTATAACTTGACGACAATTTTTAAATATTTATTTGAAATATTTCTTGATACCTATGTATAACTAATATACTATTTGTATTTGTATTTAATTCAAATCCGTTTTGTAGTTTTTGCGTAAAAGAGTAACAAACAACCATCCATCCAAACTTTCACATTTTTAATTTTAGTGCGATTTTAGTTTTTGGTAATCGAATCCACAGCTCTTGAAGCATATAGCTGCCACATGCTTTTTAGAATAAACATAAGGCGAGTAATATTTGTAACTAATATTAAAGTCTCCGTTTTACTAGCCACAAAAGTACACACACAGTCATATTGTATACAGCACACATGAGTTGGGTTCGCGTACGCTGCTAAACACCCCGACAGCTGTGTCGGGTGTTCTTTTTACTAATGAATAAGCTTAATTATTTAAAAAAAACTGGCGGCAACATGTGGTAGTACCCGCTATCAAGTATTTTTTTTACTAATTTCATTAAAAAAATTTTGACGCGAAAATAAATGAATATCGTAGGACATTTACACACAGCGCCATCTGACCCCAAATTAAGCAAAGCTTGTACTATGGAAGTCAGATAACTGGTAGAATGGCCAACGGGACAGCCCCGTTGGTATCTGCCTTGAGAGCTGGAGAGCGTAGGTTCGTTTCCCAATCAGGGCAAACATTTTGTGAATAAACAAATGTTTGTTCTCTGTCTGGGACTCTGGGTGTTCTGTATGTATTATCAGTAAGTAAGTATTTACAAAAAAAAAGTATACATGTATTTTATCGGTTATCTTTTTTTTTTTTTATAGTAGATAGGTTTGCGTTTGACCGCCATCCCGCCTGATGTTAAGCGAAGATGCGGTCTACGGTGGAGCACGCTCGCCTAGAAGAAACCGATTCACTCGCGACTTGAAGGTACCCAGACTATATTCATTGGGGAACACCCACTCGGGCAGCTGATTCCAATGTCTAGCGGTACGCATGAAAAAGGTGGAATCAAACCGCTTAGTTCGAGCTTTTGGAACATCAACCATGAAGCGGTGACGCTTTTTAAAGCTCCTGGCTGTCCGATAGTAGAATGGGCAAGGTGGAATTAGGTCATGCAGATCTGAAGCGCACTCTCCAAAATGAATCCGGTAGAAAACCGACAGACAAGCAACTTTCCGTCGATGTTCAAGGCTTTGGAGCCTTGAATATGACTTCCATCACACAAGCTCTGCTTAGTTTGGGGTCAGATGGCGCTGTGTGTATGTGCCCTGCGATATATATTTATTATTATTTATAAAAATAAATAAATACTTTTTTTTGTAAATACATACTTATAATATATACAGAACACCCAGACACAGAACAAACATTTTATTTATGTTAAGTAAGGACTAGTAACATGAAAATTAGGACTTCTTGTTTTTTTTTTTAATTTAAGTTCGATAACACCGCGGGGCGCAGCTAGTAAAACAGCGTACCCGCCTCCGTACGGGATGCAGCTTCCACCGCGTGCTTCAGAACCAAGTTAAGATCTTGGCTGCTAGAGACCTTGTTTTATGACATTGACGAGTATTTCAAACGAGTATTTTATTGAATGACTAGTAAATATGATTTTTTTGTCATGTCATTTTATTATATTGACAGTATTTTTATATTGACAATATTGTTTTCAAATTGACATGTTTGGATATTGACACACCTTATTTTGATATGTAATCAGTGTTTTAAAACTCATTTAACGATATGTTTAAAATTTTGAAGTGACTTGTATCATTGGTGTTATCAATAACATTGTTGTATTTGTAGTAAACTTATGTATAAAGGATTTATTGGATACCTAACAAAGTTATTTAACATTGTTAGGTATCCAATCTTAAAAAATTAATACCAATAATTTGTACTACATTGTCTAACTCCCACGTTTCATCGCACCCAACCTACCGATTTATCTCACCCACTCCACAATTCATCCAGTCACTCGCCCCGCTGACTCGATCCAGTTACTCGCGCCACTAACTCGCTCCAGTTACTCGCGCCACTAGCGCGGTCAATCCAAATCAGCATCGGCTAATTACCCGCGAAAATAAACAGGCCCGTTTTATACAACTGTGGAACACAGACTTACGATCCATAATCAGTGTAGATAACGAAACATGAACATGAATTTATTGTTTTCGTTATAATTATGTTATTTTAATAAAAAAGTTATAATTATAATTTTTAATATTTTAGATTTATACAACAAATAAAATATGTATTGTATTTTATAAATATAATGACAAGTGATACAGGTGCGGCCACCACGCGCTTTCATGCAGTAGGAGTGCTGGGCGTATATCGCGGCACGCCAGCTTAAACGACGTCATCCGTCGGGCTTTTGTCAGTGCCGGCGTCCCATCAGTTTTAGAACCAAACGGACTGATGCGTGACGACGGCAAGAGACCCGACGGAATGACCCTTATCCCATGGAAGATGGGACGGCCTCTTGTGTTGGACGCCACTTGTGTCGACACCTTGGCGCCGTCTCATTGTGCCGTTTGGGGTTGAAACTTTATGTCCGTGGGTGCCGCTCTCGAACTATATCGGGTCCTGGCCAAACGTTTTTTTAGCTTCAGGTGACCAGAATGCTGGTATCTACTTTGGTCAAAAGCTAAGCATTGCCATCCAGCGTGGCAATGCTGCCAGCATTCTGGCCCCATATCCCTCCTCTGACGGATTTTTAGACTAAGTTTTTTGTATTATACAGGTGAATAGTCGAAATTTTAGTTACTTTTTTTTTGACATACCTACTCAAAAAATCTTATTGACCAATGGGACGGGAGCAAAAAAGATGGTACTGATTATGATATTTCAATTATTTTTTTCTTGTAGTTTTTTTTTATGTGTGTTCGAAGTTTTCTTCATAAACTTCGACGGTGTGGTCGAAGATGGTAAACACACCTAGCCTGGAATGGAACTAAAGAAAGAAAGAAATTTTGCCATTTTCCAGTATTTCTCAGCAGCGCGTGAAGATAAAGAGAAAGGTTATTTATTTGATTTTTTATTTAATTTAATTATTTATAAAAGGCCGCCACTTGCGGCACTAGACCATAAGGTTCCTTTGTTCTCTGTACTTTTTTTCTTCTTATTGTATGCACAATAAAGAGATCTATCTATCTATATAATATATCCGGTTTTCAGAACTAACCTTTTGGGACCCACACGACTGAATTAAATTTTTTTTTTTCTAATTATTGTTGACAAGCTAGGTGTTTGACCACAGCTCACCTGATGTTAAGTGAAGGCGTGGTCGAAGATGGTAAAGCACACCTAGCCTGGAATAGAACTGGCTCTCAAGTGAGGCTGCCGGAACACACCGTTACATGCTTGGCGGCAGATTTTCAACTTGAGGGTGGTAGCTAGCCAGCCGAGTACTAGAAAGTACCCTACCACCATGCTATGGTTTCCTCACGATGTTTTCCTTCACCGGCAGCTCAAGTCACACCGTCACTTAACATCAGGTGAGCTATGATCAAACACCTAGTCTATCAATTATAAAAAAAAAAAAATTTACAACTTTCAATATCGCAATAAGTTTCTAATGCGAGACTTTAAAAAATAACCTTCTACTACATTTAGCAAAGATGCTTATTTACGTAAACAAACAAATCATATTTTCGAATGCGAACCAAAACAAGCTAGGATAACAGTCGATTTAGCAAGAAACCGCCTTTTTAGCGAAACGAATAGTTTGCGCCGCAGACGTATCGCTTAGATGACGCAGTTGACCTTGTTGATATGCTTTTAGATAAATAGATAGCAAACTTTTGTTGCGCACATCGGAAAATCAAGTATGGTTTAGTTTTTTTAGTGTAGCGATGATAGCTCAGTGGTCAGCGCGGTAGGTTCACATGCGTGGGCGTGGGTTCAAACCCCAACAATGAGCTTGTGCTGCCGGTAAAGAAAAACATCGTTAGGAAACCATGGCAAGGTGGTAGGGTACTTTCTAGTATTCGGCTGGTTAGCTACCACCCTCAAGTTGAAAATCTACCGCCAAGCATCTAACGGTGTGTTCCGGTAGCCTTACTTGAGAGCTAGTTCCTTTCCAGGCTAGATGTGCTTTACCGTTTTCGAACACACCGTCACTTAACATCAGGTGAGCTGTGGTCAAACACAACACTATTAAATTTATTCATAGTTGACAGACGAATCAATACTTCCCGCTTACCTAAAATCATGAAATGTGGCGAAAAGCAGTCTTACAGCCCAATAAAAAGAAAAGAAAAACTGAAAATGTATAATTATAATTAATTTATAATGAAACAATGAGAGCCAATTCCATTCCAGGTTAGGTGTGCTTAACCATCTTCAGCCACACCGTTACTTAACATCTGGTGAGCTGAGCTAAAATACCTAGCTTGTCGACCATAAAAAAGTCAAATTATTTTCCAAAAAATGTCAAATACAAATATTTTATTGATAACACCAACATTACACTTAGTCACTTCGAAATTTTAAATATGTCATGAAATGAGTTTTAAAACACTGATTACATGTCAAAATAAGGTATGTCAATATGAAAAAAATATTGTCAATATATTAAAATGACATGACAAAAAAAAATCATAATTTCTTACTAGTAATCCTTACTCTATGATTTTCTGTATTTTATTTTAAATGTTCTGTCATTGTATTAAGTTTATATACAACTTTCAGAGACAAAATACAGACTAACAATAAGAAATCCCTAGACGTTAATAAAAGCTGTCCAAAACACAAACGGACATCTCGAGAGAGCGCTGTATTCCCGAACAATTTAGTCCCCAAACAAACACTGAAGTCCACGATTTTGGCGCGTCCGTCGATTTTCCGGACAGCTAATAATAAAACATAACAGATAAATATAAGATACGAAGACAGACTGTGACTAAACAAAACTAAACTACCCGCAAGTACCGTTGGGCCTTGGGAAGACGCTGGAAGTTTTCTCCTGAAAACTGAAAACGACCAAATACAATCTCTGTCGTAGCAGCTCAATAAATAATTACTGTCATAGAACACCTGATCTTAAAGTAACACAGAAATGTATTGTATAACAAGCTGCGCCTCGCCGTGTCGGTCCGTAGGTCGGTATACATTCTGGGGCCCGCGGTCTACAGCCGCGTACCCGCTTCCATCCGGGATGTACCTTCCATCGCGCGCTTCAGAAGCAAACAAAGATCTTGGCTTCAAGAGACCTCGTTTCATGACTTTGACGATTATTTAAAAATGAGAGATTATTGAATTACTAATAAGTACCTAATTCTATGTTTTTTTTTTTGTTTTTATTGACATATTTATTTTTTAGTTGATATATTTTATGTGTATGAAATAACTAGCTGCGCCCCACAGTATTACCTGCTACATGTTTTCGGGATAAAAAGTAGCCTATGTGTTAATCCAGAGACTCAGCTACCTCCATACCAAATTTTATCCAAATTTGTTCGTTAGTTTTCGCGTGAAAGAGTAACAAACATCCATCCATTCATCCAAACTTTCATATTTTTATACTATTTACAAAATGTATACAAAAAAACTTAGTCTAAAAAACTTTTACATTTATAATATTACTAGCTGCGCCTCGCGGTGTTACCCACTACATGTTTTCGGGATAAAAAGTAGCCTATTTGTTAATCTAGGGTCTCAACTACCTCCATACTAAATTTCATTTAAATCCGTTCAATAGTCTTTGCGTGAAAGAGTAACAAACATCCTTCCATACATCCAAACTTTCACATTAACAATATTAGTGGGTTAAAAAGTTTGTATGTTTAGATGTTTGGATGTTTGGTACTCAATCACACAAAAACGGCTGAACGGATTTGGGTGAAAAATGGTACACTTTTTTTTATGTAAAAACTTATGACACAAACGAGACGCTCTCCCGATGGTAAGGTATGACGCCTGCCCATGACCATTGCAGCCATACACAGAACTTTGACTAACAAAACCAAGTCAAGTCAAAGGCATCGCTGCTTTGGCGCTCATTACTTTGAGAGAGTTTAATAAAAACCAAATAATTTAAACTAAAAAAAAAAATACTAATAAAACGTATGTATCTACCTAACGTAAAGTAATGAACTGCCTACCCTTAGAAATACCCAAAACCATGCTAATCCACCTTTTACACCCTCTTTCAAATTCAGACCACGCCAAAAAGACAAAATTTCAGACAAAACTGAAATATTAAAACGGAGACGAAATATCCTTCTCGCGTACAAAGATTACTTGAGCTCAGACATTTCAGGTAATTACGCGCGTAATCTTTGTAATTTCCGTAATTTCGCGTAATGTAGGCCTACCTTGCCTATTCAGGGGACAGATTAATTTTAATGAGATGGACAACTCTCGTCTTAAAATTTCCGTGCGAGACGGATTTCAATTTAATTCAAAATTAGATGATTGATTGATTCAGGTGTTACTTTGCAAAAGTTCATTTTGAATATTCAAGGTACGTACGTTGTAGAGACGATCTGCGGCCAACAGCAAGAGTCATTAAAAAAAAATGATTACGCAGTCTCGTCCAAGCGCTCGAAGAGTCAACACGTCCTGAGGATGCCTCGTGTAGAGGCGACACACGTGTCTGGAAGTGGGAAATGCTGCACTGCAGTGAGAAGAGGATATTAAGACTTGTAGTTATTTTAATTAGTTTCTTAAGTACCTATATTATGTCAAAACTAGTTCTAGTAAGTAAAATTACGATTAAGTTTTTACGTGAAAGAATAAAAAACATCTATCCATCCAAACTGAAAGTTTATGAGTGGGAACCCTTCGTGCGCGAGTCCGATTCTTACTTGGCCGGTTTTTTTCTTTTTATTGATATTGCAGATAATAAAATACAAGATTAAAATTTGGAGTATTGCCTTAAGAAGGAACTCGCGTGAGTTTTTTCCATACAAACGTAATCCCCTGTTTCCTCTCTGGAAAATGAAAATAATGCAATGATTTTTATACATTAAACCTATATCTCCTAGAACAATGTCTTTCGCTCTTGACATTTTGCATAAAATTATTATTTCAGAAGATATAAGCTGTCAAAAGTCAAAGATTTACAACAACAAAAAATCATATAAAACAAACTTAAACTTTAAGGTTATAAATAGAAAGGGGCATAGCCAAACTATTCAAAAAAGTATTTCCGTGTTTTGTTTTGTTATCTGTCTTGATTAGGTGGAGAAAACTGGGGATTACTAGATGGCGATTTGGTCTAATTTTTGTATGTATGCTGGAGCTGCAGTTGTCCCTATCGCTCTCTACAGGGTGCTGGGAGACAGCAATAGAATTTTCAAATTTGTTGCAGCCCGAGAGCGCTCTCAAGCGATTTTCCTTCTGCCTTTTCATAATCTGTTGCGAAGTGTAGCTTTCATTTGTTTATATTAAATGGCCTATTAGTAGACATAAACGGTCCACTACTTAGTCAAATGAGACGGGCTTCATACTCTAATTGCTGTAATCGTCGGATTAGTGTAAAGGTGTTATGAGACGGTTAACTCGAAATTAGTGTTAGCTGGTTTGTTTTAGTTCTTATCTCTAGTCTAGAAGAGTGTTAATACTGGCCAAGTGCTTTTACTAAACAACATTAACACTATCGTTGTCACCACTATTTAAGAGTAGTTTCCAGCGATGATGAGTTTCCCCTATATAAAAAGCGAGTACGCCAGGTGTGCTATCGGCACTACAAGATGAAATTACATGAGCACGCTAGGCGTGTTCACTGGCACTGTATAAAGGTGAAATCATAAAAAGAAATAGGCTTCAGATAGAAAATATGCCCAGATCCATGAAAAATAGAGAGCACGCCCGGCGTACTCGCGGCATCGCGATAGGGATTCGTGAGGACAGGCTTGGCGTGTCAGCAGCACTGAATGTGTACTACCTAATCTTACTAAGGGAGTTTTGGCGGGAACGCGGAAAGAGTCGTGTCGCCCCGTTGATTTTTTCTAAAACTAGTGCTTTTTCGAGTGTTTATGCATAAAAATGGTGGTGTTTTATTCACAAGGTACCTAAAAAAAAAATATAAATGACATAATGTGGTGAAACATGACTTTCGTGTTGCTTTCAAAACTCCATCGAAGCTTACAGTAAAGTCGCCACTACTTTAATAAAGTGTAGTGAAACTGTATATATTTATTTCACTGTTTATTGTTACAATACAATATTTCGAACAAACATTAATTTACGTAAGTAAGTAGGTAGGTCGTCGGACGTGCGGTCGACGCGGAGTTGGTTAGCTCACTGCGGCGCGTGGCGAACGAACGGTCCGCGGGCGGCGGGTCCAGGTAGCTGCCGGCCGACGGACAATAGACGCGAGCGCCGCTTGTATTGTTATCTATGCGCGCGTTGGTTCACATGACGCTCGCCATGGTAAGTAATATTTTTATTTTTATTTTATATTTTTGTGTTTTTATATTTCTAATAATTTATTTCTTTTCTTTTTCAGGAGCACGCCACAAAAGCATGACTGGACTTGACTGACACGGACTGGACTATGAATACTTTTTAACTTATTGAACTTGAAAATATTAAAATACTTGATACTGTCAAATGCTCGAAATGCGACGCTAAAAGCAAAGAAGAAGAAGAATTTTGCTAAGAACTTACTAAGCAACATTTGGTTTACTACTAGCGGACGCCTCGCGGTTTCACCCGCGTAGTTCACGTTACCGTGAGAATACAGGGATAAGAAGTAGCCTATGTCTTTTGAAATCGGTCTACTGGACCGATTTCAAAAATTCTTTCACCGTTGGTAATTTACGCTATCCCCGGGTGACATAGACTACTTCTTATTCCTGTATTCCCACGGAAATGGGAACTACGCGGGTGAAACCGCGAGGGGTCTGCTAGTAATAAATAATATAATTCATAATTATTATAACAGATAAATAAATAAATATTGTAAGGCATTACACACAGCGCCATCTGACCCCAAACTAAGCAAAGCTTGGTCTATGGAAGTCAGATAACTGACAGAATAGATAGGTTGCGTTTGACGTCCATCTCACTTGGTGTTAAGTGAAGATGCGGTTTGTAAGAGAGCCCGCTTGCAGAAGAGAGGAGAGGCTTAACTGAGAGATTCGAAAGATTCTCAAGTTTAAACATTAAAATCTCTAACAAACCTTAAAATTCTTAATTAATCATCCAAACAAACAGAGAATTCGCTCGCTCACCCCGCTCCCGCTCGCTCCGCTCGTAAATCACGTGACTGTCACGTGACGGCGGACGTGTCTCGGTGACGTCACGTCGTTAGCTTTGTTTGACTTCGGATAACGTCGTACAGGTGCGAGAATGTTGATGACAAATTATTCTCGAAGATTCTAAAGAGCTAGATTGAATTATGTTTTCTTATAACTGTGCCAATTATCTACTAATTTATATATTTGAATGTGTGTTTGTTCGTATTATATACGTTCATACGACTGCGATGAAACTTGAAAATGAATAAACAAACATTTGTTTATTCACAAAATGTTTGCCCTGAGTGGGAATCGAACCCACGCCCTACAGCTCTCAAGGCAAATATACTACCAATGAGCCAACGGGGCTGCCTGGCTGATATTAGTTTATTGTAAGTTATGTAAGTTTAATGTAAGTTTATGTAAGTTCAGGCGCTTACAAAAGCAACGCAAAGACAAATTTCCATTTTTAATTTTAATATTTCAACAAAGACTACCATAACGTTACTGTTCTACAGAGATTGTGAACTTAAAACATATTTTACTTTCAGTAGTTAAAGTTGAAAATTGCTAAACTTCGTATCTCGTAACCCAAGTATCAAAATGTGTATACTTCGATACGTTTTATGTAAAACCTAAGTGCTCACTTGCCCTGAATTTGAAATTGCCGTCGGTAAATTATTTCAAATTTCAGACCATGTACTCAATAACTTTGTTATGTGTTTTCAATTTCAATGTGGATTTTTAGATTAACTGGCCTATTTAAAACAATCTTTTTAATATGAAATTAGGCTACCGCTAACCGCGCCAGTGTGGGGCGGGCTTAAATAAACAAAGAAAAAAAAAACAATAAATAATTTAACACGTTAGAACATTTAATGAACAAAATAAAAAATCTTAAATTAATACTATTTACAAAATTTATACAAAAAACAATCTAAGAATTCTTAATCTATAATTTAATTCAGATCCAATCCATATTAATATTCACTTATAAATAGATAAATTAATATCGTAGGGTATTACACACAGCGCCATCTGACCCCAAACTAAGCAAAGCTTGTGCTATGGAAGTCAGATAACTGATAGAATAATTAAATATTAATACTACTTATCCCACTAATATTAAAATTGTGAAAGTTTGGACGGATGGATATTTGTTACTCTTTCACGCAAAAACTACAGAACGGATTTGGTATGGAGGTAGCTGAAACCCTGGATTAACACATAGACTACTTTTTATCCCGAAAACATGTAGTTTGTAACACCACGGGACGCAGATAGTTATTTATAAAAAAAGATACTTAAAATCAAAACGTCAATAAAAAACATAAAATGTCAAAGATACAATAAGAAGTATTAATTGTCAAAAAAACGAAATTTCAAATGTCAATAAAATAAAATATTTTCGCAATGAATTACAACAAGAAAAAAAAACAAATGGCAAAGTATGTATTCTAAAGCTACTGCAAGATTGTTATATTAATATGGAAAGCAAATTCCCGTCTTCAAGCAATATTTGACGTCAATTTTGTAAAGTACAGTTTTAATGCAAATTTAAACTCCAATGTTTTAGTAAAAGTGGCCAACTTTCCTTCAATATTGGCGTGAAATGCAATTACGAGTGCCGTAATTCACCATGTTTATTATTTTCAAGTTTGTTTTGGAAGGGGGCAGATATGCGACGGCCATGTCATAGAAGATAAGCGGATTATTACAAACGCTCGTAAGTTTTTACTTGTTAATTAAATCGATACTATATCTAGTTTCAATGGAATTGTATGCTATATTTATGCAAAAAGGTAAACAATATATTGTTTTAAACACTACAATCCGTTTTTGATACAAGAACGTCGCTTAGCAGTATTATAAATTTTAGACACGGCAATGCTTTTTTTCAAACGGATTTTTTCTTAATTTTGCGCACTCTGTTCCTTGAAAAAGATCACAGGACACATGGATGTGATCAAAATTATGGTCCGAGTATGTCCTATGAAATAATTTTTTTTAAGCTATTGCATAGCTTCTATCGCGGGCCTTGAGCGTGGAGACCGAACCCAGAAATTCCGTAACGAAAATAACCTAACACCCCCCACTCCCACCGGCACAGCGGTGATACTTTTTAGTTTTGCCATCTATCGATGAATAGCAGAACTTTTAATGCAATAGCTTTACCGCGGCAGTCCCCGAGTGCCAGATGTCTTTTATTTTTTACTTTAATAATAATTTTATGACATTTAAAATCTACTATGACATTAACAATTTGTTATGCCATTTACTCATTAAATAAAAATGTTTTAACTTTTCGTGACAAAAATGTAATTAAAGAATAATAACAACAAAACATTCACAACAAACAATATTAATATGTATTTAAATTTTTTTACATAAATATTTTTGCTTTTTTTTATCTTTTATAAGTCAATTATTCTGTAAAAATACAATGTAATAATTAATTGGTATTTAACATTGCCTATGTACATTAGGAAGGGTAGCTATTGATACCTTTTTGATGACACCAACTAATATAATACCTACAGTAAAACATTTTAAAATTTTTGTATTTTTTTTATCAGATTTAATCAAATCTAGTAAAAACTAAAATGGCCTAGTTTTTATTACAAACCTCTACCGCGTCTGCTTATGTCTAAGACCTCGTAACTAGAAAAGCGAGCAGAACACTCCGCGAGACGTTTGGTAATGAGTGAACTTGAGTAAAGGTTTAAACAGAGAAGTTTACGTCACGCCGTGCGTGCGCTCTTCGACGTTTCAACTCTAACTTATTTCAAGGTACATATTCAAAATACGCGGTACATATAATATCTGTAATTTTATTGAGTTATGGCGCATTGTTATAAAGTTTCATCAATCATTCTTCAGTCCTACAAATATTATAAATGCGAAAGTTTGTGAGGATGGATGTCTGTTTGTTACTCTTTCACGCAAAAACTACTAAACGGATTTAGATGAAATTTTGTATGGAGGTAGCTGAGACCCTGTATTAACTCATAGGCTACTTTTTATCCCGAAAACATGTAAATAAATAAATATAATAGTAATGTACTTTTATTGAAATAAAGACGAAACTGTGTTTTCTGAAATAACAAACTTTTATTTACATCACAATAATATATAAAATACGATGTTTAACACAATTTACCCATTTTAAACAGAGTAACTAACCTGAAATAACAAAAAACAACATTTAAAGCCTTTACTTTTGGTTTACTTTATGTACTTCCTTTTATTTAAACGGGAAACAATTTACGGTTATATGTTTTTCTAGAATCATCTAACCTCAACTCAACTTCAAAAATTACATTCACACTGGCAGATGACAGTCGGTGACATCTGACACTGACATGACATCTATTAGAGATCTGTAGATAATAAATTCATAATGAGAAAGCATGACTGAAATTAACTGACACGAACTGGACTTGACTAAGACGACTTTGACGATAACTAGCTACGAGGACACTTATTTAAATTTTGGAACTTGAAAATATATAAATACTTGACACTGGCAAATGCTAAAACGCGACGCCAAAAAAAAAAAAAAAGAATGATATTCTTTACATAAATAATAAATTAGATTAAAATAAATAACTAATTAGACCGCATCATCACTTAAAATCAGGTAACATGGTGGACAAACGTAAGTCTACTTTTTTTTTCAAAAAAACTTAGATACTGATTGTACTTATGCCGGTCACCCATCCAAAAACCGACTACTCTGACGATACCTTAACTTTGTTCAATGTTCAGAACAGTTTGTTGCAGTTTTCCAGTTGATTATTTTGTCAAAGCGTTAACAATATTCGTATATTAGGTGACCCAATTAGAATAGGCATCTATCAGGTTACTGGGGCATCGTCTTGATTGATTGAGCAGTGTTCTCTCTGTTTTCCTTTCTTTGTCTCTTTCGTCGGTTTGAGGCTCTGACGCAAGAGAATGATAAAGGGATGTAACTATGCATGAGAAAATATAAGTTGTCATGCTTATATGTTAAATCTCTATTTTTAACTGAGCGCTGAGATGGGAAAGCCGCTAGCTTATTGGTATGCTCTATATTTTAGTTTTAGTTGGTTTTTAGTATTTTGAGCTGGACTTTTATGTGAAAAATAATGAGTCGAACGAGACGCTATCCTGATGGTAAGAGACGACGCCTGTCCATGATCATTGCACAGAACTTTGAGTAACAATACAAAGTCCAGAGCATCACTGCTTTGGCGCTCATTACTTTGAGACTTTCAATGGTTAGTCTCAACAGCCCAGTAATTTGGCTAGCTGCAGTACCCTTCAAACCGGAACACAGTAATGTTTACACAGTACTGCTTGGTGGCAGAATATCTGGCACTGCGGTGGTACCTCCCTAGATGACCTCCTGCTAAGGAGATCTACCACCAAGTAAACTCAAGTACTGTAGCTCAAAGCAGCTTGCCAGCTTGTATTATAATTATATTATTAGAGCTGAAGGACGTGGGTTCGATTTCCATCCAGGACAAGCATTTTGTGATGCAAACAAATGTTTGTTCTGTGTCTGGATGTACTGTATGTGTTAAAAGTATGTGTTTATGCATGGGAAAATGATATAATTTGGTGAAACATGACTTTTCGTGTTGCTTCCAAAACTCCATCGAAGCTTTATAATAAGGTTGCCACTACTTTACTAAAGCATGAGTAGACTCGACTGACACGAACTGGACTTGACCAAGGCTGGACTTTGACTATAACTATTGCTACGAGACAACTTATTTAACTTAAGAAACATGTAAACATAAAAGACTTAACACTGGCAAATGCTTAAAATACGACGCCAAAATTAAAGAAAAAAAAAAATAGACTGATGAAGTTTGTGAAACAAACATGCCTAATATTCCAAGCGGATTAAAATAATGTTGCAACTTAAAATCGACCACAACTTCTCTATTATATCTAAGTTAATCTCAAGTTTAATCTTCAAAGCTAAAGTGGAGCCTGAATAGCCGATACTCGCATCTCAATATGCACACAATGGCCAAGTATGCTCTAACTTGCAACCTGCTGAACACAAGTATTAGTGGTGCAAGTTATAAGCTGCTAGCGGTTTATTTTTAAATTTTTTATGTAATAGTAATGAGATGAACGAGACGCTCTCCTGATGGTAAGAAATAGCGCCTATCCATGACTGCCGGAACACACTGTTAGATACTTGGCGGCAGATTTTCAACTTGAGGGTGGTAGCTAGCCAGCCGAGTACTAGAAAGTACCCTACCACCATGCTATGGTTTCCTCACAATGTTTTCTTTCACCAGCAGCTCAAGCTCATTGTTAGCACACCTTTCGGCATACGAACCGACCGCGCTAACCACTGAGCTATTATCGCTACAAAAAACTAAATAAACACAGATCACTCACACAGAAAAAAAGCAATACGATTGCTGCGAATCGCGTTCATATGTATAATTGTGTATCGTTAGTCGTTTTAATAAAATTCTTCAGTAGACTTCTATAACTACTTCAGTGGTCGCTTACCGGGGCGTCACACTCTTATTTTGGATAGTCATGAAAAGTTAAAGTCGAGTCTGAAGTCAGAGGCGTTGCCCGCTATTCGCGAATGACTTGGGCGCGGATGGCACGGTATCCGTGAACAGTAAGCTGCCAAGTCAAGTATTTGTGTTTATCTAAATATCGTCTAACGCGCGCTTTGTTGTTTTGATGCAAGAGACGATGCCACACCCATTGAACATTGTTTTGACTCGGATAGGCAAATATATTTACAATTATGCGTCCATATAAAATTTAAGGGTTGCCTTCGATTATTCTGGAATCCCATCATCAAATCCTGACTTAGTTCCAATGTGGTCCCATTGGAACTAAGTCAGGATTTGATGATAGGATGTAGGAAGTATACTCTCTTAAATAAAAACAACATTTTCTCGAACCGGTCCAGGCGTCTTCGTGTAATCGGGGAATTTACATAAAATAAATGTTTTGTGTGAGTACTTACTTAATTCATGTAATTTAATTCCAAACAAAAAATCTAAAAGAAATATTGGAGGACATTTATCACAGCGCCATCTAGCCCTAAACTAAGCAAAGCTTGTACTATGGGTACCAGACAACTGACAGAAAAACTTAAATAATTTTAAAAAAAAATGTAAAAGTAGTAGTAGTAGTAGTAAATACTGACCAAATCTAAATACATGTTTTTTTTTTTTTTTTTTTTTTTTATAGCTGACAGGCTAGGTGTTTGACCACAGCTCAATGTAAATTTTGATCTTACTCTACCAATAAAAAAGTGAATTATTATTGTCGTACAACAATAATTTTAACTCGTAATCCGCCTTAAATTAACTTATTTCAGAAAATGGTATTCATAAAAAAATATCACCCCTCATTTAAAGTTTTCATAAGCAATTTACTTTTCACAACAAAGGCCTGTCATCGCCTTAATGTTTTACTTTTTCTTTTTTTTGATAACATTTAAATTCTTCAAACAATGAGATATCATGGACAGGCCGAAAATAAAAAAAGAACAAAATATTCAATTTCAAATTCGCGAATTCTAAGAAAAATAAAATGATACACCTGCCAACTTTCATTACAGAGTACAAATCAAAAATCTATTGAATGACCGAACACAAAGGCTCGAAGAAACGAGTACGTATTTATATCGCGGACTAGCGGCACGCCCCGGCTTTACATAAATACAATTTTATTGGCGACTACAAAACAAAACAACACAGCAATGTTTACACACTACTTGCTTAGCGGCAGAATAACTGGTACTGCGGTGGTACCTACCTAGACGACCTCCTGCTAAGGAGATCTACCACCAAGTAAAACTACTGAAAGACAAAGGTCCTGTCGTTGCAACTTCAATAGATTGTTAGTGATCTTTCTGTTAAGGTTTGGAAAAACAGTTTCCATACTATTTGTAATTTGATTTTTATTTACATGTATAGATTTATTATTAAATAGAATTTCGTACAGAGTTTCTAAAAAAATGCATTTTCACACGCAACGTTTCATATTACGTAAAATCCGTACTCAACGCTCTGATTAATTTTACGACACTTTTAATGACATTTAAAGTCCGTAAAATTTCACGCAAAGCTGATGAGCACCATTTTAAAGCGCATTTTATATTTTGGTTTAATTTTTACGCAATTTAAAATTGTAATTGGAGTTATGAATTGGAGTGAGCGTTCGGTTGCCTTCGCGACCGCACGCACCCTGAGTCAGTGTTCTTTCGTACCGGTCTAATACGACTAGTGATGGATTAAATCTACATCGACAACCTTGTCGATATTATGGATAGATTCTTGAGCAGATCGGCATCTAATCCCAATCTGGTGAACAAAAGACCCCGAGATGAAGCATTTACCTCAGCTGATCATTGGACACAGCCAAAGAAGTTCGCAGGCTCCAAAGACTCCTTAATAGAAAAAGATAGTGAAGCTGTATTGAAAAATCGTTTCAGTAATCTGCCTGTAGATGACTTAGATTCAGAGATCTTCAAAAAAGCTACAAAAAAGAAGCAGATTAACCAAGTACCACCAATCTTGATTGAACTTCTAGGTGATTGGAGCCATAAAAACATCAAAGAAGTTATTGAGAAATATGAAAAAGGCTTTCATCTTCAGTATAGAGGGCGTAACAGAGTTAAAGTCCAATGTTATTCTGCCAGCGGGCACCAGTTAGTTAAAGATGGGCTCTTAAAAGAAAATGTATCATTTCATACATTCTCACGAAAAGATGAAAAACTTCCCAAAACAGTCATCAAAGGACTACCCAAATTTCTTCATGACAGTCTGCCCGCTGAACTGACCTTGATTGGGTTCCCCGGAGTCACCGTGAATGAACTCAAAACATTACGCCCCACAGAATGTCCTCCAGTACTCGTCCAATTACCAAGCGGAAGCGACATGAGTAAGTTCAAAATGATTAGATACATTTCGAACTGCGTTGTGAAAATCGAGAGGTATAAAGTTAACAACAAAACAGGTACCCAATGTTATCGTTGTCAGGGCTTTGGTCATGCCTCTAAAAATTGTAACAGACCCGCTAGATGTGTTAAGTGTGCAGAGATGCATCCCACATGGGAATGTCCAAAGAAAGACAAAGAGAAACCTGCACGTTGCTGCAACTGCAACCAAAACCACCCGGCCAACTACTCACAATGTATAGAGAGACAGAAATACCTCGAGCGAATCCAATCAAAAAGAGAAAGCTTACGAAAAGTCATTTTGACTCCAAAAGTTGATGCCAATCCTAGGAGTTTATCAAACCACATTCAGACAAAGCCAACCTGGGCACAAATAACTGGCAATAGTAAGCGTCGTACTCAACCAACCAGCCCAAATGAAGCTCTTATCCAAAACATGGAGTTCGTCGCGCAAACAAACAAGCCCCAAAACTTTATTCAAAAAATATCCGCCCCAATTCAAGCTCAAACGGAATCATCGAAAGGTATCTTCGTCGATTCGACCCACATCCATGACTTGGCAACTACTGAAATACTAGAAATAGTCAATACAATCAAGACCATTAAAAATGAACTCTCCAATTGCAAAACTTTCATGGAAAAGGTTATTTTGATTCTAACCCATCTAGGTCATTATGTGTGATAGCTCATTGGGACTACAATTACTTTATTGGAACGCTGATGGCGTCCACAGAAAGCAGCAGGAACTGTCAGATCTTATAGTAAGTAAACGGAATATTGATGTAATTGCCATATGTGAAACGCGACTAACCAAGCGTCTGAAGCTTAATATTCCGGGTTATCATTGCTATCGAATGGATAAGCACTGCAGTGGTACTGGTCAAGGTGTAGCAATACTTGTTAGATTCGATATTCCGCACAGTTTTGTTCCCTCCCCGAATACTATAAATGTTGAAGCAATAGGAATTTCAATCAAAGGTCCTAACAACAATATTGTAATAATATCTGCCTATCAGTCTCCTAGCAAGCCTCTACTAAGAGGTGACTTGGATGCACTTATGGCTATTGGAAGTCAAGTTATAGTAATGGGTGACTTGAACGCCAAGCATCCATACTGGTCCCCTGGGCCCCCAAACGAACGTGGTAAAATTTTGTACGATCATATGCTAAATAGCGATCTTATCGTTCATAGCCCCCAGGACCCAACACTAGTGCACTATCGTTCTGAACTTATGCCCTCTACCCCTGATCTTCTACTCACCAAAAATTTTAATTTTGTTGAATCCATAACCACAATAACTGCCCTGTCCTCAAATCATTTTCCCATTATTGCTAAACTCAACAGCTATATTTCACGTAAATCGATACTAAAATTTAACTTTTTAAAAGCTGATTGGGAGAAATATCGCCAGACATTAAACGAAAACGTACATCTATCATCGCAAGTCTACCAAAATACAGACGAAATTGAGTCTACTATTCAACATTTTCAAAATCTGATGATTGAAACTAGAAATAAATGTATCACAACCTCTGAAATTAAACCTTGGCACTCATCAGCTATCCCACGACGTATAAAGAGACTTATCCAACAGAAAAACCGTCTTCGCAGGTATGCAGCTGCTGAAGAGATAATCTCAATACGCAAGCAGTTAAAAGTTTCGATAACTAAATTACAACTTGAAATCAATAATGCGTTAAAATCTTATCATGACAGTGTTTGGGATAAAAAACTAAAAAGAATTGATAACCCAAATTCCGACCTATGGCGCGTTGTCAAAACTTTACGATCAGATTCTTCTCCACCCATTCCAGCCTTGAAAACTGACAACGACACTATGACAACAAATCAACAAGAACAGTGTAACGCATTAGCAGACTCATTTCTCAGCAATATGCAGCTAACTCATGACTGGAATAGCGATGAGCAAGCAGCGGTCGACTGCTCACTAACGACATTAGATAATCATATCCCTGATAAGATTACTTGGTCTCCCGTCCGACCCTTTGAAGTCAAGAAATATATTATGAAATTGAAATCTCGTAAATCACCTGGCTCAGATGAAATTTCCAATCTGCTTATTAAAAATTTACCTCAAAAATGCATAGTACTGCTTACTAAAATATTTAATGCCTGTCTTTTACTATGTTATTTTCCTAAAATCTGGAAAATTGCGAAAGTCATAGCAATACATAAGCCAGGTAAGGACAAGTCTGAGCCCTCATCTTATCGGCCTATTAGCCTACTTCCTTGCCTAGGTAAATTACTTGAAAAGATCATACACATTCGTTTGTCGCGAGCTACTGAAAATATGTTGCCGGATGAACAGTTTGGCTTTCGGAGCGGTCATTCCACCGTGCAGCAGCTAGCAAGAGTTGCAGAAGCTGTTTCTCATAACTTAAACCTTAATAAGTCAACTGGCATGTTTTTATTGGACATAGAAAAGGCGTTCGATACAGTTTGGCACGATGCCTTGTTATATAAACTAATGAGACTCAATACTCCGCAAACACTAGTACATATGATAAAATCCTATTTAACAGATAGACATTTCTTTGTTCATATAGGTGATTATCATTCTTCTCCCAAACCAGTTGCAGCTGGGGTCCCCCAGGGGTCCATACTGGGGCCTTCGCTTTTTTTGATCTTTCTAAACGACATTCCCATACAAACACGAACTAGCATAGCCTGTTTTGCTGACGATACTGCTTCGTATACATCTTCTGACGATGTAAATCTTATAATTGGGAGGTTACAATTGTCAGTTGATCTGCTTCTTTCATATTTCAAAAAATGGAAACTTAAGATAAATACTTCTAAGACTGAAGCGATAATGTTTACAAGACAGCGACGTCTCCCCATACGAAAAATTCTAGTTGGTGACTATCATATTCCTTGGACCAATTCCGTAAAATATTTAGGTGTTATCTTAGACAAAAAGCTCAACTGGACAGAAAATACATCTGAATTGAGCCTTAAAGGCATTAAATCAATAAATGCACTTAGTCCAGTCTTTAACAGACGGTCTTGCCTCAGTAGCCATACTAAACTTCGTATCTACCGCACTCTAGTCCGCCCCTGCATCACCTACGCATGTCCGGTTTGGAGCAGTACTTGCACCACTAATATCAACAAGCTACAAACTATTCAAAATAAAGCTGTTAAAATCTCATTTAATACTCCTATTTACACAAACCTTACTAAATTACATTTAAAAATTGGGCTTCCTAGCTTATACGAATATATATACAAGTTGTCAAAAACATTTTATTTATACAGTAACCCCAAAAGTAAAAATAAATTAATCAATAAAATATGTAAGACCCGAAAGTGCGATCTAAATTATATCGATAAGTATAACCGGTATAAACTACCACATCACTTATTCCTCGACTGTAGTGAATAGGTACAGCTGCCCGCACAAGCGCGCCTTCACAGGTCGCCGCCGCGCGCGCCACACTCGACCGTATTACTAGTACGTATGAGGAGCAGAGTGGCGTGCGCGGTTTCTGACCGGAGTGCGCGCGCTTGTGCGTTCCGTTTCGTTTCGTTTCTTTCTAACAATATTATTATTAGTTACTACGACGATCGTTCCTGCTGCTCTGCGGATCGCCTAGCGCGGTTCGCTGGCTTATTACGTCCTACCCTACATTACTGGACAAATACAACAATTAAAAAAAAAAAAACACAATGCTGCTTCCTAAAGCTTGTTGTAATTGTTAAATTATTTATTCCAGTGTAACTCAATTCACTTTTCGAAATTTCAATGTATAAGAAAAAATTTAAAATTCATCTCATTAGTTTTTAATATAAGCGTATATTATACAGCCTGTAAAACGAAACCTAATTGTAAGTATGTTATTTCTAGGCTAAATGTACACTAGAAACGAACAAATGTAATAAGTAAATGTAAATAAAGAATTTAAAAAAAAAAAAAAAAAAAAAAAAAAAAACTAGTGACCCGCTCCGGCTTCGCACGAGTGCAATGTAGAGATTACACATTGATACGTTATCATTTTAAAAAAGTAAAAGCAGCCTATATCACTCGAGGATAGTGTAGCTTCCTAACGGTGAAAGAATTTTTAAAATCGGCCCCGTAGTTTCATTTCCTTCTTCGAACTTTTATCTGAGACAATGAACTATGAATTTAAAAATAAATTCCAGCAAATATTTAGCGTTCAGTTACTTACCTATATTTTTAAAAGCTTGAGACACAGAAGTTTAGTAAGTACCTTACCTGTAACGGGTAGTACCTCACCGCAGTACTAGATATTCTGCCGCCAAGCAGTAGTGTGTAAACATTACTGTGTTCCGCTTTGAAGGGTACTGCAGCTAGCGAAATTACTGACCATCGAAAATCGTAAAGTAATGATACTGAGTCTCAAGCATACCGTCCAGTATTACACCGACAGAAACACACCCGTTTACGCCTGCTTTTTGGATTTATCAAAAGCGTTTGATCTTGTGGCGTATGATAGGTTGTGGCAAAAGTTGTTAGAGGATACAGAGGTCCCCCCTGAATTTGTATCTCTTCTCAAATATTGGTACAGCAATCAGAGCAATTATGTTAGATGGGCGGGGTCACTATCGGACATGTATAGGCTGGAATGTGGTGTGAGGCAGGGCGGTTTATCCTCGCCGACCCTCTTCAGCCTCTACATGGACCGCCTGGTGCGTGAGCTCAGCAATTCCCGTGTCGGCTGCTCTATAGATGGTGTGTTTGTCAACAATATCAGTTACGCAGACGACATGGTGTTGCTGAGTCCATCCATTAGTGCCCTCAGAAATCTCGTAGCGATCTGCGAGCGTTATGCGGAGGTACATGGGCTCAGATATAACGCCGTCAAAAGTGAGCTTATGGTTTTTAAGGCGGGCGCAAAAACATACTCTGTTATCCCACCAGTGTTTCTCAAAGGTATTGCGCTCACAAAGGTAACAAAGTTCAAGTATCTGGGCCATTGGGTATCCGAGACGCTCGAGGACGATCTAGACATTGAGAGGGAGCGCAGGGCGTTGTCTGTTCGGGCTAACATGCTGGCTCGTAGGTTTGCACGTTGCACTGAACAAGTGAAAGCTACATTATTTCGAGCGTATTGCCAGTCATTTTACACGTGCAGCCTATGGGTCAAGCACTCAAAAAAGTCTTACAATGCCCTGCGCGTCCTGTACAATAACGCTTTCAGGGCGCTGATGAAGCTGCCGCGCTCCTGTAGCGCATCGGGGATGTTTGCCGAGGCTCGTATAGACGGGTTTGCAGCAATTATGCGCAAACGAGTCGCATCCCTGATGCGCCGGGTGCGGGGCAGTTCCAACAGCTACCTGCAATTGTTCGCCTCACGGATGGATCTAGATTGTCCAATTATGCAATACTGGACGAAGGTGCATATTGGGCATTCTGGATCCAAACCGCTAAAATTATGTAGGTGACAATAAATAATCTCTTTTAGTTGATTTTGATTTAATTTAATTTTATTGTTATTTTTATTTTATTTCATTTTTATTTGTAATTTTTAATTTTAAGTTTGACATTAGCATTTCTATTTTAATTTTAATTTCTATGATTATATGTAATATGGACATACATGGTCTGAAATAAATGATTATTATTATTATAATGAGCGGCAAAGCAGCGATGCCCTAGACTTTGTTTTCATAAAATTAATCTCATAATTTCTTCTAGGCGATCGTGCTTCATCGTAGACCGCATCTTCGCTTAACGGTAGTTCGTTAGCAATCGACCAATTCAATAGAATAAATTCTATTTAAAAACTAGTCCTTATAACTCAAGAAAATTCAAATCTTCAAAGCGGAAGCGACACACCGGAAACTTAGTTTGCCACTGTCCGGAAGTGGTCGCCGATGGTTACCGCAGCACTTCCGATGGCACCACTTGTTGAGTGCTTGGATTTAGAATAATTTTCAAACGATAATAATTGATTCCACTGAAAGTTTCATCGCCACAGGGATGCAGCATAGAGTTTCAAATATAACAGACATGCCTCGAAGTTTTCAAGAGCAGATTTAAGTTGCACTTTCTAAAATAACGTTACAATTCACTAATGGCTACTTCTTCTTATATGTTTAGAATCTTTATGTATAGTAGCGTATGTAAATGTGTATCTATTAGTATGTTTGTTCATAAGTATACTATATTCTATAAGGTATATTTAAGTATTGATATTTTATAATATAGTTAGGTATATATGAATGTCTTTTACATGTATAACGAGCTGCGCCCCGCGGTGTTACCCGTCACATAAATTACTGGGCTGTTGAGACTAACCATCAAAAGTCTCAAAGTAGTGGGTGCCAAAGCAGCGATGCCCAGGACTTTGTTTTGCTACTGAAAGTTCTGTGTATCGTCATGAACATGCGTCATCTCTTACCATCAGGAGAGCGTATCGTTCGTCTCACAACTTTTACATAAAAAAAACATGGTTTTGGGATAAACATTCTAATCCAGGCTCTCCGCTACCTCCATACCAAATTTTATCCAAATCTTATCAGTAGTTTTTTGCGTGAAAATCCATCCAACAAACGTCCATCCATCCAAACTTTCACATTTATAATATTAGCGGGATATTTGTTTGTAATTGGTGTGAATAGTAATGAGTTATATTATTATTTGACAGCCCTGTTGGCTCATTGGTAGCATGTCTGCTTCAAGAGCTGTGGGGCGTGGGTTCGATTCCCACCTAGGACAAGCATTTTGTGATATAAAAACCAAATGTTTGTTCTGTGTCTGGGTGTACTGTATGTATTATAAGTATGTATTTACAAAAAAAAAAATATTTAAGTATTCTATCAGTTATCTGACTCCCATAGTACAAGCTTTGCTTAGTTTGGGGTCAGATGGCGCTGTGTGTAATGTCCTGCGATATTTATTTATTATTTATTATTATTTATTTTTTATTAATATATCTGAGTAACAAGCCACTATCTTCTTTTTTCTTTGTTTACCACCTTCGACGACACCGTCACTTAACATCAGCTGTGCTGTGGTCAGACTTTAAAAAAACCTGGCAACCATTATAAAATAAATTGGTTAAAACGGTTTTTTTTTTATTTTTTTTTTGTTCACTAAATTGTTCTTTCTTGTATTACAGTTATGTATATCCCGGTCCCGTGCCAAACTTATTCATGCTCGACGTCCAATATTGTCGACCCAGCTCGCTTCCGAAGCGTAGTTTATTCAAAGAATGGATGTTGTTAATTAAATATTTATAAAATTCTAATACACGTCCGACAGTAACATGACGGCAAGTGAATGAGAACGTGTTTTTAGTGATGCTCGTTGCTTTGTCGATAGACGTTGTGTATATATTTTTCAACACTATTGTATATTTAAATTTAAATTAAAAATAAGTTAAATCATATAATAATTAATAATAATAAATTTAAATTAAGAATAAATTAAATTTAATGTAATTATTGAACTATCTCTAACCAAAGTTTTTCTGTTTCTGTCAGCACCACACGGGGAGCACGGATTTACGAAACACAAGCTACTCTTTGCTTAGTTCGTAAATCCGAAGCTCAATTGAATATATTTTATGCATATATGTATTATGTAAACACTGTCTTTGGCAAAAAATTGTGGAACTAGTTTAATTAGAATACGTGTATATTTAACGAAAAATAAATGATTTGATTTGATTTTAAACAGCAGTGTAACAGCGCGCGCGCAGGTACGATCAGTTAGCAACAGGTTCGCGCGTGTATCGCGGCCGGCGTCACATATCCTCCCCGCGCGCCTCGCCCCTTCAAGTCTCGTCGCACGCGAATCCGATTCCCGACCGTTCGAGTAGTGGCTCCCTGGCAACGGTCGGTGACGCGCATTTATGCCCGTATGTTACAGTAGTTAAATCCTCCAGGGTATATGGTAGAGTCTCAAAGCTTAATAAATATATGATGTATTTGGAGCATATTTTGAGGAAGTTTTATTTTTATTAATAGCTGTAATAAATCTGTAATATAATAAAGAGAAAAGATTTGTTGTTTGTATTGTTTGTATTGAATAGGCTCCGAAACTACTGGACCGATTTCAAAAATTATTTCACCGTTGGGAAGCTACACTATCTCCGAAGGGCATAGGTTACTTTTTATCTCTGTATTCCCACGGGAACGGGAACTACGAGTCGTTCGCTAGTATAATATAATATAAAGAATAATGAGTGCTGACCTGTTTTTTTCCTTGTTGATGCACCAGCCACTGCAGCGATAACCCGCTTATTGTCTTGTCAAATTTGTTGTATTTGTGTGGTTTGTTTGTACTTATCTGTTGTTGTATCTAGTGTATTGTTAGGAAAAAAAAATGTTTTTCTTTCTTTCTTTCTAATGAGTATCCAATGTACGTATGAATTATAATAGTTTATTATTTATTTATTAATATAAAGTTGTGTCATATTCATTTGTTTTGCTGTATTTATTCATAATTATGTACAAATATATTCGTCTGAGTTTTTTTTTATTTATATTTTGATACACGCCTACAAACACATCTCACATACTGTGCGGATGGCTGGCAGAAAATGCTTTAGCGTTAAGTCCTTCTTTTGTGCATATTCTAATAAGTGTGCAGTAAAGAATTCAATAAATAAATCCCACTATCATCAGTAATATTATAAATGTGGAAGTTTGGATGGATGAATGGATGCATTTTTGTTACTCTTTCATCTAAAAACTACTGAACGCATTTGGATGAAATTTGGTGTAGATGTAGCTGGGACCCTGGATTAACACATAAGCTACTTTTTATCCCGAAAACATGTAGCGGGTAACACCGTGGGACACAGCTAGTAAATAAATATAATTATATCTCTGGGTACAACTTTTGATTAAACTTTATATCGACCAAAGTCGATAAATTCCCAGCTCATCACTAGTTAATACAGTGAAACCTCTATGAATACAAAGCGGCGTGCGCTCACACCCGCACTAAGCTCACCCCGTTCAATCGAGTTCACTAGCTCAATTTACTGTCTCAATTTACGTACAGTGCATGTCAAAACATAAAGCCGCTCTGAATACTAACTGTGAATTATAATTTTTGTATTTTACTGTCAGTGTGCAATATTTTATTTAAATTCATATGCTTCTATCGACTCGATGTAGGGTATTGACCTATTGTGAGCGTCAAATATTTTAGGGTCCGTACCTCAAAAGGAAAAAAAACCGATATATTATAAGATCACTTTGTTGCTCGCCTGTCCGTCTGTCAATACCTATCTCAGGACCGCGTGGAGGTATCGAGTTGAAATTAAAATCATATACGCAAATCTAGAAACTAATACTTGCAGCCATTCATGTCACAAAAACCGGCATATGACACTCACAAGGAAATCAAAACCTATAGGGTACTTCCCGTTGACCTACAACTATGAAACTTTGCAAGAAGTGTAATCATATAGTACTCATAAAGGGAAAAGTCAGAAAACTGTACATTTTTAATGAGAGGCAAGGAAAGAAAGAAAGAATAACGTTTGATTTTGTAACAAGCATAAAAACAAAAACAAACAAACAGGGACAGTGTTACAAAATAGGGGCTCACCTCAGCATAATGTTGCTTATACTAAGTAGTATGACCAGCGCTGGTCTTCCGGTGAGCCCTAGTTTAAACAACCAAAAAAATAAAAAATTAGGGGTTTTTTAAAGCTAGTGAACCGTATCATGAGGGGTATCATATGAAATAAATTCATTAGCACAATCTAAAACAGGTTTTTAATTATTTTTACGATGTGTAATTTTCGGATTGTGACGAAAGTTATATCTTTAATGATCTATTCACTTGTAACTTTGGTGATTTCACTATAGTTACAAGTTAATATATAAATATCATAGGAAAATCATAGGACATTACACACAGCGCCATCTGACCCCAAACTAAGCAATGCTTGTACTGTGGAAGTCGGATAATTGATAGAATACTTAAATAATTTTATTTTTGTAAATACATTCTTATAATACATAAGAATAAACATTTGTTTCTATCACAAAATTCTTGTCCTGGGTGGGAATCGAACCCACGACCTTCAGCTCTTGGAGGCATACTACCAATGAACCAACAGGGCTGTCAAATAGTAATAGATAAATCAAATATTTGTTTTGTAGTGTATTCTTATTATAATGTATTTAGTTGGCAATGCTTAGCTTTTGACCAAAGTAGATATCAGCATTCTGGTCACCTGAAGCCTCCTCTAAACGTTTGAAACGTTATTTTAAGTAGGTAATGTCGCCTGAATTAAACGAATTTTATTTTGATACTTCGCTGCATTTTGCGAGAACTTTCAGAGCGACCGTAAAGTATGTCTCGAACTGTATAGAGCTGCTTTTTACGCGAGCACTTTGAGTTTTTACTTTTATAGTCGGTCATTGTAACTTTAGGGTTAAAACGAGATGTAACCTAGAAAAAGGGCACTCCGCTTATTCGACGTCTTCGGGAAAGTTGAGAGAAAAATTTTGAATAATTTTTAACTGTGAGTAAACAATGTTTTTGTTCTGTGATAGAATGGTTTTATTCAATTCTGTTGAACAATTTTCGGGTCTTTAGATTTTCAAAGATGACCTTTTATATGATCAAGAGTAATAAGCGAGGCGTATATATCTATTATTATTTATTTATACTAAATCCTAAAAAAATATATTTAAAAAACAATTTTTTTTCTTTGTTTTATGTTTATTGTTTATTTTTTTATGTATGTTTTTTTTTTATGTAAAAGTGATAAGACGATCGAGGCGCTCTCCTGATGTTAAGAGACAACGCCTGTCCATGACCATTGCAGCGATACACAGAACTTTGAGTAACAAAACAACGTCCAGGGCATCGTTGCTTTGGCGCTCATTACTTTGAGACTAGATGGTTAGTCTCAACAGCCCAGTAATTTCGCTAGCTGCAGTACTCTTCAAACCGGAACACAGTAATGTTTGCTACTGCTTGGCGGCAGAATATCTGGTACTGCGGTGGTACCTACCTAGACGACCTCCTGCTAAGGAAATCTACCACCAAGTATGTATTGTTAATTATGTTGAAATGGGTTTTATGTCCTAAATAAAGTGTTGTCTATTGTCTATTGTTGAAATCTAATTGTTCTTTATTGTTTTTTTTTTAAGATTTATTCATTTGACATCTTTTTTCATTTTATATAATTTTGTTATTAATAATTGTAACTTTGACGTGCCTAGTGTAACGTATCTAGTTATAAGGCCAATAAAATATTCTATTCTATTCTATTATTTACCAACGACGGAACGGAGACGGTATATGCGTTTGGGGTGAGAGGATGTTTCTATGTGCAAATCGATGTTGTTATTTTTCTCCAAAACTACTAGTTCAATTTTGATGCAGTTTTCAGTTATGGGGTTTGATTTGATTGGTGCTTTATATTAGATAAGTGACAATTACTTTTTAACTGTTGTGGATTTTAAAAAAAATTTAATTAATTTTGCTTTTTTTTCTAAGGTTTATTGTAGTTGACGCAGTCACATGCGTTTGTTTTTTTTTTTTTATGCATATCTAGAATATATTATGTAAATTCAATACAAAAAAAAAGATTGAAATTTTATTCTTGAGCTTGTTTTAAGATAATATCATTCCTGCCTATTGTAGCTCTACCCAGAACTTAAAGTAATAATACACACACAAACACATATACGCACCAACACAAGGCCCGCCTACAAACACAAACACACCCCCACACAGTTGCCAATCGCCAGTTGTTACACCTATTAATTAATTTTGTTTCTTCTGTATTGTTTTTTTTAGTGTGTGCAATAAAGAGTTAATCAATCAATCACATACAAGCAAACGAACACACACACGCACACACACACACACATCCACACGCCCCCTTCCTTTTGGCTTTGCCGTAGTCGAGTAATAAGTGTTTAACTTATTCTTTGCACTGAACTGAAATGCTTTTGATCATGATTGCTTTTAGTCCTTTGCTTGTCGACGAGGGAGAAATCTTCAAACGATTCTCGACTGCGTTGGGACGCAGTCAAGTTATGTGGGATTGTAGCCGCTAAAACCTCCCCGGAGGGCTTTCCGCGGTACTTGACGGAAGATTCCCCCATCTCCAGTGGAACACATCGGCGCTTGCTTTTAGCCTAGGAATCTTACTTTGGATTTAAAGATCAGCATGATTAGTTTAAAAGCTTAAATGTATAATAAAGGTGATTATTTTCTATGACATTATCAAGCATTATACAATAACTTAAAATGATTATTTATTGTTCACGTCAGAAATACATTTTTTAGCACGTAATAAAAGCAACAACTTTTATTACGTGATAAAAAATGTAGCGATGATAGCTCAGTGGTTAGTGCGGTAGGTTCGCATGCCGAAGGGCGTGGGTTCAAACCCCAACAATGAGCTTGAGCTGCCGGTGAAGGAAAACATCTTGAGGAAACCATAGCATGGTGGTAGGGTACTTTGTAGTACTCAGCTGGCTAGCTACCACCCTCAAGTAGAAAATCTGCCGCCAAGCATCTAACGGTGTGTTCCGGCAGTCTCACTTGAGAGCCAGTTCCATTCCAGGCTAGGTGTGCATTACCATCATCGACCACACCGTCACTCAATGTCAGGGGAGCTGTGGTCAAACACCTAGCCTATCAGCTATAAAAAAAAAAAAACTTTCAGGCAACGTTTTTTTCTTAGTACTAGATTTTCTTAGCAGGAGGTCGTCTAGGTAGGTACCACCGCAGTACCAAATATTCTACCGCTAAGCAGTAGTGTGTGAACATTACTGTGTTCCAGTTTGAAGGGTACTGCAGCTAGCGAAATTACAGGGTTGTTGAGACTAACCATCGAAAGTCTCAAAGTAGTGAGCGCCAAAGCAGCGATGCCTTGGACTTTGTTTTGCTATTCAAGGTACTGCGTGTCACTGCAATGGTCGTGGGCAGGCGTTATCTCTTATCATTAAGAGAGCGTCTCGTTCGTCTGATTACTTTTACATAAAAATAAAAACGTTTCTGTGTGCAAAACCAACAACACATCCTGTAGTGGGTTACATATGGGACAGAATTACATTTAGGACGGCGGTAGTTAGTGCCTATGTGGCAAATTATATTAGTAAGTATTTCCAACCTATTCAGTTGTAATTTACAACAACTACATCCCGAATCACACAAACAAAATACATTAATAACAGACCCATAGCTGAATTATACACCGAGTAATATTATGTACCTCTAAATTTAACACAAACGTTTCCCAAACAAAATTACCTCGAGACCCATTATTCACTATTATTCACTGTGAAGGTCTTAGCGCACCACACGGGCTCGCCAACTCTGTTTAAAATGTAGCATTCATTATATTTCCATTTTCGACGTGAAGCTTATATTACTCGTTATCCAACAGAGACTGTGAATGGTTCGAAAAAGACAATCATCATATTATTTTATAAATTATGGTAGCGGAAAAAAACCTCGTTAAAAAAACAAGAAGATAATTGAAAATGAAAAGAAAAGCTATAAATAAGAAAAAAAAGAACTACACAACTAGTGCCAATGAAATTATGGACAGTGAAGGTGAAAAACTGTCTCACTGCTGGGCAGATTTCTTCTTATTGTCAGAAAGGTAAGGCCATAGTCCACCACGCAGGCCAAGTGCAGGTTGGCAGACTTTACACATCTTCGAGAACTTTTTATTTTTAATCCCTCGTACATGTAGGTTTCTTCACGATGTTGACTTTCATCATTTGAATTCATCGGCAATACGAACATAATTAGGAAAAGACAGTGGTGTGTGTCGTGTTATTCAAACCCAGTCGAAATTCGAAAGTGTCCCAACCAAGCTGCCAAAACTTGTGGTGTTGAGTCCAGTTGATGTTGTTGACACCATACGATGTGCGACGACCTTTGTTATCCGTTATTTACCTAATTCCGACTAAAATGTCTAAATCGCTTGAATTATTCCCGGCCGGGTAATAGTTTCTTGCCTCTGTATTGGATATAACCATCCGTCATGTTCAAACATTAATTTATAAGGTGGAAGAGGTGGAAAACAGTTTTTTTTTATCAATTCTAAGGAATAAGAGATAGCGGTTTTTATTCAATTTCATTTTTAAATTCAACAAAAATACAAAACTTTCCTTCTTAATGATTTCTTTACAATGTATAGGCCTGGTCTCTCCTGTTTAGTTTAAAATTACATGTTTTAGCGATGATAGCTCAGTGGTTACTATGGTTGGTCAGTGGTGGATACAGAAAAAACTCAAAGGGGTTTATGGGTCTGCTAAAGATATCTCGAGCGACCTTTTACTGCTATCTTAGTCAAAGAATGATTAAGCTACATGCAAAGTTTAAAAAAGTTTTATTTAAACTGATTATACAATATACATATGTGAACTGATCGCAGTGGCGGATACATATGGGGGGCGCGGGGAGGGAGCCGATCGGTTTCTTCTACGAAAGCGTGCTCCATCGTAGACCGCACTTACGCTTTACATCAGGTGAGATGGCGGTAAAAGTTATAAAACAAAATTGAGCCCACGCCCTACAGCTAAAGAAACAGACTTGCTACCCAACGAGTTAACAGGCGGTCGTCAGTAAAAGCTTAGGACTAAATTCTACTATAGCCTAAACCTGCTAATTATCCGCTAGTAGCGTTTTCTTTAACATTTAGTTCAAGGGCTACTGCTGAAATTAATCACCCTTCTGAAGGCGAGGTGATTAGTAATTAGTAAAAAGGATACA
Organism: Biston betularia; assembly: GCA_905404145.2. NCBI lineage: Eukaryota > Metazoa > Arthropoda > Insecta > Lepidoptera > Geometridae > Biston > Biston betularia. Next base: position 8,687,085 of record FR989885.1, read on the forward strand.
AAGAAACCTAGGCTTTGTTAATTGAACTGGGTACACTAACTAGCTTTGTTAACGAAGCGAGTTAAGTATTACAATTTTAAAAGGTCAGTACCTATATACACTTGTTTTGTTACGAAGGATTAACTTCTTTAATTATTGATAAGCGACATAAATTATTAACCAAAAAAAAAAACACGGAAAGTGGAAGTTACCTAGAAACTAGAAGTTATGATAAATAAATGGTTCGGCAATCGAGTGCTTAAGTTTTTTTCGAGCTTTTCATGAAATCCAATTCTCATATAAATTACTTATAATGTGTATATTATTATGACTTAAAATAAAGTTCAATTAAGTAGCAATTTTAGTTGGTTAAGGTTTAAGGTTTAAAGATACTTTATTATCAGCAAAGACATTACTGTCAATTATGTGATAACATGGTTGGACTTACAAAAATAATCATATTTTGTAGCGATGATAGCTCAGTGATTAGCGCGGTAGGTTCGCATGCCAAAGGGCGTGGGTTCAAACCCCAACAATGAGCTTGAGCTGCCGGTGAAGGAAAACATCGTAAGGAAACCATAGCATGGTGGTAGGGTATTTTCTAGTACTCGGCTGGCTAGCTACCACCCTCAAGTTGAAAATCTGCCGCCAAGCATCTAACGGTGTGTTCCGGCAGCCTCACTTGAGAGCCAGTTCCATTCCAGGCTAAGTGTGCTTTACCATCTTCGACCACGCCTTCACTTAACATCAGGTGAGCTGTGGTCAAACACCTAGCCTGTCAACTATATAAAAAAAAAATTTTTAGTCTTAAAAATGCATTTAAATTTAACGAAAACAATATAAATAAATAAACTAACATAACTTCACAAAACTTCAGGCAAAACATTAAAATGAACTAGGCCCGTTCAACGCACTTTTATTGCCACCACCATATTACCAACGAAAAGCAGTTGCTAATAATATAATTCGCATGTTATTCGGGTTATTATCATTAAAATAGGCTGCCTGAGTGGGTGGGTGTCCTCGGATAGATACAATTTGGGTGCCTTCAAGTCGCAAGTGAATCGGTTTTTTCTTAATTTTTTTTTTTTTTTTTTTTTTATGTAAAAAGTAATGAGACGAACGAGACGCTCTCCAGATGGTAAGAGATAACGCATGTTCATGACCATTGCAGCGATACACAGAACTTTGAGTTACAAAACAAAGCCCGGGCATCGCTGCTTTGGCGCTCATTACTTTAGAGACTTTCGATGGTTAGTCTCAACAGCCCAGTAATTTCGCTAGCTGCAGTACCCTTCAAACCGGAACACAGTAATGTCTACACACTACTGTTTAGCGGCAGAATAACTGGTACTGCGGTGGTACCTACCTAGACGATCTCCTGCTAAGGAAATCTACCACCAAGTAAGTCTTAATAAGCGTGCTTCATCGTAGACCGCATCTTCACAGTTAAAAGGCAAACCTATTTGTAAATTTAAAAAAAAAGTACATCCGTTATAAAGGATATCAACAACGTTTGAAAAAGGGCAAATCTAATGCTGTATTTGAAAATAGCAGTTACAAAGCTTTCTGTCAATCATTTCGCATAAAAATAGCAAATAACTATCTTGACATTTCGAGCAAAAATAGGATCGCAGATGCGCCATCCATCATTCGTTCCCTGGAGGTTTTGTGAAACTCAATTATTACAGTAACTAGATAAGAGCGTCTAGATATTTACGTATAACTGCTATAATAAGACTGCTAGATATAAATAGCAGGTTATTTTACATAATTCAAACTGTTTGTAATTTGAATAACATTCCCAATTTTGCTAAAAATTAGATATCGTAGGCAATGCTACGAAAATTGTAGCACTTGCTACGATAACTACTACGAGTTTTAAATTATGCGATTTTAAACACTTGAACACTAAAAAGATTTGATTTAATCGAATTCCATCTTAGACTGCACTACTGCTTAACAACACGTCAAACGTGAACCAATTTTGAATAAAAAAAATAAAAAATAATAATAGATTCAAAACCATTCTCTTTTATTAAATAATCGAAGATAGGTGTTGTAGTAGCGATGATGGCTCAGTGGTTAGCGTGGTCAGGTCACTCGCTTGAAGTGGGGTTCACAAACCGCAAAAATGAGTTTGTTTTTTTTTTTTTTTATGGTTGACAGGCCAGGTGTTTGACCACAGCTCACCTGATGTTAAGTGAAGGCGTGGTCGAAGATGGTAAAGCACACCTAGCCTGGAATGAAACTGGCTCTCAAGTGAGGCTGCCGGAACACACCGTTAGATGTTTGGCGGTAGATTTTCAACTTGAAGGGTGGTAGCTAGCCAGCCGAGTACTAGAAAGTACCCTACCACCATGCTATGGTTTCCTCACGATGTTTTCCTTCACCGGCAGCTCAAGCTCATTGTTGGGGTTTGAACCCACGCCCTTCGGCATGCCAACCTACCGCGCTAACCACTGAGCTGTCATCGCTACAGTGTAGTCACAAATGAGGGAAAACGTAAGAAAAGTACACCTTAATGACAGAGTGCTTAACAAAAATCATCAAGTCATGTTAGAGGCTTTTCGGCGGCACATTTAGACCGAAACTACTACTCATCCCATGCAAACTTATTAACAAGCTTAATTAAGATACATGGAAAAAGCTCAATTGTATGATTTCAAAAACGTTATCACCAGTGTTACTCGGGATGATGTAAGGATTCTAACGATACCAAATACATTTAAATCTGCTGAGGCATTTAAAAGTTACGGTGGAATAAAGAAACCCACATACATAGATTCATACACACATGAATCCTGAAAACATTACACTCCTTTTTTTGGCAGTTATGTAAAAAAACACAAGTTCAACAAAATACAATAAAATATTCCCTTGAGTGTCAAAGTCTTAAGTCATACTTTAGTTGCGATTGTAATTTATAACAAGTGATGTAGTGCCAAAAATCTTCGATAATTATTTCAGTTAACCCGTTCTTGGCGTCGCAGTATTTAACTATCTTTTGGCAACGAAACTGTAAAAGGGTAAACTCACGGAAAATTGTTGGCCAACCGCTGACACTATTATACATTAGTATAGAACAGATGTGTAGACAATTAATTAAGAAAGAAAGAAAACCATTATTTTTTTATAAGCCACTAGATCCTTTAAACATAAAAGCTAAACACACACACACACACACACACACACACACACACACAACACACTGGAATAACGAAACACTAGACTGCTAAAAATATCAAGTCGACGCAGAAGATGGATTTTTGAAGCTAGAATAATTCCAATTAAAACTGGCAAAGTACAATAAGTGCAATGCCAAAGAAGAAAAGAAACAAAAATTTATTGAAAAGCTGTCGTTGTCATTTTTGACACTTCAAGTTGTGTTTCTGCGGCTTACTTTATCTATGGTGCTGTGAATGCATAGAATCAACAATGAGTTCTGATTTATCTCGTGTATTTATTTTATCCGGATTAACGGAAAGCTGGACCGCCGGTGGACAACCGCTCGGACAAACCATGAAATATTTATATTTCGTAAATAAATCTTTAGTTAGACATGCGCTGCTTGTTATTATTTTTGTGATTTATTTCATGTTATAAATGACATAACAATACTTTGGCCCGTATATTTATATAACTACTAGCTTGCGCTCGCGACTTCGTCCGTGTTGAGTTAAGAATTGGGTTCAGACTATTTTATGTGAAAAATAATGAGACAAACGAGACGTTCTTCTGATGATGAGAAATAACGCCTGTCCACGATCATTGCAGCGATACACAAAACTTTGAGTAGCAAAACAAAGTCCAGGGCATCACTGCTTTGGTGATCATTACTTTGAGACTTTCGATAGTTAGTCTCAACAGTCCAGTAATTTCGCTAGCTGCAGTACTACTGCTTGGTGGCAGAATATCTGGTACTGCAGTAGTGCCTACCTAGACGACTTCTTGCTAAGTAGATTTACCCCTAGTGAAATCCGGCTCTGGATATTTAGGTATCACAAAATCTCGCAAAAACGACTGAAGGGATGTTGATGAAATTCAGCACATAGTTTATTATCTGGATTAACTTATTACTCTTACATAATAAGTATACATTAAAAATTAAAAAAGAAAGAAAGCTAGCAAGCCAAGCCAAGTCATTTCATTTGATACCCATATTCAGAGAGTTGTGATACAATATGTAATCCGCCATTTTGTGGCGGCGGCCATCTTGGACCGATTTTCATCAAACATAGCTAAGAACACTCCCGACTAATTCACCTTTCACACAAAATCAAAATCGGTTCATCCGTTCGGGAGCTACGATGCCACAGACATACACACAGACACGTCAAACTTATAACACCCCGTCGTTTTTGCGTCGGGGGTTGAAAAGGAGATCTACCACCAAGTAAAATGAATGACTCCAGACTTTGCACCCCCGAACCGTCAGCTGCCACAACCTGACTAATGTATTTGTGGAATCCGTTCCGTTGAGTTTGCAATACATATCCAATTTGATTCTAAAAATGAAATAAATCTGACGAGAACATCCATCATTTTCCGCGATCTGAAGCGACGCGTATATTTTACATTTGCCGATACGACACAATCGATGGGTGTGTTCTGTTTATTCGCTTCAAGCTTTTTTAACGACTAGCGGACGCCTCGAGGTTTTACCCGCGTAGTTCCCGTTCCCGTGAGAAACACAGGGATAAAAAGTAGCCTATGTCACCCGGGGATAATGTAGCTTACTAACGGTGGAAGAATTTTTGAAATCGGTCTAGTAGTTTCGAAGCCTATTCATTACAAACAAATCTTTCCTCTTTATAATAGTATAGATTGGCTGATACAAACGACTTCGTCCGCGTGAAATTTAACAAAAAAATTTTTGTTTAGTTTATAGTATTTACTAAAGTTAATAAGTTCTGTATTTTCCGTAAAAAATATCTAATCAAAATTAAATAAATATATAATCTGTCGGATATATTTAGCTGTCTCTACGTCTCAACTCTTCTGCGTGATTTGTGTTTAACAGCAGTGAGGAGTTGTCCATTGACATCTCTCTCATGAATCTTTGGTGAATTGGTGAGGCTCGAAGTACTGTTCCTTCTTAGCCATGTGTAATGTATACTTCCGGAACCTGGTAATTTTGCATCATAGCATTAACATGAACTACTAGTTTCCGTTAGTAGTTTTGGCTAATCTATGGACAGCACTACTAGCAAGTAATTGTATTTTTTTTTAATTGAAATTTAATCATAATACTGGGATTTTAAGGCTAACCATCGAAAGTCTCAAAGTAATGAGCGTCAAAGCAGCGATGCCCTGGACTTCGTTTTGCTACTCAAAGTTCTGTAACAGGCATTATCTCAGGAGAGCGTCTCGTTCGTCTCATTACATAAAAAAATAACGACATAACTTCAGTGACATGTGTTATAATTTTGACATTTTTAATTTTATTTTTAAATATTAATGTAACAGTAACTTGTAACTTTGGTGATATCACAAAAATATTTGTATTTGAAGAAAATTTTATGTACGTATTATCGTCAAAAAATCAGTCACAACAACTGCAAATTATTTTTCTACCAAAATTCATTCGAGATCGTATCAAGTCGTGTAAAGCATTAGGCTCAATGGAGGCTTATGGGGCTCTGTGGAATATGTATCTCTTACGAGGATACGTACCTTTATAATCTGTAGATTTTTGCTGAACACGTTATATTGCACAATAAAAGAAATCAATTTTGAATTGCGAAATCAAATTGACGAATTCACTTGGTGGGAGATATCCTTAGCAGGAGGTCGTCTGGGGACGTACAACCACAGTACGACATATTTTGCCGCCAAGCAGTATTGTGTAAACATTACTGTGCTCCAGTTTGAAAGATACTGCAGCTGGCTATATTATAAGGTTTTTTAAACCATCGAATATCTCAAAGGAAAGAGCGCTACAGCAGTGATACCCTAACATTTGTTTTGCTACTCAAAGATCTGTGAATAATTTTTTTTTGGAAAGCAATCCTTTTTACAAATTAAGTGAATATATGTCAATGAGGTTCTCGGGATCCTCATTTATGTGTAGCACATAAACGGAGCCTCCGCTGTAGTATGTTCGTTGTTGTTAGATTGGGTTAATTACTCGTATAGGTATAGTTTTATTCATTAAAGTGTAATTGTAAGATTTTTTTTTGTACATGTGACTTGTCTTTAACATTATTGTTATTTATGGCCAATAAATATTACTGATTTACTGATTTACTGTGTATTGCTGCAATGGTCATGGGCAAGCATTATCTCTTGCCATTAGGAGAGCATCTCGTTCGTCTCATTACTTTTACATTTTAAAAAGTTGTTCGTGGTTTCCGAGAGTTTAACTGTCAAACTTGAAGAAACAAAACAACGCTACAATGATTTCTTTCATCTACATTTTGGAAGTAGATGATCTTATCTTAATTATTAAGATACAATGTAAATGATATAATATAATAAATCTAATATTAGACTTTAATATTCTACAATGTATTTTATCAATGTTCTTGGCTGCTAGAGAGCTTGTTTTATGACATTGACGGGTATTTCGAGCTTAAAGAGTTTTGAATTACTAGTAAGTAATTATGATTTTTTTATCATGTCATTTTTTATATTGACAATATTTTTTATATATTGACATGTTTGTATTGACATCTATCTTATTTTGATATATTTTTTTTATTCATTGACATGTAATCAGTGTTTTAAAACTCATATAATGACATACGTATTTTGAAATTTTGAATTGACTGTAACATTGGTGTTAAAGTATATAAGTATTCTATCAGTTATCTGACTCCCATAGCACAAGCTTTGCTTAGTTTGGGGTCAGATGGCGCTGTATGTAATGTCCTACGATATACGATACGATACGATACGATTAATAAAATATTTGTATTTGTATCATGAATACAAAAAAAATATGTTTTACTTACCCGGGATAACTCACGTTTAATTATATCGCCGTTTTGACCAAAATTATAGCTCAAGTATGAAATATAATCAAATATGAGTAGTCCCGCTTAAGAAACGCATTTTTTTTCTATTTATTACTAAATACATTAGAGTACATGACTGTGTGTGGGTAAGTAAATGTGTCAAAAATCACGTCAGTTCTCATAGTATAAAATGAAGTAAAGAATTCTAAACATCTGCTACATGAAACCTGTCAGCTTTCACGGCCTAGATTAACTCTCAAACAAATAACGAAGTTCATCCTCAATAGCCAATCCCATCCTCTAACAATTGAAAGAAACTGCCATCCGACCTAATGAGCGCGGAAATACAAAAAGTAATCGAAAAACAAAACAACGAAACCCTTGGGGGGGCGGCAGACACCGAAAGGGGGGCGAAATTAAGGAAAACTGTTGACTAAACAATCACTGAAAATGGGCACTCGGCTCTTGTAATAATTGTATTGTATTTGTTTGGAATTGAAAATATGTGGGGTTGGCAATCTAACTATAAGGTAGGAATGCATGTTGGTCGTAGCACGCCGACGAAATACGAGGTTTTTTTTTAAATATTCATACTAACTGTTACTTGTCCGCTTCGCTGGGTTTGTGGGTACCATTAAGTAAGTACGTCAAGAAAAAGTTGAAATAACATCCTATTTTACTTTGATTAGTCAAAAACGTGGAAATAATCTTTATTTCTTACCAAAAGTATAAATATAATGAATTTTTTAGATCTCTTATTACTTAAGAAATTATTGGTTCAATGTATCATCTAATTATGTGCCAAAATTCATGCAGCGGTGTAGGCCAAAATAAAAAAAAAACTAATTTACTAGATAATAGTTATAATTGTAATATCAAAGTATGGAGTACTAGCAGCACCCCGCGGTGTTACCCGCTACATTTTTGTAGCGATGATAGCTCAGTGGTTAGCGCGGTAGGTTCGCATGCCGAAGGGCGTGGGTTCAAACCCCAACAATGAGCTTGAGCTGCCGGTGAAGGAAAACATCGTGAGGAAACCATAGCATGGTGGTAGGGTACTTTCTAGTACTCGGCTGGCTAGCTACCACCCTCAAGTTGAAAATCTGCCGCCAAGCATCTAACGGTGTGTTCCGGCAGCCTCACTTGAGAGCCAGTTCCATTCCAGGCTAGGTGTGCTTTACCATCTTCGACCACACATTCACTTAACATCAGGTGAGCTGTGGTCAAACAACTAGCCTGTCAACCATAAAAAAAAAAATGTTTTGGGATAAAAAGTTACCTATGTGTTAATCCAGGGTATCAGCTGTAGCAAAATGACGGGTAGAGCATAAGCTCACCGAAATGATGTCTGATGAAGACGAGTGCTGTTGGGGCTGCGGACGAGTGCGCAAGCGTTCCCGTGGCCCTAACTGCAAGCGCGGAGAAGGAACAGGGTTTTTAGTGGGTAGGCTGCCACTCTGGCGGAGATCCCCACGTAACCACCAAGCTCCCCCCGGCCTGATGGTATCCATTAAGGATTTTCGGGGGGGAAAAAAGGGTGTCAGCTACCTTCATATCAAATTTCATTCAAATCCGTTCAGTAGTTTTTGCGTGAAAGAGTAACAAACAT